>CM039624.1:19884125-20582875 GCA_022457165.1 Juglans mandshurica | reverse complement strand
ATGTTCCATACACACTAGCAAAGTCATCATCATTAGCATGCAATTCCTTATCATATTCAAGTCTCAACAATTCTACATCTGAACTGAAGACAAGGACATACCTTCTTGCTAAAGCGTCAACAACAAAATTTTTTATACCTTGTGTGTATTTGAATACATGAGAAAAAGTCTCAATACAGTCCTCCCACTTAGCATGCATTCTAGTCAACAACTTACCTTGTCCCTTCAAGTATATCAAGGACTCATGTTCTTCAAATAAATGTTGGTTAGGAATTGTCGCACCTGGCACAAAATCAATGTAGTACTCTATATCCCTAATAGGTGGCAATCCACTAAACACACCGCTAGGAATCATGACCTTAAATCCTTGCAACAAATAAACAAAAACACTAGACAAAGAGTCGTTAAATTCATTAGTAAAAAGCTTGCCTTAGCATAAAAAGTCACTTTTGTCTTTCTATGTTTCTCTGCAACCTCTCTTTCTTTTTCCTCTTGTGGCTCCACTATTTTTTCTTGACTCTTAACCACCTCTATATTTTCTTTTTGTCTCTCTCTTTCTTTTGATGTTTCGGCCTCATTCTCTTTTTTCCTTTCAATCTCTTTGTTCTTTTCACTCTCTGTTTTTCTTTCACTCTCCTCTTTTTTTGAACTCTCAGCCTCACAATTGTTTTTCAACTCATTCTCTCTTTTTCTTGAGATTTCAGCCTCACCCAAATCATTTTCCTTAGGTGGTTCGGTCTTCCCCTTTGTTACAATTTGATCATTTTTGTCCCACTTTGGTTTCCGAGGAGTACTAGAAACCAAAGTATACCTTGATGTACCCTTTCCTTTTCGCCGCCTCTCCACCTTCATAGCCATGTGCACCATATCCTCTACCTCTACATAATGTTGCAACTCAACTACATTGGCTATCTCCCTATTCAACCCACTCAAAAATCTTGTCATCGTGGCCTCCTGATCCTCCACTACATTAGCCCGAATCATAACCACCTCCATCTCCTTATGGTAATCCTATACACTCCTAGACCCTTGAGTAAGATTTTGTAATTTTTGGTAGAGGTCTCTATAGTAGTGGCAAGGTACAAATCTCCGCCTCATGATAGTTTCAACTCTCTCCATGTTTCTACAGGCCTCTCAAAATTCCTCCTCCTATTGGATACTAATTGATCCCACCAAATAATCGCATAATTAGTGAACTCAATTACAGCCAACTTCACCTTCTTCTCCTCAGAGTAATTATGACAATCAAACACCAACTCTATTCTTTTCCCCCAATCTAAATAAACTTCAGGGTCAGTTCTACCTTGGAATGATGGTATTTTCATTTTGATGCTTCCAAGGTTCTTATCTACTCTATCTCGACCCCCTGAGTTTGCCCTAAGGCCTCTTCCATGCCTAACTCCTCTATCTCCACCCAATCCAACTTCAAATGTGAAGCCTTCCTCATCCTCACCAAACTCTCCATTCTTATACCCATTCTCAATTCTAGGCTCACGTCGCCTCCTATCTCACTCACATTGCAGATTTCTAATCATTGCTTCTTGATTATCCATACTATCCCACACTTCACCCAACACCAAGTTCAACCGCTCAAACTGTTGTTGCTTGGCTTGCAACACAAATGATGAGTTATCTGCCACACCTTTTGGTGATGAGTCACTTCTATGAGACATCATAATATGCTGCACAAAAGAATGTTAGTGGAAAACCTCACACACTCCCTTACGTGTTTACACTCGAATAATGGCACTCTACTCGTGTTTCACTCTTAGTGGCTTTTTTTCGATAATAGTCTCACACTCTCTTGCCTTTTACCTCAGAAGTTTTCTCACTCAAGTTCTTTCAGAACTAGTTGAACTAAATCAAGATAATACAACCTTGTATTATTCCAACCAGTAATATAGATCAAAGGAATAAGGAATGAATAAAATGACACAACACTCAAGGAATTTATACGAGGGAAAGAGTAATTATAAAACAAGACACCAATTAGCAAGTTGTATTCAGCTCCTATAATGATAATAACTCAATCAACAAATACTTTCTTTCTCTTTGTTGTAACTATGTAGCAACTTTAAATATCCCACCTTCTATTTTCTTCTTCTTCTTCTTTCTGTTTTTTTTTTTTTTTAATTTTCTTTTCTTTTCTTTTCCTTTCCTTTCCTTTCCTTTCTTTTTCTTTTCTCTAATTCAACCACAAACAGCAATATTCAATTGTGAAAACCAAACAATTGAATTCAAACACACAAGCATGGACAATGAAGTAGAAGAGAATCAATTGAATTCGGCAGTCTACTTTTTGTTTCTATTTTTTTTTTTTGGCAACCCTAGAACAATGATGCCCTAGAATTAAATATGCAAGAAATAAAAGATAGAATCAGACCTGATTGGAAACCTGGCTCTGATACCAAATGATATGAACCCGTGGGAATGAAATCCCTTGAACCCACAGTCAATTTGAAAACTCCCCAAGAAAGCCAAAATCAAGTCAGTGAATGGAGAACCTAGACCCGATGAGAACTCGTTTCAAGAACCTAGATTATATTAAAATCTAGACCCGTTGAAGAACCCGTCTCAAGAACCCAGATTACAAAGGAGGAACGCCACAAAGGTTGTGATTTACCTTTGATAAGTTCAAAAGTTCAATTAAGAACAAGAGGAGATAAACTCAACTCACAATGAATAAATTCATCAAATTTCATAAACTTTATAAACTTATTAGAATGAGGCTACATAGAGTATTTAAAGCAAAACCTAATGAAACCCTAGCCCAAAATAAACCCCCATCTTACAAAAGTGCCCCTGGATGAACGGTGCTGCGTCTACAGTGCCGCGCTACAGTAACTCGGCTACAGTAACCCTAACCCTAGTTTCAATAAAATAATAACTTTCCCAACTTGCCCTTACATAGGCCCCCTTAAGTGCTTCCCATAATAAACTCAATTATTCTAAACTAATAACATAAGTTCTTTAAATGAATTAAATAAGTTGAAACCCTTCAAAAGCTCAAAGCCTTTAAGTCTTGTTGTTGCCTTCTTCCGTAGCTAATCAAATGAATTAAAACTGGATCTTCATCCTTCAAGCCCCATCTTGAATGTTGGGCTCTTGCTAAACTTGTCCCAAGTGGATTGCATAAATCTTTGCATTGTCTCCTTGATCTTCTCGGCCCATCTGGAAGTTGCAAATGATCTTTAAGACTAGGCCCATCTTGGGTCCCATCAACCTCTTGATCCAGGACTTATAAAGATGTGATCTTCACACCAAAACATGACATGGTCTAAAAATGTGTCCTAAAACAAATCCAAGCTTCATAAAGATGTGGTTTTCAAACCAAAACATCACATGGTTTTAAAAGGTGTCATAAAACAAATCCAAGCTTCAAACTCAAGATCACATGGTTAAAAATCAACTAAAACATGGATTTAACCAAGAACATCAACACTTTGGCCTAACCGAATATCCTCTAGCATAAAAAATCATATATTTGGATCTAACATCAAATATCTTCAAACTATTATTCTAACATGTATACAAGAGGCTTGGGATCCTCCAATAAAATTATCAAAGCCATTGGGATAGGTTTAAATCACGAGATTTAAATTTTCTCAAAACAAAAACTGTTTTTCCACTTTCTGTTTCTAAGTTTCTAGATCTAAGAAAATATTTCCTCGAAACTTTTAATCATGCAAAAATCCTCAACCAATAATCATATACACATGTTAACAATACTCCATAAGACTTTCGGACCAAGATCTATCCATTAGCTTGGTCAAAACTCCAAAATATGACACACTCTCCAGTTTATTGACCAAAATGACCTTTTTGGGTTTTAAACAATATTTGACTATCTTTAAATGGAACAAATAAGGTATCCACGTACACTAGAGAAAAAAGGAACAAATTTCATGAAGGAAACTTTATGAGAAAACACATACAAAAGCTTCAAATCAGGCGTGCAAAAGAGTTCAGAAAAGCTGCCCAAGAGTGTCTTTTGTGTTCTATCAAAGAAAAGTGTAAAGAAGAGATGATTTTCATGGGAAGTGGCTGGAGGGCTTCTTACACAAGTTATGGAAGATGCTAAGACTGAAATGAAGCTTGAGTGTTGGTTCTTCTTACCCAATACAATATACAAAAATCAACCCAAGATATTTCCTCTAGGTGGAGTGTAGAATTGAAAGAGTAAGGTGGCCCTTTAGCTCTTTACTTCAAGAACCTTCTAGGCCCTCTTTTGGAAAGATCTGGTCAGCCAAGTGGGAGTGCAAAACTTAGCTAAGAAGCAATGCTAATGTCGCCAAATTTGTGGGCTTTAATGGGCCTTAACCGAATGGGCCTCAACTTCTGGATTTAAGAGGGTTTGGGTTATTATCAAGCCCAAGTCTAATTTCTCTTGGCCCAATCAATTATCCTAGGTTAACAAGGTTGGATAATGATGTTCTAACATAAATTTGAAGAATTAATAACATGTGGAAGTAATTTAATCAGTCATTAAACACAATGCTAGAAATTGATTTAGTTAGGTTTTGGAGGTCAACTTTATGGTTTGGATAAAGCCATTTAGGATTTCAGTTTCCACCATGATTTTGGGTTCTCAGTTGGATTCCAACCATAAAGGATTTTACTAGGGTGTAAATCCTCTTTGGTTTGGCACAATTTAATTGGTCGGATGGAATAGGGTTTTGCTTAGGAAGCATGATCTCATACCTTGATTTCTTCAAATCCATCAAACGTTCCTCATGGTGCCAAGTGTCTAACTGATGGGAACCAAGATGGGCCTAGTCTTAAAGATCATTTGCAACTTCCAGATGGACCAAGAAGATCAAGGAGACAATGCAAGGATTGATGCAATCCACTTGGGACAAGTTTAGCAAGAGCCCAACATTCAAGATGGGGCTTGAAGGATGAAGATCCAGTTTTAATTCATTTGATTAGCTACGGAAGAGGGCAACGACAAGACTTAAAGGCTTTGAACTTATCAAAGGTAAATCACAACCTTTGTGGCGTTCCTCCTTTGTAATCTGGGTTCTTGAGACGGGTTCTTCAACGGGTCTAGATTTTAATATAATCTAGGTTCTTGAAACGAGTTCTCATCGGGTCTAGGTTCTCCATCCATTGACTTGATTTTGGCTTTCTTGGGGAGTTTTCAAATTGATTGTGGGTTCAAGGGAATTCATTCCCACGGGTTCATATCATTTGGTATTCAGAGCAAGGTTTCCAATCAGGTCTGATTCTATCTTTTAATTATAGCATCCTTTAATTTAATTCTAGGGCTTCATTGTTCTAGGGTTGCCAAAAAAAAAAAATTATAGAAACAAAAAGTAGGCTGCCGAAATTCTTAGGATTTTGGGTTTGGCTGAAATTTGCATCACCTAGGGTTTCAAAATTCTAGGGTTTCCACGCATCTCTACATTTATCTGTTGCTTGGAGTGTCGTTCCATCGATTCTCTTCTAATTCATTGTCGTGCTTGAATTCAATTGCTTGATTTTCACAATTGAATATTACTATTTGTGATTGAATTAGAGAAAAGAAAAGAAAAGAAAAGAAAAGAGAAGAAAGGAAAAGAAAAAAAAAAGAAAAAAAAAAGAAAAAAAAAAAAAAAAAAAGAAGAAGAAGAAGAAGAGGAAAAAGAAGAGGAAAAGAGAAGGTAGAATATTGAAAGTTGCTACATAGTTACAACAAAGAGAAATAAAGTATTTGTTGATTGAGTTATTATCATCATAGGAGCTAAATACAACTTGCTAGTTGGTGTCTTGTTTTATAATTACTCTTTCCCTCGTATAAATTCCTTGAGTCTCGTGTCATTTTATTCATTCCTTGTTTCTTTGAACTATATATTACTGGTTGGAATAATACAAGGTTGTATTATCTTGATTTAGTTCAACTAGTTCTAAAAGAACTTGAGTGAGAAAACTTTTGAGGTAAAAGGCATGAGGGTGTGAGACTATTATCGGGAAAAGCCATTAAGAGTGAAACACGAGTGGAGTGCCATTATTTGAGTGTAAACACATAAGGGAGTGTGTGAGGTTTTTCACTGACATTTTTTTTGTGCAGCATATTATGATGTCTCATAGAAGTGACTTTTCACCAAAGGGAATGGCAGATAACTCATCCTTTGTGTTGCAAGCCATGCAACAACAGTTTGAGCGATTGAACTTGGTGTTAGGTGAAGTGAGGGAAAGTATGGATAATCAAGAAGCAGTGATTAGAAATTTGAAAGGTGAGAGAGATAGAAGGCATGGAGGAGGCCTTAGGGCAAACTTAGGGGGTCGAGATAGAGTAGATAGGAACCTTGGGAGCATCAAAATGAAAATACCATCATTCCAAGGTAGAACTGATCCTGAAGTTTATTTAGAGTGGGAGAAAAGAATAGAGTTGGTGTTTGATTGTCATAATTATTCTGAGGAGAAGAAGGTGAAGTTGGCTGTAATTGAGTTCACTGATTATGCGATTATTTGGTGGGATCAATTAGTATCCAATAGGAGGAAGAATCTTGAGAGGCCTGTAGAAACATGGAGAGAGTTGAAAGCTATCATGAGGCGGAGATTTGTACCTAGCCACTACTATAGAGACCTCTACCAAAAACTACAAAATCTTATACAGGGGTCTAGGAGTGTAGAGGATTACCATAAGGAGATGGAGGTGGCTATGATTCGGGCCAATGTAGTGGAGGATCGGGAGACCACAATGACAAGATTTTTGAATGGGTTGAATAGGGAGATAGCCAATGTAGTTTAGTTGCAACATTATAAGGAGGTAGAAGATATGGTACACATGGCTATGAAGGTGGAGAGACGGCTAAAAGGAAGGGGCACATCAAGGTATACTTCGGTTTCTAGTACTCCTTGGAAACCAAAGTGGGACAAAAATGATCAAGCTGTAGCAAAGGAGAAGACCGAACCACCAAAGGGAAAAGATTTGGGTGAGGTTGAAATCTCAAGAAAAATAGAGAATGAGTTGAAAAACAATTGTGAGGCCGAAAGTTCAAAAAAAGAGGAGACTGAAAGAAAAACAGAGAGTGAAAAGAACAATGAGAGTGAGAGGAAAAAAGAGAATGAAGCCGAAACATCAAAAGAAAGAGAGAGAGAAAAAGAAAATAGAGAGGTGGTTGAGAGTCAAGAAAAAAGAGTGGAGCCACAAGAGGAAAAAGAAAGAGAGATTGTAGAGAGAAATAAAAAGACAAAAGTGAGTTTTTATGCTAAGGCAAGCTTTTATACTAATGAATTTAATGACTCTTTGTCTTGTGTTGTTGTTTCTTTGTTGCAGGCATATAAGGTCATGATTCCTAGCGGTGTGTTTAGTGGATTCCACCTATTAGAGAAATAGAGCACTACATTGATTTTGTGCTAGGTGCGACAATTCCTAACCGACCTTTCTTGGAAAAACATGAGTCAATGACACACTTAAAGGGACAAGGTAAGTTGTTGACTAGAATGCATGCTAAGCGGGAGGATTGTATTGAGACTTTTCCTCATGTATTCAAATACACACAAGGCATGATAAATTTTGTAGTTGATGCTTTAGCAAGAAGGTATGTCATTGTCTTCATTTTAGATGCAAAATTGTTGAGACTTGAATATGATAAGGAATTGCATGCTAATGATGATGACTTTGCTAGTATGTATGGAACATGTGAGAAAGCATCTTTTGGTAAGTTCTACAAACTAGATTGGTACTTGTTTAGAAAGAATAGATTTTGTGTGCCTACTAGTTTTATGCTTAAGTTGCTTGTGTGTGATGAACATGGTGGTTTGTTGGGTAACCTTGGTGTAAGGAAGACTTTTGTTGTGTTGCATGAATGTTTGTGGGAATATCATTTGCCATTCAAAGACGTGTTACACGAACGTTTGTGGAAGTATCATTTGTCATTCATTCATGTATTGTACGAACGTTTGTGGGAGTATCATTTGCCATACATTGATGTGTTGCATGAACGTTTGCGGGAGTATCATTTGTATTTCATATAATTGGAGTGGTCATTCTGGTAAAAATAAGATTTCAGACATGTTGCATGAACGTTTATGGGAGTATCATTTGCTATTCATTGACATGTTGTATAAACGTTTGCGGGAGTATCATTTGCCATTCATTGAGTTTGCATATTGGAGTGGTCATTTTGGTTCGATGAAGACTTTAGATGTGCTTCATGAACATTTGTGGGAGTATTGTTTGCCATTCATTGAGTTTACATATGATTGGAGTGTTCATGCCACTACTAAATTTTCACCAATTGAAATTGTTTATAGACTTAATCAATTTCCTCCTTTAGATTTAAAGTCTTCATCAGTTGATGATATGGGTAGCTTGGATGGACTATTCCAAATTCTTGAACAAATTAATGAAAATGCATATCTAATGGATCTTCCAGGTAAGTATCCTGTTTCTACTATTTTCAATGTTACTAACCCATTTCCCTTTGATCCAGGTGGAGATTCGAGGTCGAATCCTTTTGAGGAGAGGGGGAATGATGGGAACCAAGATGAGCCTAGTCTTAAAGATCATTTTCAACTTCCAGATGGACCAAGAAGATCAAGGAGACAATGCAAGGATTGATGCAATCCACTTGGGACAAGTTTAGCAAGAGCCCAACATTCAAGATGGGGCTTGAAGGATGAAGATCCAGTTTTAATTCATTTGATTAGCTACGGAAGAGGGCAACGACAAGACTTAAAGGCTTTGAGCTCTTGAAGGGTATCAACTTATTTAATTCATTTAAAGAACTTATGTTATTAGTTTAGAATAATTGAGTTTATTATGGGAAGCACTTAAGGGGGCCTATGCAAGGGCATGTTGGGAAAGTTATTATATTATTGAACTAGGGTTAGGTTTACTGTAGCCGAGCTACTGTAGCGTGGCACTGTAGCCGCGATACTATTCATCCAGGGGCACTTTTGGAAGATGGGGGTTTATTTTAAGCTAGGGTTTCATTAGGTTTTTCTTTAAATACTCTATGTAGCCTCATTCTAATCAGTTTATGCAGTTTATGAAATTTGATGAATTTATTCATTTTGAGTTGAGTTTTACTCCTCTTGTTCTTAATTGAACTTTTGAACTTATCAAAGGTAAATCACAACCTTTGTGGCATTCCTCCTTTGTAATCTGGGTTCTTGAGACGGGTTCTTCAACGGGTCTAGATTTTAATATAATCTAGGTTCTTGAAACGAGTTCTCATCGGGTCTAGGTTCTCCATCCATTGACTTGATTTTGGCTTTCTTGGGGAGTTTTCAAATTGATTGTGGGTTCAAGGGAATTCATTCCCACGGGTTCATATCACTAACACTATTTACTATGTGTGGTTAAGATCTTGCCAAGTGTCCAAATAAAACTCCCCAAACCTAATTTGGATATTCCACATTATGATTTGAAAAACACTAAATTTGGTGCACTTATCGAGGTTACTACTCACTTCGAAAAAGTGAATAGTAATCTTAGTACTGAAAAACTGTAAATATTCTTATAAAACAACAGTGAAATTTGTTTTTCGAAATTCAACCCTTTAGTGCCCCTAAAAATAAAAATATAATTTCGAACAAGCGTTTCGTTCGAAACTAGAGTGTGCAAATATTAGTTTCTTTGAGATTTTTAGGAGGAAATTAAAGCTATTGTTGGGGAGTTAAATGTTTGTTTTCGCCAAATTTTTGGTGAAGCTAATATGGTGGCTGACTTTTTAGCTAAGCAGGGGATGCAAGGGGTCAATTCAGATTTTGGTGATGATACTTCCATTCAAGGCCCTATTCGGGAAATTATTCGTATGGAAAAACTTGGCATCCCTTATCTTAGACATTGATGACTTATTGGCTTCGGGGAGTGTTTTGTTGGGTTTTTTCTATTTTTTTTATACCTAAGGGTTTTATGTTCTCAGGGGCTATGTTTCATGGTATTCATCTGTCATAAATGAGAGTTTTGTTAATAACATTGGGAAGGGGTCACTATTGTACATGTGACCTTGGCTCTTTAAAAAAAAAATGTTTCATCCGAAAATATGAAAATGGGTTATTGGGCCATAAAATCATAAATACACATCTGAGTCTAATGGCATAAACCATAATGCATTTGACACTTCTAATTATCTCAAATAATTAAAATCTCACTTCTAGCACCATAGTGAGTGATAACACTGACTATGTTGACAGACTAAAATCTATGTGATTGGTCGATTCATAAAAACTTATGTGGTTTTTACGAGATTCCTAGCCAATAGAAATTCCACCATTGAATTTCTAATGTGTTGTTACATACTCAACACTCATCGTCCATTGTCGCGCTTTACCAGCAGTTGTAGCCCAAAACTCGTGAGGTTAAAAAGTTTAAAGAGAAGATTTATGTATTTCAATGACTTGTTCACAAGTTTAACAAAAAAAAGGAAACTTTAGAATAAGGATTTAAAATCCTTGCTCATCTCTTCATTTCGATTGCCTAATCATTTAGATAAGGATATCATATTGATATATGAAGAGCAAAAGCGCTTCAAATATGAGGCTAAAAGTTTCAAGTTTTTGCAAGTTATTTGAGATAAAATAAAAATATTTCACGGATATTTATGGCTTGCATCATTCCTATTTCACTTCTAATCATGCATAGTCTATCTTTTGGAAGGAGTTTTATGAAAATGTCTACCAACTCATTGTGTGTGCTTGTGAATTCTAAAACAATACCACCCTTCTGCACATGATCTCGAAGAAAATGATATTTAATCTTAATATGTTTAGTTCTAGAATGTTGTATTGGGTTCTTTAAAAGATTTATAGCAATTTTATTATCACATTTGATTCGAATATGATTGTACATGAGCTTAAAATCCTCAAGTTGTTGCTTTATGTAAAGAACTTGAGCACAACAATTACCCGCAGTAACATATTCCACCTCAATGCATGATCTAAGAAATGACATGTTTCACTAGTATTTTTTCAATCAATTTTGCAACCATCATAATCTACATCTGAGTATTTGATTAGATTCAAAGAAGTGTGCTTAGGATACCATAACCCTAGGTCAATTGTAGCAACAAGATATCTAAGAATACACTTAACTATAGTAAAATGAGATTCTTTTGGAGATGACTGAAAACGTGCGCATAAGCATACACTGTGATGGGAACCAAGATGGACCTAGTCTTAAAGATCATTTGCAACTTCCAGATGGGCCAAGAAGATCAAGGAGACAATGCAAGGATTGATGCAATCTACTTGGGACAAGTTTAGCAAGAGCCCAACATTCAAGATGGGGCTTGAAGGATGAAGATCCAGTTTTAATTCATTTGATTAGCTACGGAAGAGGGCAACGACAAGACTTAAAGGCTTTGAGCTCTTGAAGGGTTTCAACTTATTTAATTCATTTAAAGAACTTATGTTATTAGTTTAGAATAATTGAGTTTATTATGGAAAGTATTGAAGGGGGCCTATGCAAGGGCATGTTGGGAAAGTTATTATTTTATTGAACTAGGGTTAGGGTTACTGTAGCCGAGAGTTACTGTAGCGCGACACTGTAGCCGCAACACTGTTCATCTAGGGGCACTTTTGGAAGGTGGGGGTTTATTTTGGCTAGGGTTTCATTAGGTTTTTCTTTAAAGACTATATGTAGCCTCATTCTAATGAGTTTATGCAGTTTATGAAATTTGATGAATTTATTCATTTTGAGTTGAGTTTTACTCCTCTTGTTCTTAATTGAACTTTTGAACTTATCAAAGGTAAATCACAACCTTTGTGGCGTTCCTCCTTTGTAATCTGGGTTCTTGAGACGGGTTCTTCAACGGGTCTAGATTTTAATATAATCTAGGTTCTTGAAACGAGTTCTCATCGGGTCTAGGTTCTCCATCCATTGACTTGATTTTGGCTTTCTTGGAGAGTTTTCAAATTGATTGTGGGTTCAAGGGAATTCATTCCCACGGGTTCATATCACACTGAACATAATATCTGGTATACTGGCTGTCAAATATAATAGACTATCAATCATACCTTGATATACCTTTGAGTCAACTGGCTTACCGGTTTCATCTTTGTCAAGTTTGGTGGATGGGCAGGCTCATTGGTGTTCCGATTTCCTTCGTACCTTCCATCCCAAACTTTTTGAGTAATTCTTTTATATATTTTGATTGATTAATGAATGTTTCACTTTTTGCTTGCTTGATTTGCAATTCGAGAAAGAAATTAAGTTCTCCCATCATGCTCATTTTAAATTCTTCCTGCATACTCTTAGCAAAGACTTGACACATATTTTGATTAGTAGCGCTAAATATTATATCATCCATATAAATCTTATTTAAAAGAATATCATCCTTTTCGTGTTTAATGAAAAGGGTTGTGTCGATTTTTCCTCTTGAAAAACCTTTTTCAATAAAGAAACCACTAAGGCTCTCGTACCAAGCTCTAGGAGCTTGTTTGAGTCAATATAATACTTTTGTGAGCTTGAAAATATGATTTGGAGAAATATGATTTTCAAAACCTAAAGGTTGCTCAACATGTATTCTTCATTTATAAAACCATTTAAGAAAGCACTTTTAATATCCATTTGAAAAAGTTTGAAATCTTTATAACAAGCATAGGCAAGTAGGCAAGTAGCATTAGAATAGCTTCTAATCTTGTGATCGGTGCATGTCTCATCATAATTGATTCCTTCTTCTTGATTGAAACCATGGACTACAAGTCGAGCCTTATTTCTAGTGATGACTCTGGACTCATCTTTCTTGTTTCTAAAACTCCATTTTGTTCCAATAACAGTATGATTTTTGGGTCTAGGAACAAGTGTCTAAACATCATTTCTTTCAAATTGATTTAACTCTTCTTGCATAGCTAGAATTCAATATTCATCAAGAAGTGTTTCATCAATATTTTTTGGTTCAATCTGAGATAAAAAAGTAGTATGGTTGCAAATATTTCTAAGAGATGATCGAGTACTTACTACACCTCGTGAAAGTTCTCCTAGAATTTGTTCTGCTGGATGATCTTTCACAATCCACTGTTTTGTTGCATCTTGCCTTAAGTTTTGATGATCTTTCCGAATGTCCCCATGTTGGACTTCCACTATTGTGATCTCTTTATTGAGATTGAGACTTTCCGTGTTATTTATACGTTCTATTTCTTGATCAACATATTTCTTAGAGAGTATAGGTTTAGATTCATCAAATACTACATGCATAGATTCTTGTACAATCAAAGTCTTTTTTACTGAATACTCTATAAGCTTTACTATTAGTAGAACAACCAACAACGATACATTCATCAGATTTTGCATCAAACTTGCCTAAATTATCCCTATCATTCAAAATGAAACATTTGCATCAAAATATATGAAAGTAACCAATGTTGTACTTTTTCTCATTCCAAAGCTTTTAGGTGGTTTTATCTAGCTCAGACCTTAAAATAACTCTATTTATAACATAACAAGTAGTACTTACTGCTTCGGCCCAAAAATAACTAGGCAAGTTATTCTTATTGAGCAATGTTCTTGCATCTCTTGAAGAGATCTGTTCTTCCTCTCTACTACCCCATTTTTTTAGGAGTTCGAGGAGTAGAGAAATTAGGCACAAAATCATTTTCATCACAAAAATTTTCAATATCTTTATTAACAAACTCTTTCCTCCTATTACTTCGGATGCTTGAAATAGTATAACCTTTCTCATTTTGAATTCTCTTACATAGCTTGGTAAAGGTATTATGTGCCTCATCTTTATGAGCAACAAAGATAACCCAAGTATATTTAGAAAAATCGTCAATAAAAAGAAATGCATAATATTTTCCCCCTAGACTTGCAACTCTGTTTGGTCCAAAAAGATTCATGTGTATCAATTGCTGTGGTCTAGTAGTGGAAATATGCTTCTTGATTTTAAAAGAAGTTTTTTTTTTTTTTTGGTTTACCAAAATGTCATGCATCACAGATTTTGTCTTTAAGAAAATCTGCCTTTGGTAAACCTCTCACAAGATTATGTTTTGAAAGTTTGGAAATAAATTCTATGTTGGCATGACCTAGTCTTCTATGCCATAGCCAACTAGTTTCATTTTGAACTGAAAAACAAATAGCATCTTCTGAGGCAATTTCTTCAAATTCAATAGTATAAACATTGTTGCTTCTAAAAGCAATAAAACAAACATTGCAATCATGATCATTCAAAATAACGCACTTATCCCCTTTGAAAGTAACTGTAAATCCTTTATCACATAATTAATTTATACTCAAAAAATTATGCTTTGGATCATCAACAGGTAAAACATATTCAATTATTTGAAAAGACTCATTACCAGTTTTACCTATTCCCACGATCTTCCCTTTCAAGTTGTCTCCAAATGTCACGTGTCCTTCTTCTTTAGATTTAAGATCAATTAACTTAGTCTTGTCTCCCGTCGTGTGTCTTGAACATCCACTATCTAAAAACCACTTGCTTTTGCTTATGGAGGACTTCATACATACCTACAAAAATAATTAAAATGATTTTTCTTGGTATCCAAGTTCTTTGGGTCCTTCATTTATTAGTATTAGAACAAACAAGATTTTTAAGTACCCATATGACCCTAATAATAATTGTATGTTTGTTCTAATAGGACAAGCATAATAATTATGATTTATATTACAGAAATTGCAGTTAACATGTGGCATATATGAAGAAGTTGAGTGATTATAATAGTATCTTGCTTTGAAAATTTTATTTTTATGAAAAGAATTTTAAATACTGGAGTTTGATTTAGAAGGATTATCAAATAAGTCTTTATAAGGTTTGTATTTTTGTTTTGGCATGTATCCCAAGCATGCCTTGTCAAAAACACATCTTTGACTACCAAGAAATTTTTTAAAATTTCTTTTTCTGTTTGTAAAGTTTTCAACAATCTTTTCTAAATTAGTCACTTTCTTCTTCAACTCATGATTTTCATTTTTCAAAATGATGTTTTCTCTTTTCTTAAAACATCAATTTGTTTATTAAATTTTTCTTTTTCAAAGTAGTATATTTGATACCTAATTTCTCAAGTTCCTCATATACCTCTTCCAAAACATTTTGCAATTCCTCATATGAAGGATTTTCAATATTGTCAAAATTTGTTACCTCAAGGTCTTCTTTAGCCATAAGACAAAAATTTACAGATTCTCCATTGCTTGATTCGCTGTCTGAGCTACTTGAATCATCAACTCATGTAGCTTTCATTGATTTCTTGCCCTTGTTTCAATCTTTCTTTAGTAGAGGACAATCTGCCTTAATATGTCCAGGCATATTGCATTTGTAACAAGTTAAATAGTCATTTTTACTGTATCTTTCTTGGAAAACTTTTTGAATGATTTCCTTGAAGAAGCTTTATTTCTCTTTAATAATCTCTTAATTCTCCTTGTTATCATCAAAATTTCTTCATCTTTGTCTTCAGTTTCCTCGTATTCGTCACTTTCTCTTTCACAAGGAACAATTGTAAGTGCCGAGCTCTTATTTAGCTTTCCTTCTTCTTCTCCTCCTTTCAATGTGTACTCATTTACTTCGAGTTTCTTAAGGTCTCTAGCTTCAAGAATCTTCATCACTTTTGATTCCCAACATTTTGGCAGAGAGTTGAGAATTTTTCTTACTATCTCCAAGCTGGAATAAACCTTGTTGAGATCTATCAAGCTGTTTATAATATTAGTAAAACAAGTGTACATAGTAGAAATAGATTCATCATCATTCATTTTAAAAATTTCATATTCATGAGTAAGAATATAAACTTTTGATTCCTTGACTTACGAAGTTCCTTCATAAGTTGCTTCCAAGTTATTATTCTATTCAACTCATTTCCATCGAGAACATTATATAGAAAATTTATAACCATTGAATTCAATGTTAGAATTATGTCATCTTCACGATCAAACTCTTCTTCTTTTTTCTTGACCTTTACTCCCCATCAACAACTTTTGTTGGGATATAAATTCCATTTACAATGCATTTCCAAATTTCTCGACCTTGAGCCTGAAATAATATTTTCATTCTAGTTTTCTAGAATGTTTAAATGTCTCCACGGAGGCCGACTACTAGATTGACCTTCACCAAAGGTAGCTGCAATGTTAGACATAAGATCTTAACTAAAAAGATAGTTAATCTTATAAAAGAGCTCTTGCTCTGATACCAATTGTTGCCCAAATGACTTACACAATAGGGATGAATTGGATTGTATTTAAAAATTGACAATTATAAACCAAATACACAATATAAAAAATAAACAAAATACGAAGCAGCAGTAAATATAAATAGAATGGCTAATTCAACGGCTGGGGGATTAATTCTCCAATAAGGATTTGGGTCATCTACATCATTTTCTTGGAATTGAGGTACACAGATTTGGTACCAACATGCTTCTCACTCAGCACAGGTATGCAGTTGATCTTCTAACTCTTTATGACATGGCTGATTGCAAGCCTATTAAAACCCCTATGCCTTCCAAAGGTCGACATCTAAGCTCCTCCACTAAACCATTTCCTGACCCTACTAAGTATCGAAGCATAGTAAGTGGTCTACAATATCTCACATTCACAATATTAGACCTCTCTTACAATGTAAATCATGCTTGCCAATTCATGCAATTACCTATTGTGGCCCATTTTCAACTTCTCAAACGCATCCTAAGGTACCTTAAGGGTACCACCACCATGGGACTTCACATTCATGCCAATAGCAGTTTGGATCTTTATGGTTTTTCTTATGCAGACTGGGCAGAATGTCGTCGTCTCACTTCTTGATCAACCTTTGGTTTTTGTACTTTCCTTGGTGGGAACTGCATCTCATAGAGTGATAAGAAGCAAACCACAATGGCTCAATCAAGTGCTGAAGTTGAGTACAAATCCATGGCTTCAACAGCAACAAAACCTACTTGGCTCTCTCACTTGCCGCGTGACCTTGACATCTTTCTGCCCAAACCCCTTTCCTTCATTGTGACAACATCACTATGTGCGTACTAAGCATATTGAACTAGACTATCACTATGTGCGTGAACGTGTAGCACTTGGTTCACTTTAAATTCGCTTTGTTTCATCCTCCAATCAACTAGCTAACATATTTACAAAGCCTCTTCCTAAAACCCAATTTCAAGCTCTTCGACACAAACTTGGCCTTTTGCTTGATCCTTGGCCATGTTTGAGGGGAAGTGACAGCAATGCTCCCATGATACCAGCTCTTGAATCATGCAATCACAAGTCAACTGAAGAATCACTAACAATCAAGGATAATCAAGGATGAGATTCTGCAACATATTCCTATAGATGTTGTGCCTAGTTTGGAAAGTCTAGTTGTACATGCTTAGATTAGTTGCTTTACTTTGGCAGCTAGCATAAGTTTAGTGATTCTTGTATCAATTCTTGTAAGGAAAGATATACCATGTAATAGTATATATATTGAATGGAAATGCACCTATCCTCTCATTTTGTCATATAAGTTTTTCACTAAAATTCTTTACAATAAACCCCATACTCAATCTCTATTTATATATCACTTGAGAGCCATCTTCCATCAATTACTCTCCAACTCTCCTTCTCTCCAAAGGCCATCCCCCTCTTTATATTTTGTGCCAAAACAAACTGAAACCTACACATCCATCATCCCCCTTGCCGTACCACCTATCAACCCTACCATCAAAGTTCAAACTGCCTAACTGTAGCCCAAACTGCCAATGGGGCAAGTCATCTTTCTAGGTAACTCTCTTCATTTTGACTTAATGATCTATTTTCAGATTTAGGGTTTATAGCAAATAGTTTTCAAGTTACATCATTGTGTGATGTGGAATATATAGGATTATTGGATGACATAAATTCTTTGTTAAACTAGGAATAGAAGCATTCATGTTATATGAGGATTTTTAATTTTTTATTGTGTTTGAAAATGTATTGATGCATTAATTAAGGTAATAGTGATATGGATTCACATGTTTAAGGATGAATTGGGTTGTAATACTACCTTGTATGTCACGAGTCTACTAACTTCTAAATAGGTGAGTTGCATTGAGGTACTAGTTAATGATAGGAGTCACATGTTTAGATCTTAATTAGACTATGGTATGAGCCTTGCATGTTTCGGATTGTCTATTAAATGGAGGACTTATTGATGGCATGAAGAATTCAATATGATTAGTAGACTAGCTGCATGAGCAAAGTGCATGGATCAAATATAGAGTTAGAGTAAACATGCATGGCCATAATCGGGTTGCATGAATTATAGAAGTAGATAGAAGTAGGATTCTCAAAGTGTTGAAAAGAGGACATGATTTGGTTAAGTATATGAATGGTAGATTATGGTTAGCCTCATTAGGCAAAGTCCTAGGTTTAAGTTGATTAAATCGCTTAAGTTGGTTTTAATTGAAACGACATGCTTATGTGTGTACTGGTGCCAATTAATTGACATGCTAGTGATAAGCCCCTTTTTATGAAACCTAATCATGCTATTGTTATTATAAATGCATACTTTTCTATATACGAAAGGGAAAATAAAGGAAATGTTTCATTGCATGAATGCATGCATGATTACAAAGATTAATGAGGCGGCCATGAGGATACGGTAAGATAGAATGGCAGATTGCAACGCCGGATTGGCTTACTAGCAGTGCACGTAGTGATAATCATCTTTAAGAGATTGAGTTTTTATCCACTGGCAATGGAAATGATCATGATCGTAACCTGATCACATGGGGGGGGGGGGGGGGGGGGGGGGGGGAGGGGGGTTAATAGTGTGTATTGGCGATAAGTTTAAAGAGGAAAAAGTGTATAAACATGAGTAAATGCATGAGCATATGATTATAAAAATAAAGTTTTCCAAGCGAAACCTACATGCATATTATGTTTTACAATATAATATGGCTCTTACTTCTTACTCTATTCGTCATTTTTTTATGTTAACGTTTAGCCACCCAATAATGTGAGAATATAACTGTTGGACAAGACTTGGGCTAGGGATGCGAAGCAAGGCCTAGAGCACTATTAAGATTTCGGTTGATGTGTTTACCACTAAATTATTTGCAATACCAAGGCTTTGACTACGGATGAAGTGTTACGTAGGCCAATTTCCATTCGAGAGCAAAGCAATGAGGTGAGTCATTTGACCCAAATTTCGTTACAACACTAGTCGACCGACGTAAGTACCATGAATTGGCCAAGCCTATCTAATTTTCTTACAATACTTCACTACATGACACGTGTGGATGTGTATACACACGCACACACGTGCTTACACTACAAGAGAATGGGTTTTTTGGGATAAAAAATTTCGTCCCAAAAAACACACTTTTCATCCCAAAAAGTTTTTAGAGACAAAAAAAGTTCGCCTAAAAAAGTCTGTCACAAAAATTTGTTCGAACGTTCCGTTTGACAATTTTTGTTCAAACGGTTCATTTCTCATTCAAATGATGACGAAGTTGTTCAAACACACTACTATGTATTTGAATGATAAAAAACACAGAGTGTTCGAACCTACTATTAATCTATTCAAACCGAAGTTACGAAGTTTTGGGATCTCTCGTTCAAACGGTAGCGAAAACATGTTCGAACGGTAATAAATATTTATTGCCTGTTCAAACTGAATACATTACGTTCGAACGATAATCATGATACAGTAAACAACAAATTTAAAATAAGAAAATTACATTTAAATATTATAATTAAAAGGTCACAATTGTTCAAATGTGCATTATAGCAAAATAAATCAAAAGACAAAATAAGAAAATAAAATCTAAATTGATGTTGGCATTAAGTTCTGGGCCAACATACTAACTGCATTTGTTTGGACATTTTTTGAGATTGAATCTCCATCTTCTTTTGCATGCTTTTTTCCAATCATGTGCCTCTATATCCGCTGCCTAATTTACTATTTAAGCCTCCAACTCTCGTTGCTTGGACCTCAAATGTTCGATCTTGAGCCATGCATCTTCTAACTCCTGAGAGTTGTTATTCATACTGACTTGAGAAGAGGATGATGTTGAGGAAGGTTTCACGCAATGTGCTAAACCCCTCAAATATCCAGAATGGGGTCCAAGAACCTGAGAAAAGATCTCTACATTGTTAACGAAAGATTCATTAGATGCAGAAGTAGCATTTTCCAGAAGTGAAACCATCTTCTCCTAAAAAAATCAAAAAGAAAAATCATTAGAGATAGTATATATAACATAAATATTATTATGTAATACAAATAAAAAAAATTTAAACTTACATAATTTGATTTTGCTTCGAGACTGGTCCAAACACCATCATGATTTGTATGCGATTTAGCAAACAGTGGGAGCATATTATACTCATTAGGACTATTTTGTTCCTGCAAAAAGAAAATCTATATTATAACTTCAATTAATGTTGATATGTTTATATTTAACGAGGAGTAGTATAACGTTACTAATTTTTTTGATAGCCCATGAATGATCTAGAACCCGCATAATGGTGTATCATTCAATTTGCTCTATTTGCTTTGTTGATAGTACTCCATTGCTACTAGAAAAGAAACAACATTATTACTATATATGTTTAAGGAATCTAGCCTAGAATAAAAAAAGATAGTGGCGAAATTACCACATATGATGTATCTTCAAGCATATCACAAAACTTCTCTCCCATTCGTTTGGTGGCATGTTTTGGAATGGGTTTTGATGCACCTCTGTTGCACTATTAAACATTTGATAGTGTGCATGGCATCTACCTATGTACCTTCGGAATGTATTGCTCATTAGCTCATCAACCATTACTCGATCCTCTCGCTAGTCAAAATTAAGTTCAAACTCTTCCTTGAAATGGTGTGCAACAATTAGGTCAAGAATAAACTAATTATAAATTAAGTAATAATTTAACAAAAGTATTTTATAAGTAACTTCCTCATCAAGCAAGGCAAAGAGTTTTGATGTGGTTTTGAAAAGTTTAAAACATCATATGTTTTTTTCAATTTTTACAAACTTGAACATGAATGGGCAACAAAAGATAAATGATATTTACAGTCATAAAATACGCAAGCGCCACACACTCATTTTACAAAAGTGCGTAAATATGTGACCGGATGAAAATCATATTTCATCTTCAACAAAAGATAAATGATATTTCATCTTCAACAACCCTCATAGGCCGAGTACATAGGTTAAAATCATATTAGGTTAGGGACTCTTTCAATCTGTATTTATAATAATGTTGGTACCTTCCATCAACTATATATGAACACTTGCAATGACAAGCCAAGATTGAAATCGTGGAGATTTTTGTGAGCTAATATGTTGGAGGTTTGAATTTTTTTTATTTTATATAATGCTATTAACAAATACCATTTTGTATTTGAAAGAATGAAAAGAGAAAAATAAGTTAAGATTTATGTTTTTCGAGTTTGGTAAGTACAATACAGAATTCAGGTAATTTCTAATTAATAAGTGTAACAAATCAAACAAATGTCCGCCTAAAGAGCTGAGATCAATTAAGTCACCATGGCATTTCACACAATGGGTGGGTCGAACTTGTTGGACTCGTGCCCCAGGAAAACGGGAAATAGAGAAGCAAAAGTTCATCATCATCGTCGTGGATTATTGAACAAAATGAGTGGAAGCAGAGGCCTTAGTGACAATCACAATCAATAGCATCACCAAATTCATCTAGAAAGCTATCGTATTCCGGTTCGGTATCTTGCGAAGCATCATCTCAAGCAACGGGCGACAGTTCGATTCCGATCACTACCAAGATTGGTGTGCCAAACTATTAATCAAGGTCAAATACTCTTCCCTAGGATACCCTCAAGCCACCAATGGGCAAGTTGCAGTGACCAACAAGACGCTATTGGGTATCCTGAAGAAGAAATTGGCAAGCATGAGAGAAGTTTGGGCTGAGGAACTTCCATGGGTCTTATGGGCATATAGAACAACCTCCAAAACCGCAACGGGAGAAATTCCTTTCTCCTAACTTACGAAAGTGAAGCAACATTACTAATGGAAGTGGGAATGCCGAGCTACAAAGTCCAACACTTTGACAAAGGGCCAACAACAAAGGGCTAGAAGAGAACCTCGACCTATTGGAAAAATGAGAGAAGAGTCAGAAGTCAAGATGACAGTTAACAAGAAAAAGGAAGATCAATACTTCAATAGAAAGGTGAAGCCCAGGTCGTTCAAGGTAGGGGCTTGGTCCTAAAAGAGATAAGGACAACCACGCAGAAAGAAGGAAAGCTTGGCCCGCAACGGCAAGGACCATATGTTATCACAAGAATCAGGATCATACCATCTTAAAGATGCATAAGGGAAGGAACTACCTCATCCGTAGAATGCTCACACCTTAGGAGGAGTTTTGTGTAAAATCACCAATGTAATCTCGCTAGAGTAATAAAGATGCCATCTTCCCAAATATTGTCTTTCACACCAAGGACCTAAGGAGGAAACAACATCCTTAAGTGTTTCACTCCTCTCCACCTAGCATGATCGAGCTCATCTCCTGCTTAACCTCAAAGCCGAGTATCCTCACTCACACAGGTGGCCAAAGGAGGAGACAACTTCCTTAAGTGTTTCACTCCTCGCCAACTAGCGTGGTCAAGCTTATCTCCCCCGCCAAGCCTCAAAGTTAAGTATCAGCACTCGCATCGACGACCTAAGGAGGAAACAACTCCCTTAAGTGTTTCACTCCACGCCACCTAGTGTGGTCGAGCCCATCTCCCACCAAGTCTTAAAGTCGAGTGTCCTCACCCACACTGGCAACCAAAGGAGGAAACAACTTCCAAGTGTTTCACTACTCACCACCCAGCGCAGTTGAGCCCATCTCCCGTCTAGCCTCAAAGATGAGTGTCCACACTCGCACCAGCAACCAAAGGATGAAACAACTTCGTTAAGTGTTTCACTCCTCACCACATAGTGCGGTCAAGCCCATTCCTGCCTAGCCCTGAAGCCAAGGGAGGTCCCCACACTAGCATCTCACCTATCACTAATGTAACGCCCCGATCTCGAAGGTCCGGAGCGTTAGCACTTAATACCTAAAAATCATTTTCCAACCACATAGTTCATACTCCAATTATTCTCTATCGCACAAAATACTCATTAATTCACATCAATTACTCAAGTATAATTATTCTAAGACAATACAAAATCTTAATATAAACATCAACCTCCTAACAAATCACATCATTAGAGCACAACAAACTTACTGAATAAAAATCCTCATTACTCATATAAACTTTCTATGCTCAATCCATCATTCTTAACTCATCTCACCCATGCTCCATATTCTTGATCCTCAACTGAAATATTCAAATCATCTGAAAAATGTTTGGAGATAAGGGGTGAGTTATCAACAACTCAGTAAGCAAAGAACATATACTAGTGTGCAAACATAAGCATTTACAGAGTTTGGAATGTAGAACAAAATACTTTTACTTTCAGAATGCAGAATCAAAACATGTTATCAAAATATCAGAGTGAAAGTTTCAAAAAATATTCTTATTCAAAGTCTTTTGGCATAGCATAACTGACCACCATCATACCAGAACATCATATCACATCAGAGACCATATTTAACCCCCGTGGTAGGGTTGTGCAAACCCCGGTACCTAACCGAGTAGAAACAAAATGTAAATCTTTCCATTATTTATTATCGAAACCCCAAGTGTACACACAGGAAAGACCACCAGAAAATCACTTTATTTCCAAAGTGGGTGCACCAGAAACAAAACAGTTGGTACCAACCCAAACAGAAGCCACTATTAGCACCCGTGGTAGGTCAAATAGATCACCATCCACAAACCAAATCCTGATCCAAAATGTCATGCCGAAAGTTTTCAGAAATCACATCATATCAGAGTATAGAACATCTTCAGAACAGAACAGAATCAGATCACAAAAATAGAATTTACACACAAAATTTCATATTCGCTCTCTTTTGCACAGTTCAGAAACAAAATGCCAGAAAATGAGCTCATGTATGCACCAGTCATGTCAGAAAATACTTTATTCTTATACATAATTTCATGAGTAATGCAGAACAAATAATCGAGGTAGTTCAAATCTCTTTTCATAACAAAACATGCATATTTTCAAAAATCAACCTCAGCTCATTTTATTTTTATGCAAAGTCTAGCATAAGAACCCCGCTTACCTAGACTTCTTAGCTTTCCGAAAATTTCCTCAAAAATGCCGAACAAAAATTAATCTTCACCTATAAAATAATCACGTAATTTCCATAAATTTTCAGTCGATCACGTACTTCAATATTTAAGCGTAAAATGCTAGAATAACCTATTTTAATTCCTCAAAAACCTAAATTTTCAATCCCTAAAATATCATCACTTCCCAAATTCTTCATTATCCAACTTGACATTTGACTAAAATATTAAACTCTAACTTATTTACTATTGAAGAATCAAACTATCCAATTTAATACTAAATAGAATAATTATACCAAAATATTTTAAATTATATAACAACAATTATTTAATAAACTAGATCATAATAAAATTACAACATTATCGTTTACTTTTGAAAGAAAAACCTTACTTAATACCAATTTAAATTACTTAAAATATCTCTGTAAACATAAATATATTAGAGATTACTAACTCATATTAAAAGTTTAAAACACCTTAATGCAACTTGAAGCTCAAAGGGTAATAATGTAATTTTATTTAATTAAACAATACATTACCCTAGCTTCCTTAGAAGCTTTGTTAGTTGAAGACAAAAACTCATTTTACGTAAAAGCAAAACAGCAGTTTGTGAGGCAAAGGCTCACCGAGAGATTGAGAGCTCGACGGTCGGCGAGTTGGGCAGTTGTCTACGGTGGTGAGGGCAGTGGTTACGGCAGAAAAAGGGGCGGCTGAGCACTGGTAAGTGAGAGAGAGAGATGAGTGAGAGACCTCATGTAGAAAGAGAGAGGGACGGAGAGAGAGCTCGGCGTGAGAGAGAATGGAAACTCACTGTGGGGCAGCGAGGCTTGCGACAGTCTGGAGGCGAGCGTCGACCAGGGCAGCGTCTGAAGGTGGAGGCTTGTCCTCCGGCATCTTTTGATGGCAGAGGCGTCGGAGTGGAGGGGGCTGACGACGTGGCTCACGGTAGGGATGATTCCCCTGTTTCGGCATGTAAAAACAAAGTCTTTCACGTCCAAAGCGTATCAGCGGCTGGATACGGAGGTGAAGGGCAAAGCAGTGGCTATCACGGTGATTTTCATGTTTGCCGTGGCTGTGGGGTTGTAGCGCGGTTCTGGTGGTTAGTCTGGGTGGATGTTTACAAGGGGTGGATGAACTGGACAACAACTATGTGGAGGTGCTGGGGTGGCACGGCAGTGCACGATGAGGGCTTCGTGCAAGCATGGGTTGCGTCGATTTCGTATGGGGGGGGGGGGGGGGGGGTAGTGTCAGTTTTGGACCATGCAACAGCTGGGTTGTGGTTACTTGAAGGTGTGGTGCGGCGGTAGTGATATTCCTAGATTTCCTTCATGCACAAAGGATTAAATACAGGTCAACAAACAAACAAAAACAAACCCTAGAAGGGTGAGAGAGTGACGTGCATGCAGATGGGAATAGAGTTGTGCGTGTGAGGAAAACTGCTCATAAACGGATAGGTTTTCAATGGTTTAAACAAATGGGTGTGACCTTGTTCCGTAAACTGCTAGGCCAAAAGCTCAAAATAAAATCACTACTCGATCCATAACATAAAAACCAAAAAAAAAAAAAATTAACCTAAATATCAAGCTCAAATAAAAAGAAAAAGTCCATAGTCCAACCATACAAATTCTAGGTCCGGGTTTTACAACTAAAGACGAGTATCTTGACACTCATATCTGGTGATTAAGGGAGCATGTCACTTTCTTAAAAGTACATCACTCCTAACACCCACATTTACGGAAGTAAAAGAAAACTAGTAAACCAGTAAAAATGACCGAATCGAACCTCTCTATATATATTTTTTAAATTTTTATATTATATATAAAATATTTTTTATATGATTTTTTATATTATATTATATATATTATATGCTAATTGCTAATTAATATAATATGAGATTTTACTCTTATTATTCATGTCTATTAATCTTATAACATAAAATTAATCTTATAAATTTTTATATAACATTTGATTATGATATAACATAAATTAATCTTATAATGTTTAATATAAAATTTGAATTTTGATATAACATATAAATTTTATTGCTATATGTAAAATTAATAGAACATTAATATAACATAAAATGAAGGATATGGGTCAATCACTTGCTAAATTTTTTCTTAAGTATGATTTTGTTTATCCGTAAAATCGGACCGGACTGGACCAAAACCAGATAATTGGAAGTTTCAATTTCAATAGTGAATAGGTCTGGTATTGGTTCTTAAATTTTCAATACGCCTTGATCCACATTCGTCGGCCAAACGACAAACCCAAGCGTCCAACTATACCGGTCCATTCAATGAAAGCAACCATGACCATTTCACATTAAAAAACAAAGCATATTCACATTCACATTCATATCCAGCACATGCGACAAGCAAGCCGAAATAAATCAAATCTCATTCACATTCAAATGTGATAAAACTATCCAAAAATAAATATAGATACAAAGGCAGAACAAAGACTAACGATCACAACGCGCTAGAGGAGGAAAGGTGTTGAGCATCACATCCTTGCTGAAGGAGTCGAGGACTTGGTAAGTGGCACGACTTGCCTTGATGGATTTCAAATTTAGGGACCTTAGGTCATTGCAGGGGTTCTCCACCAGATGGTCTTTCAACTTCTGAAGACTGAGTTTATAACCCAGTCCCCATGCTCTAAACGCCCCTAGCCGCCGAGACCTAGGGAGAGAGGCGAATAACCTCATCTCTGGATGAGGCTACATAAACTTCATAAACTGATTAGAATGAGGCTACATAGTGTATTTAAAGCAAAACCTAATGAAACCCTAGCCAAAATAAACCCCCTTCTTCCAAAAGTGCCCCTGGATGAACAGTGCCGCGGCTACAGTATCACGCTACAGTAACTTGGCTACAGTAACCCTAACCCTAGTTCAATAAAATAATAACTTTCCCAACATGCCCTTGCATAGGCCCCCTTAAGTGCTTCCCATAATAAACTCAATTATTCTAAACAAATAAAATTAGTTCTTTAAATGAATTAAATAAGTTGAAACCCTTCAAGTGCCCAAAGCCTTTAAGTTTTGTCGTTGCCCTCTTCCGTAGCTAATCAAATGAATTAAAACTGGATCTTCATCCTTCAAGCCCCATCTTGAATGTTGGACTCTTGCTAAACTTGTCCCAAGTGGATTGCAGCAATCCTTGCATTGTCTCCTTGATCTTCTTGGCCCATCTGGAAGTTGTAAATGATCTTTAAGACTAGGCCCATCTTGGTTCCCATCATTCCCCCTCTCCTCAAAAGGATTCGACCTCGAATCTCCACCTGGATCAAAGGGAAAATGGTTAGTAACATTGAAAATAGTAGAAACAAGATAGTTACCAGGAAGATCCATTAGATATGCATTTTCATTAATTTGTTCAAGAATTTGGAAAAGACCATCCAAGCTACTCCCGTCATCAACAGGTAAATGTGTTAAATCTAAAGTAGTAAATGGATTAAGTCCATAAACAATTTCAAATGGTGAAAATTTAGTAGTAGGATGAACACTCCAATAATATGTAAACTCAATGAATGGTAAACAATACTCCCACAAATGTTCATGAAACACATCTAAAGTCCTCCTCGAACCAAAATGACCACTCCAATATGCAAACTCAATGAATGGCAAATGATACTCCCGGAAACGTCCATGTAACAATTCAATGAATGGCAAATGATACTCCTACAAACGTTCATGAAACAAACCTAAATCTTTCCTTATACCAAAATGACCACTCCAATTATATGCAAACTCAATGAACGACAAGTAATACTTCCACAAATGTTTATGCAACACGTTAATGAATGACAAATGATGCTTCCACAAACGTTCAAGTAATACGTCAATGAATGGCAAATGGTACTCCCACAAACGTTCATGCAACACATCAATGAATGAAAATGATACTTCCAGAAACGTTCATGCAACACGTCATTGAATGGCAAATGATAGTCCCAAAAATGTTCATGCAACACAACAAAAGTCTTCCTTACACCAACGTCACCCAACAAACAACCACGTCCATCACACACAAGCAACTTACGCATAAAACTAGTAGGCACACAAAATCTATTCTCTCTAAACAAGTACCAATCTAGTTTATAGAACTTACCAAATGTTGCTTTCTCACATGTTCCATACACACTAGCAAAGTCATCATCATTAGCATGCAATTTCTTATCATATTCAAGTCTCAACAATTCTGCATCTAAAATGAAGACAAGGACATACCTTCTTGCTAAAGCGTCAACAAAAAAAATTTTCATACCTTGTGTGTATTTGAATACATGAGAAAAAGTCTCAATACAGTCCTGCCACTTGGCATGCATTCTAGTCAACAACTTACCTTGTCCCTTCAAGTATATCAAGGACTCATGTTCTTCAAATAAAGGTTGGTTAGGAATTGTCGCACCTGGCACAAAATCAATGTAGTACTCTATATCCCTAATAGGTGGCAATCCACTAAACACACCGCTAGGAATCATGACCTTAAATCCCTGCAACAAAGAAACAAAAACACTAGACAAAGAGTCGTTAAATTCATTAGTATAAAAGCTTGCCTTAGCATAAAAACTTACTTTTGTCTTTCTGTTTTTCTCTGCAACCTCTCTTTCTTTTTCCTCTTGTGGCTCTACTATTTTTTCTTGACTCTTAACCACCTCTATATTTTCTTTTTCTCTCTCTTTCTTTTGATGTTTCGACCTCATTCTCTTTTTTCCTTTCATCTCTTTGTTCTTTTCACTCTCTGTTTTTCTTTCACTCTCCTCTTTTTTTGAACTCTCAACCTCACAATTGTTTTTCAACTCATTCTCTCTTTTTTTTTAGGTTTCAACCTCACCCAAATCATTTCCCTTAGGTGGTTCGGTCTTCCCCTTTATTACAACTTGATCATTTTTGTCCCACTTTGGTTTTCCACTTTATTACAACCAGGAAAGGGTATACCTTGATGTACCCTTTCCTTTTAGCCGCCTCTCCACCTTCATAGCCATGTGCACCATATCCTCTACCTCCACATAATGTTGCAACTCAACTACATTGGCTATCTCCCTATTCAACCCACTCAAAATTCTTGTCATCGTGGCCTCCTGATCCTCCACTACATTAGCCCGAATTATAGCTGCCTTCATCTCCTTATGATAATCCTCTACACTCCTAGACCCTTGTGTAAGATTTTATAGTTTTTGGTAGAGGTCTCTATAGTAGTGGCTAGGTACAAATCTCCGCCTCATGATAGCTTTCAACTCTCTCAATGTTTCTACAGGCCTCCCAAGATTCCTCATCCTATTGGTCACTAATTGATCCCACCAAATAGTAGCATAATCAGTGAACTCAATTACAGCCAACTTCACATTCTTCTCTTCAGAGTAATTATGACAATCAAACACCAACTCTATTCTTTTCTCCCACTCTAAATAAATTTCAAGGTCAGTTCTACCTTGGAATGATGGAATTTTCATTTTGATGCTCCCAAGGTTCTTATCTACTGTATCTTGACTACCTGGGTTTGCCCTAAGTCTTCTTCCACGCCTAACTCCTTTATGTCTATCCAATCCAACTTCAGATGTTAGGCCTTCCTTATCCTCACCATACTCTCCATTTTCAAACCCATTCTCATACTAGGCTCACGTCACCTCCTATCTCTCTCACCTTGCAGATTTCTAATCACTGCTTCTTGATTATCCATACTATCCCTCACGGAACCCAACACCAAGTTCAACCGCTCAAATTGTTGTTGCATGACTTGCAACACAAGGGATGAGTTATCTGCCTTCTCTTTTGCTGATGAGTCACTCCTATGAGACATTATAATGTGTTGCCCAAAATAATGTTAGTGGAAAACCTTACACACTCCCTTACGTGTTTACACTCGAATAATGGCACTCCACTCGTGTTTCACTCTTAATTGGTTTTTTCCCAATAATAGTCTCACACTCTCTTGCCTTTTACCTCAAAAGTTTTCTCACTCAAGTTCTTTCAGAACTAGTTGAACTAAATCAAGATAATACAACCTTGTATTATTCCAAACAGTAATACAGATCAAAGAAACAAGGAATGACTAAAATGACATGAGAGTCAAGGAATTTATACGAGGGAAAGAGTAATTATAAAACAAGACACCAACTAGCAAGTTGTATTCAGCTCCTATGATGATAATAACTCAATCAACAAATACTTTCTTTCTCTTTGTTGTAACTATGTAGCAACTTTGAATATCCTACCTTCTCTTTTCTTCTTCTTCTTCTTTCTGTTTTTTTTTTTTTTTCGAATCTTCTTTTCTTTTCTTTTCCTTTCTTTTCTTTTCTTTTCTTTTCCTTTCCTTTCCTTTCCTTTCTTTTTCTTTTCTCTAATTCAACCACAAACAGCAATATTCAATTGTGAAAACCAAACAATTGAATTCAAACACACAAGCATGGACAATGAAGTAGAAGAGAATCAATGGAACCACACTCCAAGCAATTGACAAACTTAGAGATGCAGGAAACCCTAGAACTTTGAAACCCTAGGTGATGCAAATTTTAGCCAAACCCAAAACCCTAAGAATTTCGGCAGCCTACTTTTTGTTTCTATTTTTTTTTTGGCAACCCTAGAACAATGATGCCCTAGAATTAAATATGCAAGAAATAAAAGATAGAATCAAACCTGATTGGAAACCTGGCTCTGATACCAAATGATATGAACCCGCGGGAATGAAATCCCTTGAACCCACAGTCAATTTGATCAATGGATGGAGAACCTAGACCTGATGAGAACTCATTTCAAGAACCTAGATTATTGTAACGCCCCGTTCCCGTAGGTCCGGAGAGTTAGCTCTTAATACTTAAAATTTACTTAAATAACACAACTATAAAATCCAGAAATTCCATAAAATATTAATCCACTTAATCAAATCAAAAATCTAAGTTCCTCTATGGCAACAATAAAGAAATCCCCAATAATATAAATTAGAAATTCTCTAAAAACTCAAAAACATCATCAACTCATCAAAACAACTACCTGAAAATAAATCAGTTTACTAACTACGACCCTTAAATAAGCATTTGTACCCTCAGACACTTATTCCACTACGATCATCACACCTTGCTAAACTTTCTACTCTTGTTCCCCAGCTGAATCATCAAAATTATCTGAAAAATATATGGAGATAAGGGGTGAGTTATCAACAACTCACTAAGCAGAGGACATATACTAGTGTGTAAACATGAGCATTTACAGAAATCAGAATGCAGAACAAAATATTTCCTTTCAGAATGCAAAATCAGAATAATGTTTTCAAAATGCAGCGTCAGAACATGTTATCAAAAATGTCAGAGCGATAGTTTGAAAATATTCGTAATCAAAATCCCTTCGGCATAGCATAAACTGAAACATCACATCTTATCTTATCAAATCAGAACAAATACTATGTTTAACTCCCGTGGTAGGGTTGTGCAAACCCCGGTAGCTAACCGAGTAGAAACAGAATGTGAATCTTCCCCTTATTCATTCTCGGAGCCCCGAGTGTGCACATAGGAAAGACCACGCAAAAAACTACTTTGTTTCCAAAGTGGGTGCACCATAAACAGAAAAGTTGGTACCAACCCGAACAGAGGCCACAGTTTTACACCCGTGGTGAGGTCAGAACGGAACAGAAACAGAAACAGAATGTTATGCCAGAGGTTTTCAAAAATCACATCAGATCATATCAGAGTACAGAAAATCTTCAGAACAGAATAAAAATCATATCACAACATAATTTATGCACAAATTTCATATTCGCTCTATTTTTCAAAGTTCAGAAACAGAATGTCAGAAATAAGCTCATGTCTACACCAGTCATGACAGAAAATAATTTCTTCTTAAACAGAATCTCATGAGTAATGCAGAACAAATAACTGAGGCAGTTCAAATTTCTTTTCAACATCAAATATGTCTATTTTCCAAAAATAACCTCAGCTCATTTTATTTTAAATGCAAAGTCTAGCATAGGAACCCCGCTTACCTGAACTTCTTAGCTTTTTCAAAAATTCCTCAAAAACGTCGGACAATAATTAATCGTCACCTATAAAATAATCACGTAATTCTCATAAATTTCCAATTAATCACGTATTTCGATATTTAATCCTAAGCTTATAAAATAACCTATTTAATTCCTCAAAACCTAAAATTACCAATCATCACTTTCTAACATCGTCAATGCTAATTTAATACTATGACTAAAACATTTAAAAGTCAGATCTATTTACTAATGAAAACAACTAACAAAGCTTAATACTAAGTAATATAATTATCCCAAAATATTTTAAAATAAACCATAACTATTATTAAAAAGACTAAAATATATCTAAAATGTAGAAATAACAATACAACAATATTATTTACTCTTAAAATAAACCTTTACTTAATAACATGTTAAAATACTTAAGCGATTTAAGGTAAGTACAAGTAAAAATTTCGTTAAATAATACTAAACAAAAAGCTTTAATCGTAATGTAAAAGTTTAAAATAAAATTTCACAATTACTAAAATAATTTGCTACCAAAGTACACTTTGAAAATCCTATTATTGTATGTAAACTTTTCTTATACCACCTGCATAAACCACGTAAAAACAGACCAAAAATAAAAACTTGAACACATTCTAAAACTAAGGGTAAAACTGTAATTCGTTTTCAAATACCATGCAAAAAAAATAAGTTACGTAAACTGCAAAAGCATTCACGCAGACTCGGTGCAAAAACCGCAAGAACAGGGACGCGAGGCACTCACCGCCAAGGGAGGAGCTGCGCGCGATGTGGCGAAGAAGGTCACGGTGGTGAGGCACTAAGAGAGAGAGAGAGAGAGAGAGAGATGAGTGAGAGACCTCACACAGAAAAAGAAAGGGACGGAGATAGAGCTCGGTGTGAAAGGGGACGAAAACTCACCGTGGGGCAGCAAGGCTTGCGACGGTCTGGGGGCTGGGCGTCGACCTGGCAGTGTCCGAAGGTGGAGGCTTGTCCTCCGGCGTCTTTTGATGGCAGTGGCGTCGAAGTTTGAGGGGCTGACGACATGGCTCACGGTAGGGATGCTTCCCTTGTTTCGGCATGCAAAAACAGAGTCTTTCACGTCCCAACGTATCAGCGACTTGGTGCGGAGGTTCAGGGCAGAGCAGCGTCAAACATGGTGGTTTCCATCGTGCGGGATGTGATTCGAGTGTTTCAGGCTGGGCTCGGTCGTGGCAGTGGCTGGGATGCAGCGCAGATGCCTTCGCGTTGCACTACGGTGCAGTGGTGGTCTGTGCAGCGGCGCCACGGGTTAAACCGTGATGTGATACAGGCTTGGCTCGTTTGGGGCAGTGATTCAGGTGCTGCACCGCTGCGCTATGGGGAAGGGCTCACGGTGAAGGAGGCAGAGGCGTGAAAAGAAGAGGCGGCACTCTAGGTTTTCGTCATGCACACTAGTGGTTGGCTACGGATGCAAGGTTGACGAGTGCTGAGTAGAGGGGTACGAGTTGCTGTTTGCGTGGGTAGGAGTTTCTGGCGGCGGCAGTGTTGGGTAAAATCTCATTGTTTGGGAAAAATATAAGCATCTATATATATGTAAGGTGAAACCCTGGAGAGACGAGAGAGACGTGTGTGTGCTTGCATGCCATGAACGAATGCATGTGTGTATGCATGCTGTGCGACGAAAAAAAAAATAAGCTGTGCGAAAAAAAAATAAAAATAGACGGAAAGAGAAGGAATTAAAAATGAAACATGCGGGAACAATAAAAAATAAACGGCCAAGAATTCCAAATTAAAAGAAAAGAAAAAAAAGGCTACTCAAAATCGTAAATTAAGAACTTAGAAAAACAATCAAGTTATAAAAAAAATAAATAAGTAAAAATCTAAAGTCCAACTATACCAATTTTGGGTCCGGGTGCTACAATTATATTAAAATCTAGACCCGTTGAAGAACCCGTCTCAAGAACCCAGATTATAAAGGAGGAACGCCACAAAGGTTGTGATTTACCTTTGATAAGTTCAAAAGTTCAATCAAGAACAACAGGAATAAAACTCAACTTACAATGAATAAATTCATCAAATTTCATAAACTGATTAGAATGAGACTACATAGAGTATTTAAAGCAAAACCTAATGAAACCCTAGCCAAAATAAACCCCCTTCTTCCAAAAGTGCCCTTGGATGAACAGTGTCGCGGCTACAGTGTCACGCTACAGTAACCCTAACCCTAGTTCAATAAAATTATAACTTTCCCAACATGCCCTTGCATAGGCCCCCTTAAGTGCTTCCCATAATAAACTCAATTATTCTAAACAAATAAAATAAGTTCTTTAAATGAATTAAATAAGTTGAAACCCTTCAAGTGCCCAAAGCCTTTAACTTTTGTCGTTGCCCTCTTCCGTAGCTAATCAAATGAATTAAAACTGGATCTTCATCATTCAAGCCCCATCTTGAATGTTGGACTCTTGCTAAACTTGTCCCAAATGGATTGCATCAATCCTTGCATTGTCTCATTTATCTTCTTGGCCCATCTGGAAGTTGAAATTGATCTTTAAGATTAGGCCCATCTTGGTTCCCATCACTGGAGGCTCCCAATTTAGCTTCCAACTTGACCACCTTCTACTTGGAGGCGACCAACTTTAACCTGTAAGTCTGCTTGACCCAGTCGAGTTGCAGAAACCTTTGGTCATGCACCTTGAGCTCTTTGTTCACCTCCTCGAATTGAGCTTCACTGTGGGCTTTCTTGCCCCGAGTGATGTGGAAATCTATGGTAAGCACCAGGCGAGCACCCTAGCAACATAGTCAAGGATCCACTGCTTAGTCTCCTCCAACTCCTTGTCCAGGCATTGGAACCTATCTCGAAGCATGTCACGTTCCTCCTCCAAGACTTTGGCCTTGAAGTAGCACCATGTCACGTCCTTACGAGACTTCTCCAAGTCACACTGAAGGTCGGCCACGTTTTCCCTAAGGACGAAAACATCATCCTCCAGTGTTTGGGAGTAAGACTCCATGTGAGAGAGAGTCTCTTCCATCTCATCTCTCTCTACCCTCGCTGTGAAAATAACCCGACAAGCCTTTTCAACGAAGGAGCACAAAGATTGATTCTCTTCTTCCAAGTAGGCCTGGCGGTCAACAATCCAAGCTTTGAGTTGGTTAACTCCTTGAGACACGGAACCAGTCAAGATTATAAAATAGAAAAGGAGATGGCATGGAGACTTAAATTGTTAGAATGCACAGCGGAAAAGTACCTCAAGCTCAGCTTAAAGAATTGCTCCACAAGTTTTTCCAGATTGATAAATTCCAAGCGTTTCCTCTTAGTGGCGAAAGTGTACTACGTAGTATGTAACTAGAGTAACACTTAACAAATCCATAGCCTAAGTATTTTATCAAGAGAGAACAAAAAGAGAGAGAGTTTTTTTTTATATTTCAGATGGTACCAAAAACACAATTGAGGAGATATAGTCCTCCTCTGCACGGCTGACCTTAAAGGCCAGCCTTCAATTGTATTGTGAAACGGCAGTAACGCATGGCTTTAAGCCATGCGTTACAAACAACTGCAGGAGGGGTCAGCCCCACATGGGCGCCCCTCCATCTAACATCTCCCACTCGTACACAGTGAGCATGACCCCAGGTCAGCATCTCTCTAATGTTCTCAATCTTGTTCATACAAATAAATAGGCCGTGCGACCACCAAGCACATCTGTAGAAAGGAGGGAGTACATACACCAAATCTCTCCCAGAGAAGACCAGCATAGTAACATCCCTAAAGTGTCTGGTCATGTCCTAGACTTATTCGACCGCATCAAGATCAAACATTTTCGAACCCTCTTGAGTTTAAAAAACTCAGAACAATGCTTGACTACCTCCAAATATTTCAATGTGTTCACAATCTTTAGTCGCTACCAAGATGTAGCGTCATTTGTATGACGTTAACAAACACTATTGAAGATACGATATCGAATAGTCTTCCCTTTACACTCATATCACTCAATTTTGGTCGAACTGCTTTCCCAACAATGCCTCTTTAGACCGTATCAATCATGGTCATAGACAGCATGCCAAAGTAGCAAACATCATAACCTCCATCTCGTGACATAGTCAAAAGTAAAGGATATTTTTTAAGAAATGAGACTCACACAATGAGAAAGAGGGAAACATTTTACTCACTTACTCATATGGTCATATAAGCACATATAGTATGAAACACATGCTATGGTGGATTTCTCTTTCTTAAAGAGCATATGTCCATATCAACACCGTACAGATCTCAGTCTAGCCGCTCCTTAAGCATCTAACCCGAATTCCTCTATTTGCACGTCTCCAAGTCGTCAAAGAGGAACTCGCATCTGGCTTACTACAGGCTACATGGATGGTGGGGTAACCCATGCATAGTCCTATCAATGGACCTCATCTTAGCTCCCACTAAGGCGATATAACTTTGTGTCAACCAACTTATCCCTTTGGACAAGTACCTAGGGACACAATGTCTCATCTCTACTCGCTACTTAAGCGCTAGAGGCGATCGCTAGTGTGAGTGAGCCGATCTAAGCCTGTTGACATATCTTGTATGTGTGTATTAAAAATAATACGAGAAAGACAAGAACTGAATCATATTGTATTAATATCCCAAAGGAAATGTTACATCTTTATGCCATTTGAAACACAAATTACATTTATAGTCTACGTAGTCCTAGATTCCTAACATGAGCCTCGAAGACATCTCTTGCTATAGGCTTCGTTAAGGGATCAGCAACCATGCGACTCGTAGAAAGATGTTTCAGAACCACTTCTTTTTGCGCTATCATGTCTCTGATGTAGTAATATCTGATATCTATGTGTTTGGTTCTTCCATGATACTTTGAGTCCTTAGCATATGCGAGAGCTGTCATGCTATCGTAAAATATTGTCACCGGATCTGATGTATCCATGCCAATGTCTAAATGCTTGAGGAACCTCCGTAAGCAAACAGCTTATTGAATTGCTGCAGAACAAGCTATGTATTCTGCCTCCATGGTGGATAAAGTTATACAGGGTTGTTTCTTGCTGCTCCATGTAATGGCGCCTTGGTTGAGCAGAAAGACATACCTAGTGGTTGATTTGAGCTCATCTAGGTCGCTGCCCCAATCAGCATCACTATAACCTCTTAGCTGCAAATCTGAACCCTGATAGCACAGCACATAGTCCGCAGTTCCCTTGAGATATCGCATAATCCTTTTGACCGCTTTCTAGTGAGCTAGTCCGGGATTTGATTGGAATCTACTCACTAAGCCAACTGCATAGCATATGTCAGGCCGAGTACACATCATTGCGTACATCAGACTACCCACAACATTAGCATAAGGGACACGGGCCATCTTTTCTTTTTCTTTTTGAGTCTTAGGACACATCACTTTAGACAAGTTCTCGCTCCATGCAACAGGGGTGTCAATGGGTTTACATCCATTCATTAGGAAGCGCTCGAGAACTTTCTTTATGTAAGTCTGTTGAGACAAACACAAAAGTCTCTTTGAGCGATCTCTGTAGATTTTAACTCCCAGAATGTATTCTGCCTCACCCATATCCTTCATCTCAAAATTGAAGGATAATCACTCTTTTGTGGCGACTATCAACCCTTTATTATTTCCAGCTAGTAGTATGTCGTCAACATATAATGACAACATAATGAAACTCTTCTTAGACCTTTTGACATAAACACAATGATCTTCTGTAATCATCGTAAACCCATTCGAGAGAATGGCTCGATGGAATTTGAGGTACCATTTTCTAGATGATTGCTTTAGGTCATATATAAATCGTTTGAGCTTGCACACTTTGCGCTCTTGACCTTTGACCACAAAACCAGTTGGTTGATCCATATAGATCTCCTCATCTAGTTCTCCATTGAGAAATGTTGTCTTAACGTCCATCTGGTAGAGTTCCAAATCCATGTTTGCTACTATAGCTAGAATCAGGCGAATTGAGGCAAACCTCACCACTGGTGAAAAAGTCTCCTCATAGTCTATACCTTCTTGTTGGGTATATCCTTTCGCCACTAACCGAGCTTTGTACTTATCTATTGATCCATCCGACTTGCGTTTGACCTTAAGAACCCATTTGTTTCCAATAGTCTTACGCCCTATTGGTAGATCAACCAGATCCCAGACCTGGTTAGTCTTCATATACTCAATCTCATCATTAAGAGCTTTCATCCACTCATCTTTAGTAGAAGATGAGAGAGCCTCATAAATTGTTCTAGACTCGTCATCATCATGTGGAGCTACCATAAAAGCTTTCCCTTCAATCTCAAAAACGACGACGGGGAATACTTTCACGTGTGCTTCTACGCGGCTGAGGTTGTTGTGATTGATTGACGAGTGATGTGCTCCCACTCGGATTCAAATAATTTGTAAGAGCTTGAAGAATTTCTTCCTCATTCTCAACTAAATTCCTTGGAGCACTTTCCTCTTGTTCTACAATCTCATGAAGTTCTAAACTCCTATCAACCTCACCTCTACTTGGAAACTCATCTTCAATGAAATCCACATCTCGTGACTCAATCTCAGTCACACTTCCATCAGATTGTTCACCTATTAATACATACCCTTTAGAGTGTTCTGAGTACCTTATAAAGATACACTGCTTCCCTCTAGGCCCTAACTTCCCATACTTATGAGAAAGATTGTGAACAAAACCCGTTGAACCCCATGGCCGCAAGTTACTCAAATTGGGTTTCTCGCCGGTCCATAGTTCATATGGGGTGGAAGTTACTGATTTGGAGGGCACTCGGTTAAGAATGTAGGCAGTAGTCAAAAGTGCATCCCCCAAAAAGAAATTGGTAGGTTTGCTTGCGCCATCATTGACCTAACCATCTCAAGTAGTGTTCGATTTCTCCTTTCCGCCACGCCATTTTGCTGCGCGTACTCGGCATCGTCAACTATCTTTTGATTCATTTTTCATCACAGAGCCTTTTAAATTGCTCAGAAAGATATTCTCGTCCTCGGTCAGTTCTTAGAGCTTTTAAACTCTTGTCTAACTGATTCTCAACCATTCTTAGATATCGCCTAAAACATTCCAATGCTTCAGACTTATGGGAGATTAAGTAGACATGACCGTAACGTGAAAAATCATCTATCAATGTGATGAAGTAGACACCTCCATGTCTTGCCCTCACACTCATTGGACCACAATGTCTGAGTGGACTAATTGCAGTGGAAAAGATGCCCTAGTGGCTTTTCCCAAACGGTTTTCTCTTAGCTTTTCCCATTAGACAATGTTCACATGTGGGCAAGATGACCTTAGCGAGATTGCCTATTAGGCCTTCTCTAGCTAACCTAGTCATTCTATCTTGCCCTATATGGCCAAGCCTAGCATGCCATTTATATGAATCCAAATTATCAGATGTAGAAAGAAAAGCAATAGACTCATTTATATTTTAATACTCCAAATTCAAAATCAAAAAATCGTCTTGAAGAAAAGCAATGCCATAAAACACATGGCTCAAATGTGAAAAGAAACATAATTGTTTTCAAATACAATTTGAAAACCAAGTCTTAATAAAGTGACTACAGAAATAAAGTTTCGTTGGATCTCGGGAGCGTATAGCACATTGTGAAGGAAAAGAGTGCGGCCACCCAGCAAGTCCAGCTTGTAGGTACCAAGTCCCAGTACCTCCACGCTAGCTCCATTCCCTACCTTGATATCAGGACTCCCAGCTGGAATCCGGTGATACTCAACAAATCCGACTCTGTCTCGCGCTATGTGTTCGGTCGCTCCTGAATCAACAATCCACACAGGATAGGAGTGAGCAACCATCACATGGCTAGTTACAAAAACAATGCGAGAAAAGTCAGAGTGTACCTTCTTCGGCCCAGTGCGTGTCACGAGTGAAGTGGCCATTCTTTCCACAGTTGAAGCACTCTAATTTCGACTTGTTCTTCCCGCGCTTGCCCCTCTTGCTCTGAGAAGTTCCTGACACCTTCTTAATTTGTCCAGCAGCTACCCCATTCTTGGACTTCTTGCACTTAGGCCTTGATGCCTTACGTGAACTAGAATCAGCCACATAGGCCGTGTGATTGGGCTTGGCAGCCTCTAGGTGCTGAGCCTCCAATTCCAAGTGACGCGAGACATCATCAAAGTCTTTGATATTCTCGTTATGCGTCAGGTTCTGGCTCATATTCTCCCAAGAATTTGGCAGTAATCTTATCACTGTCTGGACTTGCTGTTCATCAGTCAGGTTGTTTCCTGCCGACTTAAGTTCGCGGATCATGGTTGACATAGCCCTAAGATGCTGCTGCTTCATCGTGTGATCAGAGCGCATCTTATAGGAGTCAAACCTCATGGTTAACCCACGCAACCTAGTGGCTGAAGTTCCACCAAACTTCAACTTTAAAGCCTCCCACATGCTTTGAGCAGTGTCATAGATCTCGAACTCACACATTAGATCATTGTGCATGCTGCTTAACATTATTATGCGCGCGCACCGACTTTTCTTAGCCCATTGAGTATAGGCTAGTTGATCTATCTTGTGTTGTTTCGAGATCCCTTCCCCGGGCTCAGTAAGGGAGTGAGATAAGGCCTCCAAGACCTCTTGCTCATCTAGGACATATTGGATCTTGCGATGCCAAATGTCGTAGTTCTCCCCATCCAATTTCTCTCCTTTGTTTAAATCGGCAACTATACTATTGGATGCCATTTCACTACAATACGCAAAGAAGGGATATTACACACACACCTAAGAAATCTGCCGCGTCCATCCAAGTTAGAAAAAAAAAAATTTAGACATGTCGCAAGATCGAAAAATCGCTAGGCTTCAGAATCATCTCTTGCGCCACAATATCCAATTATTAAATTTCTAACCTAATTCCTGCGCAAATTCAAAAAAAATATGGGAGAATTAGTCATAAATCTCAACCATACTCTCACTATCTTAAGTAGTCATCTAGTCCTAGTCACATGTAAAAACATAACCTACTAAAATCGCAGTAACCTTTTGGGCCAGTCTACAAGGACAGCTACTCCAACCACAGTAACCTGTTGGGCCAGTCTACAAAGATGGTTCATATAAGACCATTACAGTCCATTTTTCTTGTTCCATCAGTGCTTTACAGTTCTTACTGGGGTCACTGTGGTCTTTTGGCTATACAGTGCATTTACAGTTCTTACGGGGGTCACTGTAATTTTTTTTCAGTCTATCATTTACACTGACAATTCTAACTAAGACTACTTAGTGGGAATTTTTCTATTTTATCAATAAAGACTAATGTATAAACATTCAAGCCTAACATTCATAGATGATAAAATAATCACATATCCACATGTTCAATTCACATATACATGTAATCACATTTAATATAACAAATTAAATAAAAAACACATGTAATATAACATAATGGAATAAAAAAAAATAGCATGAATATAACTATATATTCACATGTGATCACATTTAATCTAAAATATTAAATAAAAAATCACATGTAATATAACAATATATCGTAGCATATATTAAGTCATGCAAATTTCATCCCCTCCTTTTATTTTTTGTTAAAAAAAATGGGCTTGAACAAAGTTGGGCTTTTAATAAAAATGCCCAGTTTTTTTTTTTTTTTTTTTTTTTTTTATATATATAGCAGAAAACCCAGCCCAGATTTTTTTTTTTTAGTCTTTAAAAAAAAGTGTGGGCCGTGAGGTCATCTTCTTCCTTTGTTCGGCTACTGTTCACGTGAACAGTAGCCGTTCCACAGCAGCACGCCGCTGGAGCCTCCATGCAGCACCGCAGGCGCCGGATGTGATCGGTCCAAGCAGCAGGGTGCTGCCGACCACCTCGCTGGTGCGCGCTGCACCTCCGTGGTGTGCGCAGCACCTCTCTGGTGCGCGCTGCACCGCGGTGGTGCGCGCTGCACCTCGCTGGTGCGCGCAGCACCTCTGTGGTGAGCGCTGCACCACGTTGGTGAGCGCAGCACCTCTTTGGTGCGCGCAGCACCACTGCGTTGGTGCTCGCTGCACCACCTGGTGCGCGATTTTTTATTTTTTATTTTTAACAGATAAAAAAAGACATCATACAAATCTCAGACATATGCGAGAAAAAAATTATAAACTGGAAGCAATTCAAAAAATGTCTCTGATACCAATGTTAGAATGCACAGCGGAAAAGTACCTCATGCTCAGCTTAAAGAATTGCTCCACAAGTTTTTCCAGATTGATAAATTCCAAGCGTTTCCTCTTAGTGGCGAAAGTGTACTATGTAGTATGTAACTAGAGTAACAGTTAACAAATCCACAGCCTAAGTATTTTATCAAGAGAGAACAAAAATAGAGAGAGTCTTTTTTTATATTTCAGATGGTACCAAAAACACAATTGTCCTCCTCTGCACGGTTGGCCTTAAAAGCCAGCCTTCAATTGTATTGTGAAACGGCAGTAACGCATGGCTTAAAGCCATGCGTTACAAGCAACTACAGGAGGGGTCAGCCCCACGTGGGCGCCCCTTCATCTAACATAAATAAAGGGACTTACCGAGGATAGAAAATGTCTAAGCCTACATATAGTATCATGAACAAGCTCATCTATATTGCTATCAGCTCGCGGCCCCGAGGAATGGGACCCTAAGGGGTAAGGCAATCCTAAAAAGTTCAACTCCCTCAGCAAAAGTAGGTATGGAGCTGCTCACCTTCTGAAAGTGGTGAGGTGGCGAGACTTCAGGGAATCACAATGGGAAGGTAATCAAGGTCGCAAAGCTATCGTGCCCAAGCTGCTCGACATGATCCCAAGGATGGGCTTGGGTTGAAGTCTCATCCAGATGAGGGGGCAAGGATACTCCATCTCTAAGAGGTGAGGTGGTAAAAGATGCATAATGAATGGAAACCTGAGCTCTATTAAAGTTTACACTCGAGGGCTAATTGGAATATAACCCTCTAGGAGTAAATGGAATGTCAGAAGTTATGCCATCAGAGATCGTGGAAGGCACGGCAAAAGGGATTCACAATCCGATCAGGGCAACACATCCTCTCCAGCCCCAAGCACCTCGCATCACTGTCTGGCGCCAATGGCATCTCGCTAATGTCTTCAAAGGGCATCTCGGGCACGTAGGAACCTCATAAATAGGGTCTAGGAATGCGAAATGCAGAACCATGTCAATGTCTGCCTCTTCATGGATAGGAGTCTCATCCAGGCAACCGAGAGTGGATGGGGGCTGATGAGACTATCCTTGGTTAGCCAGCCCAGGGGACTCAACATCCAATACTAATGCCAGGTCAGCCTCCGCCTAGTACATAATCACCTCCAGAAAGTCAAAGGTTGGAGAAGCTGGTCGAACTAACCCACTGCCTCTTAGGGGTGGTGGTACCAGGTTCTGTTGTGCAACTCCACCCAAAGGAATGGAGGCCCCGCCCCTAGAGCTTGACTCCCCAGTAGATTCACTCTCGTTGTGAACTGAGTCACTGTCCTGGCGGGGCCTCTTTCCTTTTTCCTCTAGAGGAATGGAAGGAGCTCTGTTTTGCCGATGAGGATGAGAAGATTTGCTCAAAAATTGGTGACCAACAACGTGAGATCGATTTGGCAACACCAAGAATCGGTTAATGTTCGCAAGGGTAAAGAGAACATCTGACCAAGTGGCATTGTTGTTATGATCAGCCCAAGCAAAGATCAAGTGCAAGTGGGCCTGCTCACGATCAGAAAGGGTGATGGCGAAGTCGCGGACCTTAAGAACAATATCCCATTAAGCCCTAACTGGAAAGTCCCAACGATTGGCTCCACTCAAAGGGGATTCCCAGCCATCACCTAAAACGAAGAAAAGTTTCTTATGTCACTCATTGGCATGGGAATAGCGACCTCCCAAACGCACCACCCTTTGTTTCCATCAAGGCGTCTAACACAGTGCATATAAAAGAACTCCCAAGTAGTGAGGTAAGGATATTCCTCTCCAATGGGCTCCAAAACCTGGTGATACACCATGTAGCATGCCAACAAAATCCTCCAGGCATTAGGGAGGAGCTACGAAGGATCCAACCCAGAAAGTCTAAAACGTTCTGAATAGGGCGACAAAAAGGGAGATAGAGTCCCATAAAAAACATGCTAGTATACAGTGAAACTCGCTCAATGAATCCTTACAAGTCAAAAACTCCACAGTGGGTATCGGGTACGTCTAGAGTCACCGAATCAAAAACCCCAAAATGGTTCCTTACCATATCCAAGTCGGCCTGAGAAGTAGTTGTAGACCAACAATGCCCAGACTAGTGAGACGACCCATGAGGGTGAGAGCAATGGGCACCTAAGAGAGAAGCAATGTTGCGGAGCCATCGACGATGACAAAAAATAAAAGTTGGGAGAAGACTAAAGGAGAAAAGAGTTAGGGCTTGAAGGGAGGCATGATAGCAGAAGACAATACTACGTTTGGGTGGTGAGAGTACCTCACTACTATTCTTTATTTTATTATTATTTTTCACCTACTTTTCTACTATTCATTATTTTTCACCTACTTTTTACTACTATATTCAATATTTTATTATTACTTTTTCATTACTTTTTCACTACTATTCACAAACATTCTCAACACTTCTCAAGTATTCTCACTACCCAAACCCAGCCGAGTTTGAGAGGGAATGAAGCGGCAGAAAATCAAGAATTAAGAGGGGAAGGAGATTTAAAAGAGGAGGCAGCAACGGTTGATCTTCTCCTAATAAGGAAATGATAGATGTCGTAGACAAAAAGATGATTCGAGCAAATCCCGTGATCCACACTGCAGTAGAGGATGGGGAAGGTAAAACAACACATGCCATCCCAAACATGGGAATACGTGTTGTCAAGGAAGCGACTACGAATGAAGTAAAGCAAGCATAAGAGCATTGGCCAATGTCTAAGTCCAAAATTTAGCTAGAATCTTAACTTTTAGCTATAATATTAACTTTTGACTAGTTGAGTCCACATTGAACTAGATATCTTAAAGTGAAAATAATAATATAATATTATATATTTTAATATTATTTTGCAATTTGTTTTTTATATTTTGCAAATACACTTCATATATTAATTAATAATTTATAGTTTACTTAAAATTATTGTTTCCTGAACCTATTTCTTATGCAATGTGCCTAAAATTGCAAGTGTAATAAAAAAGAAATCAAAAGACAAAAAGAATTGAGACAAAACTCTATTCTCATTCATGAATTTGCCAATATCAACACTATAGAACTCCACAAATGCAACATATATATATATATATATATATATATATATATATATCTAAAGGTGAAATCCTAACTTCATATCTCGGTTTTGTTAGTTTAAACAAAACTTCATGAAATTAAAAGAAGTGTGACAAGAGGATTGTAAAACTAGATGATGAGCATTGTAAAACTATATTGTGATAAGCATCAAATAAACTCAGAAACATCAAATAAACTCAGAAACAAGATAATATAACACTCTTATTTCTTAAACAAAAACAAATATAACATTCTGACACCACCTATCTAGCAAAATGCAACAAAGTAGTTCTCACATGCATAAAGGATAATGCGTGGTACTGAGTCTCTAATGGGGTAGCATGCTAAAATGGTCCTTTTAGCTGGGAAAAGGGTCCTTTTCTTTTTTGTTTGTATTCATAGCTGGGAAAAGCTTCTACTTTCTTTACAGAATAGAGGCAAAACATATTAATGAACAAAAAAAGAAGCCTTCCAAACCTTAAGTTCTAGCTAAGAAGCAGTTTGAGGTTCCTTATATGCTCATTATTTCAAAGGCCGTGCATAAGTTTTGGAAGCATGGAAGTAGTGAAGCAAGATTTACAAAGGATGTGGCAATGGAAGACCTAGTTGTTTCAACACTATAGAACTCAACAAATGCAACATTGCTAAATATACAAGTCATTTCCACAACAAAATCTGATCATAGAATTTCCACAACCAAAAACTTGTTTGAAACCATGGTCAATAAGACTGCTTTGGCAGCCATTGATACACAATATATCAAAGAGGTGCAGTAGTGTGCAAGCATAAGCACCTAATTCTTGGCTTCCAGCCTCTAGTGACTTTTGTGGCTAATAACTATTGTTGTAACTTCTTGTCCATGCATATGCAACTGGACATTAATGATTAAAGCAGCAACCTAGAGAATTACCAAAAAAAAATTGTTGCTTCAAAACTGTTATGACTCATGCGCCTGTTCTCAAGGAACATCACTTCTACCTCAAGCCTTTAATGGATCAACACAAGTCTAAAGGAGCAAAAGATGGTGATCTACAAATCAAACAAGTGAAAAACTTCAAAAAGTCGACTATAATTTCTCAGTGGGGGAAAAGTAACCACAGACCATGTTAACCTTTGGAGCAGTTTGGCTGAATTGATTAGAAAAGCCTACCATTTTCACTGCCTCTTCCCCCCCACCCCTGGCATTTTTCTTTTTAAAGTAAATTCTTAACATAGAATTGAGGACATAACTGAGGACAAAGTTGTCTCCTTTTTGTGATTATGCACAATGAATCATGTTTCAGTGTGCATGTCCCCCATGTACTTGGTCTTGTGATGAAATATATACTTCACCCAAACATTAAGAAAATATACTTCAGCCATCTCTTTAGCCTCGTTCTCTCAGCCATTCACCCAAACATTAAATCTGCTTAGATTGTTGGAGAATTGGAAGGAAACCATTCCCCAACAAATCAAAACCAGAATCGACATGAAATCAAAACCAGAATCAAGAAAGTCATAGAAATCGACACATCTCCAACAAACCAGAATGCTATAGAAAGAAAAGAAGAACCCATGGAATATGAAGCATCAAAGTTTTGTAGCCCAATTTTTATTTTTTATTTTTTATTACGAGAAAGATAAGGCAAGGTCATCTAGCCCATCCCTTTACTAATTTGGATTTGGAAAGCACCACGAAACTTCACTATTTCTTTGTGTTTTCTTGACAAACCAAGCAGGAGCAGTATTTCCAACAAAACGCATACAATCAAAATAAAACCCACAAATCAAAAGCACAAAACAAGAAGAAGGAACAGAGAGAAGGGCAAAAAAGGGAAAAGAAATCAGAGAGAAGAGGGAGAGAAGAGCGAGGAAGAGAGACTTACGTTGGAGAGAACGAAGACGACGACAACCGCTAGAGAAGGCGACCGTTGGAGAGAAGGGGACGCTTGCGGGCTGGGGAAGAGCGACGTCTCAGCAAGAATGGGGCTAGAAGATTATGGCTTGTGGGTTGAAGAAGAAAATGGAGATTATGGCTTGCGGGTTGAAGAAGAAAAGGGCAAAGAAGAGAAGGGAGCTTCGGGAGAAAAAGGGCGAAGACAGAGTTTTGGGAGAAAGAAAATCAAGATAGATGAAATGAGGGTTTTGGGATGAAGAAGAATAAAACTGAGGGAAAGAAAGAGCGGGGAGGCAGACAAATGATAAAAAAATACTTTGGCCTGTGTACAATCCCTCGCCAACAATAGAGAGTTGCTAACATTTTACTGTAGCAGAAATGTTAAATTTATGAAGTTTAGCTAGGCCAATGCTGGAGTTTTTTCTCACATTTCCTTCTAATTTGAACTTGCATTGGCTAATGGCTAGGCCATTGCCTCTAAGGGAACTAAAACGATACGAAGGAAATGGAGATTCCCATCACACCCATGTGAGGAGTTTGCGCGATAATTGGAGGGACAATACCCTCTCCCAGAGAGTGGACAGAATCCCCACACCTTAAAGGCCCATGGACCGAAGATCACAAGCCCATTTAACAAAGAATCAAGGTCATAACCGGCAGACGTGCTAGTATAGAACTCCAGCCTAAGTATCATTAATAACGAATTAATAAGGTAACAGAAAGGATCAAAAAGAATAATTCCTAGCGAGATAATTGCCCAAGTTACTTGCCTAGGATATCAATCACGCCCGGCATGGCAACATATTTGAAGTGCTAACAGCTTGTAGTCTCACTAGAATTAGAGAGGATCAAGTCGTTAGGCAAGTCATTTATTTAACCCCCACTCTATATATATGGGTCAAAGCAACACTTTAGAGGCAACTCCAAAACTATTTTATGAGGATTGCAAAACTCTACACACCTCACCCTGACTTAGGCATTGGAGGTGTCATATACCACATTGTGTCCCATTTCTTGTTTTCTTGATACAGGTTATTGATAGCAAGTCTGGTTTGGTTTGGTTTTTGACAAATTTTGAAATCAAACCAGTATACATCGGTTTTATAAATTTAAGAATCGATATAGACCGATTCATCACCAAAATTGAAACTTTCAGTTTTTTTATTTATTTATTTATTTCGGTGCGGTCTAGTTCGATTTTTTTGGTTTACTATTTACGTGTGGCACTACATAACTTTAGTATTATAAATTTTTTAACACTAAATTTAATTGTTAGAATTTAGTATTTATTATTAAAAATTATTAATTCATTAGTGTATAATTATACTAGTATAGTATAAGTAGTGTCTAACTTATTACTGAGATTAACTTATCAAAAGTAAGTTTATATTAATAACTTAATATTAATATTCATGTTTATGATAATTTCATGTTATATTAATTAGCAATTTAGAATATAAGATATATATTATAATATATAAAACATATGTATAAAAAATTAAAAATATATATCGGTCCAGCTTTGTTTAAATTAGTTTTCAAAATATAAAAACCATTATCGGACCGGTTTAGAACTAGTTTTGGTTCTTAAAAACTGGTATCGACCTAGTCTAACCAGACTAGACTCACCGGTTCAGTTTGATTCAACCGGTTTTTCAATTTTTTTTAAACCCCTAACTAGAAGCCATTTGCAAGGGTGTGGAATACATCAGTAACATACACATCCCAAGAAAAAACCATCTATAATACACTGGAGAATCTATGCACAACAAGTGTTAAATAAAATGAGTTCCTGAAAATAAAATAAAAATGCTTATATCTTTACAAATTATAAATATGTTGAGAAACTTTACAAAAATGGCATTGTTTTCTCTGCCAAATTTCCTTAGAAATCAGAAGTAATATCTACTAAAAGATTGAATTTTAAAAATAACTAAAAAAAAAAGAATAATATTATGATTTGACTTTCAACTAGTTAGAAAAAGAGAAGTAAAATAATAACTATTAAAAATGCTCTTACGGCGAAGCAAAGAATTTTGTTTACATAATGCAGACTTTTGTTTACATAAGCCAAGAAAATAAAATAAAATAAAATTTTGTTTACATAATGCAGACTATTTGCGGGGGCAGATTAGGCAAAGCACAAATTTGAAAATCAACTAATGTAAGCATGCTACTTTATAAAAAAAAAAAAATGGATTTCAATTTTACTAAATTAACCAAATTAGAGTTGTACAAGAGTTATAAAAGAAGCTTTAGTTAATCATTTTTCAAAGCTGAATTTCTGGTTTTTTTTTCCTTTTACATGTTGCTGCTTTTCTTTTATTTTTTTAGTCTGATGAGAATAAATGTAATTTCACATGAGAATATGGAAACGTGGGATTAAAAAAATGGGGAAACTCCAGATCATGAAAAAGTGGGTCAAAACACAATTAAGGTGATTCTTTCACATTGGTCACATGGATATACTGTATTATAAAAAGCATAAGCTCAGTTTGAGTAGTTGAAACTTTAATCATAATCCAGTTGTTTTTAACTTAATTTGTTCATAAGGTGGCCCATTGAGTTCCCTTCCTGGTGGCACAGTACTGAACTTTTGAATACTTGGTACTCACATGCTCTATCTATACACTCACGTCTATACGAATATATGGAGTATTTTATAAAGAACAAAAGAGAACAGAAACGAGGAATACAGGAGTTCAGATCCCTTACAAAATGTTGATTTTGAATACACGGGGTTGGCTACCTACCACTATTATATTATATTATAAATTTATAATTTTCCTTTTTTTTTTTTTTATAAGAGAAATGCATTAAAAGTAAACTAAATAGAAAGGGCCAAAGGGGTAGGTGAGAAAAGTAAACTAAATAGAAAGGGCCAAAGGGGTAGGTGAGAAAAGTAAACTAAATAGAAAGGGCCAAAGGGGTAGGTGAGGTGCCTCTTAGAGCGTGTTTTGTGGCCGTCCACCGTGACTACTACCTAATGCCTATAGGAGGGAGAAGGAAAAAGGTGGTTGGAGCCGAGTAGCCTTGATGCCTCAATCAGTTCAGGTGAGAGCTTAATCTCTGAAAATGGAGACATGAGTCTTATCAGCCAAAATACCTCATTTTCCTTAGTGTCACTGGCCTGCTTTTATTCGCTCCCCATTCCTCGTAAAACTTGCCCATTATGGTAGTCATTCTCCTTGCCAATACGGCTAGACCTGACATTTAATACAGTCACCTGTGCCAGGTATCAGGGTCCAACCTCAAGGGAGGCCACTCTCGGGCACATTTAATCTGTCTGATCCTTTAGGAGACAGGATCCTAAGAGGTCCTGGTCCCATTAATGCGCTGGGACAAGAGATGGGGGCAATCCATTGGTTAAACTTCTTGGTAGTGGGCTTCCCGAGCTTTTCTCCCTAAGTTCTTTTGTCCATTCACCTTACAACCCGTGGGCTCTAATAGGTAGTGTGGGCCAAGCTTCGGTGTACACAAATCACCATTTTAGCTACCTCACTGGCACAGAGGGAATTTAAACTTTTCCCACATTTCCTAAAGCATCGTTCCTCTCTTAATCTACATGCACGTTCATACACCTTCCTGCCTCTGGAATACACGAAACTGTCACTTCTCCATGTCCCATCATGCTTCCAACTGGGGTTTCCAACCATCGCCCCTTATCCTATTTACTCTTATCTTCAGTTCCCATTGTGATACTCACTCAACCTTTTGTGTACTTTCCCTCCGACAGCTTCTCCCTCCTCCCGCTTCACTACTCACGCCGTACTTCCTTCTTCTAAGGTATCTCCCATGGCTTCGAGAAATGCCTTTCACGATAGGCCTCCCTCCTTAAATGGGTCTACCTAGACTTCAGTCCTCGGCCCTGCTGCTCTTGGTGCCCTATGGGGAATGTACTAGATCCTGAGGGTAGCCGCATTGCTGTTGACTCAATGGGCAACTCTAAAAGAGTGGCTCTATACGCCGGCATGTTCTCTCGTGGGCTTAGGCTCTCTTTCTACCACCAGGTATGCGACGACATGTTCTCCTGACGTGTTGCGTGGCATGGCGTGGCGCATGATCTTGGAACCCATAGGGGAGAAATATCTCGATTTGACCGCGTGGGATTTCCTGTTCACCCATTTGGTCCGTGCCACACAGGGGAAAATTTGTAGGTTCAAGTCCCAGACAAAATTCAAGCTCACCCGTCTCAAGCCACATCACTCTCATGCCAAGCTTTGGCAGAACAAATTCTTCTTTATGTCGGGAGATGGATGGGAATTCCCACCTAGGGAAGTCGCCGCCCATGAGTTCCATGTACAGTCTGATTGGGGGATTGTTCCCGATGACAAGAGGATTGAGTTAACTTATTTGACCAGGAGAGGGCCTGTACCCAGCTGGTGTACACCTGAGTTCGGGAACATGAGGAGGAGGTGTGGACCGATACTCTTCTGTCTCCGGAAAACATAGCCTGGTTCTTGCTTATGCTCAACCAATCGCATGTGAGGGGCTGGGAACTCCTGAGAGGGCTCCCTACCCCATGAGAGCCCAAGCGCCCTTCAGAGGGCACCACCTCTGAGGCGACGAAGAGACCTTGCACAGAGGAAGGGACCGCGTTCGCAATCTTAGCAGGGATAGGCGACAAACCAAGTCTTTCTGCCTAGAATGCCCCTTCCACCCCATCTAGCGGTACAGAGGCTTCTTCCTAGAATTTAGACGACGAGGCACTACAGGATGCCTTACTCAAGGCCTTAGCAGAGCTAGGCTCTGGGGCCTCTGCCGAAGCTACCCATGTTGAGCATCCAGAGGCGCCCAAACGTCCAGGGTCTATCGGGCGTTCTAACTTGCAAGCATGCCTAGACCGACTTGCGATCATTCAGGGATAGGCAACAGAGGTAGTGAAGGCTAATCTCAACTTGCAAGCATGCCTGGATCGACTTCAGTCCAAGAGGGACGCGCTAGTGGCTCAGAGCTCTGAGAGGGCAAGGGTGCGGCAATGGCCGAACATTCCGAACTATTGGAGTCCTAGGGGGAGTTGAAATCCTGGGATGATTGGGCAACAAGGCTGGTGGCCGAGCTTGCTGCAGCCAACGAGAAGCTTGATCGGATCACTCCCCAACTCGCCACAGCGAAGTGCCTCCACAATTAGGCTTGGAGTCATGGGTATTCCCAAGGGTTGGAGAGGTTGAAGGAGCACTTAGTGGTGAACCCAGCCTTCCCTCTTGGTGCCTTGGATCTAGTTCAGTTTGTGCCAACTCGGGCAGACCGCCTCACCCTTGAGTCCTTGGGGGACAGTCTGATGCCTGACGCCATTTTTGCCCCGCAGTCCCACCAATTACTTGCCAGTTGCTTCATCTTCCTCTCTCTCTCTATCTCTCTCTCTCTCGAGTCCGCTAACGGGGCTTTTTCCTTCAAATGTCTTGTAACTAAGAATGCATTGTTAATGAAATGAATTTTCAATCACCTTCCCTTGTGAGATTTTGACTTTGCTTTTCTTTTGTTTCTTTTACTGCTAGGTTAGGGTGTAACAAGTTCCTGTCAGGTAATAACCCCCCCTTCTCATTGGGCTTAGGGTTTAAGTAGGACCCATAAACACAATGCCAACTTGCCAGTACCTGTGGAGTATTTTTCCTTCGTGATCCAAGCTTCAGTCTGTCCTTTTGGGTGATGAGACGCCCTCATTCCCCTATTGAGAACTAGGCGGGATTCAGTATTAACCACTAAGGGCGGCGAGGTGTTTGCCCCCTTCTGGTCACCTAGGTGCGAGTGTGGAGCATCGACCTTAAGGACTAGGTGGGATCTAGATTGACCGCTCTAGCGACAAGGGGTGAGTGAGACACTTGGGAGAGGTGTTTCGCCCTTTGGTCGCTGAGGTGCGAGCACGGAGCATCAGCCCTAAAGACCAAGCGAGATCTGGATTGACCGCTCTAGGGGCAAGGGAGAGTGAGACACTTGGGAGAGGTGTTCCCCCCCTTTGGTCGCTAAGGCCCAAGCGTGGAGCATCAACCCTAAGGACCAAGCGAGATGTAGATCGACTGCTCTGGGGGCGAGTGGGGAGTGGAACACTTGGGAAAGGTATTCCCCCCTTTTGGCCACCAAGGCACGTGTGTGTGTTATTGCTTCCATGCGAGTAAGATGGTGTGTAAAGACGCGGGAACTTTCCTTTTCATATTAGAAATTCTTTACATTAGGTCCATTTGCATATACAGGGGAAACTAAAGTAAATACTTGACATCAAAAGGTGGGAAAAAAGTATTCAAGCAGTGTTGTGGATTCCCCCTGCCGTCCTGCTAGCTAGACTCGGGTTTGCCTTGCCTCTTCCCTCGAAGCTTCTGCATGTAGCACTCCCTTGCTACGATTTTCTCGCTCACACGACCCCTACACCATCTTCTATCGAGAGTTTCATTTTTAGGTGGTAGGTCGAGGTTATCAACTTTAAGTTGTTCAAGGTCGGTTGCTCGATTATGGCATTATACAAGGAGTGCGCCTTGACCACCAAGAAGTCTGTCATTGTCGTCAATGAGAACCTGCCCACCCCCATAGTGACGGAGAGCATTATGTCTCCCACGGGCTGCACAATCTCACTGAAGAAGCCCCTCAGTAGGGTGGGGGAGGGACGTAACATGTCTTGGCTGATTCCCCATCTTGGTGAATGCCTCTCAGAATAGGAAGTCAGTCAAGCTTCTGTTGTCCACCAGTATTGTAATACCCCGCTCCTTCTTCTTACGTATGGTTCTTCCTTCTTACGTAGGCTTCTCTCTTTCTGACGTAAAATTCCTTCCTTCTTACATAAGCAAGTGTTGAGGACGAAAATTATGTAAATCGTCTGCCCCTTCTCTCTAACGACTGCGAGCCTCGTTATGCGTGCCAAACCATGATGGCTTGTTTCAAAAGATATCGTGTGACTTCTAGGGCACACCTAGTGTTTTAAATATACTAGAAATATTTATAAGGAGTATTTTCAATGTTGTTGAACTAAGCTTGATTTTAAATACGACAATTATAATATTCTTGAATAGCTCCAAAAATATTATAATTGCCAGAAATCATTTAACATATTGTGGATTTTAAATTATGTTGAAAGCTTTTATTAATTAGATGATTTTATTCTCTTTAATATGTTAAGTGAGACTTCATCATTTTATTAATGATGAAGAATATTATTTTATAAACTAAAGTTAGTTTAAAATAATATTCTACCTTAATTCCTCTAAGCACTTTTAATTAAATTATTAGTTAATGCATTTTAAATCTGTGTTTACGATCCATCGTTAGATCATTACGTGGATTCCCGGACGAAGGGACTGGGTTAAATACCCAGACCCCCTGTCCTTCTCCCTCATTTCCTCGTAACCCTCTCCCTCCTCCCTCTCCCTCAAGCGTACACAGTACGCAGCCTCTTCCCACGCCGAAGCCCCCAACGCACAGCCCGGCGCCGCCGTGTGTCGCCAGCCCTCACCGCTGGCACCACCAGCTCCACCTCGTGCCGGTGAGTCCTCCCATGCCAACCTCTCTCTCCCACGCTCCCTCTCTCTCTCCGTTGGCCATGCACAGCCCGAACGGGCTTAGTGCACGTAGCACCGCCGTGCGCCGTCTTTCGGCGCCACCACTCCCACGGCAGCTTCCTCTGCCACCGGCCACCACCCTCCAGCAAAACCAGCACCTCCCATGCAGCCACCTTCCTCGTAGCATGTAAGTGGAGACCCACGCACGGCTTCATTGTGCGCTGCCTCTAGCGCCGCCGTGCGCGGCACCCACTACCACCAAGCGATGCCATAGACCTCCTCTCCCCTTCCCTTTCCTCCTCCACGTCACCCGAGGCCAGAAGCCCCCTCCTCCATCTCACGGTTTCTCCCTCTCTCACGCACGGGTTGCACACCCCCCACCACCGTGCACCGCCACCCACAACTGGTAACCACCACCTCCAGCCTCCTCAGGCCGCCACCAAGCCAAGCCAACCTCCCACGGCCCCTATCTGCCACCCACGCAAGCACATTCTCTCTCACTCTCCCACGGCTTCTCCTCCACCGTGCGGCCAGATTCACCGCCGTGAGCCACCGTGGCACCACCCCAGTGCCACCAGGAGCTCCTCCAGCAACCCCTCAGCCCAACCCTAGGTCCAAACCACCACTCAGAGTGGTGGGTAGTCACTGCACGTGGTGGACAGCCACTGCGCGTGGCTGGTCGCCACTGTGCGTGGCTGGTCGCCACTGTACACGGCTAGATCCGCCGTGTTACGCTCCTTGCCATCATCACAAGGCCTTCACGAGCCCTTCCAAGACCACACCTAGCTATCCAAACGCCTAAACAATTAACATACATGGTTCAGCCACCACGTACGACACTTCCGACATTATCGACTATGACGATCAATGAGCAACGCACGGGTTATCCCGTCGATGGTATAACCCTTTATCCCTCGTTAATTATGTTAGATATTGATTAGTTGACTAGGTTGTGGACTGTATTGTTGGTTTTGTGAAGTTGTGGTATTGTGATGTGATGTTGTGTAACGAAGTGTTGGGCACTCTGTGTAATGAAGTGTTGGGCTTGTCTGTGTTGTATGGAGGTGTATTGTGCCATGTAGTGTGATGTGAAGTGTTGGGCGTATTTGGGAAGTGTGCTGTGTAGTGTTGAGGACTGTGTTGTAATGGTGACGTGGTGTATGTGGAATGGGAAGAGTACACGTTGTGTGTACTCTGTGTGTGTGACATAATGTGAGATAAGGAGAGTATATATAAAATATACCCTCCTGGCATATTGTGGAGCGGGATGAGTACAAGTGGAGTGTACTCTGTGGTGTAGTACATGTAAAAGGAGTATACGTGGAATGTACTCTATGTGGCGGAGTGATACACCATATGGCGTGTATGCCATGATGGTGATGTGGCGTAGTGTATATGAAAGGAGTACATATGGAATGTACTTCATGTGGCGGAGTGACGCATCATATGGCGAGTATGCCATAGTGATGATGTGGTGTAGCGTCTGTGAATGGAGTATATGTGGAGTATACTCCATGTGATGGGGCGATGCACCATATGGCGCATACGCAATAATGGTGATGTGGCATAGCGTATGTGAAGGGAGTACACGAGGAGTGTACTCCATGTAGAGGAGCAATGCACCATGTGGTGCGTATGTCGTAATGGTGATGAGTTGTAGTGTATATAAAGGGAGTACACATGGAATGTACTTCATGAGGTGCAGCAATATGCCGTGTGGCATGTCGCAGTGATAAGGATGGTTGTGTGATTGATGGGCTTGGAATGTGATGAGTAGTGTCGGGAACTGTGGAACAGAATCCCGGAGTAATTATGTTGTTGCCTGTAGTCTACGGTGACAAGTGTCATCGTGTGGGACTTACGGCTGGGAATTTGGATGAAGTAGCGGAATAAGTGTAAGAGTACGCAGCGGAAGCATGACTGGGCAACGTCACCTCGTGACGTGGTTATTGACAGTCGTGCTTGCCATGTGATGAAGTGATAGTGTATATGAATGGCGTATCAGGAACGTGACGAGATGTCACGATGTGACGAGAGTACGTGAGGAACCGTACTCATGATGAGTTAAGAGTTGGCGTAGCAGAATGTTGGGTAACGCGACAAGGTTACGGCGTAGCTTGGGTGTAGTCTCGAGTTATATGACGTGACATGAGACGCAGTCATAATTGGAGTCTTGTCGTGTTAAGTGTTGGGATGAACTGTCAAAGAGACGGGTAGCATGAGGAGTCATGCTAGTCGAGTTAAGAGAAGGTTGGTATCGGAGTATGGCCCTTGTCTTCGAAGCTGGTGATCAACGTGTTATGTTGATCTTAGGTGATAAGGGGTAAGGTACATGTGTAATCTAGTTAGACACATGTGCCGGACGGATTCACCATATGTAATGGGTAATCTGTCATTAGCAAAGTTACACGGTGCTTAAGCCTCAGAGTTGGCTTAGAGCTATGTGGCTTGTCTGGATGGGAATGAGGATTAGTATGGGCTAAGATGCATGAAGAAAGTGACGAGTGTACTGTCCAAGGAAGGGATGCATGACTTAGTTGATCTGAGTCATGCGTCGGAATGTGGTTAATGAGAAGAATGAGACAGAGGCCTTAGTGTCTTAATCCTAAGGTGAATCATGAGATCCACTTTAGTGAATAAGCACTGGAGGCAAGACCTTGAGTTGGAAGATGGGGTGACCGTAATGGGTCCCTGAAGGTTTTAACTTAGTAGGGAACACGTAAGAACACCGGATAGAAGGAGATTGTTCCAAGTGAAGTATAGCTTATGCTTTCTAAGTTTAAGTTGCTTATGTACTAGATAGAGAATGACGTTAAGGTATGTGTATGCATGTAGGTTGTCATCTGACAAGCACATGAATTGACTGCATGACATGCAAATAGCATGGAGTCCAGGTAAGCGTTACGTTCATACTCTTCTAGAGTTTTCTAAAAGATACGAAGATGAAAACGAAACACTTTTCTTTTAAGATGCCTTACGAAAAGACGAAAGACGTTTTAAAAAAGAAAACGGTAAGTGTTCAAACGTATAAGTATGTACAGCCCCTCCGTGGCAGCCCCTTTTTACTCACCCAAAGTATTAATTGTAGGCATGTGAATGAACGTTTAATGTATGAAAATACGTAACGGCCACATGAATGAATGAAAAGGGGTACCCAATGAATGAATGGGTAGATTGCAATGCCGGGCAGTAGTGCTGGTAGTGCACCCAGTGCTGCACCCTAACGGAATGGGATTCCAATCCGCGGCCACGGGCGAATCCATTGGCCATAGGGCCGCTGACCCTAACACACGGGGCGTAACAGTGTGTACTGACCTATGAAAGAGAAAAGAAAGAATGTACGTATGCATGAATGGATGTATGCATGAAAAAGTATGAAAGTGATAAGAAAGAATGTATGTATGCACGAATGCATGTACATATGCACGAGAGCACGGACTCTTTAAGAAATGAAGGCACTGACGGGAGAAATGTTTTACGAAAAGAAAGACCACTAAGCAAAACACCGTCTAGTGATGTTTTCAAAAGAACGCACGCACGACATGTATGAATGCACATAATAGTATGTACGAATGATGAATGCATGAATGAAAACCTATATTGTTATATTTTAACTGTATGAAGTAATGCTTCCGAGTCTTCGACTCATTTTAGTTTTTATGTATGCCCCTCCCCCCACAGGAACTGAACAGCCATGAGGGACACGGCCCATGGGGAAGAGCACAGAAGTCTAGGCACGAGTTTTAAAATGTAAGAGAGGCATTTGTATTGTAAAATCAATGTTTTCCGCAGTAAACCTCTTTTATTACCAAAACACATTTTATTTTATAAATGTAGAGTCTTGCACCCTGGGTATGCAAGTGAAAAGTTTTTAAGGGAACAGTAATTCCCGTCGTCCTTTCTAAAAATATTTTATAAAAAATCCAATCACAAGTACGGGCGTTACAAGTATCCTCCAACTAGTGTAGTTGGCCACTAGCATAGTCACCACTAAGGCGTCATCTTGGGGATAGATGACCCCTTCGCGGTCTGTGTCGTTGAAGGCTATGGTAGGGGTCTTCTGGGTCCAAGCTTTTTGGATGGCCTTCCAACATTGAAAACCTCCTCGTACCTCACTCTTCTGGCATCGGCCTTCCTGCTCAATTTCGAAACACCTCCACCCGCATGTCCTCCGAAAATTGTGTGGATTTCCCCCAAGGGTACATTGTTGCAATTCGGCTCTGAGGGGCTTGCTTCCGCCCTTCTCATGAGCCTTCTCCTTAGGCTCTCGCTCCGTCAACCCTCTCTCCTCGGTTCTCATCTGTCTTGGCTTGCCCGTCTGGGAGGCAACGATCGACGAATGTTTGGGCGTCTCACAGCTTCTTCCTGGACCTTTTGCCTAACATCATCACAGATTTCGTCCATGACCTTACGCCTCAAGAATTGGCAATCATCGGTTTGGTGGCCTTCCTCCTGGTGGTCGGCGTAGTATGAGCGAGTCCCCCTGTTGCAGTCACTCCCTCCCCTCAATCACTCATCTTCCCATGCTTACATGTTCATGTTTGTCTGTGTTGTCCTCACGGAGCTTCCATCGTTGCCTCTCTTGTCTCCTTGCCCCCTTCTTGCCCGAAACTCTTAATTGGGGGCCTTCGCTCGAGTGGCCTATTTAGGGGCTCCAACAATTCAATCAGGGTTGGAGCGCCTGGGCATGGTGGCTCGTAGGGTGTCTTCGGCGTTAACAAAATCGTTTGCCCGATCCATGAAGTCCCACAAGGTTGTTGGGGTACTCCTCGCGATCTCAACCATGAACGAGCTAAGGGGCCAAATACCACTCAGGAGTGCCACCAGCGTGATTTTGTTATCCTGATCGTCGATGGCCAAGCGCCGCTCCTTATTGAAGTAGTACAAGTACGCCTTCAGACTCTTCTCTTCCCTTTTTTGCTACACAATGAGGAGGAAAGCAGCCGATCGCCTTCTTAGCCATGAACTAGGTTAAGAATTGCCTACCCAGCTCTTCAAAGTTGTGGATTGTGCCTAGCTGGAGGGTTCTGAACCATGCCTGAGTTTAACCCTTTAGAGTGAGGGGGAATACGTGGCACGCTATTTCCCCGGGGAAGTCGTGCAACATCATGTGGGTATTGAAAGTTTCTAGATGCTCGGTCAGGTCCTTGGACCCATCATACATCTCCATCTGAGGGCCTTGAATTTGGGCAAGAACGAGACTACCATTACCTTTGCGCTGTAAGGTAGGTCTGTGCTGCTCAGCATCTGGTTCACTGATTACGCCTCCCCCAGCTTCTTCGCCATTTCTACATATTTGTCCATGAGGCCTTGCAACTCGTCACCCATTTGCCTTTGTTCATCATCTTAAGGGCGTGCCACGCCGGCGACCTGGGATCCCCCTTCCGTCTGTTCAACCTTGCTCAGGCCGACGTCTTCTTCGAACTTTGCATTCTTCCTCCTCGGCACCTGTTTTCCTGCCTGAGTACTTCGACATCTGACGTTAACTTTTTGACCAGTTCTTCCGTTTCTGCCATTCTTCCTTCCATGTTCGCTGATGAGGACTATTGTTTGAACGTTGCGCGTTAGCATGTAGTGGTCGGCATACAAAAAGCAAGCTATCGTCATTAAACCAGACAAATTTGGATTCCACAGACAGTACCAACTGTTAGAGTGTATTTTGCAGTCGTCCACCCTAACCGCTACCTAATGCCTGCAAGAGGGAGAAGGAAATGGTCGTTGGAGCCAAATTACCTCATATGCCTCAATTAGTTAACGTGGGAGCTTAATCTCCGAAAATAAATGTTTTGAATTGAAATGCCTTTTTCTTTATCTGTTTTCTTATTTGTGTACATCGAATGTAGAAAGTCCAATAAAGTTTATGATCTTAATGAGTTGGAATTCCCGGGGACGATGGTATAGTTTATGGATTTTTTAATGTAAAAGTCCATATCAACTCCTTCTAGCAACCAATGTGGGAGCTTAATCTCTGAAAATAAAATATACAGAAGCTGGAAATAAAGATTTTTTAACATTCAAAATTAAGGAACCAAAAATTTTCACACTGACCATCTATTGGTTTCTCACTCGCATGCAGATTCCTGTGTAGACAACAGATAATATGGATGTTATGCCTGTAAAAAAAAATAATAATAAATAAAAAAAAAATTTATGGCATAGACTTTGTTACACAGGAAGTACGGTGAATATTCTCGAGATTGTCAACAATACAGGGAGATTTGTAAAGTTTTTCCATCAAAATGTGGTTCTTTTTTTTTTACGTTAAAATGAGATAATAAATTTGTGGATTGTAGTGAAATAGTTTATAAATAATAATGAAATAGTTTGAATTAAGATATTTTATGAGATTTTAGAAATAGAGAGTGTGAAAAAGTTGAATAAAATGTTATAAAGTTAAAATATTGTTAGAATATAAATTATTATTTTTATTTTTATTTTGAGATTTAAAAAGTGAAATTATTTTTTGTGTGTTTTTTAGAAATTTAAAAAAATTGTAATAATTAGATAAAAAAATTGAAAATTTGAAATTGAAAAGTGTTTGTATTTGAATGATATTTGGATGTTGAGATAATATAAGATGAAATGAAAATCAAGATAAGATGGGATGAGACCATCTGTGAAACCCAACGGGGCCTTGATAAAAAAGGTAAAATAATGTATATCCACATAAGGTAAACTGTCTCATTATTGAATTACTGAATGCGGACTCTATGACTAAAGAATACATATCATGTGGAACAGAAAGTCTACATATTAATTCAGTGTTTGGTTTCTCTCTAGTTTTTCTATAGACATAAGTTATGTTTCTCAAAGGATAAAGATTTGTAACATTAGTTGGTGCACCGCAAAATATCGAGTTTATCCTTTGAGATAGAAACATAAGCTTAGACCCGAATGGCTAATTAATTGGTAGTTCATTCCTAAAATAATTGATTGCTCATAAAGTACTCACTTAAATATCTTGTAATGTAATACATGGAATGAAGTGCTCATTATATAAAGGTTATTATCGTCACAATTCTTTGTGTTGTGCTCTTTACGTACGTGAGTGTGTAATGAGTAAAACTATAGCCATATATTCAATTACTATTGAGAGTAGTATAAATGCAATTACACACGACCATTGTTTTCAATTCAAAAGGAAATCGAACTTAAAAAAAAAAGGCATATTAATTAATTCAAAATGGGAAAATAATATGGGATTAGAAAGGATGGCAAAAAAAGTGAACACACTATCTCAATTTCGATATGGGTCAAGACAAAGGTGATTCCGCCACGTTGTTCGCGATGATAGTATCATAAAAAAGCATAATCCAATTATTTTTATAACTTGGTCATAAGTTGGCCCATGTGTTAAGGGTGTTGATCTGGACCGGTTTTTTTCCGAATCCGGTCTGAAACCCAGAAATCCGGGTGCATCCGGGCGGTTATCCGCCTGGATTACACCCGGGCGGTTAAAAAAATCCGGATCCGGTTATATGACCTGGTTATCGTAACCGGGTCTTTTAAAACAAAAAAAACCCGCACGTCTTCGGTCGAAATTGTCTTCGACATCTTGGGCTTTACTCTCTTTTCTTCTCGAATCGTTAGGGTTTACTCTCTTTTCTTCTCGAATCCGTCGTCTCTCTCGGTCTCGAATCCGGCTTCTCTCTCGGTCTCTCAGTCTCGCTTTCTCGTCTTCTCCAATCCCTTGTTATAAGTCATAATCCTTTGTTAATCTCTGCTAAGTAATTAAATGGATGCTAAGCAAGGGGCAGGGAACTACAATTGGAACATACGGGCAACTCATACGGGCTTTAGATATGGACCACAGAGCAGAAGAAGCGCACAAGATTTGGGAGCGGAAATTGGGATGGATCTACATTCAGTTCCTTGGCAGTTGTGCAGACAAATGATATCTATATACCCTCGAAACAACATGCTGAAGAGCCTTGTGAAGGTGAGCTTCTTGTCTGCTTTCAGTTTTTTACTTTCTTAGATGAGATGATAAGTTATCATTTTACTTTTTTGATAAGTAATAAGTTACCATTTTACTTATATAAATTCGACGTTCATCAAATGATTTGGATTCCATTTTTCTTGAATTCCTTCCCCCTCCCTTTTTCCTCTCGTCTTCTCAACTCCTATACCTATAATAGTCATAATTGTTGCACATGTTGATGCATCTACTCTCAGTTTTGCCATTTAAAAAACAACCAACCACCATAAGCCTAAATGAAAGCTATCATGTGTACTTAGCGAACTTATTAAGTTGATTTTGGAGTAGTTTTTTAGTTTCTTCTATTAAGTAAAATACCAAGAATTACCAATCCATGTGATTTGGGGGCGGTGTTACATGGGTCCGATGTTTAACCGGGTAAAAGACATATCATGTTTATTGTTTGCACCTAAGGTTCCTTCATCAGAAAAAAAAAAAAAAGGCAGAACACTTAAAGACTAATGTATTGATTTCATGCTTTCATGAGAAAGCTCTTCAAGGACATGGAAGCTTTTGATCGGAAACCTCCAGAGAAGTCAATAGTGCAGAGAGTGGCGGATGCATATGAGATGTTGGGCTTACTAGAAGAAAAAGAGAGGGTGCTGGAAAAGTACAATGACCTTTTCACTGGAAATGAATCCCCCGTCAAACATAAGAAAGCTCCATCTAAGAGGAAGAAGAAATGAGGCTAACGCCTCATATGTCATGTTTAATGATAATTTATCAGTTCATTTCTTATGACAATGAAACTCCACTGTATAAATTCTTTGACTGACAAAATGAAAACAAACTTTACAAATGACGAAATGAAATGTTTAATCATGTTTTAAGGTAGTTGGTTCTTTAGCATTTGTTGATGTACATAGTTTTGCTGCTAAATGTGCACATGTTAAAGGCCTCTCCAACCCAAAAGCATGAGCCATTATATATATATATATATATATATATTGCTGATATCTTTATATGGTGATTCAATGATTACGGGTGCCATTAAAAGTTGAATCAATCATAGATAAATACTCATCATATGGAAGACCTTCCCAAAATTGTTTGTAGAAACGGTGTCCATATGAAGCTACTTGCAGTCACAACACTTCTACTTCCATTGGCATCCACCATGAACTTCTCAACTCAGGCCCTTTCTCCCATGAACTTTTAAGCGGAGATAATCGGAAATTACTACAATTGCAACTGCTTTGGTTCCAAAATTGCTTCAATTTGCAGTACTTAAGATTTGGTAAGTTTTATCGGCCATAGATACATTGAGCAGAAATTTAGCCACCGTGTTCTTATCAGGGCATCCAATTCTGACAAAAGGAATAAAGGGGGTGACTTCCCAAAAAAAACGGATTAAATCCGGTTATAATCCGGATATCCGGATTTAACCCGGAAATCCGGTTATAACCGGATATCCGGATTTAATGCGGTTATCCGCCCGGATTAAATCCGGAATAATCCGGGCGGATAACCGCCCTGTTTTTAAAATCCGGATCCGGTTGTGGCCGGATATCTGGATCCGGATCCAGATGCACACCCTTACCATGTGTCACTTTCCAGGATGCAGACTGAACTCGTGGGATACCACTCATCACTTGCAGGTCTTGTGTGACGGTATAACCAACACTCCGATTATATAGAGAAAATATATTTATAACTGTGAATTGTGTAACTGCCGTATAATCGTTTTGAAAAAAATGAATAAAACATGAGATTCACATGAAAAAAATTAATTTTTTAATAATAGACCCCACTCTTTTTCAAAGCGATTACGCGACGGTTACGCACTTCACGGTTGTACGTAGAATTATTCGATTATATATATCTATTATCTATTCTATATTAAAAGCGTCTATGTTAAAAGGAATAGTATTTTTCGTCTTCCTTTTTATTTCTATTTTACCCCTCTGTTTGAGTATTCCGTTTCTTTTTATTTCCAAAGTTGTCCCTATTTTTCTCATCAACTGTCTGTTTTGTCCTTTTTATTTTTCCAATTTTAACCCTATCTTTTTAACCTATTTCATTCTCTTTTCTCCATGTTTTTGCAGTCTTCTTGCAGTTTTGAAGTTTATCGTTTCCTCACACCTACTGTAACTTTTTCATCCTTCATATTTTGCTTCCTCTTCTCGCCTTTTTTATTCCTCACTTTTTCACACAAACATCTCGGTGCTTTTAAAATTTCTCAGATATCAGGTAAACCGTGAGCCACGGCCGTGTTCTTCACGGCTAAAAGCGGAAAGTTTTCCTCCAAAATGAAATCTAGTTTTGCAAAAACATAGGTTAAAACGTGTGGATCTAAAAAAATTATTAAAACTTCTCATATCTAAATTAAAACATGAAGATTAAAACGTGTGGATCTAAAAAAATTATTAAAACTTCTCATATCTAAATTAAAACATGAAGATCTTTTGAAGTTTATAAAGATTGAAAAAAAAATTTATCCGTATACAACGACACCCAATGGATGCCGTCTTCGTCGTCTTTGTTGAAAAAAAATTATCATGGGGCTGGAAGAGAGAGCTTCAGAAGCACAAAAAGAGAGATGAAAGAGATGAGAAAGTGAAAAAGGAAGGGAGACTTGTCGAAAATCTCGTTTCTTTTTAAAAAATATCTCATTTTATTTAATTATTATATTTTTTTAAAATTTTAATCTAAAATAAAATAAATAATTCAACTTTTTTAAATTTTAAAATAAAAATAATATTAAAAAATATATTTTAACAATATTTTATTTAATTTTTTAATTTTAATCTTAACTCATCTAATTTCTTCTCATCTGAAAAAATAAATTAAGTCTGTTAAGAGAGAGTTTTCAGAGAAATGGCAATGTTGGCGCCGAGAAGGAAGGAAATATAGAAGAAAAATTTCCCTAGAGTTTTTTTCGGTCTAAACGGCGTCGTATGGGATGGGTGGGAGGGGGAGCTTAAGGTTGAATTTGGATGTTGAAGTGAGTTGAGTTGAGTTGAGTTGAGTTGAGATAATAAAATATTGTTAAAATATTATTTTTTAATATTATTATTATTATTTTGAAATTTGAAAAAGTTGAATTGTTTATTATATTTTGTGTTGGAATTTGAAAAAATTGTAATGATGAGTTGAGATGAGTTTATGATCCAAACGAAGCCTTTGTAAAGGACTGAGCTTTATATTTGAGATTTGGGCTTTTAGATGTAAGAATTAGACAGTGTTAAAAATAAGTACCCTTAATCTGATAATTTATTTTCTAAATTAATATTCCAATTGGCAATTGCACATAAAATTGTAATAATAAAATATAATCTTAACATATAATATGTTGATGTTGTTATATTTTTTTTCCTTCTTATTTTTCTCTCAAATGCATGAATAGTAATTTTCTGACCATTTTTTCATATGCTCACGTTTAGGAATTCTCCCATTAAGTAAATTCTTATTGGATTAGTTAAAAGTTAAATCTAATGAGTATTTAAGTATTAGAGAACAAAATATACTCACAATAGATTAGCTAAATTTCAAATATAATTTTACTACAATGACTTTCAAAAAAAAAATTTAAATTTAAAGGTTACTGTATATATATCAAATACATATTTTATTAATTATTTATCTTTCTTTCTATTACATATTTTATCACAATTGGTATATTAATTTAAGTTAGTGATATATTAATTTAATAAGAATATGATTATGAATTAATATATAATAGATAGAATAGTAAAATATGATAAAATAAAATAAATTAATAATTAAAAAAAATAAATATTTTTAAAATTATTAGTTATTCATTACTATATAATAAATAAATATATAATCCAATGTAGAGATTTGATGTGAATAATCAAAATCAAATTCATCTATATTATTTTATTGTTATATAATGAAAAAATAACTATTCCAATATAGAGATTGTAAATGGAAAAGCCAAAAGTTAAATTTCTCTTACATTTATAAAAAATGTCATTTAACTTTGACTAATCCAATAAAAGTGATTTAAAAACTAAAAATCATTTATGGCAGTTCACATTTTATACTTCAAATATTGAAAACCTATCTGCAAACATAAAACAAGATAAAAATGTCCGAACAAGAATTTCTTTTTCTACTAATCACATTCCATGCCAAAACTCATTTCACACATTGACTTTTTTTTCCTAATTAGGTGCTATATGCAAGGGCATATGTGCCTTGCACATAACAGTGATTTTTGTCTTCCTTCTTTTCTTCAATTTTACCCTTTTGTTTTAGTAGTTTTCCCGTTTCGTACAATATTTTTTTTCCTGTTTTGCCCCTGATTTTATCACAAATTTGCCTTCTGTTTTATCTTCTTTCCTGCTTCTGCCAACTTCTGGTTGCCCGTTGCCCACATAGACGAAAGCAACGCAGATCCAAAGAAAATGCCTTCAAATTTCTATAATTTCAGTAAATAAATCATACCCATTTCCTGCAGAATATGTGCAGATCTAATATGTGCAGATCGTACCCATTTCGTGCAGATCGTACCCATTCAGTAAATAAACCCCTTCAAACTTCTATGATTTTTAATGTCTAGATCTAAAGAAGATAAAAAAAATTCATCACACCATTACAAAAATTACCAGTCGAATTTCTACAAAAATGAACAGAATAAGAAAGGAAATCATACCCATATACACGATCTCACGGCAATGAAACAAATCTGTTCAAATTTCTAACCATTGACAAAGAAGATTTGTAACAAAGAAACAGAGAGATGAAAGAGACGGAGAGGTGGGGGTTGTTTTTGGTGGACGACGGGCAGATTTGTGTACACCTAATGACTCAGTCGTTGTGTGTTTGCAAGCGTTTGAGAATTTTGTGACGGAGAGACTGCGTCTCAGTCAGGGAGACCAAGTGGGAGAGAGTTTTGTGAGAAATCTTCATGGCGTCGGCGCTGGAGAAAGAAGAAGAGAAGATATTTAGGGTTTTCTGAGAGAGAGCGAGAGAGAGGAAAGGAAGAAGAGAAGAAAATATTTAGTGTTTTCTGAAAGGGAGAGGGAGACGGTGGGAGTTTTGTGAGAAATTGATGGTGTCGGTGCTGGAGGTAGAAGAAAGGGAGAGAGAGAGACAGAGAGACAGAGACAGACGGGAAAATAAGACAAAAAATATATTTAGGGTTTCCACTATAAACGGCGTCGCAAGGGGTGGAAAAAAGAGAAAAGATATTTATAATTGTGAATTGCATAACTTCTGCATAATCACTTTGAAAAAAATAAATAAAACATAGAACTCACATAAAAAAAATTAATTTTTTAATAGTGGATCCCATTATTTTTCAAAGCGATTACGCGGCGTTTACGCACTTCACGGTTGTATGTAGAATTACTCTGAAAAAAAAGTACTATTTTAAAATTCTCTCCATGTAAAAAAATTTAAAAATTTCATGTGAAATTATTTTTACGAATTATTTTTGTCCATTTCATTAATGTGATTATCTGTATTATTTTTTTAATATAAAATAACTGTTTTTGGCCCATACTTGCATATACTTGAGAAGGAGATACTTGCATATATCTATTTTCATAAATGATTAATTTAATAAAATATTTTATTTCGTAACCATTTTGAGAATCAATATATATGTCAAACCTAATAATATTTACGTGAAGAATGGTGTTTATAAACTTGAGGATTTTGGATGTACAACTCTCATCGATAAGAGCTTGCCAACTAAATGATAATTTTATATGTTGTTCTATTTATGTAAAGAATGATTTTTTTATTTAGGTGTTGTTCAAGATTTGTCTTTGAAGAACTTTTATTTAATAAATTATTACTATTATCTACTTCTAGGAGGAGATTTTATTTTTTTATAAGACTTTTTTTTCTTCTAATTCGACGCTACGTACAAGGGGTGTGCATTGCATAGTTATAGAGTAAAGATAGAAAGAGAAAATTAAAAAAGTAATATTAGATATAATTTAACGTCTAAAAATTTTACCTATTTCTTTAAAAAAAATAAAATTCATTGGAAAAAGTTAATTTTTCTTTTGTTCATTTGGATTCTAACTTTCTTGCACGAGAGTTTTGGGTACTATAAATTATTTTTTAACTAAAAATCACATTTAAAATGTTGATTTTGGCCACAATGCATGCACTATTGACTATTATATTATATATCTTAATACAATATTAATGCATGCCACCTGTCTTCTATTTCTGCGTGGAAAACGAGTTCTGGTGCTTTTTGTTTTTGTTTTTTTCTTTCTATAAAGATACTTCATTAAATGGTAGATATCACAGTAACGACTTTTTGTTTCTCTTTTGTTGTGAAGTATGAGGAGGTTTTGAAATTTTTTTATTTTTTTAAATCACAGCTGAAAAGATGTGGTCGGTGACGGATAGAAATGATAGAATAGAGCACGTGAACAACGACACTATAAACTATACAAAAACTATACTATAATTACCATTCTTCATTAGTCGGCGATGGGGAAACAGTTCTCCGTTGTGTTGCGAAATATTCCATTCCTCTTGTTTACTTTTAACAGAAACCCGAAAAAAATAAAAATAAAAACCATACACACTGAAAGGATATTTAAGTCCCTCAATTTTACCTAAGAAATAAAGTTAAAAAGGGATTCAGATTCTTAAAAAGAAAAAGGCTTTACAAAACAATTTTTTTTTTTTTTAAAACGAGTAAAACAACTACTTCAGTTCTTTTGTGACAATAGATGAGATACATGAGAGGCATGTTTCAAGATCATATCGATCCTCTGTGCATTCCAGGACAGATTTGGCTAGGTGATGTGCTGCCATATTAGCTTATCGGAATGTATGCACCACTACCCAGCAAGCAAAAGAATTTAGTACCACCCTTGCATCTTCCACCAGGCAGCCACCCAAACTCCAGTTTTTTGAATGATGGTTTATTAAATCTACTACTTGCTTTGAATCTCCATCCAACAAATATTGTGTTATGCCAATCTCTTTGCAGAAAACTGCCGCTAGGAGTATGCCATAGGCTTCATCATCGAAAGGGGTTCCTTTGAAGGATCTGTGTGCCTATAGGCTTCCAATCAAACAACCTTGGTGATCTCTAATGAGCACTCCAATTCCTATATGTCCTTCCCTTTGATTTACAGCCGCATCCCAGTTGACTTTAAAGGAACCAGTCTCAGGCTTTGACCACTTTGGAGTCCCTACATGAGCTGTGTGATTGACAACCATCTCCTCTGTGAGAGTTTCCCTGTATGCTACCAATTCTGCCTTGGCCAGTTGGTGGAGAGCATTTGGATGTTTGAAGTCTTTACCATGAAGAATATGATTCCTTCTAGTCCATATGCCCCTCATAGTAGCTGCCACTTCGTTAAGTTCCTCTAAACTAAGGATCTCTACCATTCTTGACCAGATATCAAAGATTAGATCACTTTGAAAGGATAATTTTTTCACCTTTTTTACTCCCTGACCCCACACATCCTTTGCAGCAATGCAGCCCCACAGAACATGTCCAGAAGTTTCAGGCTCTTGCTTACAGATCAGGCATGAACTATGTTCCACTACTTTCCTCCTTCTCAGATTTGCTAGAGTTGGTAGGGCCTCCTTGCATGCTCTCCATAGAAACATTTTGGTAGCAGGGGTTACTCTCAACTTCCAAATAACCTTCCAAGCTTGTTTTTCATTAGCTTTGCTTGAGGTCTCCCTTTCTAGTCCACTCTCCAAACTTTTGCTGAGGTGATATCCACTCTTGACAGTATATCTCCCATGTGTCGTAAATTGCCAGACTAACTAGTCCTCTCTCCCCCCAAGACTAATTGGTATTGATTTAATATCATCAATTTCCTGCTGGGTGAAGAGCTCTTAGAGAAAGGATCCTTCCACTACTGCACTTGGGGATCAATCAAATCACAAACCTTTTCATACCAACAATCCCCATCTCAAATGGACTGAATCTTATATGGATGGGAGAAGGGCAGCCATTTATTTGACCATATATTTACTTTTTTTTCATTCCCCACCGTCCATATGAGACCTTCCTTTAAGAGCCTTATGCCTGCATGAATACCTCTCCAGGCAAAAGATGGCCCTGTCACTTTGGCTTCTAAAAGCCCCACTTTGCTGAAGTACTTCTGCTTAAGAACCCTGGCCACCCGAGAATTTGGATTTTGTAAAATTCTCCAACCTTGCTTGGAAAGTAAGGCTAGATTAAAGCTTCTCAAATCTCGAAACCCAAGCCCTCCCATGTCTTTGCTGAAACTGAGCTGTTTCCAATTAACCCATTGAATTTTGGAGCTATCTTCATTGAAGCCCCACCAGAATTTCCTGAGTAGTTGAGTTATTTTGCTAGTGATGGAGGCTAGTATCAAAAACATACCCATGGCATAGGTAGGTATGGCTTGAAGGACTGCTTTGAGGAGAACTTCTTTCCCTGTTGTAGAGAGAAAATTATTTTTCTAGTTTGTAACTCGACTCCATGTCCTGTCAATTAGAGAATGAATGATGCCACCTTTGCTCTTCCCACCAATGCAGGTAGCCCAAGTATCTTTCAAAAGGTCCCGAAGATTTTACTCCAGCAATCTCCAAAATTTGTTTTTGAACTGCTTGGCCATTGTTTCTGCTGAAAAAAATTGAAGATTTGTCTTTATTTATCACCTGTCCTGAGGCTTCTCATATATATCAAGTAAGTTGAGCACATGTCTAAGTTCCTCAGTTGAAGCTTGGCAGAAGAGCATGCTATCATCTGCAAAGAATAGGTGATTCACTGATACTGAGCCTCTTCCAATAGGGATAGGGGTCAAGAACCCACAACCTTCAGCTTTGTTTAAAAGGGCAGTGAGGGCTTCTGCACATAGAATGAAGATGTAGGGGGATAAAGGGACACCTTGTCTAAGGCCCCTTGAGGGCAAAAAAGACCTTTGAGGCTCACCATTAACCAGTATGAGTGTGTAACAGACTGAAGACAGGTCTGAATTAAATTAATCCAATGTGGAGGGAACTCCATCTTGGCCATAATAGCTTCAACAAACTGCCACTCCACCCTATCGTAAGCCTTCTTTACTCATATCTAATTTCATAGCCATAAAGCCTCTTTTGCCTTTCATTTTTGAGTTCATGGTATGAAGGATCTCATAGGCAACTAGTGTGTTATCAAAAATGAGCCTCCCGGGTACAAATGCACTTTGGTTATGGGAAATGAGCTTAGGCAGGATGGCCTTCAGCCTGTTTGCAAGGGTTTTGGAGACTATTTTGTACACCACATTGCATAGACTAATAGGTCTATAATCAAAAACTCTCTTAGGGTTTTTAATTTTTGGTATAAGGGTAATAAAAGTGTCATTAACCTCCTTAAGAGATCCACCCTGGTTTAGGACTTTGAGTGCGAAATTACACACTTGTTCACCCACTACCTCCCAGTGCTTTTGATAAAACTGAGCTGGGAAACCATCAGGGCCAGGGGACCCTAGTGGATTCATCTAAAAAATAGCCTCTGTTATGTGTTCTCTATTGAAAGGGATCATTAACCATGCCTTCATCTCCAAATCAAGTTTTGTTTCCATAGCAGACATGCAGTTTTCAAAATTTGAGGGATGGGTGGAAGTAAATAGTGAAGAGAAATAACATGTGAACACACCTCCAATCTCTGCCTGCTCAGTGACATACCTTCCTTGTGAGGCCTCAACCCTTTTGATGGTATTGGTCTTTCTTCTTTGACTTGCCTGCATATGAAAGTAGTGGGTATTTCTATCTCCATGCTTAAGCCAGTGTTGCTTTGCCCTTTGGCGCCACTTTAGATCATTTTCTATCAAGGCAGATACCACATCCTCTTGAGCTTGTTTCATGGTAGCTAAGTGCCTGCCCGAGCCAGTTTCTTGGAGGTGACCAATGTTTTGTATTCTCTGTGTAATGTTCCTGGCCTACTGTTTTTTAGTTTGCTGCTGCCAAACCAGTAACTCCTGTTTGCAGGAATCTAGTTGTCTCCTCAGAGTGCTAGCCTCACTACTTAGTCCATTATCTTCCTTCCATGCCTCACTAATGACCTTTTTGCAATCTTCCATATGTTCCCATGCCATTTCATATCTGAAGCACACTTGTCTTCTCCTTCTTCCATTACTTGCTCTGCATAATTCAATGAAGAGAGGGGAATGGTCAGATTTTACTGCTGCCAGGGCAGTGCATGAGGCATGCCTGAAAAGCTCATTCCATTCCTTGTTTTCAAATGCTCTGTCTATCTTTTCCTTTGTGAATTCCCTTCCAAGCCTGTTATTGGACCATGTAAAACTGAGTCCCTGATAGTGGAAGTCATTGAGGCCACAGTGGTCTATTGCTTGCCTAAACTCCTCAATTTGTTTATAAGGTCTGCTTCCTCCTCCCATTTTCTCCTTTTGGTGCAGTATCTCATTAAAATCTCCCGAGCAAAGCCAGGCCATGGGGCTGGAAGGTTTAAGCATCTTCAAGAGTTGCCAACTCCCACGTCTTTTTCCAGTCTCTGGATGGCCATAAAAGCCAGTAAACTGCCATGTTGGTCCGCTGTCATCTTCTTGGATCAGTGCACTGATATGCCATCTAGTATAGTTAATCACTTTGACATCCCATTTATCTTTCCATAAAAGTGCAATACCACCACTTAATCCCACACAGTCCACTGCAAAACACCCATCCATCGTTAAATTTCTCCTGATCACTTCCATCCTTTTATTTCTACTTTTAGTTTCCACTAGGAAAACTAAATTGGGACACTTTTCCTTAGCTAAATTTCTAAGGACACTAACTGACCAAGGGTTCCCAAGCCCTCGGCAGTTCCACACCAAGATACTCATTGATTATGGCAGGGCTGGAGACCAGCCTCTGCCTGAGCAAGCATTGTTTTCTTGTTATCATCATCTTCTTTAAATTTTTTTAAAACATAATTACAATGTGGGTTCCTTCTCTTGCATCCTCTCTGGTAAAACACTCTGGTGGACCTGTTAAGTGTTTAAGTCAGAGAGGCACCAGCATTGTCTTCCTCATGGGATGTTCTTTCACGTGCTTTCCTTTTCCACCTTCTGACAGTACTAACCAAGTCAACCCTACTAGGGTTCACATGATAATCTATACTATCCAACTTACCTGTCTCCACCCTTTTCCCGGATACCTGCCTAGTACTAGCAAGCCTTCTAGTAGTATCCACCTCACTCCTTTGAAGGACTTCCCATTTTTCAGGATCATAAGTGGGGGACCATTTATCTACTTTGCACGTGGAGGCCTCTTTTGGTACTTCAGAACCCTGTCCCATATTCTTTTGGATCCCCTGCATATCAGTAGCTTCAGTGGCTCCCTCGAGACTAAACACCTCATACCCATGTGTTGACTGCTTGACTTCTGGGATCCAATCTGCCTGTCCTATGTGATCTTTAGATTGGTTCCCAAGATAACCACCCTGATTATAATCTTCGCCTACTATTGTTTCTTTTGTTGGTGGTTGAGATTGGACCCTTTGCTTCTTTTCTTCCTCATTTTCTGCTGAGGATATGTCTTGCTTTCCCGCTCTTTTCTGTTCACCACTGCATTGGCTTCCACTTCCGCCACTATCTCCTTTCTATTCACCACTGCATTGGCTTCCACTTCCGCCACTATCTCCTTTTTGTTCACCACTGCGTTGGTTTCCACCTCCACCACCACCATACCTGCGCCTATCAAATAAATTTGTGTTCCTGGGTTGTCCTCGTAACCAGGGTCCAAATTGATACGAGGCCTGTTCATCTCCTAGTTGCTCAGCTCTCAACCGTGCACAGTTTCTTCCTTTGTGAGACAGCACCCCACACTTGAAACAAAAACTTTGTAAACGTTCGTACTTAAAGGAAATCCAATGTGTTTTTCACCTAGCTTCAGCCATTTCCCTCTCAGCAAAGGTTTATTTAGATCCACCGCTACCCTTACTCTGAGACACCTCCCCCAAGCATGTCCATCAGCCTCAGCTTCCACTCTGATAACGTGCCCAATGGATCCTGCAAATTGCTGACCAAAATCTTCTGTCATGGTGGCTAAAGGAAGGTTGTGCAGCTGCACCCAAAAGGGTTCAAAACAAAACTGCAATGCCTGGATGGATATTGTTTCATCCACTTCCAACATGGTCAGAAGGTGTCTATCAAAAAACCATGGGCGTCCACTTAGTACTCTTTCTTTATCTACCAACTTTTGGAATTCAATCAGAAAACATTGCTCTCCCAACTCCTTGAAGATGACCCACCCATCCAGCTTCCATATCTGTGACATAGTGACCCTAAAACCTTCACTGTTGACACTCTTCTCCGTTAGGGCCTTTCCAACAATACAGTATTTGCCCCGTGTAGCTTCCTCAGTGTATTGTTCTAGGTTTGCATGGAAACAGGAGCTTTCTTCTTTTGATAGATGGAACCTCTCCCATTGTGTTGCCAAGTCTTCTGCCTCCATTTTGAAAAACCAGTAATAAAACCAACCAGGTAACTCACATGAGGTGAGCTGTAACCCTTATGAGTACACCAAAAGAACCAGCAAACTAGCCACAAAACCTTAAACCAGCAAAACCAGCCACACAAACTCACATCAAGTGAGACGTAAACCTTTGAGTGAAAACCCAAGGCACTGAAACCTCACACTCTCTCCCAGAGAAACGAAGGCACTCTCCTCTTTTAGGCTCTTTTAAGTTATCCTTACAAGACAAATTAGACTATATCACTCAAAGGAAATAATCTCTATAAATAACTTATAGGAGGTAACAAATTTCTTAACTTGATTTACTTGTTACTGTATACACTTATTCTCATATTACTATACTAACTTAAGTATCGGAGACGGAGACTCCACAAGGTAACTAGTGCCACCCCTTTATTCGCTGCAGGTCATCTGTGTGGTTAGTGGTGTGAAACATGTCCTTAAAAGTGGCACCGTCTATGGGATCTATACAAATTTCAACATGATTTTCACATACCAACCACCACGCAACTGCACGCAAATCGCAATTTCTTAATATCGGAAAGGAGAGTAGGAGAATTTCGTGGCTCACAAGAATGTCTTTAAAAAATCAAATAAAATCTCCTCAACTTTGTTATTTTTCTTTTTGTTTACAAACTAACGCTGTAGGGAATAATATATATATATATATATTATACGTGGAGAAAGAACACAAGAAATAGATGCACTACACACGTGCACCATGCACTGCGCATGAGCCATGCATTGCGTACGTAGGAAGGGGGTACACGGTGTGCACCCACTTCCTCCACCATGTGGAAGCCGTAGCCCCTGGTGACCCATCAGTGGTATAACAACGGCAGAGTCTTTCGCCTGAAACTCACTGGATCGAAGTGTTGTGCACGTCGTGCACAGTGAGGGTAGAGAGCAATAAGCTGCCGGAGGCCCACACACCGGTGTCTGTGAGCTTGCAGGGCGACCACCACCCACCAACCGCACTGCCGGCAGTTTCTGTAGTCGATCGGGTGGTTCCCCAACACAAGTAGCCAGTTGCTTGTGGCATAGCTCGGGCAAAGGATGCACGCCGTCAAAGGACCACCAAACCAAGCGTTCGTGCGTCGGCTAGCCCATCGCCGACCACCACCTTGCTCACCTGTATTGTTTGTTGTCGGAGCGGTGGTTCCCGACCCCTGTAGCTCCTCGCCATGCACCTCACCATTCTCGCCCGTGCGCACTAAAGGAGACCATTGGGCCAACTGCTCCACGCCACGCACCCCACCGTTCTCGCCCGTGCGCACCAAGGGGGAACACTCGGCGCCAACTGCTCCTCGCCATACCAACCACCACGCAATCGCACGCAAACTGTAATTTCTTAATACCGGAAAGGAGAGTAGGGGAATTCCTCGACTCACAAGAATGTCTTCAAAAAATTAAATAAGATCTCCTCAACTTTGTTATTTTTCTTTTTGTTTACAAACTAATGCTGCAGCGAATAAAATATATTTATATATTATATGTGGAGAAAGAACACAAGAAACGGATGCACTACACATGTGCACCATGCACTACACATCTGCCATGCACTGCGTACGTAGGAAGGGGTACACAGAGTGCACCCACTTCCTCCACCATGCGGAAGCCGTAGCCACTGGTAACCCACCGGTGATACAACGACGGTGGAGATGCAGTGACAGCAGAGGCTTTCGCCTGAAACTCACTGGATCAAAGTGTTGTGCACGTCGTGCATAGTGAGGGCAGAGAGCAACAAGCTGCCGAAGGCCCACACACTTGCATCCGTGAGCTTGCAGGGCGACCACCACCCACCAACCTCGTTGTTCTTGCCCGTGCGCACCAAAGGAGACCACTCGATGCCAACTGCTCCTCGCCATACCAACCACCACGCAATCTCACACAAATCGCAATTTCTTAATACCAGAAAGGAGAGTAGGGGAATTTTGCGACTCACGAAAATATCTTCAAAAAATCAGATAAGACCTCCTCAACTTTGTTATTTTTCTTTTTGTTTACAAACTAACGCTGCAGCGAATAAAAAAAAATATTATACGTGGAGAAAGAGCACAAGAAACGGATGCACTACACACGTGCACCATACACTGCGTACGTAGGAAGGGGTACACGGCGTGCACCCACTTCATCCACCATGCAGAAGCCACAGCCACCGGTGACCCACCAGTGATACAGCAACGGCAGAGGCTTCCGCCTAAAACTCACCGAATCGAAGTGTTGTGCACATCATGCACACTGAGGGCAGAAATCAACAAGTTGCCAGAGGCCCACACACCAGTCTGTGAGCTTGCAGGGCGACCACTACCCACCAACCGCACTGTTAGCAATTTCTGTAGCCGGTGGGGTGGTTCCCCAATACCGGTAGCCAGTTGCGTCTGGCATAGCATGGGCAGAGGTGCACACTATCAAAGGACCACCAAACTAGGTGTCTGTGCACCGGCCAACCCATTGTCGACCACCACCTTGCTCGCCGGCGTTGTCTGCCGTCGGCGTGGTAGTTCCCGACCTTGGAGCTCCTCGCGATGCACCTCGTTGTTCTTGCCTGTGCGCACCAAAAGTGACCACTGGGCGCCAACTGCTCTCGCCATGCACCCCAGCGTTTTTGCCCGTGCGTACCAAGGGAGACCACTCAGCGCCAACTGCTCCTCGCCTCGCCATTCTCACCTATGCGCACCAAAGGAAACCATTCGGCGCCAACTGTCCCCCGCCATGCACCTCGTTGTTCTCATCCTTGCACACCAAAGGAGACCACTTGGCGCCAACTGCTCCTCGCCATGCACCTCGCCGTTCTCGCCAATGTGCACCAAGAGAGGCCACTCGGCGCCAACTACTCCTCGCCACGCACCTCGTCGTTCTCGCCTATGCACACCAAGGGAGACCACTCGGCGCAACTACTCCTCGCCATGCACCTCACCATTCTCGCCTGTGCGCACCAAGGGAGACCACTCGGCGCCAACTGCTCCTCGCTCATGCGCACCAAAGGAGACCACTTGGCACCAATTGCTCCTCGCCTCGCCATTCTCGCCCATGCACACGAAAGGAGACCATTCAGCGCCAATTATCACTTGCTATGCACCTTGCTGTTCTCGCCCAAGCGCACTACGGGCAGCTCGCTCAACTACTTAGAACATAGTTTGCTCAACTATTTGTCAGTGCTCCTCGCCACAAATTTGCATAGAAACCTCATGCCACAAATCAATACACCAGAATTGGGGGAAAATATTCTTAGACCCACTGGATCATCAAGGTTTTTCTACTTTTTTCCCTTTTGTATTTGTTTTACTAATATATTTGAAATAATGGGAAAACATGAGAGGAATAGAGCAGATACATGATGTATACTATGTGTACATGCATGCCCTACTGGCCAAAATACACGTACATGCATGTCCCACGTAAAACCTGCAATGTGCATGGGACGCACAATGTTGGCAAACTGGTACATATCAGAGCTGTGTACCCACAGACTTTCGAAAGATCCGTTGTACCCAACAGATCGAAACCATAACTCCACTGCAACGCCGCTGCCAACACAACTGTAGTGCATCTCACCACCCTCATGGTGAGCAACACTTCACCAGAGTCACACATGTACAGATAATATCATTGGTTGCTAGCTGTGTACATGACAGGCAGCACCCCTTGGCGGGTAACAAGACCCATGCCACTTTGCGAGAAACAAGACTCGCACCCCTCGGTGGGTAACAAAACCGTTGCCTCTTGGCAAGCAGACAAGACCAACACTTTGGGCAAGTAACCAGACCAACGCCTCTCAGCGAGCAGCAAAATCGACACTGCCACCATGCAACCAGACCAAGGTCTCCGTGGAAAGCATATGTGGTTCTGCCATTGCTAGTGCCAAGGCATGGCCACTTGCGAGAATCGCCCATGTATCACCAGCCTTCACCACACATTAGCGGGATGGCTTAGGTTTGCAAATTTCAAACTTGTAAATTATATTACGCTTACCTATTTGGTGTAGTGAAAATCACTTAGGACACGATGCGATCAAGAAGGGTTTCGAGGTCAAAAAACCCCACGACCTACTTAGAAACCAAGAAGGGTGTGGAGGTCAAAGGATCCCACGACCCACTCAGCAATTAAAAAGGGCGTGGAGGTCAAAGAACCCCACAACCCACTCAACAATCAAGAAGGGCGTGGAGGTCAAAGAACCCCACGACCCACTCAGCAACCAAAAGAAGACCTGTGCCCCTCGTCGAGCAACAAGACCCACGCCACTTGGCGGGCAACAAGACCAACACCCTTCGGTGAGTAACAAGACCAACGCCTCTCAGCAAGCAACAAAACCAACATCTCCACCATACAACTAGACCAATGTCTCCATGGAAAGCATATGTGGTTTTGTCACTGCCCGTGATAATGCATAGCTACCTGCAGGCATCACCCATGTATCACCAACCATCACCACGCTTTAGCAGGGTGGCTCAGGTTCACAAATCTCAAACTTGTAATTTGTATTACACTTATCTATTTTGTTTTTTGTGAGAGCTTCTTAGGACGTGGTGCAATCAAACGAACGGGCGTGGAGGTCAGAAAACTACACAACCCTCTCCAAATATCGCCATTAAATGGGCGTGGAGGTCAGTACACCACACGACCCTCTCCAGAGTTTGCCATCGAACGAGCATGGATGTCAAAAGACCACACGACCCTCTCCAAAGATCGCCATCGAATGGGCATGGAGGTTAGAAGGCCACATGACCCTCTCCAAAAAATTGGCGTGGAGGTCGCAAAGACCACTCGGCGCTCTCTAAACGAATTGGCATGGAGGTCACAAAGACCACACGACCCTCCCCAAACGAATTGGCTTGGAGGTTGCAAAGACCACATGGCCCTCTCCAAACGAACTAGTGTGGAGGTCGCAAAGACCACACGGTCCAGTCCAAACAAACTAGTGTGAAGGTCGCAAAGACCACACGACCTCTCCAGAGATCTCCATAGAATGAGCGTGGAGGTCAGAAGATCACACGACCCTCTCCAAAGATCGCCATCGAACAAGCCTGGAGGTCAGATGACCACCCCTATCCAGAGATCACCATCGAACGGGCGAGGAGGTCAGAAGACCACATGACCCTCTCCAAAGTTACCTTCTGGAATGAGCCACCGAGCTCAACCGCCTCACGCGGGTTTCCTTCAAGAACGAGTCGACGGGCTTAAAAACCGTCTGATGTGGATTCATGGAGTCGACGGGCTCAACGACCGCCTAGTGTGGATTTAGGGAGTCGACAAGCTCCTTGATCACTTAAGAGCGGGAAACTACCAGTGAACACCAACAACAAAACAAGAACACAACAACAATTTACACCAAGGGGCAGGAAATCCACTACTACCAACAAAAACAAAAAAGATCACAAAAATACACACCAAAAACCAATAGACAAAAACAATGACTCTTTGCCGATGATAAACAATCTCTCAGGCAAACATTCACACAAACAAACAAACTCAAAATAGAGTTTCGTGCTCATACCTAATGTGGTCGAGTACATCTTCCACCTATCTCTCCAAGCTGAGCCCCTCACCGCTTAGCATGAAACAAACAGAAAACCAAGGACCAAACAACAAACCAGGGACCAGACAACAAACCAGGATTATTGACTTGAAGATTCTCAAGGGCTTTTAAGGCTTCTAAGGCTTCACAGTTACCAAAATTGATTTTTTCTGCAGGTTACCTCCATCATGAAGCTTCCCAAGACAACCAAAAGGCTGAGCCACCAAAGGTCAAGCCTCGTTCACGGTGCAGCCAACTGGTAGCTAACCAAAAGGAAGTGAAGTCACCCATACGCACTAACTGCATGGATCCTTGGTGGGGTAGGGGAAAACAAAAGCAGGCAGATGCCCACGAGCTAGCAGGGTAAAAGGCAGGTACAGAAAATGCAAAGTATTTAATTTCTCATGTGCTAGCACAAAGAAAATTAGCGGGGTAGCTAGAAGAGATGAACCCCCACAATTTTAGCCAAGAGATAAAGTCAAGAAGGGACTCAGACTCCTAATAAGAGATAGACTTAGACTCCTAAAAGGAAAATGTTTCATAAGGCAAATTGGACTCTATCACTCCAACGAAATAACCTCTATAAATAGCCTACAGGAGGTAACAAATTCTTAACTTGATTTATTTGCTACTTTATACACTTACTCTCATATTGCTATACTGACTTAAGTATCGAAGACTCCACAGGGCAACTAGTGCCACCACTTTATTCGTTGGAGGTCATCCGTGTGGTTGGTGGTGTGAAACACGTTCTTAACACACACAAATCTCAAATGTCTAGTAATTTGGGTATGGTGACAAAATAAAGTTCGGATTAGTAACAAAATGCAATCAGGGTTCCATAGCATACAGTCTTTTTCAGTTGCGCATTCATGGTGCCCAAATTGTCTGGAACCCCAACAAAATATTCCCTTACAATTGGTACAATGCATACAATTAAAAGCAAAAAAAGAAAAAAAAAAGACAATGAAGATAAAACATTGATTCGTACCTATGTTCATTGAAGGACGAACAAAGTGACCATCAAAAGAAGGTTTTGAATATGAGCCCGCACAGTATTTTTTTTTTAAAAAAAGAACTAAAGTGACATTTATATATTAAGTACAAAGTTCCTCAGCCATAATAAGAGAAGAAATACAAGGAGCAGCATGATCTACATCTATAATTTTAGACTCAAGAAGCACAGCTTCTTTAGCAAGTTTATCTGCTACGCCATTAGCATGTTGAATTCTCCAGTCAGAACCAACCAGTAAATTATGAAAATATGAGAGGATACAACCAATTTTGTAATCATCTTGATTATTTGATAATGCAGCATGTACACCCTGAAGTGAATCACCCTAAAAAAATAATGAATGCATCCCAAGATCAAGATAGAAAATAGCAATAGCCATTCTGTTGCAATTAATAGTTCAACAAAGAAAAGTAATGGTTGCATCAAACTAGCAATGACAGCACCATCACAATCTCAAATGATCACCCCTATACCAATTTTGTTGCAATTAGCTTGGATAGCAACATCCCAATTAACCTTAATCCAAGTAGGAAGGGGCGCTTCTCAATCTAATGTTGCAAGATGTACTAATGGTCTAACCACAGTTGAGGTTAGCATGGCTTACAAATAATCCTCATAGGGCCTGTATAGCATTACCAATGAGAGTTGAAGGAGGTGTAAAACTGCCCACATGGATCAAGGAGTTTCTCCTATGCCAAAGTTATCGAGCAATGACGTCAACCAACTCCAAATCTTTCTATTCCAGCCTAATATTCATTTGCACAACAATGAAACCAAAGTTAGTTGCTGTGATTGTAGCTTTCTGAAGAGCCCTAGGACCAAGAAGCCAAACATCACATGCTAAAGAACAAGTCCAAGGAATATATTGGGCACACAGAATTTGTGATGACATGCTTTTTATATAAACTCAATTTTGTTGGTAGAGAGCATCAATACAAGCATGCTAAAGAAAAACCTCAATAACATTGGTAACTTGCAATGACCAAATTCTTTTCTAAAACACCTCACATTGCCCTTTCATAGAAGATTCCCCAACAGACAAAGTTAGTAGCTGGTTTTGCAAATGGTAGGCACTTTTACTGAAAAACATCCATTGGAACTATCCCTCCACAATAATCTGTCGGCACAACCTTGTAAGCTTATAGGAATCTTCAGAATTGCTTCAACATCTGTGTCATTAAAGATAGAATGTAGTAGATCCAGATTCCACCACCCTTTTTTAGTATCAATCAGATTAGCAACCACTGCATTCTTAGGTAAAACTGAAATTGTAGATTGCATTTTACAAGAAACATCACGAGGTAACCATCTATCTTTCCGAATTTGGATCTGTGTCCCATCTCCAACTCTCCATAGAATACCTTCATGTAATAGAGGAATGGCTTGGCTTATACTCCTCCAAATATAAGAAGGTTTATTCCCCAACTCAGCATGCAAGATATTGGTGGCAGGAAAATATTTAGCTTAAAAGATCCTACTTGGAAGAGAGTGAGGAGATTTCAGTATACTCCATACTTGTTTAGCCAAAAGGACTAAATTAAAACATTTTAGATTTCTAAAACCAAGACCCCCATATTGTTTCCCAGAACTTAAGAAGTACCCGCTTTTCAAATGAAGTCTGGAATGATTATCCAAATGACCCCACCAAAAGTTAGTAAACAAGGAGTTGAACATTTTACAAACAAAATTTGGAATAAAAAACACACTCATACTATAGGTAGGGATAGATTGAAGAACAACTTTAATGAAAATTTCTTTCACAGGTTTCTTTCCCAGCCTGGGAAAGAAATTTATTCTTCCAATTGTTAAGCTTTCTACTAACCCTATCCACAATACCTCGAAAATCAACCACCCTAGATCAACCCATTAAGGAAGGAAATCCCAAGTATTTATCCAAATTGGAATAGGCTTTTAACCCTACAATCTCCATAAGATACTTCTTAGTTGCAAGCTTGGTCTTGCTCCTGAAAAAAGGGGGGGATTTCCCTATTAAGCTGTTGGTCTTCCTAGGTTTCTTTCGGTTTTAGCATGAAAGATAAGGTTTGAAAGAATTGCAACAAAAATCAAGAGTTTTGGCCTATACATGTTTCGGCCTATGCTTGTTTGACCTACTTGTGTTATGTTTTATATTTTTCTAATTAAATATTTGGAGTTAAGACAAAATTTATATGATGAATATAAATTTTGGTAAATTTTGAAACTAGGATGTAGAATCTTTAAGTTAAGGGTAAAATGATAATTTTTCCATATAGAGGCGTAAAATGGTAATTTTGCTCTAAGTCGGTATTTTTATGTTTCTAACTTGTTAATGAGGTGTTTCTAACATTTAGAAATATCTCCGTACAGTTTTCCGTTTATTCATGCTTTAATTTGCCACACTATGCTCACTGTGAGCTAGTTTTTAACTTACTCGAAGAATAATTATGTATGTGTGTTGATAAGAGAACAATTGTTCGTGTTCTTATGTTCTTATATATATCATACTATGTCATGCCACAACACATATATTTGTTACACATTTTATTATGTCATGAATGTTTATACGTTACACATTATATTATGTCACAAAATGTTTATCTGTTACACTTCATGTCATGTCACAAATGTTCATTTGTTTCACGTTATGCCATGTCATTCATCTCACGTACATATCACGTTATGTTATGTCATATCATCTGTGATTTCGTTTCACGTCACGTCATGTCTCAAGTATCTCTATTGATGATTCACGCAAAGTACTTCTGGCGTAATTATCCTTATTGTTCGAATACCTTTACTCAAATTCTCATGACGTAATTATTCTGATTGTTAGAATGTTATTAGGTACGCCTAGCCTAATCATTCTGATTGTTAGGGTATCTCATTTAAAATATTTATGGCGTAATCATTCTGATTATTAGGGTATCTCATTTAAAATATTTCTAGCATTATCATTGTGATTGTTCAATTTCACGTTCAGTTTCATGTTCAGTTTCATGATCAGCTTATGTTCAATTCATGTTTAGTTTCACCTTCACGTTCAGTTTCAGTTTATGTTACTTCACATTTAGCTTTATGTCATGTTTATTTCACAATTCAGTTCATCTTATGTTAATTCAAGTCATGTCAACACATATCATGTTATTTGTCAAGTCACATTAAGCTTACTCATGTTCACATTTTGCATTCATGCTTTTATTGTCATGCATGCATCTTTAAACTGTCAGTTTAAGTTATTTGTTAACTTGTTTAGATTTGTAATCAAATCTTACTTGATAATCCGAACTACCATTCCTCTCGGAATGGTAGATCATGTGCCAGGATCAGAGGACACTATAGAGGATCGATTGGAGGAGGTCAATTAGGCAGCAACGACACGATGCGGAGCTCATCGTTGCAATGCTCTGTTTATCGATAGGATTTTGGCTTCCTTGGCCGAGTTGTGCGAGCTACTCAAAGGATTAACTTAATAGTTATCTTAATCTTTGCATGTACTTAGGGAGCTCTTTCTCTAGTACTCTTATGGTTACAAATCTTTTAGACATACGCTATAACTTGAATGTATAGATCTTCAGTTTATAAAATATATTTTGATGTTTTGGAATATGTCTTATCTGGTACATAGTATTGCTCAAAGGAAACAATTATCCATTGTGAATATTGCATATTGTTTAGATGAATGGTAGGTGCATTGCATCTTTATTTGTCATAAACGGGGGTAGGTAACCGTTTGTTGCATATCCTGACGCATTAGGCTCCGCCAAATCCCATGAGGAATCTAGGGGCGTCACACCATTGCCATGGGGGCCAGGTGACTTATAAGGGCCCATTTGAAAAACTATTGTCTCAACCTCATCCATAGTAAAAGGTTTAAGTAGAGCAACATTCATGTTAGAAGAAACCTTTGGTGTCAAAGCTTGTCAGGAGGAATCAATGTTGGATTGTTTAGAGGTTGTAAACAAGTGAAAATAGTATTGTGTAAAGGCTCTCCCTATCCCAACAGTATTTGAAAATTTGATCCCTTGAGCATCCTTAACCTGCAAAATTGTATTTCTTCTCTTGTTTTGGCTAGCACATAAATGAAAGAATTTGGTATTCCTATCTATACTCTACAACCAAGTAATTTTCTACCTTTGCTTCCATTTCAAGTGTAGTCTCTTGAAGACAAGTAATTTCCTTTTTAAGTTGTCTTGTTTGCTCAATAGTCGTAGTTGTCAAGTTTTGCTGAAGATTCACCAAACTATCCAGTTTCCCATTCAAGGTTTGGTCTGAAATAGGATCTTTGTGCTTGCTCCATCTTTTCAATCTTTGCATGCAACTGCCAAGTTTTTGTGTGGGATTGGAAAAGGCCCCAAAAAGGGATCCAGGTTGTGTCCAAACCTCTTGAATAACATATTCACAATCCTCATAAGTAGACCAGTTTGCTTCAAATCGACATAACCTATGAGAAATTGAAGACTACATAAGGAATTGTTGAACAATGAGCATGATTGGATAATGACCTAATGTAGAAGAGGGCAGTATTTGAACATTACCATCACCAAATTTCCCACTCTAGGTAGGATTGGCACCTGTCCTATCCAGTCGTTCTTTAGTAAAAGTACTATCCTGTCTATTATTAGACCAAGTGTATTGATCTTTGAATGCTCCCAAATCACAAAGATTACATACCTGTAAGACATCTCTAAAAGAAGCCATATGCTTTTAACTTCTTCTAGCCCCCCCTCCCCCAAAAATTCTAACTTTGAAACAATATCTCATTGAAATCACACAAGCAAAGCCACATATGAGGTTGTCATATGCGTAGACAGTATAGTACATTATAGCCTTCAAACCTTCTATCTTTATCAGGATGTCCATAAAAATACGTAAGCATCCATTGCAGGTCACAATCAAGATCAGTACTGCAATAGGAAATAGTAGTGGATAATGGTGTATTGTAGTGACCGCTCCCAGGTATATAATAGAGTATTGCTACATCAAAAAGACTATTTGAGCAATAAGTTTCAAATGACTAAATAACATTATTCTTTCATTCTATATATAAGGGATATCAATGCTCAATCAATTTCAATTCAATTATCAGAAAAGGCTTAAAAACAAACCGGTTAGGGTAATCAACTCCAAATAAAGATGCATGAAACTCAACAAATTCATTTTTGAAAATAAGTAATCCCACCTCCTTGGATTATTATGATTGAGATTTTATTCCTTGTATGGAAATTGGTTTGCAACCAAAGAGAATAGGAGGAAAACATAAGAAAAATTTTATTCATTATCTTTACATACTGTACATTATATATTTTTTATCTTGCTAAATATATAGTTTATAGATAATGAGTGGAAGAATTCAATTAGTTTAAGAAGAATAAAATAATAAAATTAAAATATAAAAAAATGATATTTTTTTTTTTTATAATAGTACTGATCTCATTAATCATAAGAATGACTTACATCAACTCAAGCTAAAACCAGGAGATAACAATTACAACATTTCCTTAGAGACTATAGGAAAGATACATGAAGGACAGGTTTCAAGATCATAGGTATCCTCTGTGGCTTCCAGTGCATTGTTGGCTAGGAGATGTGATGCCATATTGGCCTCACGATATACATGAGTCACAGACCCAGTAGTTGAGTATCTCCCGTGCATCTTCCACAAGACAGCCTCCCAAACTCCAGTTCCTAGCGTAGTTTTGCAATAAATCCACCACTTGCTTAGAGTCTCCCTCTAGACAGACATGTGTTAGTCCAATTTCTTTGCAGAAAACAGCTGCTAGAAGTAGGCCATAAGCTTCCGCATCAAAAGGGGTCCCTTTCAGGTTTCTGCTTGCCCGTAAGCTTCCCATGACCAGTCCATCATGATCTCTAATGAGCACTCCAATTCCAATTCTCCCTTCCTCTGAGTTGACAGCCGCATCCCAGTTCACCTTTAAGGAACCCACCTCAGGTTTTTTCCATTTTGGCACCCCTGCATGAGCATTAAACTTAACTGCTCTATCCTCTGTAATAGCTTCCTGATAGACTGCAAGATCTGTCTTGGCCTGTTGATGAGGAGCAGTTGGATGTTGGAACTCCTTACCATGGTAGGTGTTGTTCCTTCTGGACCATAGTCCCTTCATAGTTGCTGCCACCTCCTCTAGTTCCTCAAGGCTGAGTATCTCTACCAGTCTTGACCAAATTTCAAAAATCAGATCACTTTGAAGAGATAACTTTTGCACTTTCCTCATTCCCTGGCCCCATACATCTTTGGCAGCAATACATCCCCATAAAACATGACCCGAGGTTTCTTGCTCCTGCTTACAAACTGGACATAAACTGTTTTCAACCACTTTCCTTCTCTTCAAATTAGCTAGTGTAGGAATGGCTTCTTTGCTAGCTCTCCATAGGAACATCTTGGTAGCAGGAGGTACTCTTAGCTTCCATATGTATTTCCAAGCTTGTTTTTCCTTAGCTTTGCCTGAGGTCTCCCCTTCTAGTTCACCTTCCAATTCAATATTGAGGTGATATCCACTTTTAACTGTATAAATTCCATTTCGTGTAAACTGCCATACAAGCTTATCCTTTCTTCCCCCCAAACTAATTGGGATGGCTGTGATGTCAGCCACTTCCTTCTGGGAAAACATCTCATGGAGAATAGGTTTGTTCCACTTCTGCATATGGGGGTCTATAAGGTCATAAACATACTCACACCAGCAGTCCACTTCTCGGGTAGATTGAATTCCATATGGGGGGGGGGGGGGGGGTAAAGGGTATCCATTTATCAGTCTAGATCTTCACTTGTTTGCCATTCCCTACCCTCCATACAAGCCCTTCTTTCAACAGCCTTAGACCAGCATGGATACCTCTCCAGGCAAATGATGGACCTATCCCCAGCTGAGCTTCCAGCAATCCCCCTAATTTAAAATACTTCTGCTTGAGAATCCTTCCCACCAGAGAATTTGGATCTTGTAAAATCCTCCAACCTTGCTTAGCTAACAAGGCTAAGTTAAAACCCCTCAAGTCTCGAAAGCCCAGTCCTCCCAATTCTTTGCTGCAGCTTACTTGTTTCCAATTAACCCATTGGATTTTGGAAGAGTCTTCATTGAATCCCCACCAGAACTTCCTGAGTAGTTGATTTAACTTGTTTGTTATAGAGGCTGTTAGCATAAACATCCCCATGGCATAGGTAGGGATGGCTTGTAGGACAGCTTTGAGCAGCACTTCTTTCCCAGCTGCCGAGAGGAACTTGTTTTTCCAGTTTGTAACTCTACTCCATGTTCTATCAATTAGAGAGTGAAAAGAAGCTACCTTTGCTTTGCCCATCAATGCAGGAAGCCCCAAGTATTTTTCAAAGGAGCCAGAAGACTTCACCCCTGCTAGCTCCAAGATTTGCTGCTGAGTTCCCAGGCCAGTATTGTTGCTGAAAAATATAGATGACTTGTCTTTGTTTAGAACCTGTCCCGAGGCCTTCTCATAAATATCCAATATACTGAGCACGAACCTAAGTTCCTTAGCTTTAGCTTGGCAGAAAAGCAAGCTGTCATCAGCAAAGAAAAGGTGATTAACAGAAATGGGGGCTCTTCCAATAGGGACTGGAGTCAGAACTCCACTAGATTCAGCTTTGTTTAGAAGTGCAGTGAGGGCTTCTTCACACAAAATGAAGAGGCAAGGGGACAAAGAATTGAGTAAGAATTGACTCAGTTTCTTGCCTCTGTCCTCTAGAAGGTAAAAATGGTTTTTGAGCCTCCCCATTCACAAGAATTGAGTAAGAAACTGACTTGAGGCAGGTCTGAACTAAGTCAATCCAATGAATAGGGAAACCCATCTTGGACATAATGGCTTCCACAAAATTCCATTCCACCCTATCATAAGCCTTGCTCATGTCTAGTTTAAGGGCCATAAACCCTCTTTTGCCCTTCATTCTTGATGTCATGGAGTGTAGGATCTCATATGCTACCATAGTGTTGTCTAAAATAAGTCTCCCGGGTACAAATGCACTTTGGTTGAGAGATATAAGCTTGGGCAGAATGATTTTTAGCTTGTTAGCAATAGTCTTTGAGACAATTTTATAGACAACATTGCACAGGCTAATTGGTATGAAATCAATCACTCTTTTGGGGTTTTTAATCTTGGGTATGAGAGAGATATAAGTATCATTAACCTCTTTTAGTGAGCCACCTTGGTTCAGGACTTTGAGGGCAAAGTTGCAGACTTGCTCACCCACCACCTCCCAACGTTTTTGATAAAACTGAGCAGGGAAGCCATCCGGGCCAGGGGAGCCTAAAGGGTTCATCTTGGAAATGGCTTCAGTAATATTTTCTCTAGTGAAAGGGGTCATTAACCACTCCTTCATCTCCATATCCAGTTTGGTTTCCAGGGCATGCAAACATGAATCAAAATTAGAGGGATTTGTGGTTGAAAAAGTGAAGAGAAATAACCTGTGAATACCCCTCCAATGTCTGCCTGCTCAGTTACAGCTCTTCCTTGAGATGCCTCAATACTTTTAATGGTATTGGTTGTCCTTCTTTGACTTGCTTGCATATGGAAGTAGTGAGTGTTCTTGTCACCAAGCTTGAGCCAATGCTGCTTGGCCCTTTGGCGCCATTTTAAGTCCATTTCTGTCATTGAGGACACCACTTGCTCCTGTGTTCTTCTCAAGGTGGCAACATGATCACCTGTGCCAGTATCCTGGAGGTGACCAATTCTTTGTAGACCCTGTATGGTGACCAATTCTCAAGGTCGCATCTCCATATATAATATGTGATGATGATTTTAATAAAATTCGTTAGTAAAACATTGTGAAAAAGGCAGTACCATTTGGAAGGGGATGCGACATGTCAACTGGTGGTCGGATCTGACGGAAAGGACAATTCTGGAACAAAAGATATATACATCCAAGGCAACTTTTCTTGACCTTTAACACGTGCCTACTAAATGCTGCTAGTATTAATCCTACCTTAAGCGTGTACAGTTTTCGGTTTTCCTGATCAGCCTCGTCTTGTCCCTATAAAACCAAAGCCAGAAGCTTGGAATCGACAGGCACAAAGCCATTAACGCACCTCTCTCTCTCTCTCTCTCTCTCTCTGTTCTGCATTTCATTTACGTCCACGAATCAAATCCTTGATATTTTTACTTTTTCTCGCATGCCAAACGCGCATCTTCTTCTCTCTTCAGCTCATAATCGTGGATAAGATTTCGAAACCTGATTGAAGTTACCGCATAAAAAAGGTACAGAGTGAGAGGGAGCTGTCTGAGCTGCTTTTGGAAGCAGGGTTTTGTGTTGAATTATTCGAATTCCAGCCATTTCATAGCGTGTCTTTGATTTTTGTTCTCCAGTACTCGCCTCAACTGCCTCCTTACGTGTTTCAATTCGAGAAAAGCTTCTGGATACTTCATTCTTCATTAGCAGTAGTCGTAATAACTTCTCAAGTAATTTTCTTATTGTCGATCGCCGATTGTCGCAGCGAAATGGAGTCTGTACGCACCACGAGTAATCCCCAACTGCGCAGAGGTTTTGCTTTTGCAATTTTTTGTAGTTTTTCCTCACTGGTATATGTATTAAACTACAACTATAATTATAGTGCTATGCTTTAGAGTATGATCTAATTTGTCGTCGAAGCTTCTGAAATAATGATCTTCTTATATTTTGAAAAAAAAAAGTTATCTTTTCACAGAAATTTAATTACGGGCTGTTTGTATTTTTGAAAAGAAAAGGATTTAAGTATGCCGATGTGACTAGGAAACTTCGGAATATCTTCAATCGCTATTCGTTAAGCAGAGTTCGTTCATTTTTTGTGCAGGTCTTTGCTATTCAGATGCCGAGAGAAAGCCATCTGTCATTGTCATTGGCGGGGGTATGGCTGGAATTGCAGCTGCTCGTGCTCTTCATGATGCCTCATTTCAGGTGTGCAGAGAATGATGTGAATTGAATTCCAATTTCCTTGTAATGCTTCGTGTTGCCCGTGAAACTTTTATACATGATATTCTCTTTCCTAACTACCGTTCAAGAAGCAGCCGGTTTTTGTTTTTTTTTTAAATCACACTTGTTGAAAAAGGCTTTATTTATTTACTTGGGTATGGCTCGCTCCAATTTATTCGAGATCGAGATGAAGAGAAGAGAGAGAAAGAGACTCGAGATGGAGGGGAGGGCGGTGCAGCATGGTGCGTGAGAGAGGAGAGAGAAAGAGAATCGAGATGAAGGGAGGGGAGGGCGGTGCAGCACGGTGCGTAAGAGAGGAGAGAGAAATCGAATCGAGATGAAGAGATGGAAGGGATTCCTCAAATTTATTTTTACAGATATGATAAGATTAGTTAATATTAAAATTAAAAATTAATTAAAATATTATTAAAATATATTTTTTTAATATTATTTTTATTTTAAGATTTGAAGAAGTTGAACTGTATATTTTATTTTGTGGAAGAATTTAAAAAAAATTGTAATAATTAGATAAGATGAGTTGTGAGGAGTTATAAAAATAGACGAGTTAAAGTGCTTGTTTGGAAACTGAAAAAGTTTTAGAATTTTTTCACCAAAATTTTCGAACTCGTTTATTTTCGCAACTTCTCTCAACTCATCTCATCTAATCATTACAATTTTATCAAATTTTCACAGAAAATAAAATAAACATTTCAACATTTTTAAATTTAAAAATAAAAATAATATTAAAAAAATATATTTTAATAATATTTTATTCAATTTTTAACTTTAATCTCAACTCATCTCATTTCTAAAAACAAACGAGATCATCTTCAGTTCAAAAATACTTATATCTCCAAAATAAAAATCTCTCTCCAAAATATTTTCAGCTAATCATTTGCTTATATTTTAATAAAAAATAAATAATACAAAAATCAAAACAACATTTACAAAAACGTAACAACTGTTAAAAATTTAAATTGAACCAACTTTTCAAATCCATATACTCACTTTTCACAAACTCTCATACAGGCCATATCTTAATAAATTTTTATTCAAGAAATTCTATAAAAATTCTTAAGACTTTCACCAACCCAAGAAGAACTACATTTCCAGACTTTTTAAAAAAATTCTCAACATCTATCTAATCGTTTCAGTCTTAGACTCTTAGAAATGCATAATTGGGTATTATATGCTAGGGAGGAACTGATATATTGGCGAGTCTTTCTACTCGTCAGCTGCTGTTATCAAGCACACCCTACACCTGACGTGGATTTCTTTTTTTTTTTTATTTAAACTCATCGTAGTCCCCATCTTGTGTCCCCCTCCCTCTCGTCGTAGCCCCTCTCCCTCTCCTTTTTGTTTCTCTCTTCTCAAGCAGGTCCATGCTGTCGCAACCTAGATCTGCCGCTGTCGTCGATTGGGCCTCCCATCGCAGCCACCGAACACCACCACCGAGCCCTTCCTCCTCCCTTAGTCCGAGGCCCGTAGCTCCTCCCTCTTCCCTCGCACGCACGCACGCCCTCTCTCTCTACACAGTTTCCCCACGTCGTAGCTCAGATCCGCCACCTACGACCTTGCGTCGCCGCCCATGAGCACACTGAACCTCCACCCCTCGGCCATAATCTCCTTCCCCAGCCCATGCCGACCTTCCTCTCTCCCTCACATGCCCTCTCCCTCACGGGTTCTCCACCTCACGGCTAGATCTGCACCATCGGACCACCGTACAACCCCCTCGACAGTCGACGGCACCACTAGCTCCACTATAGCCTCCCCTAGCCACCACCTAGTCAGCCTAAGGCCTCTTTCTCTCTCCCTCTCCCTTGCAATATTCCTCACCCCAGTACCGTCGTGCTCCTCCCGAGCCACCATGAGCCACCACGAGCCTCCCCATGAACCACCCCTTTCAAATCCCTCTAGCCATGAGCCAAGCTGCCTCTAAAACAGCCCAAACATCGACGATGGGGGGTGCTGGGCATATGAGAATTGGGGGGTGAATAGGGAGAAAGGGAGACGGGAGACGTACTTCTTAGGGAGAAGAGATAGAGGGGAAAAAAAAAGACACGTAAAGTGTGCTCCAACTGTTGCAAAATAGTGGCTGATCCGAAGATTATTTCTATATTGGCGCTGAAATATAGGATTTCCCTAGTCCAAGACTAGCTAAATTCAGTGAAACCACGGTAGTGAAACTTAGTCCACGTTATCGAAAAATGTGCTACCTTCTTTAAAAAAATAAAGAAAAAAGAAAGAAATGTGCTACCTATAACTAGTGCTCTAGGTGGGGCGTGACGAGTTTGTTTCTAAAGAGAAATATTTCATTTTGATATAGAAATCATTTCATTATTACAACGTTATCAAATTTCTGTACAAAATATAATAAACAATTCAATTTTTTCAAATTTCAAAATAATAATAATAATTAAAAATAATATTTTAACAATATTTTTTTTAACTTTTAACATTTATCTCATCCCATCCCATACCATCCCATCCCACTATCTGGACAAAGTAGCATTGTACATCGATGTGACAGGATGTATGTTTGTTTCCACTGGGATGGATGCATCCACGACGTTCCTATACATTCTGTGACTAAATTCTATTTCCCCTTTTCTGGTTTGTTCAGGTTGTCCTGTTGGAATCACGGGAAAGGATTGGTGGTCGTGTTTGTACAGATTACTCCTTTGGTTTTCCAATTGACTTGGGTGCCTCTTGGTATACTGCTCTGAAATATCTTCTTATTAGATACTTGAGTGTGGCCTGTTTATTAATGTTGAACCTAATATATGGACCGTGATTTACTGATTAAAAAAAATATATTGACCGTGATGCCTCAGGTTGCATGGAGTAGGCAAAGAGAATCCCTTGGCACCATTGATTGGGAGACTAGGGCTACCATTATATCGTACCAGTGGTGATAACTCTGTTTTATATGATCATGACTTGGAAAGGTACATATCACTTCGCTTTTGATGCGCTTATATTTCTGAGTTCCTATTATTTTAAATTCTAAGTTTTATCCTTGCGGTCTATATATATATATATATATAAGTGATCCATTTGGAGAAGGGACTGGATCTTCATCTTCTTATAGTTGAAAGAAATAAATGATATTACAAAACGTGGCAGTGTCTCTGTTTCCATTCCTGTTAATTATTTTAATTTGACATTTTTTGTTTTCTCTTCAGCTATGCACTCTTTGATATGGATGGGAATCAAGTACCTCAGGATTTAGTCACTAAAGTCGGTGAAGCATTTGAGAGCATTTTGGAGGAGGCAAGTGATACTTCATTTTTAATGATTTGATCATAGTTTTTCTCTATTCTTGATAGATAACATTGTCCCAACTGGAATGCTGTTGCTGCTGAAAATGCATTCTAATTCTTGATAGATAACATTGACTTGGTTTTCTTTCTTTAGTGTAGACAGATAAAATAAGACAGGAATCTAGCGAAGACATGTCCATATCCCGTGCCTTTTCGATTGTTTTTGCAAGGAGCCCAGAATTGAGGTTTCATCAACATGATGACATATTACAATTAAAAGTTCATTTCTACATAAATTGTCAGCAAAGACATTTTTACTGAAATTTGCCCTTGCATACAGGTTGGAGGGGCTTGCCCATGATGTCCTTCAGTGGTATTTATGTAGAATGGAAGGCTGGTTTGCGGCGGATGCTGATACCATCTCACTAAAATGTTGGGATCAGGCAAGTTTTTGTGCATTAGAAATTTAAAACCGAATGACTTCCTGCGGTGAAATTAGAAGTGTATAATGACATGTAGTAGAATTTAGATTTGCATTGTGATTATTTCTTATGTGGGAACACAAACGAGTTAGGTAGACACGCTTGCAGCTTCCTACATATCATAGAATGAATTAACCAAGTGTTAAAAGTGTAAAATTTCTGAATGGCTTGCTTTAAGCAGTACGAGGCTTCTAGTTCCTTTTATTCGTCTCCTGATCCTTCATCCAAAAGTTTACATGAGATCCTTGTACTATTGCATCACCTTATATAATTATTTTGATGTAAAATTTATGCATTTGGTATAGGCTGAAGCTTGACAAATAGTGTAACCATGGACGCAATTTGCTTGAAAAGCGACCTTTCCAATATAGTTAGGCAATATAGTAAAACTTTTTACTTCTCAAACTTCAAAGGTATTTGAATTTGAGTGCTTAGAGCACTCTCATTGGATTAGCTAAATTAAAGTACATTTTTTATGAATGTAAGATGAATTTAGTATTTAGCTATTACATTCACATAAATTTCTACATTGAAATAGCCATTTTTTTTATTATATGACAATAAAATAATATAAGATGAATTTAACTTTGACTATTCACATCAAATCTCCAATTGGATTATCTATTTATTTATTATATAGTAATGAGTAATTAATAATTTTTTAATTTTTTTAATTATGAATTTATTTTATTTTATCATATTTTACTATTCATAATATTATATATTAATTAGTAATTGTATTCTAATTATATTTTTTCAATTGTCATTTAAAATGGAGAGATAAATAATTGATATTAAAAGGAGAGAGAAATAAATAATATAAAAGAGATTTGATGAATGAATAGTATGTTTTAAATTTGGAAATTAGTTTAGACTTTACTGTAGCTATATTCCAAATATTTGGAATATAGCTAATTCAATGTGAGGAATTTTATGACCTAATAGCTAAATTCTCATTGGAATATTATGAATAGTAAAATATGATAAAATAAAATAAAATCATAATTAAAAAAATTAAAAAATTTTCAAAATTATTAATTACTCATTACTATATAATAAATTTGAAGATTTGATGTGAATAGTCAAAGTTAAATTCATCTTATATTATTTTATTGTCATATAATAAAAAAATGGCTATTTCAATGTAGAAATTTATGTGAATGTAATAGTTAAATGCTAAATTCATCTTACATTCATAAAAAATATACTTTAATTTAACTAATCCAATGAGAGTGCTCTGCTGCTGGTTAGCTTCACAAATGCTGGTACTATACACATATGATCCACTCCAATATTTAAGTCTTGATGTAATGCGTTTTGGCCCTTTTGGGTCGGGGGATATCTCATTGATCATGGTTAGCTTTACACTGGATTAGGGTTTGAACAGGCCGTACAAAGACATATTGCATTTCCTCGGTCTCTGGACTTCCTCGTTATTAAAAAAAGAGTGTTGTCATGTGATGCTATTGTTTTGTGCTTCCCCTTCTTGTTGCTTTCGTCGGGCAATTATGCTCGTTTATGCCATGTGACTGATAGCTTATTATTTAATGCTTGCTGTATTTCTTTTCCTCTTATATACAGGAAGAACTACTCCCTGGTGGTCATGGGCTTATGGTAAGGGGCTACATTCCAGTTATAAACACTCTTGCCAAAGGTCTCAACATCCATTTGGGCCACAGGTTTGGATCAAGTATTTGCAATGCTTCTCTTCTGCTCTATCCATTTGTTATGTTACCTACTCATCAATTGACTAGCTATCAATCCTTATGCCAGGGTTACAAAGATTGTAAGACGTTATAATGGAGTAAAAGTAACGGTAGAAAATGGGAAAACATTTGTTGCAGATGCCGCCATTGTTGCTATACCACTTGGGGTGCTGAAAACAAAAAGCATAAAGTTTGAGCCAAAGCTCCCTGAGTGGAAGGAAACAGCCATTGCTGACCTTGGTGTAGGGATTGAAAATAAAATAGTTTTGCACTTTGAAAATGTGTTCTGGCCAAATGTGGAGTTCTTGGGTGTAGTTGCAGAGACGTCTTACGCGTGCAGCTACTTCCTAAATCTTCACAAGGCTACTGGTCACTCTGTCCTGGTTTACATGCCCTCAGGGCGGCTAGCCAAAGACATTGAGAAAATGTCTGATGAAGCTGCTACTAATTTTGCTTTCATGCAACTCAAGAGGATCCTTCCAAATGCTTGTGCCCCAGTAAGACTTCCACTTTACGCATTTTATTCATTCCTTTTTGAAGCTTTGACAGAGGCAGTGTCAAGGTTTCATATTTCCCAAATTGTTTTTTTTTTTTTATAATTATTTGTTTGAATTATGCAGATTCAGTATCTTGTTTCTCGGTGGGGCTCAGACATCGACTCACTTGGCTCCTATAGCTATGATACAGTAGGCAAATCCCATGATCTGTTTGAGAGGTTAAGGATCCCGGTGGATAACCTATTCTTTGCAGGGGAGGCTACTAGCTCAAACTTCCCAGGGTCCGTGCATGGTGCTTTCTCAACCGGATTGATGGCTGCTGAGGATTGCCGGATGCGGGTCTTGGAACGTTATGGGGAGTCGGATCTGTTCCAGCCAGTCATGGGTGAGGAGACACCAATGTCTGTCCCATTATTGATCTCCCGAATGTAACTAACTATTAGGGTACACCGCCTCCATATCTTATTAAGGATACAGGAGATATGTTAATTAGGGGATCCGATTAACACATTATTGCCATTTTGATTGTCTCTGATGGGAAATGGAAATGCATTTTCCATGGACTGAGGAGTCAAATGTTGGTTGATGTTTAATAGTCTTTTCCTGTGACATAATAGTTATAATTTTTTCGACTGTCAGTAAATGAATGAATCTAGTAATTAGAAAGTATGCCAGTAAGTGATTTAATAGGAGATGCCTTGGTTTAAAAAAAGAAAAGAAAAAGGAGGAGATGCCTTGGGAAGTATTCTAGAATTTGGTACATAAATTTTTAATCAATAAATGTTATGGTACTTCTTGTTTCCTTCTCTCTCTCATCACGTGCGTTATATTTTTGTGCTGTACCACCGACTTGCAAGGACTGATTGCAAATTGAAAGGAGAGCTCAAGTGCCATGATCATGAAATAATGAGTGGAATTATATAAAAATAATATTATAAATTAACGTGATTTTATGTAATTTATTTTATTATAAAAATAATATTATAATATGATAATTCATATAAAAACATATTAATTTATGAAATTATTTTTGTATAACTCTCCATGTAGTCATGTGTTCTAACATGAATATTGGGATTCAATTTTGCTCTATAGACAGCTTTGTAATGCTCTCCACATCTCGTTAAGATATGATTGCTTAATGGGTCACTATCGGATTGACCCGATATGACTTGTTAGGAAAGTTGAATTTACGTTTATACCCTTAGACCTAAAATTGAAAAAACCCTAACCCACGCTCGAGTCCCTTTTCAATCTTATTCTTCTTCAGCTTTCACTTTTAGTTTTCATTCACTCAAGTCTCACACCGCCCCTTCATGAATCAAATCTAAGACTAACTCTAACCCACGCTAGTCACCCACAATGCCATGCCCACTGTACAACCGTACCCATCAGCAGCTACAAGCCACCTCAGTCATGACTCACGAGTCACAACAGCGCAGCCTCAACCCTCATCGAATCTCTTCAATCGTCGATTCCCCATCTTGTCCCAGAGCTCTCTCTGTCTCAAACTCTCACAGTGGCCCAACCCATCGGCGTCCTCCTCACACCTAATAATATATGATATACTGATAACACTATGTACTAGTATATCATATATATACTAGTACATATTGCACTAGTATAGTATATATACCAGTATAGTGTTGTTAATATATTAATAAAATATAATTAACAACTACTATTATGTAATAATATATTATAAGCTCAAAATATATGTTATACTAATAAATTGTGCACTAGTATAGTATATATACTAGTACATTATGTACTAGTATACTAATATTATACTAGTGTTATTAATATATTGTTGGGGTATATATAATAAACTGCTATTGTATACTAATATATCATGAGCTACTAACTTATAATATACTATACTATACATTACTATATTATATACATTACTATATATTGTAGTAAATAATATATAATACATACCATATACTATATAATATATACATTACTATGACATATATACATTACTATGTTAGATAATTACTGTAACGCCCCGGTCCCGCACGGGTAGGAGAGTTACTTCCTAACACTTAAACTCACATTTCAACAATATAAAAAATAGACTCCAAATTCCCAATATCATATAGAAAATTTGATTCAAGCCACTATACTTAAATCATCTCACCCAAAGCCTCAAAATCTTGATCCTCAGTTGAACCATCAAAATATCTGAAAAATATTATGGAGATAAGGGATGAGTTATCAACAACTCAGTAAGCAGAGAGCATATACTAGCATGTAAACATAAGTATTTATAAAGTTCGGTATGCAGAACAAGACATTTACTTTCAGAATGCATAAACAACATATTTTCTTTCGAAATGTATAAACAAAATATCAGAGCAGAATTTTCTAAAAACAAGTTTTTTTAAAAAAAAAAAAGTCCTTTGGCATATCCAAACTGAAACATTATATTCATATCAACTCATAGCATTATATCTGGACAAATACCATGTTTAACCCCGTGGTAGGGTTATAAACCACCATTATACTCGTGGTTGGGCCGTATACCATGTTTCACCCCTGTGGTAGGGTTATAAACCACCATTATACCTGTAGCTGGGCCATATGCCATGTTTCACCCCCGTGGTAAGGTTATAAACCATCATTATACCCGTGGCTGGGCCATATTCCATGTTTCACCCCCGTGGTAGGGTTATAAACCATCATTATACCCATGGCTGGGCCTTAACAGAAACAGAACGAAACATCATCGGAAACCAGATCACAATCATATACAGAATCATAACTTCATGCCAAGGTTTTCAGATGACACATCATATCAAAATAAAACACTGGATAGTTTCAGATCATTTCACATGTTCGAAATAAACAGAATCCAAAATATCTTCATTTATTCATAGCAAAAACTTTTATATTTTCATATTCGCTCCTTTTGCATAGTTCAGAAACAGAATGCGTAAAATTAGCTCATGTCTACACCAGTCATGACAGAAAATAATTTCTCTTATACAGAATTTATGCATATGCAGAATAGACATCTGAGGTTATTTTCAGATCATTTCTTTTCAAACAAACATGCATATTTTCAAAGTCAACCTCATTTTATTTCTTTTATGCAAAACTAGTATATAAACCCTGCTTACTTGGGCTTCTTAGTATTTTTTTCAGAATTTTTCTCAAAATGTCGAACAATAATTAATCGTCACCTATAAAATAATCAAGTAATTCCCGTAAATTTCCAATCAAACACGTATATATCAATATTTAAACCTAAAATCAACCTAAAACCTTAAATATTATAAAAATATTTCTATAAAAAAAAAGAAACAATTTTTGTATCTATATAAAGCAAAACTAGATTCGGTTTAAAAGAATATAACTACAAATTTTCTATAAACCTTTAAGACCTTTAAGACCCAAGGTAAAATCAGTGAATTCACGCCTAAAAATATAAAGATATGCTTTGGCAGAGTTTGGCTTATAACTCAAGGGGGTAAAATTGTAATCTCCCTGTTCTGAAACCTTCCCTAACCTTACGTAAAGGGCAACGCACCTCTTTTTATTTCTTGTTGCAGGGAAGACTCGGTCGTGCAATGGAGGCACACCGTGGGGAGTTGCGATGGAACTGGACGGCTTGGGGTGGCGTGAGGTGGCCCACGGAACTCTCTGAGTAAGTGGCGTCGAAGTGAAGGGGCTGGTGCCGTGGGGTGGCTGGGTTAACTCTCGGTGGGGGAAACAATTCTCATGCTTCGGTGTGGCAGAGTAGAGCAGCACTTGCAGTGGTTTTCTGGTGGCTAGGCAACGATGTCAGGGGGTGGAGTTGCGGCGTGGGTGGTTGGCGACGCCGTTAGACGTCGGTCATGCAGTGGGCTGAGAGCACACAATAGTGCTTTGTTTTTAAGCATGCAAAACAGGGGCTGCGGCTGTTGAGGCGGTCTTCATGCATGGAGGCTAAGGAAAAAAAAAAAAAAACAGGTTGATGATGGTGACTGTGGTGTACGGCGGAGGAGCTGGAGCTCTAGTGAGGGTGAAGTGGAGGTGGCGCACGGTGTAGTGTTGCTGCGATCCGTGGAGATGCAGTGCATGCTCAGGTTGAGCCGATTTTGTATGGGGAGGCGGCTTGAGTTATGGATGGTGTAGCGGCACTCTAGTCTTGGTTAGAGATCACTTCCGTCTTCTACGTACGAGTTCTATCTATATATGGGGACGGTTGTAGTGAAAACAAAAATGAGACGTGCGTGAACTGAAGTTAACGTGTGAAAACGTGGGTGGTTGAAAACACAAAACAAAAAAAGAAAATATATAAATATCTATAATAATAATCCAACCATACCAATTTGGATCCGAGTGTTACAATTACGTTACATATTGTGTGTAATAATTATGTTAGATAACAACGGATGGACTCAATCCCTTTGACAATATGAGTACAAGTTACAGCACCTGACCCATAGTGTTGATTCTATATAATATTCTACCATGGAGGTGCATGAAGGCGCCAAACTTTCTGTTAACTTTACTTATCATTGGCCAAAGATCACCTGGGAATGATATTAACATATTCATGCAATTATTAATTGAAGAGTTGAAAGATCTATGGGAAACAGAAGTCAGAACTTTTAATGCATACATGTCGACATCTTTTCAGATGCATGTTGTAGTAATGTAGACGATAAATGATTTTCTAGCATATGAGAATCTTTTCGGTTGGAGTACTAAAGGGAAGTTAGCGTGTCCCATGTGCAATAAAGAAACTGCATGTAACAATCGAGTCCAACACTAAACCGTTTTCTAAAACCTTGTTGGGCTTATGCGTATGAAAAACCTAATTGAGAAATCGAGTTTTTTTTTAATAGACTATGGGCCTAAAATCTTTGTTTTGGTGGATTATGATTTTTCTTTGGGAATGATAATTAGGTTAAAAATATTTTTAAGGGCCGAGAAAATTTTTGGACAAGTTGGATTATTTTTTAGAGGTGGAGTCGGGGCCTAAAACCCAGAAAAGTCCATTTTATTAATTTCTTATGCCACCCAAAATGTGGGCTCAAATATTTAAAATGGGACTATCAATCTCCCCCAAAACCCAACCCATCAAAACCAAACAGTGTTCGGTTAGTTTTAAACCCCCTATAACACCCCGCTCCTTCCTTCTGACATAAGCAAATTTTACTGTGAGCCTCGTTATGCGTGCAAAACCTCGATGGCGTGTTTCTAAAGATATTATGTGAATTCTAAAGTACGCCCAATGTTTTAAATGCACTAAAAATATTTATATGAGGTATTTCCAGTGTTACTGAGCTAAGCTTGATTTTAAATACGACAATTATAATATTTTTGAAGAGCTCCAAAAATATAATAATTGTCAGAAATTATTTTAATAATATTATTAAAATGATTTCAGTTATTTAAAATATTATGGGATTTGAATTATGTTGAAAACTCTAATTAATTAAATAGTTTTATTCTCTTAAAGATATTAAATAAGACTTCATCATTTTATTAATGATGAAGGAATATTATTTTATAAACTAAAGTTTAGTTTAAATAATATTTTACCTTAATTCCTCTCAGTGGTTTTAATTAAGTTAATGTTTACGCATTTTCAAATCAGTATTTTAATCCTCCACCATTAGATTGTTTTGAGGATTCCAAGATGAAAGGTCTGAATTTAAATACCCAAGCTCCCTCTCTTTCTCCCTCACTTTTTCCTTCCCTCTCTCTCTCTCTCTCTCTCTCCTCTCCCCCCCAGCGTACGTCGCACGCCTCCCTCTCCCTCTCGCCCGATTCTTCCTCAACTCAGCCTGGTGCCGCCTGGCCTCACCTCCCCTACCATCGGCGTCCTTTCATGCCGAGAAGCTTCCACCATCGAAGCCAGCTTCCACCTTGCAGCCGTCCTCCCCCACGCACGCACGACCTCACCATGGGCAGTGCCTAATGCCGCCGTACACGGCTACCCACGGCCACCGAGCACCACCATGAGCACCACTGAGCCTCCCTCACACGCACGGGCTTTTCCCCCTCATGCACGAGTTCTCCCCTTTCCACCGTCGTACGTTGCCACCCACGACGTTCAATCACTGTCTCGAGCTTCCTTTGGCCACCATCGACCTACCCTAACCACCCATAGCCCTTATCTACCCCTCACGCATGCCCCCTCCCTCACGGACACTCCCTCACGCACGACTTAGATCTGCCGCCTTAGAGCCGACGTGTAACCTCCACCTCCCCACCACAGGCTCCACTGCAACCTCCTGAGCTCCTCCATGGCCAGCCATGATCAGCCAAGCCTTCCCCTTCCATTTCCATGCCTTAAGACCCATGGGTTTTCCTTGGAAACCCACGGCTCCGTCGTGCTCTGCAACCCCAGCCACCATGGGATCACCCTCAGCCTCCCTTGGCCTTCCCTAGCCTAGCCCCAAGCCCTAACCACCACTTTATGTGATGTACAACCACCTTACATGGTGGACCGCCACTGTACACTGCTAGATAGGCCGTGTTACGCCCCTCATCGCCACCACGAGCCCTTCCAAAACCACACTTAGCTATCCAAACACTCAAACAGCTACTATACGTGGGTTAACCCTCTATCAGCGAGCAACGCACGGGTTTTTCCGTTGATGGTATAACCCCCTATCCCTTGTTATTTATGTAAGATGTTAATTAGTTGATTAGGTTGTGGACTGTGCTGTTAGTATTGTGGAGTTTGCTGTATTGTGATGTGCTGTGTTGGGCATAGTTGGGAAGTGTGCTGTGAAGTGTTGTGGACTATATTGTGTAGTGTTGTAGACTGTGCTGTATGGGTGATGTGGCGTTGTGTGGATTGAGAAGAGTACACGTGGAGTGACTCTGAGTGGTGTAGGATAATGTGAATGGAGTACACGTGGAGTGTACTCCATGTGATGGAGCGATGCACCATATGGAGTGTATGCCATAGTGGTGATGTGGCATAGCATAATGTGAAGGGAGTACACGTGGAGTGCACTCCATGTGATGGAGCGATGCACCATATGGCGTGTATGCCATAGTGGTGCTGTGGCGTTGCGTGTGTGAAGGGAGTACACATAGAGTGTACTCCATGAGATGGAGTGATGCACCATATGCCACGTATGCCGTAGTAGTGATGAGTTGTAGTGTGTGTGAAGGGAGTACACGTGGACTATACTATATGAGGTGCAACGATACATCGTGTGGCGTGTTGCAGACATAAGGTGTAACAGTCCACTAGAAATTCATTGGTGGAATTTCTATTGACTTTAGGAATCTTTTGAAAAACCCATAAGTTTTTACGAACCGACCAATCGCTCAGGTTTTAGTCTATCGTCATAATCAGTGTTATCACTCACTGTGGTGCTAGATTTGTGAGTTTAATTATTTGAGATAGTTAGAAGTGTCAGAATGCGTTATGATCTGCACCATTAGACTCAGTGGATTATTCAGGATTTTATGGCGCAATAACCATTTTTCATAATTCCGGACGAAACGTCTGTTGGAAATTGTGAAATTATTTTTAGGGGCACTTCGGGGTTGAATTTCGGTAAACGATTTTCACTATAGGTTAATATGAATATTTAGAATTTTTCAGTACTAAGTTTATTATGTATTTTTTTTGGAGTGAATAGTAACCTCGATAAGCGCACCCAGTGCTGTGTTTTCAAAATCATAGTGTGAAATGTACAAATTAGGTTGGAGGAGTTTTATTGGACACTTGGCAATATCCTAACCACACATAGTGAATAATATTAGAGACTTGGTACAAAGATGAACCATTAGATATATTTGTGAAGGAATCAATGTGTGAGATCATGCCACCTAAGCAAAGTTGTGTTTCATTTGTTCAACCAAATTGTGCCAGACCAAAGAGGGTTTCAACCCTAGAAAAACCCTAAATAGTTGGAATCCAATTGAAACCCCAAAAGCTTGGTTGAAACCGAAATCTTAAATGGTTTCCCCAAACCCTAAAGTTGCTCTCCAAACCCTTTTTAACCCGATTTCTAGCATTGTGTTTAATCACTTGATTAAATCACTTCCATATGCTATTAATTAATCAAATCTTTGTTATGACATCATTATCCAACCTTTTAAACCTTGGAAATTTGATTGGACCAAGAAAAATTGATTTTGGGCTTAATAGCATCTCAAACCCTAACCAAACTCTCTTTAAACCCCAAATTGAAGCCCACTTGGTGGGGCCCAACAAGGCCCACGAAATTGGCCACCTTGGCAAAGCTTCTTGGAGAAGTTTCCTCCCCCACATGGCAGACCATCCACTGCCATTGGCTGCACCCAATAGTGCCTTGATGTGAAGGAGAAATCCATTCTATCAACCTCCATCTTTCACAGCTGCTGCAGGCAGTCTCTGCCCCTTACTATTATCCACTTTATGTCACATAGCCACCTCCAATCAAGGGTCATTCCAGCCCACAACTTCCCCCTCCAGGAGTCTATAGTCGTGCAAGGCACTTTTCATTCCATTTTATCACTTTTTTTCCCCCGTTCTTAGAGAGAAACCTAAAAGAGCTCTCTCGGGCAGATTTATGGGTCTTTTTGCGTGGCAATTTACAACCCTTTATATGTATTTTCACACAATTATTCCTTCACATAATTTGTTTGTCTTTGAGTCTAGTTTCCGTGGATATCTTATTAGTCTCATTTCATTCTCATTTGGTCGGTAAAAAGTATTTTTAACCATGAAAAGATCATTCTGGGCGTGAAACTGGAGAGTATGTTATGTTTTGGAAGTTTTGACCAAGCTAATGGACATATCTTGGTCTGAAAATTTTATGGAGTGTTGTTAACATGTGTTTATGAGTGTTCATTGAGGTTTTGTTACATGAATAAAGCTTTTGATGATAGATTTTCTTAGAGTTTGAAACTTGCAAACTGGAAGTGGAAAAACAGTTTCTGTTTGGTGAAAGTTTGAATATTTCGTGGTTTAATCTTATTCCAAAGGTTTTGATATTTTTATATGATGATCCTAAGCCTCTTATATACATGTTAGGATGTTATTTGGAAGATATTTAGTATTATTTTTAAAGATATGATTTTCTATGCAAGAGGATTTCGGTTAGGCCTAAACTTTGATATTTTTGAGTTAGATCCATGTTTTATTAAATTTTAGCCATGTGATTTTAAGTTTGATGGTTGGATCTTCTTTAGTACACATTTTTAAACCATATGATGTGTTAGTTTGAAGATCACATGTCTTTAAGAAATGGATCAAGAGATTGATCAAAGTTAGTTGGGAAAAACAGTTTCTGTTTTGGACTAAGTTTAAAACCAAAAACTCCAAGTATTGTTTTGTGATTTTTGGTGAGTTTTGTTTGATGATTTAAAGCATGTTTGATCTTAGGATGATGTTATGAATATGTTAGAAGTAAGATTTGATTTTTTGGAATTCTTGGAGATGTTTTTATTAAGGTCAAAACTTGTGATTTAATGTTTACTTTTTGTTAAAAGGTTTGGGTCTTTTTACAAAAAGTTTGGTGTTGATAAATAGCTTTTACTTAATGGATATTTTTTAAGTGTGTTTTTAAACTTAGGATAAGAAGATCTTTGTTACACGATTTTGGTTTATTCATGAGTTTTGAAACTTGAAAGAATTGCAACCAAAATCAAGACAAATGGCCTATGTAGGTTTTGGCCATAGTGAGTTTTTCATAGTTGTGATTGGTTTTAAATTTTTCTGAGTTGATATTTGAGTTTGGGACAAAATTTACAAGATGAATGTAAATTTTGGTAATTTTTAGAATTAGGATGTCAAATCCTTAAGTTAGGGGTAAAATGGTCATTTGCCCACATGTAGAGGGTAAAATGGTAATTTTACTCTAAGTTGTCCTTTCACATTTCTAATTGTTAGTAATTAATTTCTAACTTTTAGAATACCCTTCTACAGTTCCTCGTGTTTCGCGCTTTATTCTAGTAGAACGCGACGATCGAGGTAAGTTAGCTTTTAACTTACTATTAGTTTAATGTGTATGAGTGATAAGTAAGGGAACTAAATTGTATGTATGCATGTTATCATATGTGCCATGCCAAGTCATTACATATTTATCTGTTACACATAATTTATTCTGTCATGAATTATTCATCTATTACACAAGATATTCTGTCACGTATTCCTATACATTGCAAGTATGTCATGTTAAGTATGCCACTGTTACATGTATTTCATATCACGTAATATTCACTGTCACATGTTACACCATGTTAAGAAATGTTGTCTATTATATGGTATGCTATGTTACGAAATGTTGCATGTTATATGTATGCCATGTTATGAAATGTAATCTGTTACATTTATGCCTTGAAGTATGTCATGTCTGTCATCTTACGTTCATGTCACGTTATGCTACGTCAAGACTTTTATCTTTTATGTCATGTTCATGTTACGTCACATTACGAAATATCATGTATGCCAGTTAAATTATTCATGTCAATCACGACCCTAAGCGCTAGGATGGGGTAATATCCTAGTGGAACTCATTTGTTCACCCTGGAGTGTCTAAATAGGTGTGAAATTCCCTGAGTTGACGAAGTACAGTCAACAGGTTGCGAATGGGGCCTAATTAGCTGGTCATCGGAGCGTGCCAGGCACTAACGCCGATGGTGCCACACATTATGTTATGTGTGTCCACAGCAAGTGTGGCACAAACAAATAAGTCATGGGGCCACAACAACTGTGGAGCATGAAGTATGGGGCCACAACAGCTGTGGAGCATATACTATGTGAGACACAACAATTGTGACACGTAGAATACGTAGGGCCACAACAACTGTGGAGTACGTATTAACGCACTCACAGCTGGTATAGAAACCTGTGATGTGATGCGGTAATCGGTAGGGACACACAGCTCAAGGGGACCTGTGTAGCACCCATATGGTCACTTTAATGATTAAGTCTATTGAATAAGATTTTAAGTTTATGTATTTCACGTTCAAGTCATGTTTCAAGTTCACGTTATGTTATGTTCAAGTTTACGTTCACGCAATCATGGTAATCCCATGAGATAAGAATATGTTTCAAGTTCATGTAATGTTTCAAGTTCAAGCTCATGCTATGTTTCAAGTCAATGTTATGTTCCAAGTTCACGTTCATGCTATGTTCCAAGTCTATGTTATGTTTCAAGTCACGTTCATGCTAAGCTTCAGTTTCAGTTTAAGTTATGCCAATTATGTTATGTTGTATGTCAAGTTATGCTATGATTACTTATGATTTGATTATGCATTCATGCTTTTACTGCCATGCATGCATCATTAACCTGTGTGGAAGTTTTCCGTTAACTTGCTAAGATTTGTAATCAAATCTCACCTGATAGTCCCAACTACCATTCCCCCCGAATGGTAGATTTTGTTATAGGATCTGAAGGAGAACCGGGAATCGACCAACTGGAAACGGCCGACTAAGTGACGGTGCGACGTAGATGGTATTACAATAGTTACCTCAGATTACTACTTGTATTGGTGGAGTTCAATCTCTAGCACTCTTTTGATCACAACCTTATGGACTATTATTGTGATCTTAGTTGTTTAGTATGTCGTTAGGTATGGAGTATGTTTTAAGTATTTGAGATATTTTAGTTTGGTGCATGGTATTGCTAAAGAAAAAAATTATCCGCTGCGAATATTTCATAATGCTAGATACATGTTAGAAATATTGCATCTTATATGTCATGAACGGGGGCAGGTAACCTTGTGTTGCATGTCTCGACACTTTAAATGTCCGTCCGATCCCAAGTGGAATTTGGGGGCGTTGATCACCTACTTGTGTAAACAAGCACCATACTCCGATACCAACCTTCTCTTAACCCGGCTAGCATGACTTTTTATGCTCCTCGTCCCTTTTGAAAATTCATCCCAACACTTAACAAGATAAGACTCATTTCACAACTACGCCTTACGTCACGTCATATAACTTGAGACTACTCCCAAACTACACCGTGACCTTGTCAAGTCACCTCATAGCTATTACGTCATTTCTACGCCAACTCCTAACTCATCACTAGTACGGTCCCTCACATAGTCCTGTCACATCGTGACATCTCATCACGTTCTTGCTACGCTATTCCTACACTAACTTGTCACCCATGATAAGCACGACTGATAGTAACCATGTCACTTCGTGACATTTCCTAGTCATGCTTCCGCTGCGCGTGAAGGAAACTCCATGTATACTCCCTTCACACATGCTACGACCCATCACGACTACGGCATACGCGCCATATGATGCATCACTCCACCACATGGAGTACGCTCCACATGTAATCCCTTCACACACGCTACGCCACACAGAGTACACTCAACGTGTACTCTTCCCAATCCACACAATGTCACGTCACCATTACAACACATACTCCACAACCACACTTCACAGCACACTACACAGATATGCCCAACACTTCACTACACAACACATCACAATACTAATAGGATAGTCCACAACCCAATCAACTAATTAGCGTCTAACATAAATAACATGGGAGAGAGGGTTATTCCATCAATGGGCTAACCCGTGCGTTGCTTACTAACCGTCACAGTCAATGACGTTGGAAAGGTCGTATGTGGCGGATAACCCACATACAGTGACTGTTTGGGCATTTGGATAGCTAAGTGTCATCTTGGAAGGGCTCATGGTGACCTCGTGGTGGCGGTGAGGGGCGTAACATGTCATATCTGGCTGTGTACAATGGCGGTTAGCCACGCACAACGGCTGTTTTGGCCATTGGAGGTGGCTAGAGGTGTGGGTCTAAGCGTAGGAGGGTCAGGTCGTGGTCCTGGAGTGGTGGTCTCGTGGTGGTGCCGAGGTGGCACATGTCGGAGACATGACGGTTCATGGAGAAGTTAAGGCCGTGGGTCTCCACATGGAAATTAGAGAGATAGGTTGAGGGAGGTGCAGTGGAACTTGTGGTATTGAGGTGGAGTCGACACGGCGGCTCTACGACGGCAGATCTAAGCCGTGCGTGAGGGATAGTCCGTGAGGGAGGGGGCATGCGTGAGGGGTAGATCGGGGCTATGGGTGGCTGGGGTAGGCCGATGGTGGACAGAGGAAGCTCGAGACGGCGGCTGGACGTCGTGGGTGGCGACTTACGGCGGTGGAAGGGAAGAAACCCGTGGGTTTCGTGCATGGCCTGTGGAGGAGCTACGGTGACTGGGTCGAGGGGAGGAGGATGGGGAAGGCTCAGGGGGCTCGTGGTGGTACTCGGTGACTTGGGTAGCCTCGTATGGCAACGCTAGGGGCTATGCATGGTGAAGCAGTGCTTGAGAGGCTGCATGCTTGCATGGGAGAGAGTGGCTACGAGGTGGAGGCTAGGCTCGACGGTGGGAGCTTGCCGATGTGAGAGGAGGCTGTTGGTGCTGGTGGTGAGGCTGGGCGCACATGGCGGCACTGAACTGGCTAAGGGAGAATTGGGTGAAAGGGAGGGGAAGGCTTGCGACGTACGCTGGGGGAGAGGGAGGAGAGAGAGAGGGAAGGGAAAAGTGAGGAAGAAAGAGAGGGGGCTTGGGTATTTAATACAGACCCTTCATCTTGGGGATCTACAAAATGATCTAACAGTGGACTTTAATTACTGATTTGAAAATGCGTAAACATTAACTTATTTAAAAGTACAAAGAGGAATTAAGGTAGAATATTATTTAAACTAAAGTTTAGTTTATACAATAATATTCATTCATCATTTATAAAATTATGAAATCTTTTCTAATATCTTTAAAAGAATAAAACCATTTAAATAAATTAGAGTTTTCAACATAATTCAAATCCCATAATATTTTAAATAACTGAAATAATTTTAATAATAATATTAAAATAATTTTTGACAATTATAATATTTTTGGAGCTCTTCAAGAATATTATAATTGTCGCATTTAAAATCAAGTTTAGTTCAGTAACACTGGAAATACCTCATATAAATATTTCCAATGCATTTAAAACAATGAGCGTACTTTAGAAATCACATAATATCTTTAGAAACACGTCATCGGGGTTAGGCATGCATAACGAGGCTCGCAATCGCTAGAGAGAAGGGGCAGACTGTTACATAATTTCCATTCTCGAAATTTGGTTACGTTAGAAAGAAGGAGCTTACGTAAGAAGGAAGGAACGGGTGTTACATTCTCCCCACCTTAAAGAAATTCTGTCCTCGGAATTTGGTTAACGTTCTAGGGATTTTGCTTAGCGTTTTAGGAATTTGCGTAGTGTTCTAAGAATTTTCTTATCCTTACTATGGGCCTGTTCATACTAGTCCTCGCGTAGTCTTCACGCGTCTTCATGCACGTTCAGCATCTCAGTCACATCTTGTACAGGACTTGCCCTCACGTCTTGTCACTCCTTCGTCGACATGCTTAAAGTCAGTTTGAAACACTTGAGTCCATCCATCACGTAGTGCTCGTACCTTCCACTCTAAGATTTTTGTTAGTGAGACTTGAAGTTGCCATCTCGTTTCCCGTTTCGGTCCTAGCTTAGCTCGTAGTCGTTCATGCGTTTCTTAACTATTGTAGTCTTTCTAACATTTCTAATACGTTCTTCTATTAGCAAGCAACTATTGCTACATGTCCTAATGTTCCATCGTCCATTCCTTATCCTCTAACTATGTTCAGTCTCTGATACCTCCTACATTCTATGCACTTAGCATTACTATGTCTTACTAGTTGCCAATCTGACATGCATGCATTAATTAGGTTATACTTTGAAAATATCATAGCATTAGAATAAAATACTTTATTGTACTTACTGCAGGACGAGACATGCCTTGGGAAGACGTCAGTCTAGGTTTTTCCTTCACTTGCAGTTCTCTTGTCAAAAGTGTTCTTTCTTTGGAAAAAGTTCTCTCTTGAGAAAAACGTTTTCAATCTTTTATTTTGAAAAGAATGCTATAGAGCCTAGCATAAAAGAGAGAAAACTTTTTCCAATGAGAGAAAACTTTTTCCAAAGAAAGAATACTTTTGACAAGAGAATTGCAAGTGAAGAAAAACCTAGACTGACGTCTTCCCAAGGCATGTCTTGTCCTACAGTAAGTACAAGACAATATTTTATTCTAATGCTATGATATTTTCAAAATATGACATGATTAATGGAAGCATGTCAGACTAGCAACTAGAAATAGGTAGTATAGCTAAGTGCATAGAATGTAAGAGGTATCAAAGACTGAACATAGTTAGAGGATAAGGAATGGACGATGGAACGTTAGGACATGTAGCAATAGTTGCTTGCTAATAGAGGAACGTATTAGAAATGTTAGAAAGACTATAATAGTTAAGAAATGCATGAACGACTACGAGCTAAGCTAGGACAAAAATGGGAAATGAGATGGCAACTTCAAGCCTTGTTGGCAAGAATCGTACTGTGGAAGGTACGAGCGCTACATGATGGATGGGCTCAAGTACTTCGAATTGACTTTAAGCACGTCGATAGAGGAAGTGACAAGACGTGCGGAAAAAGTTCTTCACCAGACATGACTGAGATGCTTAACATGCGCGGAGACGCGTGAAGACAATGCCAGGACTAGTATGAATGGGTCCATAGTAAGATAAGCAAATTCTTAGAACACTGCGCAACGCTAAGCAAAATCCCTAGAACGTTAAGCAAATTCCGAGGATGAAATTTATTTTAGGTAGGGAGAATGTAACACCCTGCTCATTCCTTCTTACGTACGCTCATTCTTTCTGACGTAAGCAAATTTGAAGGACGAAAATTATGTAACAGTCTGCCCTTCTCTCTAGCGACTGTAGGTCTCGTTATTCATTTGGAACCTCGATGGCGTGTTTCAAAAGATATTATGTGAATTCTAAAGTACGCCCTGTGTTTTAAATGCACTAAAAATATTTATATGAGGTATTTCCAGTGTTACTGAACTAGGCTTGATTTTAAATACAACAATTATAATATTTTTGAAGAGCTCCAAAAATATTATAATTGTCAAAATCATTTTAATATTACAGTTATTTAAAATATTATGGGATTTGAATTATGTTGAGAACTCTAATTAATTAAATCGTTTTATCCTTTTAAAGATATTAAATAAGACTTCATCATTTATTAATGATGAAGGAATATTATTTTATAAACTAAAGTATAGTTTAAATAATATTCTATCTTAATTCCTCTTAGTGCTTTTAATTAAGTTAATGTTTACGCATTTTTAAATCAGTGTTTTAATCCCCCATGGTTAGATCATTTTGTGGATCCCAAGATGAAGGGCCTGGATTAAATACCCAAGCCCCCTCTCTTTCTCCCTCACTTTTCCCTTCCCTCTCTCTCTCCTCTCCCCCTAGCGTACGTCTCATGCCTTCCTCTCCCTCTCGCTCGATTCTTCCTCAACCCAGCTCAGCACCGCCATGCACCGTATGGCCTCAGCTCCTCCACCATTGGCCTCCTCTCACGCCGTCGAGCTCCCACCAGCAAACACAGCTCCTACCTCGCCGCCGTCCTCCCCCACGCATGCTTGCAGCAACCCACACACAGTTTAACCATGCACAACCCCTTTCCATTGTCGTACACGGCCACCATGAGCCCTTCCAAGACCACACTTAGCTATCCAAACGCCCAAACAACCACCATGTAAGGTAAACAGCCACGGTACTGTTAGGTTGTGGACTGTGCTGTTAGTATTGTGGAGTTCGCTGTGTAGTATGGAGATGTAATGTCCTGTGTATGTGAAGTATTGGGCATAGTTGGGAACTGTGCTATGTAGTATTGTGGACTATGCTGTGAAGTGTGGATTGGGAAGAGTACACACGGAGTGTACTCTGTGTGGCGTAGTGTGTGTGAAGGGAGTAGTACACGGAGTGTGCATCATGTGATGGAGTGATGTACCATATGGTGTGCACGCCATACTGGTGAGGTGGCGTAGCGTTTTTGAAGGGAATACACATGGAGTGTACTCCATGAGGTGAAACGACACACCATGTAGCTTGTCGCAGAGATAAGGATGGTTGTGTGGTTGATGGGCGTAGAGCGTGATGAGTAGTGTCGGGAACTGTGGAAGAGTGTCACGAGCTCCTTGAGCCTTCCCCTTCCTCCTCCCCTCGACCCAGCCGCCATAGCTCCTCCCCAGGCCATGCACGAAACCCACTGGTTTATTCCCTTCCACAGCCGTACGTTGCTAGCCACGGCATCCAGCCATCGTCTTGAGCTTCCTCTAGCCACCATCCACCTACCCCAGCCACCCATAGCCTCGATCTACCTCTCACGCATGCCTCTTCCCTCACAGACTCTCCCTCATGCACGACTTTGATCTGTCGCCGTAGAGCCACCGTGTTGCATCCACCTCGCTACCAAAAGCTCCACCACACCTCCCTCAGCCCCTCCATGATAGCCACGACTAGCCAAGCTTTCCCTCTGATTTCCATGTTAAGACCCACGACCTTAACTCCTCCATGAACTGTTGTGTCTCCGACGTGTGCCACCTCGACACCACCACGAGACCACCACTCCAGGACCACGACCTGACCCTCTTACGCTTAGACCCGCACCTCTAGCCACCTCCAATGGCCAAAACAGCCACTGTACGTGGCTAACCGCCATTGTACACGGCCAGATATGCCGTGTTATGCCCCTCACCGCCACCACGAGGTCACCAGAGCCTTTCCAAGACCACACTTAGCTATCCAAATGCCCAAACAGCCACTGTACGTGGGTTAGCCGCCACGTACAACCTTTACGACGTCATCGACTGTGACGGTCAGCGAGCAACGCATGGGTTTGCCCATCGATGGTATAACCCTCTCTCCCTTATTATTTATGTTAGATTTTAATTAGTTGATTAGGTTGTGGACTGTGCTATTAGTATTGTGGAGTTCGTTGTATTGTGATGTGCTGTGTTGGTCGTATTTGTGTATTGTGCTGTGAAGTGTGGTTGTGGAGTATGTGTTGTAATGGTGATGTGGCGCTGTGTGGATTGGGAAGAGTACACGTGGAGTGTACTCTGTGTGGCTTAGTGTGTGTGAAGGGAGTACACGTGGAGTGTACTTCATGTGGTGGAGTGATGCACCATATGACGGGTATGCCATAGTGGTGATTTGGCGTAGCGTTTATGAAGGGAGTATATGTGGAGCGTACTCCATGAGGTGAAGCGACACACCGTGTGGCGTGTCGCAGAGATAATGATGGTTGTGTGATTAATGGGCGTAAAGCATGATGATTAATGTCGGGAACTGTGGAACAGTGTCCCGAAGTAGCTATTATGTGGCCTATAGTCTGAGGTGACAAGTGTCACCATGATTGACTAATGGCTGGGAGTATGTTTGAAGTGGCAGAACAAGTGTTGAAGGGTATAAGTATGTAAAGGCCCCTCCTTGGCATCCCCTTTTTATGCACCAAAAAGTATTAATTGTACACATGTGAATGGATGACTATACACTGTATCTATTGTACGTATTTTCTAAAAAAAGAAATGTTGAGGCTTCTATGTATGTTGTTTTAAAATATCTCTATGAACAGATGCTTTTATGGATGCCATGAACTGATGCTTATGGATGCTATGAAAGACGATGTTTAAGCCCATACTTTTAACTGATGCTTTCCCATGAAAGAACTGCTAAATGAAAAGGACTGAACTGAAAAGAAAGGATTGAATGAAATGAACGTTTACTATATGAAAATACGTAACGGCCACATGAATGAATGGAAAGGTACCAATGAATGGGTAGACTGCAATGTCGGGTAAGTAGTACTGGTAGTGCACCCAGTGCTACCCCCTGACTGAAAAGGGATTCCAAACCCGGGCCACGGGTAGAGTTCGGGTCTAAAGGAAGACCGCTAACCCCAACACACAGGGCGTAACAGTGTGTACTGGCCAATGAAAGTGATAAGAAAGAATGTATGAACGCATGAATGCATCGCACTCTTGAAGAAATGAAGGCACTGATGGGGGAAACGTTTTATGAAAAGAAAGTCATTTTTAAAGAAAAACCCCATCCAGTGATGTTTTCAAACGAATGCACGCATGCATGTACGTATAGTATATATGGAATGATGAATGCATGAATGAAAACCTATGTTATTATATTTTAATTGTATGACGTAATGCTTACGAGTCATCGACTCATTTTAGTTTTTATGTATGCCCCTCCCCCCCACAGGAATTGAATGAGAAGTACGCGTCAGGACAGACATGGCCCATGGGGAAGAGCACGAAAGTCTAGGCATGCGTGTCTAAATGTATAAGAGGCCTTTTTATTGTTAAAATTTATGTTTTCTGCTGTAAACTTCTTTCATTCTCAAAGCACATTTTATTTTATAACGTAGAGTCTTGCACCCTGGGTATGGAAACCAAAAAGTTTTAAATCGAACGGTAATTTCCGTCGTCTTTTCTAAAATCATTTTATAAAAAGGCCCACCACAAGGACGGGCGTTACACGCCCACCTTGTACGACTCCCGTACCCCATGCACCTACGTCTCCCCTACCTGTTTTCTTGAGGTTTTGTTCGAGTTTTCAATCTCCTATATATATATATATATGTTCATCCCTTTTGCACTGGAGAAACCACTGTTGCCGCAACTAGCATTTCCAAGCCTCCCTATCCAAGAACGCCTAGCAACCAGCAACAAATTGGTTGTTTCACGTGTGCTACCATGCATCACCCTTCATGCGCTTTCACCAACCGAACCATGCGTACCACCGTGTAATAGCCACTGCCTGGCCCTCGTGAAACAGAAACCACCCTCCTTTTGCCAACCACTGCAATCGCCGAGAACCACAGCTCTCCCTATAACAACCGAAAGCCACCCTATTTTTTGTAGCTCAAAATAGTGCACTTGCTCCTTACACGTCGAGCCACAACCCAGCCACCCATGGCCCCAGCTCTCTCCGTGTCGTCATTACCTGCCGAGAAAACATCAGCAGTTGCCACCCTAGGAGTGTCGTTCGTTGACCTCTCTATAAGCCCACAACCTCGTTTCCCCTCACGACTCCTTTTTCTTTCACTGTGTTCTCTTATCACTTCTCTCTCATCACTCACTCTCTCTCATGCCTAGCCATTTAGCTCGACGGCATCTTCGCCGCACCACCCAGTCTGCCGTCACAAGCAGCTCTCTCCTGTGGAGTGTAACGCCTCTGTCGCATAGTTTCCCTTCTAGTAAGATTCAAATTTTCTTTTAGAAAGGTACTTCTACATGTTACTTACAATCTTGATAGGGAAGGTTAGGTCACAATATTACATTTTTACCCTCAAAGTTATAAGTCATGGCATAACGGTTTGGAATTTAGATTTGAGATAAGTTAATTCTTACGGAGGACCTTAGTTGGATTGGGATAAAATTGTCTTTATAATTATGATGATATTATGGTGATATAAATTAGTTGAGTGGGGGGCAGAGAATAGTTTCAGAATTTAATTGATTAGTAGGTGAAATTAAGTGAAAATTAATGTTATTCGAGAATTGTTGACATCTTAGGCTTACGAGAATGTTAGATTTTTAGGATAACAGGTTACTTAGCATTTCAAGCCTAAGTATTGAAATATCTGTTAAATTGGAAATTTATGGAATTTATGTGATACTCTTATAGGTGATGAATGATTTTTGTTCGGTCCTATTGTGGAAAAATTCAAAAAAGTTAAGAGGTCCAAGTAAGCGGTGTTCCTATGCTAGACTTTACATAAAAAGAAAATGAAACGGGGTTGATTTTGAAAATATGCATGTTTTGTTATGAAAAGAAATTTAAAACAACCTTAGTTATTTGTTCTGTATTATGTATCAAATTCTGTACAAGAATAAAGTATTTTCTGGCATGATTGGTGTAGACATGAACTAACTTGTGCATTCTATTTCCGAACTATACAAAAAGAGAGCGAATATGAAATTTTGTGCATAAATTATGTTTATGTTATCTAATTTTGTTATGTTTTGAAGATGTTTAGTACTCTGATATGATATGACGTGATTTCTGAAAACCTCTAGCATGACATTCTGTTTCTATTTTTGTTACGTTCTAAGCTTACCACGGGTGTAAAACTGTGGCATTTGTTCGGGATGGTACCAACTTTTCTGTTTCCGGTGCACCCACTTTGGAAGCCAAAATGGTTTTTTCTGTGGTCATTCCTGTGCACACACTTGGGGCTCCTAGAATAATAAAGGGAAGATTCACATTCTGTTTCTATTCAGTTGGCAGCCGGGGCTTGCACAACCCTACCATGAGGGTTAAATATGGTCTCTGTTCTGATATGATAAGATAAGATAAAAATGTTTAGTTATGCCATGCCAAAGGAATTTTGAAAAAGAATATTTTTAAACTTTCGTTCTGATATTTTGATAATATGTTCTGACTCTGCTTTCTGAAAATAAAAAGTGTTTTGTTCTGCATTCTGAACTCTGTAAATGCTCATATTCGCATACTAGTATATGTTTTCTGCTTACTGAGTTGTTGATAACTCACCTCTTATCTCCAAACATTTTTCAGATAATCTTGATAGTTCTATTGGAGAGCAAGAGTAGACAATGTTAAAGAGGTTTGATGTTCATAAAGGAATAAATGTCTAAGGGTATAAGTACTTATTTGAGAGTCATAGTTAGTAAATTGATTATTTTCTGTTATTTTGATATGATGAGTTAAGGATATTTTCGAGTCTTTGGGGAGTTTTTAATTTATTTTATTGAGAATTTCTTTATTTTCGTATGAAGGAACATGGATATTTGGGTTGAGCAAATAAATTAATACTTTATAGAGTTTTCTGGATTTTATAGTTGTGATATTAAATAATAAGAGCTAACTCTCCGGACCTCCAGAATCGGGGCGTTATGCTACAAGTGAGTGGCTAAAATACTGGTAGAAGATGTGTTTCATGGGCCATCGACCGTATCTGTTAGCAAATCACGCATATCGAAGGGAAGACGCTAAATTTGATGCGAGAGTTGAGTACAAAATTGCATCGAAGGAGTTGTCTGGAGATGAGATAGTGGAACAATTACTAGAAGTTAGAATAAACAATTTTGGTAAAGATCGGGGAAAGAACAAAAGAAAATGAGGAATTGAATTAGACAAAGCGTATTATTTTCTTTGACTTGCCGTAATGGCTATCATTCATGTTGCGACATAGTTTGGACGTAATGCACATAAAGAAGAATATTTGTGATAATATTCTGGGGACATTGATGAGTATTAACAAAAAGATGAAGGACATGATTAAGACGAGGAAAGATCTTAAGAGAATCAAAATTAAATAAAATCTGCATTTGCGGGTGGAAGGCAACATGGTGGTTATGCCATCTGCATGTTTTATGATGACAAGGGATGAGAGGATGAATTTTTGCAAATAGTTGCAAGATGTGAAGTTGCCAGATGGTTATGCCTCCAATCTCGGTAGATATGTGAGCCCTGATGACTAGGAAATAAATGGATTGAAAAGTCATGATTGTCACGTATGTTTGCATAAATTGTTACTAGTGGGAATTCGTGGGAAACTGACTTCGAATGTACGTGTCGCCATAATCGAACTTTGCATGTTTTTCAAGGATTTGTGCTCTAGTAGTAAATCGAGATATGTTATGGAAGATGGAAGAAGACATTGCTACTATATTGTGTAAACTAGAGCAGATCTTTCCACCATTATGTTTTGATGTAATGGTCCATTTAGCAATACATTTACCTCGGGAGGTACTATTAGGTGGCCCGGTACAGTTCCCTTGGAAATATTCAGTTGAAAGATATTTGGGTAGATTGAAGTGCACTGTTGGGAATAAAGCCCGAGCTAAGGGTTCAATAGCAGAGGTGATGAGAACCAAGATGAGCCTAGTCTTAAAGATCATTTGCAACTTCCAGATGAGCCAAGAAGATCAAGGAGACAATGCAAGGATTGATGCAATCCACTTGGGACAAGTTTAGCAAAAGCCCAACATTCAAGATGGGGCTTGAAGGATGAAGATCCAGTTTTAATTCATTTGATTAGCTACGGAAGAGGGCAACGACAAGACTTAAAGGCATTGAGCTCTTGAAGGGTTTCAACTTCTTTAATTCATTTAAAGAACTTATGTTACTAGTTTAGAATAATTGAGTTTATTATGGGAAGCACTTAAGGGAGCCTATGCAAGGGCATGTTGGGAAAATTATTATTTTATTGAACTAGGGTTAGGGTTACTGTAGCCGAGTTACTGTAGCGCGGGACTGTTCATCCAGGGGCACTTTTGGAAGATGGGGGTTTATTTTGGATAGGGTTTTATTAGGCTTTGCTTTAAATACTCTATGTAGCTCATTCTAATCAGTTTTACGAAATTTATGAAATTTGATGAATTTATTCATTGTGAGATGAGTTTATCTCCTCTTGTTCTTAATTGAACTTTTGAACTTATCAAAGGTAAATCACAACCTTTGTGGCATTCCTCCTTTGTAATCTAGGTTCTTGAGACGGGTTCTTCAACGGGTCTAGATTTTAATATAATCTAGGTTCTTGAGACGGGTTCTTCAACGGGTCTAGATTTTAATATAATCTAGGTTCTTGAAACGAGTTCTCATCGGGTCTAGGTTCTCCATCCATTGACTTGATTTTGGCTTTCTTGGGGAGTTTTCAAATTGACTGTGGGTTCAAGGGATTTCGTTCCCACGGGTTCATATCATTTGGTATTCAGAGCAAGGTTTCCAATCAGGTCTGATTCTATCTTTTATTTCTTGCATATTTAATTCTAGGACATCATTGTTCTAGGGTTGCCAAACAAAAAAAAAACAAAAAAACAAAAAGTAGGCTGCCGAAATTCTTAGGGTTTTGGGTTTGGCTGGAATTTGCATCACCTAGGGTTTCAAAATTCTAGGGTTTCCTGCATCTCTAAGTTTGTCAATTGCTTGGAGTGTGGTTCCATTGATTCTCTTCTACTTCATTGTCCATGCTTGTGTGTTTGAATTCAATTGTTTGGTTTTCACAATTGAATATTGTTATTTGTGGTTGAATTAGAGAAAAGAAAAAGAAAGGAAAGGAAAGGAAAGGAAAAGAAAGGAAAAGAAAAGAAAAGAAAAGAAAATTCGAAAAAAAAAAAACAGAAAGAAGAAGAAGAAGAAAAGAGAAGGTAGGATATTCAAAGTTGCTACATAGTTACAACAAAGAGAAAGAAAGTATTTGTTGATTGAGTTATTATCATCATAGGAGCTGAATACAACTTGCTAGTTGGTGTCTTATTTTATAATTACTCTTTCCCTCGTATAAATTCCTTGAGGCTCGTGTCATTTTATTCATTCCTTGTTTCTTTGATCTATATTACTGGTTGGAATAATACAAGATTGTATTATCTTGATTTAGTTCAACTAGTTCTGAAAGAACTTGAGTGAGAAAACTTTTGAGGTAAAAGGCAAGAGAGTGTGAGACTATTATCGGAAAAAAGTCAATTAAGAGTGAAACACGAGTGGAGTGCCATTATTCGAGTGTAAACATGTAAGGGAGTGTGTAAAGTTTTCCACTAACATTCTTTTGGGCATCACGTTACAATGTCTCATAAGAGTGACTCATCACCAAAAGGGAAGGCAGATAACTCATCCCTTGTGTTGCAAGTCATGCAACAACAATTTGAGCGGTTGAACTTGGTGTTGGGTTCCGTGAGGGATAGTATGGATAATCAAGAAGCAGTGATTAGAAATCTGCAAGGTAAGAGAGATAGGATGCGACGTGAGTCTAGAATTGAGAATGGGTATAAGAATGGAGAGTTTGGTGAGGATGAGGAAGGCTTAACATTTGAAGTTGGGATAAGAACCTTGGGAGCATCAAAATGAAAATACCATCATTCCAAGGTAGAACTGACCCTGAAGTTTATTTAGAGTGGGAGAAAAGAATAGAGTTGGTGTTTGATTGTCATAATTACTCTGAGGAGAAGAAGGTGAAGTTGGCTGTAATTGAGTTCACTGATTATGCTACTATTTGGTGGGATCAATTTGTGACTAATAGGAGGAGGAATCTTGAGAGGCCTGTAGAAACATGGAGAGAGTTGAAAGCTATCATGAGGCGGAGATTTGTACCTAGCCACTACTATAGAGACCTCTACCAAAAACTACAAAATCTTACACAAGGGTCTAGGAGTGTAGAGGATTACCATAAGGAGATGGAGGTGGCTATGATTCAGGCTAATGTAGTGGAGGATCAGGAGGCCACGATGACAAGAGTTTTGAGTGGGTTGAATAGGGAGATAGCCAATGTAGTTGAGTTGCAACATTATGTGGAGGTAGAGGATATGGTGCACATGGCTATGAAGGTGGAGAGGCGGCTAAAAGGAAAGGGCACATCAAGGTATACTTTGGTTTCTAGTACTCCTTGGAAACCAAAGTGGGACAAAAATGATCAAGTTGTAACAAAGGGGAAGACCGAACCACCTAAGGGAAATGATTTGGGTGAGGCTGAAACCTCAAGAAAAAGAGAGAATGAGTTGAACAACAATTGTGAGGCTGAGAGTTCAAAAAAAGAGGAGAGTGAAAGAAAAACAGAGAGTGAAAAGAACAAAGAGATTGAGAGAAAAAAAGAGAATGAATCCGAAACATCAAAAGAAAGAGAGAGAAAAAGAAAATATAGAGGTGGTTAAGAGTCAAGAAAAAATAGTGGAGCCACAAGAGGAAAAAGAAAGAGAGGTTGCAGAGAAAAACAGAAAGACAAAAGTGAGTTTTTATGCCAAGGCAAGCTTTTATACTAATGAATTTAACGACTCTTTGTCTAGTGTTTTTGTTTCTTTGTTGCAGGGATTTAAGGTCATGATTCCTAGCGGTGTGTTTAGTGAATTGCCACCTATTAGGGATATAGAGTACTACATTGATTTTGTGTCAGGTGCGACAATTCCTAACCAACCTTTATTTGAAGAACATGAGTCCTTGATATACTTGAAGGGACAAGGTAAGTTGTTGACTAGAATGCATGCTAAGTGGGAGGACTGTATTGAGACTTTTTCTCATGTATTCAAATACACACAAGGTATGAAAAATTTTGTTGTTGATGCTTTTGCAAGAAGGTATGTCCTTGTCTTCATTTTAGATGCAAAATTGTTGAGACTTGAATATGATAAGGAATTGTATGCTAATGATGATGACTTTGCTAGTATGTATGGAACATATGAGAAAGCATCTTTTGGTAAGTTCTATGAACTAGATTGGTACTTGTTTAGAAAGAATAGATTTTGTGTGCCTACTAGTTTTATGCTTAAGTTGCTTGTGTGTGATGGACATGGTGGTTTGTTGGGTAACCTTGGTGTAAGGAAGACTTTTGTTGTGTTGCATGAATGTTTGTGAGAATATCATTTGCCTTTCAAAGACGTGTTACACGAACGTTTGTGGAAGTATCATTTGTCATTCATTGATGTATTGCACGAACGTTTGTGGGAGTATCATTTGCCATACATTGACGTGTTGCATGAACGTTTGCGGGAGTATCATTTGTATTTCATTGAGTTTGCATATAATTGGAGTGGTCATTCTGGTGAAAATAAGATTTCAAACATGTTGCATGAACGTTTATGGGAGTATCATTTGCCATTCATTGATTTGTTGCATGAACGTTTGCGGGAGTATCATTTGCCATTCATTGAGTTTACATATGATTGGAGTTTTCATGCCACTACTAAATTTTCACTACTTGAAATTGTTTATAGACTTAATCAATTTCCTCCTTTAGATTTAAAGTCTTCACCAGTTGATGATATGGGTAGCTTGGATGGACTATTCCAAATTCTTGAACAAATTAATGAAAATGCATATCTAATGGATCTTCCAGGCAAGTATCCTGTTTCTACTATTTTCAATGTTACTAACCACTTTCCCTTTGATCTAGGTGGAGATTCGAGGTCGAATCCTTTTGAGGAGAGGGGGAATGATGGGAACCAAGATGAGCCTAGTCTTAAAGATCATTTGCAACTTCCAGATGAGCCAAGAAAATCAAGGAGACAATGCAAGGATTGATGCAATCCACTTGGGACAAATTTAGCAAAAGCCCAACATTCAAGATGGGGCTTGAAGGATGAAGATCCAGTTTTAATTCATTTGATTAGCTACGGAAGAGGGCAACGACAAGACTTAAAGGCTTTGAGCTCTTGAAGGGTTTCAACTTATTTAATTCATTTAAAGAACTTATGTTACTAGTTTAGAATAATTGAGTTTATTATGGGAAGCACTTAAGGGGGCCTATGCAAGGGCATGTTGGGAAAGTTATTATTTTATTGAACTAGGGTTAGGGTTACTGTAGCCGAGAGTTACTGTAGCGCAGCACTGTAGCCGCAACACTGTTCATCCAGGGGCACTTTTGGAAGGTGGGGGTTTATTTTGGCTAGGGTTTCATTAGGTTTTGCTTTAAATACTCTATGTAGCTCATTCTAATCAGTTTTATGAAGATTATGAAATTTGATGAATTTATTCATTGTGAGATGAGTTTATCTCCTCTTGTTCTTAATTGAATTTTTGAACTTATCAAAGGTAAATCACAACCTTTGTGGCGTTCCTCCTTTGTAATCTAGGTTCCTGAGACGGGTTATTCAATGGGTCTAGATTTTAATATAATCTAGGTTCTTGAGACGGGTTCTTCAACGAGTCTAGATTTTAATATAATCTAGGTTCTTTAAACGAGTTCTCATCGGGTCTAGGTTCTCCATCCATTGACTTGATTTTGGCTTTCTTGGAGAGTTTTCAAATTGACTGGGGCTTCAAGGGATTTCGTTCCCACGGGTTCATATCATTAGAGGTTTATATACACAATGAATGGTTGACATTTTGCTCTCTATATCTTGGTAGTGTTGAGACACAATTTAATCGTAAAGAGCGAAATGCTGATCTTGCTGCTCCTCCCCCTTATGAGCTATTAGTGTTTTTCCAAAATGTACAACCCTTGTGTACACAAATGGGATACGACTTAATTGGTGGAGAGTAAGGAAAAACTCGGTGGTATGTGTTGAATAATTGTCGGGAGATTGATGACTATCTCTGGTATGTCGCTGCATACTTAGAATAATTCTAATTTAAAGAATTTAACTATAACGACTGTGTTCAAATATTCTATTATTTTGTACTTCTATACAGTGAGCACATGGATAAACTTAGGACATAAGGCGTAGAGAATATTGAGGCGAGACACGAAGAAGAATTTTCCAGATGATTTGAACAACTCGTATGCATTTAAATGTCCCATGACTTAAAATCATTTTGATCCATTTTAATTCTTGTTAACTTTTAATAATTTTGTTACTATTTCAATTGTTATATTTTGGAACAACTTGCTTATGATCCTGCATCGGTTTTTTTCTAAATTGCATGCATTGGCCCGTGGTCCCTCACATAGAGCACTTCGATACACTGCATGCACAGTTCGAGATTATAGAGTCCATACTATGGACCGTGATCGTAATCGAAAGACACAAAAATGTGGTGTGTTGGTCAAGGGAAGTCATGGGACAGATGATATTGACTAATATAATGTCATACGTGACATTATCGGATTAAAATACCTAGATGGGAATGTGACATATATTTTTAAATGTGATTGGTGGGATATAGGTGGTGGTCGGGTTTCGATACGGGATAGTCACTTTGTGAGTGTCAATACTGCATGTAAATTGTACGAAGATGATCCATTCGTATTGACTTGTCAAGCTATCCAAGTCTGTTACTTGGTTGATCCTCGGAATATCTATGATACAGGAATGGTAGCAGATCACGATCATAGTAGAGATGAAGATGACACTTCGATTATAGAGACCTGCCAGGAAGATGGAGAGGGAATTAATTTATTTGTTGACCTCGGTGCACTTGAACTAATCCCCTTATGTAGAGATGACATCCCACCTGTACATCTTGACCCATTCGTATTAAATGATCATTCAGTTCATGAAGTAAGTGAAGAAGAAGAAGAAGAGGAAGTCGATGAAGAAGACGAAGAGAAGCTGACGACGACGAAGATGTTATTGAAGTCAATTATGAAACAAGCATGAAAAATATATTTGGAGATGAAGAATAAAAGTATTAAATATTTTATTTACACAGGTGACAGTGCAATACAGTTTTTATAAATTATTCTATATTAATTTTTTTAAAATGTTAATCCTTTTCAAGGATGCCACCAAAATGACAACAAATAAATGTGCCTCCTCCCCTAAGTCCTGAACCTGTTCATGACTCCCCAACTGAGGACTCCACTCCTTAACAAGTTGATACATAGTACACAGACAGCAAGTTGACTCCTACCAATAAGGAATTTTTGCTGATAATTAATTATATTTCAATACTTTTGGGGACTGTATTTAATAATTTTAAAAATATTAGTTGATGTGTTGTCACATTGCGGATGTGGCTTAACACATGGCCTTGCTCTGAAAAAAATAGAAGGCATGGAAATATCAAGGTCAACATTCTTGATTACTTCACTGCGGAAGTGGATGATAGTGCAACATCGCTTTCCTCCTATGTCGTCACACTAGTCCGAGCTTATGCCCCATTTTATGTGCGATCATGGAGAGATGTTCCGAATGAGATTAAGGATCACATTCGGAGTCTTGTACTAGTGAGTTTATATACGAACGTAATTTTTTTAGAGATGTTTTGATTTCATATTTTTGACGCAATTCACTTCTTAGGATAAATTCGACCTCAATTTTGGCCATAGCGAGGATGTACGAACTATGAATGAGTTTATGGCTACATTATTTCGGCATCACAAGGGATGATGTTATGACCACTTCAGAAATTTGAGACGTTGGAAGAGGTTGTTCAGTCCCCTTTTCCGAAAATGAAATTAGACAATTGGTGGAAGTGTTACGATCTTTTCACAAGTCCAAATTATCAGGTATTCTAGATTAATCCCCTATAACTTTTTTACATCTATATTGGTTTCATATATTATATTTAACATTGTTAATTTCTCTTGCAGCACTTAAGTTCTATCAATGTACATAATAGAATGGCTTTGACAATCCACCATCGCACTGGTTCAAGATCATTATAACGTCTTGCCAATAAAATGGTAATTAATAACTTATTAAAATTCACTCATTTTTATCATATTCTTTTTTTTAAATACTAACATTTTAAAAAAAATTACTAATGTGGCTTTGTTAGAAATTTGATGATCCTAGAAATTTCTCCTTCATTCATGTCTATGCTGCTACTCACACTGATGAACACAATGAGTGAATTGATCCGTCCCTAAAGATAATTATGTAAGTGAGGTTATTTTCTGTAAATTAAATTATGCAACTTGTGAATTCATATTATGTTTGATTCTTCATTTCTTTTCATATGTTACTTATTGTGTATTTTTGTTGTAATTGCAGGAATAAATGATTGAGATCCACTCAGCCTCTGAGGAATCCTCTCCTAGTACATGGATATATTCACGCAAGTGCTCAGTAGCAAGTCTGGTTTGGTTAGAGGTTTGGGACGTTCTTATCAGCATGTCGGCTCATCCTCCACGACCTCCACTTCGAAAGTTAATAATCTTACTAAAGATTTAGATGCAACACACCAAAAAATTGAGCAGATAAAGTCGAGACAACAGGAGTTGGAATCTCTCTTATAATGATAATATGATTTAGAGACACGTTTGTAGGAGCGACAAAGAAACTAGGAAGAGAGAATACGCATTGAAGTTCAAGAGTAAGTACAGAGGGAGATGCTGGTCCAGATGGAACCTATTATGTCATTTCAACAAGATCATGGTGGGCAAGGAAAGAAGAAGAAATTAATATATTATTATCATTATTAGAAACTTTTATTGTCTATTTTTGCAACTCAATAAGACATTATTGGTTGTTATATTTACGGTGTAATATGATACAATTTGTATGCTTTTTAATTTTATGAAATTACTATTTTTTATCAGTACGTTCGAATGTAAAGAACAAACGTTCGAACATGGCTTCACGTTCGAACAAATGTTCAAACATAATACCACCGAATCCCAACAAAACGTTTGAATGTAAGTCACTCCGTTTGAACGTTTCCACAAACAAATGATCTAAACGTTAGAATGATTAGAATAGATACGTTCGAAAGACAACCCAACATCCGAACGTTAAACATTTTACATTCGAACGTGATGTGGGAATTTATTTCACACATTTTTTTAGTCCTAATTGTTTTGATTCAAAGTGTTTTGTATATTTCTTAGCTCGTTTTTCTAGAATTTTAGGTGTCTTTACATTTATTTGATTCTTGAAAATTCTTGGTATTTTGTAGGTGTTTAATTTTGAATTAGTTTGAAATTGAGATGATGTGACGAGGCAGAAATCGGGCTAGGCCTAGAGAGCAAATTCTAGTTGGTCTGGTCTAGTCAAACCAGAATGTTCAGTTTTTGGATTCTAACTAGAGCTACAGACCTCAGATTCAGGTGTTGTTTAGCTTTCTAGAAAGCTAAGATGTAGACCAAAACCCAGTTCTGCGTTTTTGAAGTTCAAAACTTAGCAGAAACAGAGACGTTCAAATCTGTCTAGAAGTTTACTATAGCCCTGACCTGACCCTGTTTCAGTTTTTAGTCTATATCTGGAGTTCCAGAAGTCATAATAAAGCAAGGATAAGTGCGTTTGAAACCTGAGAATGATATCTAAAACTTTCATGAAGGACTCAACTCTAAAATATATCGTTTTGATGCTCTAAACCAGTTACAAATTCTAGATTTTTAGTAGCAGATTTGTTTTAAAATTTGAAAAGAGAATCGATTTTGAATGTATTGGATGGCCTGCAAATATGGAAGGAGGGTTCTAAAAAAAAACATTTCCAGAGAGTTTAAGGGTAATTTGGATCAAGAAAAAAAGAGGAATCATAGAAGGAATCCACAATAAATCCAACTCTGAAATGCTTTAGGAGATAGCCTGGATATATTTTACTATTTTGACTATAACTTCCTACTCACACATCCGATTGATGCGATTCTTGATGAGTTGAAAGCTATCTTAAAGGTCTACAACTTTGTCTCTAAGAAAGATTTTGAAATACGAAATTCTGAAACACATACGCGGCTGCCACAATAAGTCCTAAAAGTTAGGCAATTTGTTTAGGGGGAATTATGAAAACAATAGGATTTCTTTTTTACCCTATATAAGCATATCACTAGCATGAAATTGAGAGAGGAGGATTGAATGAGGCGTTGTAATTTCGAAATGAAGAACGAAGCCCACGATTTCTACAATTACAAAGTTCTTTTTCTCTTTCTCTAATTTTTAGTTCCTGAATTGTTATTAAGGATGTTAAATTCGAATTTATGTTTGAGAAATAATTGGATTATTTTATTAGTTATGATTTGCTAGTTTTCTCCTGCATTAAATTTTGGTTATGATTTGAGTATGATTGTATTGAATACCCTTTGTTAATTACAATTGGATGGTTTCGATTTTCATTTTTGTAATTTACTGGTCATGAATTGCATACTTCAGATGTTGAATGAAGTAACGAAAGTTGAAATTCAATATTAGTTTGTGAATTCATCAAACCTTGGCAGTGTAGTTTAGAAATAAATACACACATTTATGACCTATATTAGAGAATTCCATAGAGCATAATGAATTTATATTTAATTTTTGTGATCACGACAGTAGACATAAGATTAATAGGTATACGTGTTATACTTTGAAAGAGGATATCACATAAAAGGGTGGATTGGGTCATTGTAATTAGCAAAACATTAATGCAAGCAACCCAGTTTAAACTCATTGAAGGAATTCAATCGATGAAATCCAAGCCCTAGGAACCTTTCATATTTGATTTTTCAGGTTAAGAATTTGTAGTCAGTTACATCAATTTGGGATCGTATAAATAATATAGGAAAGTTTATAAATTGGTACTTGAATCTCCTCCTTGTGAAAACGATAATCTTTTTGCCCTGTCCTATTTGTCACGGCCCATACACTTGTGGAAGAGTCTAGGGAGTAGGGACCATCAAGAACAAGTAGTAGCCATGGCAGATAACCAAAATCAGAGGGTGTTGCGTGACTATGCTGTGCCGAATGTCAATGGTGCTCAACCCAGCTTTGCGAGACCTACAGTCAATTCTAATAACTTTGAGATTAATCCTTCTCTCGTTCAAATGGTGCAACAAGTGCAGTTTGGTGGATGCTGAGGATCCACGTGCACACCTTGCCAGTTTCTTGGAGATTATTGATACAATTAAGATGAATGGAGTTAGTGATGATGCTATTCGGTTCCAACTTTTTCCATTTTCTATAACATATAAAGCTAAGGCCTGGTTGAATTCCAAAGTGCCTAACTCTTTGACCACCTGGAATGCCCTGTCACAAGCTTTTGTGAGTAAGTATTTTCCCCCAGGTAAGACTACCAAACTTAAAAATGATATCACCAGTTTTATTCTGTTTGATGGTGAATCTTTGTATGAAGCTTGTAAGAGGTTTAAAGAATTACAGAGGAAGTGTCCACATCATGATCCTCCTGATTAGCTGATTGTACAGACTTTCTATAATGGATTAACACATTTAGTCAGGATTACCATAGACACAGCTGCATGAGGTAATTTAATGAGTAAGTCAACATAAAAGACATATGAATTGTTAGACGAAATGACCTCTAACAATTATCAGTGGTATAATGAAAGAGGTATGCTTGAGAAAGTTCTAGATATGTATGATGTAGATGGCATAAACATGTTGAATGCCAAGGTAGATTCACTGGTAAAAATGTTCGGTAAGCTGGGTAATGTGAATTCTATTTCTAGTCCTGTATAGAGTTGTGATTGATGTCGAGGAGCTCACATGAGTGTTGATTGTATGCAGGTAGAGTAAGCCCAATTTGTCTCTAATTTTAACAGGCAGCAGCAGTAGAACAACCCTTATTCCAATACATACAACCTAGGCTGAAGGAATCATCCCAACTTTTCATTGAAAGATCAAGGTAACCAAGGTTGCAATTCTAGACCTTTCCATCCTCCTGATTTCTTACCAAGACCATCCCAGCCAGAAAGTAAGTAGCCTTGGGAGATAGCTATTGAGAAGTTAGCCAATGCCAGTTCAGAGAGATTTGAGAGACTGGAAGCAAAGGTTGACCAGTTGGCGAGTTCCAACATAAATGTGGAGATGCAACTGGGGCAGTTAGCCAATTCCATCAATTCTCATGGACAGGGCAATTTGCCTAGTAAGACAGAGGTCAATCCGAAAGAGCATTGCAAGGTAGTCACCTTGAGAAGTGGTGAGATTATAGTTGGTGACGAAGTAGACCATGAAGAGGTGAGCAAGAAGGTCGATGAAGAAGTTGAGGACCTAGCCAAGACACCATCCCCACTACCACCAGTCTAACCTTATGTCCCTCTCATTCCTTTTCCTCAAAGACTTAAGCAAAATAAAATTGATCAATAGTTTGAGAAATTTTTGAAAGCGTTTAGGCAGCTTCACATTAATATTCCTTTTGCAGATGTCTTAGCACAAATTCCTACCTATACAAAGTCCCTAAAGGAGATCATATCCAAGAAGAGGAAATTGGAGGATTTCGAGGCCATTGCATTGACGGAGGAATGCAGTACCATTATCCAGAATAAGCTTCCACCAAAGCTAAGAGATCCAAGGCATTTTTCTATCCCTTGTACTATAGGTGATGTTAATTTTTCTAAAATCTTCTGTGATTTAGGTGCTAGTGTTTCACTAATGCCTTTATCTGTGTCTAGAAAGCTTGGCTTAAAGGAGTTGAAGCCTCCTACCGTCTCCTTGCAGTTAGCTGACTGATAGGTGAAATATCTTTTAGGTGTCTTTGAGAATGTGTTGATCAAGGTAAAGAAGTTAAGCATTTCAGTTGATTTTATTGTGTTGGAGATGGAAGAAGACACAAAGATCCCAATCATTTTAGGCCAGCCTTTTCTAGCCACAACTGGAGCTGTCATAGATGTTAAGAATGGTAGGCTGACTTTGAAGGTTGGTGAAGAAGATGTCAAGTTTAACTTATTTGAAGTTGCTCAATATCCTTCTTTTACTGATCATGTTTTTTGAGTTAATGTTGTAGAAGAGTTAACCAGAGAGGTTTTTAGGGTTGAAAATACTAATGAACCTCTTGAGACTTGTTTATTGAGTGCAGGGACAAGTAAAGATGATAATTTGGAGGTTGCAAAAGTGGTGTGTGCATTAGAGGCTACACGTCCTAAGTTGAAGCAGATATGTACTCATTTTGAGGATCTAGGCAAAGGTAAGCCACTCCCTCCCTCTTCTAATGTGCAAGCACCAGTTTTGGAGTTGAAGCCATTACCCTCACATCTTAGGTATGCCTTTTTAAGTGAGAATAATACTTTGCCTATGATTGTGAGTGTTTCTTTGTCAAATGATCAACTTGACAAATTGATGCGTATTTTGAGATTGAGAAAAAAAAGCCATAGGATGGACTATATCAGACCTTAGATGAATTAGCCCTTCATTGTGTATGCGTAGAATTTTAATGAAGGATAACCATAAACTTGTTGTTGAAAATCAGAGACGGTTAAATCCTAACATGAAAGAAGTAGTTAGGGATGAAGTTCTTAAATGGTTAGATGCATGGATTATTTATCCTATCTCTAATAGTCATGGATTAGTCTAGTGCAGGTAGTACCTAAAATGGGTGGGATGACTGTGGTGCATTATGAAAATTATGAATTAAGTCCCACAAGGATAGTAACTGGGTGGATAGCCTGCATAGATTATAGAAAACTTAATAGTATTACCCGTAAGGATCATTTTCCTTCACCTTTTCTTGATAAGGTGCTTGAGAGACTTGCTGGGTATGCCTATTACTTTCTAGATGGTTATTCAAGGTATAACCAGATTCCTCTATACCTTGAAGACCAAGAAAGGACCCCCTTCACTTGTCCTTATGGTACTTTTGCATTCCGTAGGATGTCTATTGGTTTGTGTAATGCACCTGCTACATTCCAACGTTGCATGATGGCTATTTTCTCAGATTTTGCTAAAACGATCATGGAGGTTTTCATGGATGATTTTTCTATTTTTGGATCTTCTTTTGATAGTTGTTTAGATAATTTGTCTCAAGTTTTGCAGCGTTTGAAGCCTTATCTTGCTGGTAAGGTAGTTCTCGAAGGAGTTACTTACTCTTTGAAGAATCCTACCTATGGTTGATGGTGTTGAAGTCAAGCTAATGACTATAAACAAGCACTTATTTTGTTTTAGTTATTGTTTTTATTCAGGTTTTTGTTTTAATAAAGATGGTTGTGACCTCCCTTCTTTTGGTTGTGTTGTGTAGATTTGAAAAAATCAAGCAAGAAGCGAGTTCGTATTCAATTCAATCGGACATTCATTATGTTCAACCTTGTTAAAAGGGGAGTATTAGTCTTCCATTTCTCTTTCCTTTCACACTGAGGACAATTTGAAAATTAAGTTTGGGGGAGTGGATATTTGATTATGTTGAATGCTGGTGCTGGCTATGTTTGTTTGAGAAAGAAAGTTTTTTTTTTCTTCAAAATTCTGGTTTGTTCAAATTCATGCAAGTTAATTGGTGATCATATCCATGTCTTCCAAACCAGGTTTTTATGTGAAAGATTAGGAGAAATGAACCTACATTTGCACTTTTGTGAGACTTATTTAGGATCAACATTACACGTTTGGGTTCTTTATTGTATTAAGCATTGCATTTTTTTATTTAGGATAGACGATATCTTATAAAGCAAGATTAAGCATACTTATTTTATTTAGGATTATTGAAGTACACATTTCCTTGCAAAGTTGTTTGAGTTGTGTGACTATGCATAAGAGATGAGTGTGATGCTTTTCTTGTGATTATTCCCTTTGATATAGTCCTAAAGAAGGTTTAAGTAAATAGAATGATAATGATTAGACAGTTGAATTAATAAATGTGTACGAAGTTCTATCTGCTCCAATGTTTTGAGTTGCTTAGTAACTAGGAGTATTCATTACCAATGTTTACTTTTACGTCAAACGGTAACTTGAAATATGAGTATGCAAAAGCACTTTAAATGTATGACTTGTTGAGTAACCGGGTGCATCCATCACAAATGCTTGTACTCATGTCAAAATGCGAGTGACAACTTAAAGACAGAATAAATATTATTGAGAAAAAAAGTGAAAAAAATAAAATAAAAAATATATATATATATCTCTCTCTCTAGTTTGCTACCTTGTTTGTAGTAGTGAGAATGAGTGAATGTAGGTTGTGGCGCCCCAAGCTTACGCTTGGGATTAATCAGTCATTGAAACACCGGGATATGCAACATAAGGCTACATACCCCTCGTACATGACAGATAAGATGAAAGCACCTATGTATACTAGAAGTATGCAACAAATCGTAGCGGAATAAGTCATTTAAACATTGTAACAGAATAAACTAATATCCCAACTTCTTCATTCATAGATTTAAATCACACTTCTTAGTATTGGAGTATCAAGCTCTTTGTTTACATTTTAACATAACAAGTATTATCTAAAAGGCCTTAACAAATAAATCATTAAAGCATCTTTCTAATCTCAGCTATCTCCATGTAGGTCATGACTAAATCCGTTCTTTCCTTCGAGTTGAGCTCATCCTTAGTCTTCATTAACATCCTGACTTGCTACTCCTGGTCCTACTAAAGGTTCTACTATTTCGGGTTGGGAATGGTAGTAGAAACTACCACGGTGAGATTTTGAGAAATCTCAGTAAGTAAACAAACAACATACAACAGGTAACATAAGCATACAATTATAAACCATGAGATGAATGCATGGACATGTACTTAAGGAAAAACTTGACTTATGCAACTTGACCTTTTTCAGAAAGACATGTAACAGAGATCCTTTAGACTTTTCAAAAAAACATTATTTTGTCATCATTTCATATTTTGTTAATCATGTGATCCGGAACATATCATATCACATGATATTAATCATGTGATCCATATCATATCATGTAGGCGCATTGCCTCTTTCTTATAACACATGTGGACACGTTACGGCTCTTCTATGCACTGCGTGTTCCTGCTAGTTACCGCACCACCAACAAATCGTACACCGTGGTGAATACGTCTTAAACATATTCATACCATAATTACACGACAATACTTCATCGAGTTACTAGCTTTAGTCATGGCACCCACTAGTGTTAAGTGCTACCTTGCTCCGACATTTTTTATAAAGAATCTATTCAAGGCTCGTCGGCGGTTCTTTTTCAACTCAAGGGTTATCACTCCATTCTTAAGCACTCCATAGGGGACATAGGAGTTCCACTAGGACATTTTCCCATCCTAGCATTTGGGTTCATGATAAAATATTAACAGATACTTTTCTTTGAAAAATCCTTTTGTTCCCGAATGCATGTGACATGAGACTTAAGACATACACTTTCTTACACTTGACACGACACACATGAGATGCCGTGCATGAGATAATCAAATGTAACATGTTCAAATCATGGCATGATAACATAGAACACATAAGATATCAAAACAAATGCATGAACCTAAAAGAACATGCCTTGTCTGAAACATATAAGCATATAATCATGGAGAAATTTCACTCTAACATGTTCCAAACTTGAAGCATATTGAATAAGAAACATAGCAAAATGATTCAAAGCATATAATCATGATAATAACACAAAGATCCGAAGCATATAACCATGCTATATCCGAATCATCATGATACATGAAGTACCAACGTAACCTTAAGCAAAACCGAAACACCATAAACATTTAATCATGGAATAACAAGTATATACAGTATCAACCAAGATGCAAAGTTTACCCAATCATATACAAATATTAACCGAGGTAGGTTGAGGGTCTACTTACAAAAGTCCAATATCCAATAATAAGTAAGCTAAAAGTATAGTTTAAGATTCATGAGAATCGATCTTTTTTTTTTTTGAAAGAAACTAATCCGTGTGAGTGAGTGAGTGAGTGTTGTGTTCTTGGCTTTCCTCCAACATTCAATATCCTTTCATAAGTCTGAAACTTTTATAGAATAAAAAGCCTAGTTTCAAATGAGTGCTTAGGCCATGACCCTTCTTCCTTTCAAAGATGTCATACTCATAAGCTTAAAGCAAATGAGGTTTGGATTTTGCATTCTTATAGAGAAGGAAACCCTAAGTACCCGAGGGTGTGTGTGCATTTGCATTCATGTGGGAAACTTCATCAAATCCGAAAGTCCTTTTCTTTCCTTGGTCGTGTGTGTGTGTTTGAGCATATGTTCATGAAAACTCATGGAACCCGAAACTTTCTCCCTTTGGTCGTGTGTGAGGTGTAAGAAAAGAGAGTGTTTTTGTTCCTCACCTTGCATGGCTTTCCTTTGTAGATGGTGTCTCTAGCTTAGCATGCACTTAGAATGGAAAGATAGGGGCATGGGTGGCGTTTGGATGGAGAGAAAGTGATAGAAATGGAGAGAAAATATGAAAGAATAACTCAAGAAATTTCACCAAGTGACTAAAAATTTTAGGGTTTTTGGCTCCTTTTCCTTTTATAGGCATAAGATGCTTCTTGAACAAGCTAATCTTCCTTGCATGGATGCTATGTGGCGTATTACCCGTTGTGCCTCTTCCCCTTTCGCATCATTAGATTGTCTTGGAAACCAAATGCATATTTTTGGACAAGTGGTGTGGCCTCCTCAAAATCGAAGCTCCACTTCCCTTTTTGCCCTTCATTTTGTGTCTTGGTTCATTGTATCTTATGTCAAAATGGTGCATTTTTAAACTAAGATCTTCCTTAATCCTCTACAAGTGTGCATGTGTGCCATGTGGCGTGTGAAGAGTGTGTGAGTGTGGTGGCCGAAAAGCTCATCTCCTTCCCTAGAAGATCTTTCTTCTACGAATGTCTTGGACATTGTGTGATTGTGATTGGTCATTGTGGGTGGCAATGCAAAAGTCCCCTTGATGTCCACTTCAAGTGTGCCTCTCACAAAATCCTTCTAGAAGCTCTTAGGCGTGTAGGTCCTCCATTTTCATGCAAGATTTCGCCCTTTCCCAAGGCCACCTTCTTCCCCTTTTCACCATTTCGTTTTGCATGCATGACACTTGGCCAAATCTTCTAAAAACCGAATCCCTGTAAGTTTGTCGTGCCCTTCTTGTCCCTTGGCTTGCTTTAGGTGCCATTTCCCTAGGTGTAGCTGGTGCATGTGGGACAAGTGGTGTGTGTGTCCTTGAAAATTTGAAATATCATTGCTTTCTTAGGAAATCCAAGAATATCCTTGCATGGGCGTCATGTGTCAAAACTCCTCCATTCTTTCTTCGTCATCATTGCCTCTCCTTGGGAAGTCCAAAAGATCCTCTACATGTGTGACATGTGGCATGGTTTCTAGTCAAAATTTGAAATCCTATGAGGCTCTTTGGGCATGTTCCTTCATATGGTCTAGATTCAATGTATTTCTAGGGCAAAATTGTAAACGAGGTTCCTCATGAAAACATCCGGGGTGTCACACAGGTTGAGTTGTTACATAATTCAATTGTGTTGGTTGCATGATAAATATGATTGAGTTTTGAATTATGTATGGATATTTGAACTAAAGAATGTGTGTATGCTTAGTTTTCCTTTCTTTACTATTATTTATGTACTAAGTTGAAGATTTGGTGTTCACATGATAGGTCCTTTGGGTGTGATGAGTTGAGCCTAACTATGGTTATTGTCCTTTGTTTTTATGGTTTTCCTTTTGTTTGAGGACAAGCAAACATTCAAGTTTGGGGGTATTGGTTTGAGAGAAATTTGGATCAAGAAAAAAAATAGAAAAGAAAAAAAAATCATAGAAGGAATCCACAAGAAATCAAAATCCGAAATGCGCTAGGAGATAGCCTGGACATAATTTACTGTTTTGATCATAACTTCCTACTCACTCATTCGATTGATGCAACTTCTGATGGGTTGGAAAGCTATCTTAAAGGGCTACAACTTTATCTCTAAGAAGGATTTCGAAATTTGGACTCCTGAAGCCCATATGCAGCTGCCAAGATAAGTCCTAAAAGTTAGGCAATTGTTTTAAGTGGAATTATGAAAATATTAGGGTTTCTTTTCTACCCTATATAAGCATATCATTGGCACGAAATTGAGAGAGGAGGATTGATGGAGGAGCTGTAATTCTGAAAGGAAGAATGAAGCTCACGATTTCTGCAATTACAAAGTTCTTTTTCTTTTTCTCTAATTTTAGTTGTTGAATTGTTATTAAGGATGTTGAATTCGAATTTATGTTTGAGAAATAATTGGATTATTTCATTAGTTATGATTTGTTAGTTTTCTTATTCTAGGGCTTGGATATAGTCATTGAATTTTGGATATGATTTGAGTATGGTTGTATTGAATACCCTTTGTTAATTGCAATTGGATGATTTTGATTTTCATTCTTACAATTTACTGGCCATGAATTGCATGCTTATGATGTTGAATGAAGTAACGAAAGTTGAAGTTCAATATTAGTTCATGAATTTATCAAACATTGGCAGTGTAGTTTAGAAATAAATACACACCTTTGTGACCTACATTCAAGAATTCCACAGAGCACATAATGAATTTATATTTAATTTCTGTGATCACGATATTAGACATAGAATTAATATAGGTATATGTGTTATACCTTGAAAGATGATATCATATAAAAAAGGGGATTCAATCATTGTAATTTGCAAAACATTAATACAAGCAACCAGGTTTAGACTCATTGAATGAATTAAATTGATGAAACCCAAGCTCTAGGAACCTTCCATATTTGATTTTTCAGGCTAAGAATTTGTAGTCAGTCACATCAATTTGGGGTCGTCTAAATAATATAAGAAAATTTATAAGTTGGTACTTGAATCTCCTCCTTGTGGAAACGATACTCTTTTTGCCATGTTCTATTTGTCACGACCAATGCACTTGTGGTAGAGTCTACGGACCATCAAATTTTTTGCACCGTTGCTGGGGAGGATTGTTTTCAAGACTAATACAAATAAATTCCTGTATTAATTTAGACTGTATTGTTCTGTTTTGTTATTCATTTAGACTGGCCCCACCCTCTCGAGGTCAAATTCCATTCTTTTCTAGGGTTTTTAGGTTGTTTTATGTTTATGTTTGTCAATTTATGTTTTTTATATTTAGTGTATGCCACGTAGCTGTGAGCTAATTGAGCTTGTTGATCCAGAAATTGAGATAACCCTACGTGCACTAAGGACAACCAAAAAACTTGATGGTCCCTAAACTCTACCACAAGTACATGGGTCATGACAAATAGAACAGGGCAAAAAGAGTATCGATTCCACAGGGAGGAGATTCAAGTACCAATTTATAAAATTTCCTATATTTTTTAGACAACAATCCCAAATTGATGTGACTGACAACAAATTCTTAACCTGAAAAATCAAATATGAAAGGTACCTAGGGCTTGGATTTCATCAATTGAATTCCTTTAATGAGTTTAAACCTGGTTGCTTTGATTAATATTTTGCTAATTACAATGATCGAATTCTCTTTTTTATGTGATATTCTCTTTCAAGGTATAACACCTTTACCTATATTAATCATATGTGTACTGTCGTGATCAAAGAAATTAAATATAAATTCATGATGTGCTATGTGTGTATTTATTTCTAAACTACACTGTCAAGGTTTTATGAATTCACGAACTAATATTGAACTTCAACTTTTGTTACTTCATTCAACATCTTAAGCATGCAATTCATGGCTAGTGAATTGCAAGAATGAAAATCGAAATCATCCAATTGCAATTAACAAATGGTATTCAATACTCAAATCATATTCAAAATTCAATGACTACATCCTAGCCCTAGAATAAGAAAACTAGTAAATCATAACTAATAAAATAATCCAATTATTTCTTAAACATAAATTTGAATTCAACTTTTTTAATAACAATTCAGCAACTAAAAATTAGAGAATGAGCAAAAGAACACTGTAATTGCAGAAATCGTGAGCTTTGTTCTTCCTTTTGAAATTACTGCTCCTCCTTCAATCCCCCTGTCTCAATTTCATACCAATGATATGGTTATATAGGTACAAAAGAAACCCTAATGTTTACATGATTCCCCCTAAAAAATCATCTAACTTTTAGGACTTATCTTGGCAGCCGTGTACGTGCTTTAGGATTCTGAATTTTGAAATCCTTCTTAGAGATAAAGTTGTAGCCCTGTAAGATAATTTTCCAACCCATCATGAATTGCATCAATCGGATGTGTTAGTAGGATGTTATGATAAAAAAAAAAAGTAAAGTGTGTCTAGGTTGTCTCCTATTGCATTTCAGATTTGGATTTCTTGTGAATTACTTCTATGGTTTCTTTTTTTTTTTTTTCTTGATCCAAATTACTCTCAAACCCTCTGAAACTTTTTCTTTTTAGAACCCTCCTTCCATATCTGCAGGCCATCCAATCCATTCAAAAGCAATTCTCTTTTCAAATTTTAAAACAGATCTGCTGATGAAAATTCAGAATTCTTGGCTGATTGACTTCTAGTTCTATTTAGAGCATCACAACAACACATTTTGGAGTTTAGTCCTTCATTAAAGTTTTAGATCTCATTCTTAGCTTTTCAACGCATCTTGGTTTTCTTTATTCTGACTTCTAGAAGTCCAGATATAGGCTGAAAACTGAAATAGGGTTTGGACTGCAGTAAACTTCTAGGCAGATTCAAACTTCTCCGTTTTTGCTAAGTTTTGAACTGAAACCGGTAGAACTGGATTTTGGTCTCTTTATAAAAGTTTTAGGGCTATGTCTTAGATTTCCAGAAAGTGAAACAACACCTGAAACTAAAATATGTAGCTTCAGTTAGAGCCCAAAAACCGAACAGTGTTCTGGTTTGACTAGACCAGACAAACTAGGATTTGCTCTTTAGGCCTAGCCCAATTTTTGCCTCTTCACTTCATCCCAATTTCAACCTAATCAATAATTAAACACTTGCATAATATCAAGAATTTTTAAGAATTAAATAAATGTAAAAGACACCTAAAATTCTAGAAAAATGAGCTAAGAAACATATAAAACACTCTGAATCAAAACAATTAGGACTAAGGCAATGTGTGAAATAAATAATTCCCACATCAAATGCCCCCAAACTTGAAGTTTTCTTGTCCTCAAGCAAAAGAGAAACCATAAAAATAAAGGACAATAACCATATTTAGGCTCAACTCATCACACCCAAAGGTCCTATCATGCAAACATCAATTCTTTAACTTAGTACATAAACAATAGCAAAGAAAGGAAAACTAAGCATACTTGCATTCTCTATTTCAAATATCCATACATAATTTCAAACTCAGTCATATTTATCATGCAACCAACACAATTGAATCATATAACAACTCAACCTGCAATCACCCCTTCTCACTACTACAAACAAGGTAGCAAACTAGATATATATATATATATATATATTCACTATTTTTTTCAATAATATTTATTCTTTGTCTTTAAGTTGTCACTCACCTTTTGATGCGATTATAAGCATTTGTGATGGATGCACCCGATTACTCAACAAGTCACACAGTTAAAGTGCTTTTGCATATATTTCAAGTTGCCGTTTGATGTAAAAGTAATCATTGGTAATGAATACCCCTAGTTACTAAGCAACTCAAAACACTGGAGTAGATAGAACTTCGTACACATTTATTTATTCAACTGTCTAATCATTATCACTCTATTTACTTAAACCTTGTTTCGGACTAGATCAAAGGGGATAATCACAAGAAAAACATCACACTCATCTGTTATGCATAGTCAAACAACTCACACAACTTTGCAAAGAAATATGTACTTCAATAATCCTAAAGAAAACAAGTATGCTTAATCTTGCTTTATAAGATATCGTCTATCCTAAATAAAAAATACAATGCTTAACACAATAAATAACCCAAAAGTGTAATGTTGATCTTAAATAAGTTTCACACAAGTGCAAATGTAGGTTCATTTCTCCTAATCTTTCACATAAAAATCTAGTTTGGAAGAGATGGATATGATCACCAATTAACTTCCATGAATGTAAACAAACTAGAATTTTGAAGAGAACGCTTCGCCATTAACATCCGAATGCTACATTCAAACGTCTCTGAGCAAACATTCAAACGTTGTTACATTCAAACGTAAATTAATTGTGCGAAGCAAAAACAATGAATGTCTACTTTTTTACGATTGGGTTAACATTCGAATGTCGGGTTTTACGTGCGAACGTTACTTTATGCGATAGATTTTTTACTTTCACAAAAAACATCACATTCGAACGTTACATCTCATGGAAGAGTTCTAACCATCACAAAAGAAACTTTTTGTGACGGTTGAACAGTAAACCGTCACAAAAAAACTTTGTGATGATCTCAAACCGTCACAAAAAGGTATTTTTGACCGTTTATTTATTTTTTGTGACAGTTTCGTCCATCAGAAAACCAAAATCTGTTGTAGTGAGTGGTACGCAAATACCAGCAGCTCGACCTACAAATGGCATAGCTAGCTAGTGTGGTGCATAGCGAGATCCGCGCTGCTTTCGCTGAGTAACACACTACTTTGATCGATGGCATTTTTTTTAAAAGAGCCGAGGTCACATGTACATAGTTACCCCTTCCCAATTTTATTAACAAAACTCACACTTATGGCGGAGGAATACCACGAAACATAGCCCCTGAGAACATAAAACCCTTAGATATAAAAAAATCCCAGAAAAACCCAACAAAGCACCCCCCGAATTCAATAAATCATCAATATCTAAGATAAGTGATGCCAAGTTTATCCATACGAATGATCGATGCCATTTAGAGGATATTCATGATGCCTATCATTACTCGATTGAGTACCATGGAGGTCATATGGCTACCATGGAGCGTTTAAGTTATTAGTATGAATCTTCTAATCTGTTGGCTAAATGCCATTTTTGTTTATTTTGTTATATTTCTTATTTTGATAAATGGTATGGAACAATGGGTATCTAAAAATGTTTCTATTTGGTTTTCATTTTTTCTTGAAAAATGTTTTAATTAGAACTCTTGCATGCACTAAGTTTGTTTGTTTTTTTCACAATTATTACTCATTCTTCTTAATCATAGTATTACCCTATACATCAATAGTGGTTTCACTAAAAAACATTCTCGTCATATATGTACTCTAGGATAAGGATAAAGGAAAACCTCTTGCGTTTTGTTCAATTAAAAAAATCAACTTAGTCTAATTAGACAATATGAGGACTTCGCCATCAACCGTTAAAAGATAAAGACACCTCTAGTTAAATAATAATAATCAATCGTACTAACTATTATTCATGACTAAAATTCCCATCTTTTCTAAAATTGAAATTACTAACTTTCATAGTATTTATTAATTTGTCAGTGGTTTATATATAACCCTATGGTCAATAAATGTAAACATCAAAAGGTATGATGAGTCAATATTTCAATTTGTTCAAATGGTTATTTAGGTCTTCGAACCCCGTTGTCATCAAGTTCAACTGTTGTATTTAAAGATGTTTGAGAAACACTATCTCACGAGTTGAGATAGGGAGTGTGTCTACATTCATATAAATAGTAGCATGTACAACTAATATCAATCTAAGGAAAGTGTACAAGAAATGGAAAGAATATTAACTAAATATACACGACTAAAGAGAAGCTATATACAACTAACACAAGAGATTTACTTCCTAAGAATATACACTAGTTGACTTAAGAAGATTGCTGAGATATCTTGGGAGGATGGCTGTGATCATGGGCTGATGTCCTTGATTTATGCACAATTGCGTGATTCTTGATTTCCCTTTTATTCCCCCTCAAACTTGGTTGTGGAAGAAAGCGGAGGCCAAGTTTGTCATCCAGCTGCTTGAATGGAGATTTAAGCAAGGGCTTTGTGAATAGATCTGCAAGCTGATCGAGGGATGTAACAAACTTTGTTTCCAATGAGCCAAGTGCCACTCTTTCCCTCACATAGTTGTAATCAAGTTCTATGTGCTTTGTTCGAGCATGTAGAACTGGTTTCACTGTCATAAATAAGGCACTCATGTTGTCACAATGAAGAATAGGTGTTTTAAGAAGTGGCACCCCAAGGTCTCGAAGTATAGTTGAAATCCATGTTAATTCAACTGTTGTTGAAGCCATTGCTCTATACTTTGCCTCTGCACTTGACCTTGCAATTATTGGTTGCTTCTTTGCACTCCAAGAGATGCAATTGCTACCAAGAAAAGTACAATAGCCTGAGGTTGATCTCCTTGTAGTTGGGTAGCCTACCCAATCTGCATTAGAAAACCCATATAAATCAAGTGTGCTTCTTGAGATGATGCATATGCCTAGGTTAGTTGTTCCTTGCAAGTACCTAAGTATCCTTTTGACAAGCTAGAAATGAGTCACAGTAGGTGCTTGTAGGAATTGACAGACATAATTTACACTGAATGACAAATATGGTCTGGTGAAAGTGAGGTACTATAGACCACTAACAAGGCTTCTGTAGAGTGTTGGATCATGAAACTGTTGCTCGGAGACAGATTGATGTTGTCCTTTGGTAGGCATAGTTGTGGATAGAGGCTTTCATTCATGCATGTTGGCTCGAGTCAATAAGTCCAGTATGTACCTTTGCTGGTATAAGAAGAGGTCAGAACCAACCTTATGAACTTCTATCCCCAAAATGTAGGAAACCCAAGTCCTTGATAGAGAACTGAGTACTCAGTTGGGAGATCAACCATTGAATTCTCTGTGGATTTTCACCTATGACAACCATGTCATCTACGTAGAGCAAAAGAATGAGAACTCCTTGGTCTGAGTGGCAAATAAACAAGCTTGGATCTGCTGAGCTTGAGTAGAAACCAAGCTGTAAAAGGAAGTCACTCAACCTGTCTAACCAAGCTTGAGGAGCTTGTTTGAGGCCATACAAGGCACGATTTAGCTTGCACACACGGTGAGGATGTTGTGGATCTACATAGCCAGGTGGCTACTGCATGTAAATAAGAGTGTTAAGAAAACCATGTAAAAAAGCATTCTTAACATCTAGTTGATGAAGTTCCCAATGTTTAACAGTGGCAAGAGTAAGAACAATTCTAATGCTTGTAGGTTTCACAACTGGTGAAAAGGTTTCTGAAAAATCAACCCCATCAACTTGACTAGAGCCTTTAGCAACCGACCTTGCTTTAAGTCTTTCAAGAGTACTATCTGCCCTTAGTTTAGCTTTATACACCCACTTGCAGCCAACTATATTCATATCATCAGTTTGTGGAACCAGTTCCCAAGTATTATTTTTGGCAAGTGCATCAATTTCCTCTTCCATTGTAGCAGATCAACTAGGATGTTTCAGTGTTGTTTTAACTGACTTTGGTTTAGCAAGGATGGGAACTATGTGATGCAAATTTGCATATCAAGGGTTTGGTTTGTGAATACCACACCTAGTCCTAGTTTGCATAGGATGTAGAGGTGGAGTTGACTGGACATTGGGTTGAACAGAAGCAGTTTGTGATGGATGAGGTAGCCAATCTATTTTTGGAAGGGAATTGGATGATGGACAATTTGTTTGGGAGGAGGAATTGATCTCGGTTGGATTTGATGATGAGGGAGGAGGAGCATAAGCAGAAGGCAATGGCTGCCTCTTAGAGAGAGCTTTGTGCCATTTAGTGAATGTTGAGATTTCCCCATCAACAGTAGGAGAGTCAGAAAGCATGCTGAGTTTAGACTAAGGTTGAATAGATTCAACAAATACCACATGCCTTGAGATAAAAACATGACCAGTGGGTGGATAAAGGCATTTGTAGCCTTTGTGCTTGTCGCTATAGCCAATATAGACACATGGCAAGGACTTGGGTTCAAGCCTATTTGACCTATACTCTCCAAGGTACGGGAAACATCTGGATGTTTAGCATAAAGTCTAAAGAAGGGTGCGTCCATGTTAAGCACAGTAGTTGGTAATCTGTTTAACAAAAAAACTACAGTAGAAAAGCAGTCTAGCCAGAACCTAGGTGGTAGTTTTGCATGAAACATCATGGTTAGCCCAAGATTTGTGATACTCCTATGTTTCCTTTCTGCTTTACCATTTTGTTTAGCAGTTTTGGGATAGACAGCTTGATGAATAATACCATGGTTCTGAAGGTATGCAAGTAGTTTTGCATCACTAAACTCTCCTCCATCAGTTTGAAAAACACAAATTTTTGCATCAAATTGATACTTGACAAGCATGTGAAACTGAACAAAGGATAAGTAAAGATCAGTTTTGTGCCTAAGTGGAATCAACCATGAAAAGTTTGTTGCTTCATCAACAAAAATTGCATAGAATTTATATTTTTCCCTTGAAAGAGTAGGAGCTGGTCCCCATAGATCACATTGTATTTTATCAAAAGGAATAGTAACAGTGTGATCTCTAGAAAGAAAGGGCAACTTGCATGATTTTCTCATTTGACAGCTTGTACAAATTTTTGAAGAAATTTATTTGACTCAAGATTAATGAACTTTTTGGTACAAAGAAAGTCTAAAATTCTTGAGTTTGGATGTCCAAGCCTTTGGTGCCATTCTTCTTTATTTGTGGATCGAAATCTGAAAGAGTAGAAGCTCTATTTATTCTGAAAAGTTGAAATAGGATCAAAAGTGTATAGGTCCTTTTGATTCTTGCATGTTGCCACTATCTTTTAAGTTACCCTGTCCTTTAGCACAAAACCATGTCCTAAACTCAAATTGTAGAGGGTAATCAGTAGTTAACTTGCAAACAGACAATAAATCCTTCTTGATTTCAGGAACTACTAGCACATCATTTAACAGAATCTCAGAATTAGAAGAGCCAACCATTGCCTTACCAATATGAGTGATGGGTAATACTTTGTCATTTCCTACCATTACACCATCATGGCCTGTGTATGGAGTTAATGAGTGAAGAATACCTTCATTTGCAGTCATGTGGTCAGTGGCCCCAGCGTCAGGATGCCAGGAAGAATTCTCAATACTGTCCTCCATTTTGAGGGCTGCAAAACTTTGAGGATGGCTATCATGGGTAAAAGAATGGTTAAACCTATTAAAGCACCTTAAAGTAGTGTGGTTTCTTTTGTTACAAATCTGGCATATAACTTCCTCTTTGGTTGCAAATTTGAAATTTGATGAAGGGCCACAAGAGTGGCTGTTGGAATTTTGTGCATGATGTGGAGCACTTTGTTTTGGACCATAAGATAACCCTTGCACAAAACCACACCCTTGGGATGCAAAAGATCCAGATTGTGCATTGGACTTCTTTTGCTTGTCTTCTGTCCATAAAAAACCATAGGTGAAGGGTTAGAATCAAGTCTGTACCTGTCTATATAGCTCTCCAATAGGGTGACAACTTCGCAGGAACAGGAGGCCTAAGCATAGTTGTAATAAAAACTTCAAACTCTTTGCCAAGGCCATTGAGCAGCCACCAGGATTTTTTGTGTTCTACCACTGGCTTGCCAATAGCAACAAGTTCATCACACACAGTTTTGAATTTCCTCAAGTATTCACTCAAGGAATCAGAACCTTTGGTGATTGATGTAGGTCTGTGCTTTAGAGCAAGACTTCTGTCAGAAGAAACTTGAGCAAAGGCATGAACCAGAGCATGCCAAATTTCTGAGGCAGTGTTTAGGCCAACAACAATGCCTAGGCCAACAACAATGGCTACCACTTCCTCAGATAAGGTGGCTGTAAGCCAACCTTTCACTAGTCTATCAGACCAATGCCACTTTGCATACAGTGGGTTAGGCTGAGAGGAATCACCTTGGAGGAATTGAGATGGGGTTTCAATGTCACTTGTTATGAATTCTTGAAGATCATAACTTTCCAAGATGTTTAACATTTGAGTTTCCAGAGCAGAAAGTTGCTGGAATTTAGTTTAATTGAACCATAGTCGGACCCATTTTGTGATGCAGGATAGGGATAAGAGTCTGAGGAATTTCAGAAGTTGGAAGTTGCAGATGAAAGACAGAAAAAGAGAAAAGGAAAAGAAAAATTCATACACAACTCTATATCAACCCGTAGAGGCTCTTGATACCATAGAGATGGTTGAGAAACACTATCTCAAGAGTTGAGATAGAGAGTGTGTCTCCATTCATATAAATAGTAGCATGTACAACTAATATCTATCTATGAAAAGTGTACAAGAAATGGAAATAATATTAACCAAATATACACAGCTAAACAGAAGCTATATACAGCTAACAGAAGAGATTTACTTCCTAAGAATATACACTAGCTGACTTAAGAAGATTGCTGAGATATTTTGGGAGGATGGCTATGATCATGGGTTATGTCCTTGATTTATGCACAGTTGAGTGATTCTTGATTTCATTGCTTTTATTATTGACGTTCAAACATATATTTTTAACTTGCGCCCAAAATAAATTCAATTCTTCAGCCAACGTTGGAACCATTACTGTATGTTTGAATGAAAACAATAAACGAGTTATCACCAATTGATATCTGTTTGGAGGGATAAACTTGTTAGTGACAAGTTTCTTCGTCCTAAATACAATTGTTCGAACCCTAACTTCGTCGTTTGAACGGTTTTTGGACTTTGATGTCTTTTTGAGACGAAATATGAGTTTCGTCTCCAAAAACGAATATTTGGGATGAAATTAAATTTGTCCCAAATCCAACAATTTGTTGTTGTGATGTTCATCCATCATTTTACTATCTGCTGCAAATGTGGAAATTTCATGAAAATCATGACTTAAATGGAAGTGACGCTAGACTCTTTCTCTCTCAAAACATGCTCGTCCGAATCCAGCTGGGGCGAAGGGGAGCTTCGGCTCCTTCTTCCTCTTCCTGATATGAACCCGCGGGAATGGAATCCCTTGAACCCACAGTCAATTTGAAAACTCCCCAAGAAAGCCAAAATCAAGTCAATGGATGGAGAACCTAGACCCGATGAGAACTCGTTTCAAGAACCTAGATTATATTAAAATCTAGACCCGTTGAAGAACCCGTCTCAAGAACCCAGATTACAAAGGAGGAACGGCACAAAGGTTGTGATTTACCTTTGATAAGTTCAAAAGTTCAATTAAGAACAAGAGGAGCAAAACTCAACTCACAATGAATAAATTCATCAAATTTCATAAACTTCATAAACTGATTAGAATGAGGCTACATAGAGTATTTAAAGCAAAACCTAATAAAACCCTAGCCAAAATAAATCCCCACCTTCCAAAAGTGCCCCTGGATGAACAGTGTCGCGGCTACAGTGCCGCGCTACAATAACTCTCGGCTACAGTAACCCTAACCCTAGTTCAATAAAATAATAACTTTCCCAACATGCACTTGCATAGGCCCCCTTCAATACTTCCCATAATAAACTCAATTATTCTAAACTAATAACATAAGTTCTTTAAATGAATTAAATAAGTTGAAACCCTTCAAGAGCTCAAAGCCTTTAAGTCTTGTCGTTGCCCTCTTCCGTAGCTAATCAAATGAATTAAAACTGGATCTTCATCCTTCAACCCCCATCTTGAATGTTGGGCTCTTGCTAAACTTGCCCCAAGTAGATTGCATCAATCCTTGCATTGTCTCCTTGATCTTCTTGGCCCATCTGGAAGTTGCAAATGATCTTTAAGACTAGGCCCATCTTGGTTCCCATCATTCCCCCTCTCCTCAAAAGGATTCGACCTCGAATCTCCACCTGGATCAAAGGGAAAGTGGTTAGTAACATTGAAAATAGTAGAAACATGATACTTACCTTGAAGATCCATTAGATATGCATTTTCATTAATTTGTTCAAGAATTTGGAATAGTCCATCCAAGCTACCAATATCATCAACTGGTGAAGACTTTAAATCTAAAGGAGGAAATTGATTAAGTCTATAAACAATTTCAATTGGTGAAAATTTAGTAGTGGCATGAACACTCCAATCATATGTAAACTCAATGAATGACAAACAATACTCCCACAAATGTTCATGAAGCACATCTAAAGTCTTCCTCGAACCAAAATGACCACTCCAATATGCAAACTCAATGAATGGCAAATGATACTCCCATAAACGTTCATGCAACAAGTCAAAGAATGGCAAATGATACTCCCATAAACGTTCATGCAACATGTCTGAAGTCTTATTTTCACCAGAATGACCACTCCAATTATATGCAAACTCAACGAAATATAAATAATACTTCCGCAAACGTTCATGCAACAAGTCAATGAATGGCAAATGATACTCCCATAAACGTTCATGCAACATGTCTGAAATCTTATTTTCACCAGAATGACCACTCCAATTATATGCAAACTCAATGAAATACAAATGATACTCCCGCAAACGATCGTGCAACACGTCAATGTATGACAAATGATGCTTCCACAAATGTTCAAGTAATACGTCAATGAATGACAATTGATACTTCCACAAACGTTCATGCAACACGTTGAAAGGCAAATTATATGCCCACAAACGTTCATGCAACACAACAAAAGTCTTCCTTGCACCATGGTTACCCAACAAACCACCATGTCCATCACACACAAGCAAGTTACGCATAAAACTAGTAGGTATACAAAATCTATTCTTTCTATATGAGTACCAATCTAGTTTATAGAACTTACCAAATGATACTTTCTCACATGTTCCATACACACTAGCAAAGTCATAATCATTAGCATGCAATTCCTTATCATATTCAAGTTTCAACAATTTTGCATCTAAAATGAAGATAAGTACATACCTTCTTGCTAAAGCATCAACCACAAAAGTTTCCATACCTTGTGTGTATTTGAATACATGAGGAAAAGTCTCAATACAATCCTCCCGCTTAGCACGCATTATAGTTAACCACTTACCTTGTCCTTTCAAGTGTGTCAAGGACTCATGTTCTTCAAAGAAAGGTTGGGTAGGGATTGTCGCACCTAGCATAAAATCCATGTAGTGCTCTATCTCCCTAATAGGTGGTAATCCACTAAACACACCGCTAGGAAACACGACCTCATATCCCTGCAATAAAGAGACAACAATACTAGGCAAACATACGTCAAGTTCGTTAGGATTAAGACTTGCCTTAGCATAAAAACTCACTTTTCTCTTTGTTTTTCTCTCACTTTCTTGACACTCTCTTTTCTTTCTACTCTCTTTTTCTTTTTCACTCTCTTTTTCCCTTTCACACTCTTTTTTCTTTTCACTCTTTTTTTTTTTTCTGTCACTCTCTTTTTCTTCATCTTTTTTTGTACTCTTGACCTCACAATTATTTTTCAACTCATTCCCTCTTCTGCTTGAGGTCTTATTCTCACCTTCTTCTTTTTTCTCTCTCATTTTTCTCACTTTCTCCGTTTCGGTCTCACTATTTCTTTTCTTCTCAATCTCATCTTCACTCTTGCTTTTTAGCTCAATCTCACTCTCACCTTCACTCTTGCTTTTCAGCTCATTCTCACTTTCACTCTTGCTTGTTTGCTTAATCTCCTTTTCACTTTTTCTTTTTTTATTACTCTCATTTTCACACTTTCTTTTTCGAGCAACCTCACTTTTCAATTTCAATTGGTCCCCATGGCCATGTGTTGGAGTTAAAGGAGCAAGTTTGATTGTTTTCCCATCCTTTTCAAAACTGTACATGTTCCTTAACCCATCATGGATCACATTCCTATCATATTGCCATGGCTTCCCTAACAAAATATGACCAGCATGCATAGGCACCACATCACAAAGGACCATATCCTGGTATTTCCCAATTGAAAAAGAAACTAGCACTTGCTTATTTACCCTAACCTCCCCACAATCACTCAACCACTGCAACATGTATAGTCTAGGGTGTTTCAAGGTACGTAAATTCAATTTCTCAACTAAAGTAGTGCTAGCCAAATTAATACAACTCCTCAAATCAATGACCATATTACATACCTTGTTGTTAATGTGGCATCTAGTATGAAAAACATTCTCGCTCTACTGCTCTGTATCATTCATCTTAATTTGTGTATTGAGTGCACGCCTAGTAACAAGAGACTCACCATACTCTTCTTTCTCATACCCATTCTCAATACTAGGCTCATGTCGCCTCCTACCTCTCTCACCTTGCAGATTTCTAATCACTTCTTCTTGATTATCCATCATATCCCTCACTTCACCCAACACCAAGTTCAACCGCTCAAACTGTTGTTGCATGGCTTGCAACACAAAAAGATGAGTTATCTGCCACACCGTTTGGTGATGAGTCACTTCTATGAGACATCATAATATGCTGCACAAAAAGAATGTTAGTGAAAAAGCTCACACACTCCCTTACGTGTTTACACTCAAATAATGGCACTCCGCTTGTGTTTCACTCTTAATGGCTTTTCCCGATAATAGTCTCACACCCTCTTGCTTTTTACCTCAATAGTTTTTCCGCTCAAGTTTTTTAAGAACTAGTTGAACTAAATTAAGACAATACAACCTTGTATTATTCCAACCAGCAATATAGATCAAAGAAACAGGGAATGAATAAAATGACACGAGACTCAAGGAATTTATACAAGGGAAAGAGTAATTATAAAACAAGATACCAACTAGAAAGATGTAATCAGCTCCTACGATGATAAAAGCTCAATCAACAAATACTTTCTTTCTCTTTGTTGAAACTATGTAACAACTTTGAATATGCTACCTTCTCTTTTCTTCTTCTTCTTCCTCCTCTTCTTTTTTTTTTTTTTCGAATTTTCTTTTCTTTTCCTTTCCTTTCTTTTCTTTTCTTTTCTTTTCCTTTCTTCTCTTTTCTTTTCTTTTCTCTAATTCAATCACAAATAGAAATATTCAATTGTGAAAATCAGGCAATTGAATTCAAGCACGACAATGAAGTAGAAGAGAATCAATGGAACGGCACTCCAAGCAATAGATAAATTTAGAGATGCAGGAAACCATTGAATTTTGAAACCCGAGGTGATGCAAATTTCAGCCAAACCCAAAATCCTAACAATTTCGGCAGCCTACTTTTTGTTTCTATTTTTTTTTTTTGGCAACCCTAAAACAATGAAGCCCTAGAATTAATTTAAGAATGCTAGAATTAAAAGATAGAATCAGACCTGATTGGAAACCTTGCTCTGAATACCAAATGATATGAACCCGCGGGAATGGAATCCCTTGAACCCACAGTCAATTTGAAAACTCCCCAAGAAAGCCAAAATCAAGTCAATGGATGGAGAACCTAGACCCGATGAGAACTCGTTTCAAGAACCTAGATTATATTAAAATCTAGACCCGTTGAAGAACCCATATCAAGAACCCAGATTACAAAGGAGGAACGGCACAAAGGTTGTGATTTACCTTTGATAAGTTCAAAAGTTCAATTAAGAACAAGAGGAGCAAAACTCAACTCACAATGAATAAATTCATCAAATTTCATAAACTTCATAAACTTATTAGAATGAGGCTACATAGAGTATTTAAAGCAAAACCTAATGAAACCCTAGCCAAAATAAACCCCCACCTTCCAAAAGTGCCCCTGGATGAACAGTGTCGCGGCTACAGTGCCGCGCTACAGTAACTCTCGGCTACAGTAACCCTAACCCTAGTTCAATAAAATAATAAATTTCCCAACATGCCCTTGCATAGGCCCCCTTTAATACTTCCCATAATAAACTCAATTATTCTAAACTAATAACATAAGTTCTTTAAATGAATTAAATAAGTTGAAACCCTTCAAGAGCTCAAAGCCTTTAAGTCTTGTCGTTGCCCTCTTCCGTAGCTAATCAAATGAATTAAAACTGGATCTTCATCCTTCAACCCCCATCTTGAATGTTGGGCTCTTGCTAAACTTGCCCCAAGTAGATTGCATCAATCCTTGCATTGTCTCCTTGATCTTCTTGGCCCATCTGGAAGTTGCAAATGATCTTTAAGACTAGGCCCATCTTGGTTCCCATCACTTCCTCTCCTTCGTCTCCATTAATTTGTTTTTTCAGGTTTTCAGCTGAAAAGGGGGGAGGCCGTTTTCGAGCTTCTCTGGTGACCATCATCCGACACTCGCACCACAGGGAGAAGCCTCACCTGCCGATCTTGTGGTCGACCCGATTAGGCGCCAATCGGAGCTGCGCATGGCGCCGACGCGCGGTTTAAAGGAAATGCTTGGGGTACTCAAACCACCGTGATTCATCTTCCGTCGACACCATGCGCGGTAGCTCATGGCCCAGCTCAGGGTCCAGTGACTCCGGCAACGTCTTGACCTGTCGAACGACTTTCCGTTTTGTGTTTTCCGACTCTGTTTGGTAGTGTTTCCGATACTGTATTTCCGACTATATGTCAATGTTTTTTTTGTTGAAGTTTGTTTGTTCAGTTTTTTATTCATAGGAAAATAAAGTGAAATAGGCAATTGGATTTTTGTCCATTGTGGTGTTGGGTTCCTCCCTCCTCCGTGTTATGAGGATGAGTGTGTTGTTTACTTCTCCTTTGGAGGATGAAGTTTTGATATGGGGTGTTTTTTCCTCTATTTTAATATAGAGAATGATACTCTCTTTTTGAGAGTTTTCATGAAGTTAGACAATGCCCATCGCAAAGATTTTGTGTACGAGGATGCTTACAATAGATGTTAGTTTGACTTGTAATTTGAGTCACAAATTTAACTTTATGAAATGAGAGTGACGCTTTCCTGTCAATTCTTGAGAATAAGCTTTAATAACAATGCTACAATAGTCCTTGATGGCCCCAACCTTTGCATCTTTCGCCCATCTCTTCAATATATAAAGGGTTGGAAGTGCTTAATATTTTTGTTCTGAACTACATGTCCATGCATTGTAGGTGCTTAATAATTTAATGCGGCGTTCTCTGCCAAGGGTCTAGGTGAACCCCCTTCCCACGCAGACATGCTCGTCTCTCAAGCCCTTCTCCAAAATAGAAGAGGGTTTTAAAAACTATATCCCTTCGATAATCATTTTCCTTCTAAGGTTCCTCTTTCTTGAGCCTAGTTTGTTTCGTCCTTGTTGATAATTTTCTTCAAATCCTCGAAAAGCTCCAATACTTCATTTATGAGGCAGTCAGCCGCTTCGAGCCTATCTTATACGGATGGCTCCGCCGAGCGCTCAGGGCTCTTCAGGGCCTCCTCTGCGGGTGGGGGATCCACTCTCTTGCGTTATCCCATGGTCTCTATCTACACTGTCACAACTTCTACCATTCTGGATTGAGAATGGTAGTGGGAACTACCATGGTGAGATTTTGAGAAATCTCAGTAACTAAACAAACAACATACAAACAGACACCATTAGCTTATAAGGGCAAACCATGAGATGAATGCATAGGCATGTACCTGACCCAAAACTTAACTCATGCAATTTGACTTTTCAAAAACATATATGATGGAGATTCTTTCACTTTTCAATAAAACATCATTCTCTTTTGCACATTGAATAGTTTATTACATATCTTTTACTTATTACCTTTCCACTTCTTATAACATATGATTTGGATACCTCACGGCTCCCATATGGGCTCCCTGCTAGTTACCGCATCACCTAACGGCCCACTTGACCATGGTGAATATAGCATAGTCCTTTCTATTCGGCAGTTCACCATTTTTGCCTTCACTACATATAACACATGTGGCACCCACTAACTTTAGATGCTACCCCGCTTCGACGTCCTTTCCAAAATTATCCATTCAAGGTCCGCTGACTGTACTTTATCGACCTAGGGGTTACAATTCCTATTTATGCACTCTAGTGTGGACAAACGAGTTCCACCAAGATATTCCCCCGTCCTAGCATTTGGGGTCATGATAAAACATGTACATACTCTTTTCTTCAAAAAATAGTACACAACCCGAAATGCATGTGACATGAACTTGTAACTCTTTTCTTTTCATGGACCGTATGAACATGCAAATGCCAAGGACTATGTAATCAAGTGAGAGCAAATTGAACATTTCACGTTACGACTTGAAAATATTAGAACATGCGGTAATACAAAAAAGCATAGGAAATAGCATTCAACGCATACCAAGGTAGGAGGCATTTTCTTAAACCCAATAACTACTCATAGCCAATTTATCAATATCATATAAACATGTCCAACATCATGCAAAACCGATTACACAACATGATACACAAGAAAACAATCTCTCAATGTCTATGTCTAAGTATGGTCGAATCATTTAAGAACGCATAAGCATGATTCACAAAAAAAATGGTTTTTGAATATTTGTCTCTAAGCATGTCCGAATTATCAAGAACACATAAGCATGGAGACTCATCATGTAAAACTGATTACAAGACATTATATGATAAGGGATTTTCAACCAACAAAACTAGTTCATACATTAACATACAATATGCAAAGTTTATACGGCATATACAAATATCTTCCGAGGATAGGTTGAAAGTCCACTTACAAAATCCAAAGAAATATAACACGATCAAACAAGCTGCAAAAGATCCATTTAACTAATTAGAAACAATAAAACATAACCCTTGTTTCTTCCAAGAAAATCTCTAAGATTAGGATCAAACGTTTGTGTGTGGTGGCAGTGTCTCCCTTGATACCGAGCCCTTGAGACCCTATCACCCCTTGTGTTTGTGCATGTATGCATGGGTAGTGGGAGTTAGGATGGTACCGTGCGGCGTCTCCCTTGAAAACAAGGCTTCTAGCTCCTTTCCTTGCTTGTGGTTGGAGAGGTAAGAGAAAAGAGAAAGATGGGAATGGAGTTTGTTTGAAGAGAAAGTGTGGGAGTGGGATAGTAAGTGAAAAAGTGAAGAGGCAAACCTCTCCTTGGTTGGTCCTGTAAGAGAGAGCGGACATAATGCTTAGTGTAGAGAAAACCGAAATGTCATCCAAAGGAAAAGACCCTTGGACGTTGGTCTCTTCCCTTTTTATAGCTCCCCAATTCCCATCTCCCTATGTCATAGAGAAGATCAAAGGGTGGTTTGTGTGGTTGCCATGTGTCACCACTCCTAGCCTTGGCCGAAATGTCTATCTCTCTTCCCCATCATTTCCTACACGTTGGGAACCTCAAAGGCCTCTTTGAAAAAAGGACAAGTGTCATGGCTCCCACTACAATTCCCTAGAAGCCCTTTGGACGTGACTCACATACGGACTAGGTTCAACGAACCTCTTGAGCGTGTACGTCCTTTCCTCAACTCTAAATCTTCCTTGGACAGTGAGAGTGTGCATGCTCGCCAAGTAGCATGTGGCGTGTGGGTGATTCTAGCCCTAGCCATCCACTCCTTTTTGTTCTTCCCACAAAGATCATTCTAGAGCATTGGTGATTGTGTGCGTGCATTTTCTATAAGCATCCCTTTATCTCTCCCTTTCCTAGTCATTGCTCAAAGCTTTGGAAATTGCCAAAATCTTGTGTAGGAGGCGTATGGAGCTTTTGGGGTTACCAAAACCCTAAAGTCTCTCATCCCCTTTGCCCCAAATCACGTCTAGGTTCATGGTGTCTCATGGGTGGGATGTGCATGCGTGACAAGTGGTTGGTAGTTGGTGAGTTTGGCATGGGCCCCAAGGTACACTAGGGTTTCAAACCCTAATCCAAAGTGGTGGTTGAATTCTATGGGCCTTTTTGGGCCTCCTTGTAGGCTTGGACGCCCAATGCACCAAAAATAAAAAATAAAAATAATCAAATGGATGAAGCCCAATACTTCTAAGTATTCTACTCCTCTTTCTTTGTGATGCCCCCAACCCTCGCTTGGGATGTAACGCAAACTTCGAGCATTGAGACATGCAACACATGGTTCCATACTCCCGTTCATAATAGTTAATATGCAATGCATCCTAATATGCAACTAACAGTATACAATAATCGCAGCGGACTAAGGGTGACTAAAATAAAATTCATGTCAAAATGAACTAAACATTCCAATAGTATTAATAATCATCATAAGTTCAAACTTAAAGATAGCATATCCTCAATACAAAATACTTAAACCAAGTCTCAATAGTTAGATCAACTCTTTCATTCGCTCTAAAGTATGAAGAGTTAGTGCTAAAATTAAGTCTAATCTTCGCTCCAGGTATGGCTCCTCTTCAACTAATAGTATCTAGCAGTCCATACTGATCGGTCTCCTCCGGTCCTGATACAACTTTTACCATTCTAGGGGGAATGGTAGTGGGACTGCCATAGTGAGATTCCTTGAAATCTCAACAAGTTAACAATCAACAAGCACAAAGATAAATTATGCATGATGAATGATAAACATGACATGTATGCATGCAGGAAAATCTATATTATTCTCTCATCCTGTTTTTCTCAATAATTCCTTCAAGTCGTACAAAAAAATATTTTTATGCACATTTTCTTACAAAGAATATTTTCCTAGTTCATCTCTTTAAGAACATAACATTTCATCGTTATGACAGCTATCATTAACAATAACATCATAACGTATGGTATTATCACAGTTTCTCATATGCACTGTGAGTACCTGCTGGTGACCGTAGTACAACTCGTGTTGAAACTACTTTGTTTGCAGACATATTCTCAATGCATTCGTAACATAACATAACATTTCATTATATCATAACATTCATCATAACGTATGCACTCACCAGCGTTTAGTGTCATAAATGACTTCACTCCGGTATTCTGTAAAAAGAATCCATTTGAAGCCCGTTGACAGTTTTTTGTCAACTCAGGGGTTTCCACTCCATTCTTATTCACTCTAGAATAGACAGAGGAGTTCCACTAGGATAATTCCTCATCATAGCCTTTGGATTCTGATAAAAATTTATTTTCATGCAATGCTTGAAAATATTTTTCATATGATATGCTAAAATGGTGAAAATTACACATGTCATGTACACAGGTAATCAAATACTCAAGGTATCATATAACATGATGTTTCATGCTCAAAATGACATTTATAACATGAATGTGACATTTATCAATAAATAATAAATAAATTATCAAAGTGTAAGTTTGAGGCTCACTTATAAACTTTCCAAAGTTAGAGAATTGATGCGGCTAAAAAGATAGTTGTTCTAAGGTAGGATCTAAACCACTAAGGAAAATGTTCATAATAAAAAGGGCACAAAAACTGGCATTTACAAAACTGTCCCTAGATTTTCCAAAATTACCACTAAGGCCCTAAATTTTCACTATTTACAATTGAGCCCCAAGATTTCACCAAATTTCACAAACTTCCATGTTCTAAAGTCATCTATGCCATTATAATTGGAAGAATCAAAAGGCAACCATGCCAAAAATGCTCAACTCGTGGCATGCATCCCTTTAAGGCCTGTGTCATTTCAAGTTTAAAATCTCTATGTATGCATGTGTGCTTCAAATTTCCTCAAATGCAACCTTGAATATAACCTTAGAGACAATTTAAAATCTTAGGTTTAAGTCCTGCAAGTTCATCCCAACACTTAAGCATGGATTAAGGCCAAATTACGACTAAACCATCCATTGAGCATTTACATGATGTTTCTAGCTTTTCTTTACCAAGAGATGCTTAAATCTAACTAAATCATGCATTTTCATTCTTATCTCAATCACAAGGCTTTTCTAAATGCTCATTATTCAAACCTAGGCAAATTAATCAAAACTTCATAAGTTAAACATAAATCAAGCAAAACTAATGCATACTAGATGATAAACACAAGATATGAATTTATAACCTATCATGGCATGCTTTTAACCTCAAATTTAAACCTTCAAAATTCATTCTAAGAAATTAATGAATCATATAAAATCATATTAAGACATACCATAGCTAAAAATTCAACCCAAAGTAATTTATTCAATTAATATCTCCAATTTGACTCAGTTTGCACTTATCATGGTAATCCTTAATTAAACTCAATAAAAATTTCAGTCTCACGCCATAAATTAAAGCCTAACATGCTATGCTAATACTAAGCAAGGGTTAAGGCAAGGTTACTTACAAAATTCATGCTCCTTGAGCTCCCAACACAACCTCTCTTCAAGAACCCTCACAAACTCACTTGATTTCACTCTAGCTGCACACTAAGAGGACAGAGGATCTCAAGAACTCAAGAGAAGGCTCTGAGATGTGGTGTGAGGAAGTGAGGACGTAAAGGTGGTATTTATAGGGCTTCATGGAGGGTGAGGGGCGTGGGTTTGGACGAAGAAGGGGCTTGGGATTGGTTGAAGTGGAAGTGGAGTGTGGAGGTGCAAGATTCTACTTGTGTCATCCTTTGTGCAGATGAATAGTATTAAAACTGTAACAGCCCACTAGAAATTTATTGGTGGAATTTCTATTGATTTTAGGAATCTCGTGAAAACTCCAAAAGGTTTTTTATGAATCGACCAATCGCGTATATTTTAGTCTGTCAACATAGTTAGTGTTATCACTCACTATGGTGCTAGAAATATGAGTTTAATTATTTGAGATAGTTAGAAGTGTCAGAATGTGTTTTGGTCTGCACCATTAGACTCAGTGGATTATTTATGATTTTATGGCGCAATAACCGTTTTTCATAATTCCGGACGAAACGCCTATTCAAAATTGTGAAATTATGTTTAGGGGCATTTTGGGGTTGAATTTTGGTAAACGATTTTCACTATAGGTTAATATGAATATTTAAAAATTTTTCAGTACTAAGTTTATTATGCATTTTTTGGAGTTAATAGTAACCTTGATAAGCGCACCCAGTGCAGTGTTTTCAAAATCACAGTGTGGAATGTCCAAATTAGGTTAGAGAAGTTTTATTTGGACACTTGGCAAGATCTTAGCCACACATAGTGAATAATATTAGAGACTTGATACAAAGAGGAACCACTAGATGGATTTGTGAAGGAAGTCAATGTGTGAGTTCATGCCACCTAAGCAAAGTTTTATTTCATCTGATCAACCAAATTGTGGCAAACCAAAGAGGGTTTCAACCCTAGCAAAACCATAAATGGTTGGAATCCAATTGAAACCCCAAAAGCTTGGTTGAAACCGAAATCCTAAACGGTTTCCTCAAACCCTAAAGTTGGTCTCCAAACCCTTTTTAACCTGATTTCTAGCATTGTGTTTAATCACTTGATTAAATCACTTCCACATGCTATTAATTAATAAAATCATTGTTATGACATCATTATCCAACCTTTCAAACCATGGAAATTTGATTGGGTCAAGAAAAATTGGTTTTGGGCTTGATAGCATCTCAAACCCTAACCAAACCCCCTTTAAACCCCAATTTGAAGCCCACTTAGTTGGGGCCCACCAAAGCCCACGAAATTGGCCACCTTGGCAAAGCTTCTTGGAGAAGTTTCCTCCCCCACATGGCAGACCATCCACTACCATTGGCTGCACCCATTAATGCCTTGATGTGAAGGAGAAATCCACTCCATCAACCTCCATCTCTCACAGCTGCTGCAGGCAGTCCATTCCTCTCACTATTCTCCACTTTATGTCACATAGGCAACTCCAATCAAGGGTCATTCAAGCCCACAACTTCCCCCTCCAGGAGTCTAAAGTCGTGCAAGGCACATTTCATTTCATTTTATCACTTCTTCACCCCGTACTTAGAGAGAAAACCCAAAAGAGCCCTCTCGGGCAGATTATTGGGTCTTCTTGCGTGGCCATTTTCGACCCTTTGTAAGTATTTTCGCATGATGATTCCTTCACATAAGTTGTTCGTCCTTTTGTCTAGTTTCAGTGGATATCTTATTATTCTCATTCCATGCTCATTTGATCGGTCAAAATTATTCTTAACCATGGAAGGGTCATTCTGGGCGTGAAACTGGAGAGTATGTTATGTTTTGGAAGTGTTGACCAAGCTAATGAACATATATCTTGGCTGAAAATTTTATCTAGTGTTACTAACATGTGTTTATAATTGTTCATTGAGGTTTTGTTGCATAGCTAAAGCTTTTGATGATAGATTTCCTTATATTTAGAAACTTGAAAACTGGAAGTGGAAAAGCAGTTTTTGTTTTGTGAAAGTTGGAATATTTCGTGGTTTGATCTTATTCGAAAGGCTTTGATATTTGTATATGATGCTCCTAAGCCTCTTATATACATGTTAGGATGTTATTTTGAAGATATTTAGTATTAGTTTTAAAGATATGATTTTCTATGCAAGAGGATTTCGGTTTGGCCTAAGATTTGATGTTTATGGGTTAGATCCATGTTTTGTTGAATTTTAGCCATGTGATTTTAAGTTTGGTGGTTTGATCTTCTTTAGGACACCTTTTTAAACCATGTGATGTTTTATTTTGAAGATCACATGTCTTTAAGCAATGGATCAAGAGATTGATCAAAGTTAGTTGAGAGAAAGTTTCTGTTTAATTTGGACCAAGTTTAAAACCAAGAACTCTAAGTGTTGTTTTGTGATTTTTGGTGGCTTTGTTTGATGATTTAAAGCATGGTTGATCTTAGGATGATGTTATGAATATGTTAGAGGTAAGATTTGTTTTTTTTGGAATTCTTGGAGATTTTGTTTTAAGGTCAAAACTTGTGATTTAAGAGTTTACTTTTTGTTAAAAAGTTTGGGTCATTTTACAAAAAGTTTGGTGTTGATGATTAGATTTTTCTTAATGGATATCTTAAGTGTGTTTTTAAACTTAGGATAGGAAGATCTTTATTGCAAAATTTTGGTTTAATCATGAGTTTTGAATTTTGAAAGAATTGAACCAAAATCAAGAGAAATGGCCTATGTAGATTTCGGCCATAGTGAGTTTTCCCTAGTTGTGAATGGTTTTAAATTTTTCTGAGTTCATATTTGATTTTAGGACAAAATTTATATGAGGAATGTAAATTTTGGAGTTAGGATGTGAAATCCTTAAACTAGGGGTAAAATGATCATTTTCCCACATGTAGAGGGTAAAATGATAAGTTTTCTCTAAGTTGCCTCTTTTCACATTTCTAATTGTTAGTAATTAATTTCTAACTTTTAGAATACCTTCTTACAGTTCCTCGTGTTTCGCACCTATTCTCGTAGAACGCGACTATCGAGGTAAGTTAACTCTTAACTTACTATCAGGTTACTGTGTATGTATGATGGGTAAGGGAACTACAGTTTATGTTCATATGTTGTTTTATATGCCATGCCATGCTATGTCAACCCATGTTTAGCTTTTACACGAATTACTAGGTCATGAAATACTTATCTGTTATATAATATATTCTGTTTCATGTTACTATCTGTTGTAAGTATGTCACATTACGTATGCCATCTATTACATGTATGTCTTGTCACGTAATATTCACTGTCACATGTTATGCCATGTTATGTGTTATTCTATGTTACAAAATTTTGTCTGTTACATCGATATCATGTTATGAAATGTTGTCTGTTTATTTATGTCTCGACGTATGTCATGTTTGTCGTCTTACGTTCATTCCACGTTACGCTACGTCAGGACTTCTGTCTTTTCGTATTCATGTCATCCCGTCTCGAATACAGTTTGTATACCTCGAGAACAGTCTTGTTAACTTATTCATGTCAATCACGACCTAAGCGCTAGGATATGATAATATCCTAGTGGAACTCCTTTGTTCACGCTGGAGTGTTTAAATAGGTGTGAAATTCCTTGGGTTGACGAAGTACAGTCAACAGGTTGTACATGGGGCCTAACTAGCTGGTCACCGGAGCCCTTGCCAGGCACTAACGCCGATGGAGCTACTTTATTTTACGTGTGTCCACAGTAAGTGTGTCACAAACAAATCATGGGGCCACAACAACTGTGGAGCATACACTACGTGAGATACAACAATTGGGACATGTAGAATACGTGGGGCCACAACAATTGTGGAGTACGTATTAATGCACTCACAGCTGGTATAGACACCTGTGTAATGATGCGGTAATCAGCAGGGACACACGGCTGAAGGGGACCCGTGTAGCACCCGTATATTCACTTTTTAATTCAGTCTACTGAGAAAGATTCCAAATTCATGAATTTCACGTTCAAGTCATGTTTCACGTTATGTTATGTTCAAGTTTACGTTCATGTCAAGTTTCAAGTTTATGTCACGTCAATCTAAGTTTCAGTTTCAGTTCAAGTTATGTCAGCTAATGCCATGTTATGTCAAGTCACGTTATGCTTATTATTTCATGCCATGTTATGCTTATGATTTCATGCCATGTTATGTCAGGTTATGTTATATTACTATTGACTTTGATTGTGCATTCATGCATTTATTGTCATGCATGCATCATTAACCAGTGTGAAGGTTTTTGTTAACTTGCTGAGATTTGTAATCAAATCTCAATGTGGTAGTCTCAACTACCATTCCCCCCAAATGGTAGATCTTGTTACAGTATCTGAAGGAGAACCGGGAATCGACCAACTGGAAACGGTCGACTAAGCGACGGTGCGACTTAGACGTAGTTGCCTTAGGTTACTACCTGTATTTTGTGGAGTTCAATCTCCAGCACTCTTTTGTTCACAACCATTTTGGACTAGTGTTGTGATCTCAGTTGTATAGTATGTCTTTATGTATGAAGTATGTTGTAAGTATTTGGGATATTGTAAGTTTGGTGCATAGTATTGCTAAAAAAAAAATTATCCGCTGCGAATATTGCATAATGCTAGATGCATGTTAGGAACATTGCATCTTATATGTCATAAACGGGGGCAGGTAACCTTGTGTTGCATGTCCCAACGCTTCAGATGTTTGTTCGATCCCAAGCGGAATCTGTGGGCTTCTCACAAACTCTTCATCATTTCTAGATTTCAGGTGCTGCTTTGTGTTCTATGGCTGCAAGTGCTCCCATAGTTCAAAAAATAAAACAAAAATGCAAAGAAATGCAAATGAGATCATGCTACATGCCGTTGGGTAGGGGTCTTCAAAGGCTGGCCATATTCTATCATCTCTTTGTCCTATCTCCATGGATTTGTTTTGCAGGTATGATGAGCCTTCTTGATGGCTTTTTTAGGTGGTGAAAGGTGGAGGAATTGGTAGCCAAGTGATCATTTAGGAGAAGGTGATGGAAGGGGATGAAATGGAGTGGTTGTTGAGTGGGTCATTGTGCCAATGCCAATCGGTTTTGGCATTTCTATGGGAAAAATTTGGTCCATAGTCTCATGAGTACTTGAGAGACCTCTTAGGGATTGGAGGGAATGGGTGGTGGCATGTGGAGGGGGTTCAACAAAGAGCAGAAACTCTTTGAATAGTTGAGGTCCTCGTTTTGGTTTCAACTAAACTCCTAAGGGAATAGTTGGATTTTCGTTTGGTTCTTGAAGCCATTTCGTCCCTTCCTAGGTCTGGTCCATGAGTGATGTTGGTGAGATGAATGGTGCAATTACCCTTGAGAATTTGGTAGAAATGGCGTGGGCTAGTTTGATGTAGTGCACATGGTGGTGCACCTAGGTGCTGATTGGTGGTCATTGGGCATTGACATGGTTTGGTTCCAATTGACATGTGTTGGGTCAATCCAGACCTTCTAGGTTAGTCTACGAAAAATGAAAATTAATAATAAAAAAAAACCAAAAATTTCAAATCATAAATGTGAAAAAATATTTTTAAAGAAAACCATGCAAAAATCAAGACTTGTTGTTACTATTCATGTGTGAGATGAATAATGCTTCTTAACTCAAGTTAGAAGTTTAACCATGCTTGGGAGGGAATCCTAGGGGCGTGTGGTTCATCTTGGGCTTGAGGGAAACTAATGGTATGGTGTATGTGAGCCTTATTTAGAAGGCTAAAATGAAAGACAAGGCTTTCTAGGCCTTATGGTTGGGCTTCTTGGGCCATTTGTGTAAGTCTTGGATGTGGGTTTTGGTGTGGATTATTGTACGGACCTTATGTCCAAATTTGTGGGGCTTAATTATGGACTCAAAGGCCTACTAAGTTGGGTCCCAATCTTACGTCTTTCTTAGGTTGGACCAATGACTTTCACTCCACTAACTTAGGCCCAATGACTTCATACCCATCACATATTGGGCCTCATTTCTAAGGTTCTTTAAGGAAGGCCTAGAACCTTATAACTTCCAATTTGGTCTAGGGCTTATGGCACCTATTCTTAGCATATCACATCCTTAGTGATTTAGGGCCCTAAATAAAATATGCTTGGGCTACTTCTAAATCCATCCACACTATGCCTTTTAGCTTAGTCCATCTATATGCCATGTGTCATACCACTATTGGCCTCCTGGTAATTACCCTAAAAAAAATTAAAATACTAAATTCTTTCAATAATTCTAACTAAACCCAATGCGCGAATCTCATGCTAAAATAAACTCTAAAATATTTCTAAAAAAAATCACAATACTAAGATCATGGGTGCTAAGGTCAAGTCCTAGCGAGCTTTTTAGGTGGAGTGTTACATGCTTGGCCTAAAGATTAAACATAACATAGTGACAAAAGATAGGCGAGGACTTGGTTAAATCCAAGTTGTCACATCCTCCCCCCCCCCCCCCCTTAAGAGAAGATTTCGTTCTCGAAATTTGTATCGTAACCATTCACTTGAGAACAACTTGCTACAAGAATAAGGATGCCAATCATACCCGAAATTTTACCTCTCCTACTGGCTGCCACGGAATCCTCAGATGATGAGGGGGATAGCACCTCATCCTTTCTTTCTGTCACCGAGTCTTGTGAAATGTAGAATATCGCGTCCAGATCGTAATCGTAATACATATTAACCCTCATCTCATTAAACTTATGTTCTATTGTAAATTTAGTATCTTATATGGGCTGACCTTCCTGAAGAAAATGAATGTGATTTGTAGAGGTATCTAAGGTCTTGAAAGGCGTATACCTACTAGCACGAGCTTTTGTAGTGCAATTGGTCTCTACCTCTTGATTTAGCCCGAGTAAATGCATCCCTCCGGCATCCTTACATACTAATGGGTCGTGAGGGGGTTGCTGCTCTTCATGTGGTAACACTCATTGTAGAAAAATGTTTCCTCTAGAATCCGCATCCATCACATGAGTGCGATGATGTTCAAATTTCTCCATTTGTTGCCAGTGAGCTTCCATCATTCAATCTCTTCTTTCATGTCGATTTCTACGACTACGCTCTCACATTTCTCTAATTCTGGCTACTGACAATGCAGACATATGTGCGATTTTTCTAGTTCCTGCGATGCCCTGTTTCAAGGGTATGATATGCACATACAACGTTACTAACAAAGAAAAAGATCAGAAAATCAAACAAAATCTTATATTCAAACATGCCAAAGTACAATCAGTCAAATACAAAATTCCTAGCGAACAAATGAATCTAAGATACAAAGAAATGAGGGGATTTGGTCCTCATTGAATCTCCTCTTTCCCAAGCGGCTTCTTGGAAGTCCAGATTAGTCCAAAGTACTTTAACTAGAGAAACCCTTCAATTCGTTCTTGTTCCTTACGATCCACAATTTGCACAGGTCATTCTTCATATGGTAGATTGGGTTGAAGCTTAATACTGCTGGGCTCCATCACGATTGGTCATCTTTCTCCAAAGCTCTTCTTTAGAGAAGATATGTGAAACACATAATGTATTCCTTGCATTTTGGTCGACAAATCCAGTCGATATGCCATAGATCCAATTCGTTCCACAACTTCGTAAGGTTCTACATATCAGGGACTCAACTTCCCTCTCTTGCTAAATCAGACCATTCCCTTCATTGGCAATACTTTAACATATACCCAATCTCTTATGGAAAATTCCAAGTTTACTCAGTCCCCGCTTGTGATTAAATGGTGACTGAAGCATCGGGACAGGTAACTTAAGGCTATACACCCTCGTACATGACAGTTAATATGCAATGTTCCTATAATATTTCTAACAGTACGCGAAATCGCAGCGGAAATAAAACATAAAACATCATGGTAGGACAATTTCAAAATCATCATGGTACCATTTAAAACAATAGAATCCTAAAAAAACTAAGGTGTTCAAATTCCCAAAATACAAGAGGGTTTTAAAAACCATATCCCTCTAATAATCATTTTCATTCTAAGCTTTCTCTTTCTTGAGCCTACTTTGTTTTGTCCATGTTGATAATTTTCTTCAAATCCTCGAAAAGCTTCAATCCAAAAGGCAGTCGGCCACTTCAAGCCTATCTTCTACGGATGGCTCCACCGAGAGCTCAAGGCTCTTTAGGGCCTCCTTTGCCGGTGGGGGATCCAGTCTCTTGCATTTCCCCATGGTTTGTATCTATATTTGTCACAACTTCTACCATTCTGGGTTGGGAATGGTAGTGGGAACTACCACGGTGAGATTTTGAGAAATATCATTAAGTGAGCAAACAACGTACAAACAAAAACATTAGCATATAAGGGTAAACCATGAGATGAATGCATGGATATGTACTTGACCTAAAACTTAACTCGTGCAATTTGACTTTTCAGAAACTTATGGCGGACATCCTTTCACTTTTCAATAAAACATCATTCTCTTTTGCACATTGAACAATTTATTACACATCTTTTACTTATTACCTTTTCACTTCTTGTAACATGTGATTTGGATACCTCACAACTCCCTTATGCACCATGGGCACCCCACTAGTTACTGCATCACCTAACAGCCCACTTGACTGTAGTGACTACGTCATAGTCCTTTCTATGTGGCAGTTTGCCATTTTTGCCTTCACCGCATATAACACATGTGGCACCCACCAACTTTAGGTGCCACCCCGCTTTGCCATCCCTTCCAAAAGGATCCATCCGAGGTATGCCGATTGTACTTTGTCGAATCAGGGGTTACCATTCCAATTTATGCACTCCAGAATGAACAAAATAGTACACTCTTTTTCTTTGAAAACCAGTACACAACCCAAAATGCGTGTGACATGAACTTGTAACTCTTTTGCTTTTCATGGACTATATGAACATGCAAATTTCTAGGACTATATAGTCATGTGACATTGAAAATTTCACGTTATGGCTTGAAAATATTAGAATTCAACACAAACCAAGGCAGAAGCTATTTTCTTAAACCCAATAACAACTCATAGCTGATTTATCAAGACCATATAAACATGTCCAACATCATGCCAAAATTGATTACACAACATGATACACAAGAAATAGTCTCTCAATGTCTATGTCTAAGTATGTTCGAATCATTTAAGAACACATAAGCATGATTCACAAGAAATAGTTTTTGAATCTTTTTCTCTAAGCATGTCTGAATTATCAAGAACACATAAGCATGGCAACTCATCATGTGAAACCGATTACAAGACATCATATGGTAAGGGATTTTCAACCAACAAAATTGGTTCACACGTTAACATACAATAATGCTAAGTTTACACGGCATATACAAATATCATCCGAGGGTAGGTTGAGAGTCAACTTATGAAAATCCAAAGAAATATAACATGATCAAGCAAACTATAAAAAGATCCATCTAGCTAATTAGAAACAAGAAAACATAACTCTAATCCGACGTATGTGGAGGTGCAAGGGTTCTTCTTGCTCATGGAGGCACTCCAAACATTCGCCCTAGAGGCCCTTGGACAAAAGGTGGTCAGGTTTTCCCTTCACCTTGGCTAGGTCTTGGGCGTGTGAGTGTGCGCATGGCATAGGTGTGATGTGCATGTCGTGTATCATGGCCAAGATCCCTTGGAAACAAGATAAAGATTACACTTCTAGTTTCGGCCTCCCCACCTGTGAAGCCCTAGTTTCTTCCTAGAAATTCTCTAAGAGTAGGATCAAACGTTTGTGTGTGGTGGCGGTGTATCCCTTGAGACCCTATCACCCCTTATGTTTGTGCGTGTGTGCATGGGTCGTAGGAGTTAAGGGTGGTACCGTATAGCGTCTCCCTTGAAAACAAGGCCTCTAGCTCCTTTCCTTGCATGTGGTTGGAATGACATTCGTTTGAAGAGAAAGTATTGGAAAGTATGTGAGAAAGTGAAGAAGCAAAGCTCTCCTTGATTGTTCGTCTAAGAGCAAGTGTAGAGAAAACTGAAATGGCATCCAAAGGAAATGACCCTTGTACGTTGGCCTCTTCCCTTTTTATAGCTCTCCAAGTACCATCTCCCTATGTCATAGAGAAGCTCATAGGGTGGTCTGTGTAGTTGCCATGTGTCACCCCCCCTAGCCTTGGTCAAAATGTCTCTCCCTCTTCCCCATCATTTCCTACACATTGGGAACTTCAAAGGTCTCTCTGAAAATATGACAACTGTCATGGCTCCCACTGCAATTACCTAGAAGCCCTTTGGATATGACTCACATATGGACTAGGTTCAACAAACCTCTTGGGTGTGTATGTCCTTTCCTCAACCCTAAATCTTCCTTGGATAGTGAGCGTGTGCATGCTTGCCAAGTGACATGTGGTCTGTGGGTTGTGTAACAGCCCGCTAGAAATTCAATAGTGGAATTTCTATTGGCTTTAGGAACCTCGTGCAAACTCCATAAGTTTTCATAAACTGACTAATTGCATAGGTTTTCTTCTGTCAATATAGTCTGTGTTATCACTCATTATGGTGATAGAAGTGTGATTCTAATTATTTGAGGTAGTTATAAGCGTCAAAATGTGTTATGGTATGCACCATTAGACTCATTTGATTATTTAGAAATGCGAAAATCGAGGTAAGTTAACTTTTAACTTACTATCAGTTTAATGTGTATGGATGATGAGTAAAGGAACTACAATGTATGTATGTATGTTATCATATGTGCCATGCCAAGTCATTACATATTTATTTGTCACACATAATTTATTCTATCATGAATTGTCCATCTGTTACGCAAGATATTCTGTCATGTTTTATTATACATTGCAAGTATGTCTTGTTAAGTATGTCATATATTACATGTATGTCATGTCATGTAATATTCACTGTTGCAAACATATCATGTTAAATATGTTGTTTGCTACATGTTATGACATGTTAAGTATGTTGTCTATTATATGTTATGACATGTTAAGTATGTTGTCTATTACATGTTATGACATGTTACAAAATGTTTTTATCTCAAGTAGGTCATATCTTTTGTGTTACATTTGAGTCACGTTATGTTACATTAGGGCTTCTGTCCTTTCGTATTCCAGTCATGTTTCGTCTCGAATACAGTTTGTGTATTTTGAGAACAGTTATGTCAAGTTGTTCATGTATCTCACGTTCATGTACGTCTTCTTGCAATTAAGTTATTGTTTAGTTCATGGTTATTGTTAAATCATGGTAAGCCCATGAGATAAGACTACTCTATTATGGTAATCCCGTGAGATAAGACTACGCTATCGTGGTAACCCCACAAGACACGAACATCATGGTAATTCCATGAGATACGAATATGTTTCGAGTTCATGTTAAGTCAAGTCTCAGATCAAGTTCATGTTAAGTCAAGTTTCAGATCAAGTTCATGTCGAATCAAGTCTCAGTCTAAGTCCAGTTCAGTTTAAGCAAGTCAAGTTTAGTTCACGCTTTAGTTTAACTTATGTCAATTATGTTATGATGTATGTCAAGTTATGCTATGATTACTTATGACTTTGATAATGCATTCATGCTTTTACTGCCATGCTATGTAATAGCCTGCTAGAAATTCAATGGTGGAATTTCTATTGACTTTAGGAACCTCTTGAAGATTCCATAAGTTTTCACGAATTGACCAATCGTATAGGTTTTAGTCTGTCAACATAATCGGTGTTTTCACTCACTTTGGTGCCAGAAGTCTCATTCTAATTATTTGAGGTAGTTATAAGCATCGGAATGTGTTATGGTCTACGCCATTAGATTCATTTGATTATTTAGGATTTTATGGAGCAATAAGTCTATTTTTATATTTTCAGACGAAACGCCTGTTTAAAACTATAAAATTACTTTTAAATGCACTTCAAGATTGAATTTTGGTAAACAATTTTCACTGTAAGTTAATATGAATATTTAGAATTTTTTAGTACTAAGTTTATTATTCACTTTTTCGAAATGAATAGTAAGCGCACTAAGTGCAATGTTTTCAAAATCATAGTGTCGAATGTCCAAATTAGATTAGAGAAGTTTTATCTGGGCACTCGGGGAGATCTTAGCCATACATAGCAAATAATATTAGACACTTGGCACCATGAGGAACATTTGATCGATTTGAATGAATCAAGGTGTGAGATTATGCCACCTAAGCAAAACCCTATTCCATCTGACCAATCAAATTGTGCCAAAACAAAGAGTATTTACACCCTAGTAAAATCATATATGGTTGGAATCCAACTGAGAACCCAAAAGCATGGTTGGAATCGAAATCCTAAACGGTTTTATCCAAACCATAAAGTGACCACCAAAACCTAAATGAATCAATTTTTAGCATTGTATTTAATCGCTTGATTAAATTACTTCTACATGCTAATCATTCAAATTTTTAGCATTGTACTAATCATTCAAATTTGTGTTAGAACATCATTATCTAACCTTGTTAACTTTTGAAATTTGATTGGACCAAGAGATATTGGATTTGGGGTTGATAGCAACCCAAACCCTCTTAAAATCTCAAAATTTAGGCCCATTCAGTTAAGGCCCATTAAAACCTACGAATTTGGCCACATTAGTATTGCTTCTTGGCTAAGTTTTGTACCCCAACTTGGCTTACCAAATCTTTCCAAAAGAAGGCCTAGAAGGTTCTTGAAGTAAAAAGCTAAACGGCCACCTCATTCTTTCAATTCTACACTCCACCTAGAGGAAATATCTTGGGCTGATTTTTATATATTGTATTGGGAAGAAAAGGCTAACACTCAAGCATTATTTCAGCCTTATCACTTTCCATGACTTGTGTAAGAAGCCCTTATTTATACTTTTCTTCGATAGAACATAAAAGACCCTATCGGGCAGCTATTATAAACTACTTTGCACGCCTGATTCTAAGCTTTTGGATGTGTTGTCTCACCAATTTCCCTTCATGAAAGTTGTTCCTTTCTGAGTTTAAGTTACGTGCATACCTTATTTGTTCCATTTGGAGAAAATTGGTCAGTCAAAAGTTGTTTAAACCTCAGAAAGGTCATTTTGGGCGATAAACTGGAGAGTGTGTTATATTTTAGAGTTTTTGACCAAGCTAATATATAGATCTTGGTTCAAAATTTTTATGGAGTATTTGATTACTTGTTAAGGATTTGTTACATGATCAAAAGTTTTGGTGAAATATCTTTTTAGATCTAGAAGCTTAGAAACTAGAAGAGGAAAAACATTTTCTGTTTTTAAGAAAGTTTAAATCTTTTATGGTGTAATCTTATTCCAATGGTGTTGATATTTTTATTTGAGGATCCTAAGACTTTTATATACATGTTAGAATGCTGGTTTGAAGATATTTCATGTTAGTTTCAAAGATATGAAATTTTTATGAAAGGCGAGATTCTGATAGGCCGAAGTGTTAATGTTCTTGGCTAAATTCATGTTTTGGTTAATTTTTAACCATGTGATCTTCAGTTTAAAGCTTGGATCTATTTTAGGACACCTTTATAAACCACGTGACATTTTGGTTTGAAGATCACATCTTTTTAAGTCTTGGATCAAGAAGTTGATCAAAATAAGTTAGAAACAAAAATTTGTTTTGAACTTGGAAGAAAAATAGAAAAGTTCAAGTATGGTTTTAGTGATTTTGATAACTTTTGTTCATGATTCAAAACATGATTATTTTTATGAGTATATTAGAAGAAAAGTTTTGGTTTAATCATGAGTTTTAAATTTTGAAAGAATTGCAACAAAAATCAAGGAAAATAGCCTATGTAAGTTTTGGTCCCTATAGAGTTTTAATGGTGGTGTTTAGTTTTAAATTTTTCTGAATTGACATTTGAGCTTAGGACAAAATTTGAGTGGAATGAGATGTAGGTGGTGGTTGGGTTGGTGCGTTGGCCAAGATTCTAGGAAAATGGTCTCTCTTTTCCTAGGCGCCTCTTGCCATTCTCATGGTTGGGTTCTTCAAGAAATCTTCCTACCCTTCTACATGTGTGACAAGTATCAGTAGGTGAGCTTGTCATTGTAACCCTCATAGCTGAAACCCTAAGGGTCTTCTTGGGGTTCCATGCCTCTGTTTTGTGGTGGCTCTAAGAGTCTCTTCCCTTTCCTAATCATGGCTCAAAGCTTTGGAAATTGCCAAAATCTTGTGGGAGGCATGTGGGGCTTTTGGGGTTACCGAAGCCCCAAAGTCTCTCACCTTCTTTGCCCCAAATCATGTATGGGTCCGTGGTGTCTCATGGGTAGGATGTGTATGTGTGACAAGTGGCTAGTAGTTGGTGAGTTGGACGTGTGCCCCAAGTTCCACTAGGGTTTCAAACCCTAATCCAAAGTGGTGGCCGAATTCTATGGGCCATTTTGGCCCTCCTTGTGAGATTGGATGCCCAATACAGCAAAACAAAATAATCAAATAGATGAAACCAAATACTCTAAGTATTATACTCCTCTTGCTTGGCCCAAAGATTAAACATAATATGGTGACAAAAGATAGGTGGACTTGGGTAAGTTCGGGTTGTCACACAAACTTCGTGAAACTATTTCCGCTTGGACCATGCTAGGGCACAGTAGACTCAGAGGGTGTGAACAGTTGACATGTACCTCACCATGTTCTTGATAGGACTGCGGCTCCCTTTATCTCGTTTAGTTTGCTAGGTTCTGGACTTTCTTGGTTTTGCCTCATCTCAGCTTCTTCCAATTGCTTGGAGGATATTGTTGTCATGTTGCATGGTGTGGCACTTAGTCCTAAAGCCTACAAGTGATGAGTATCCGGACACCACAGCCTGTGAGTTCCTCCATTCCTATGGTGTCCAGCTGCAATCGGGGAATTTACATAGTTTTCATGCATAGATGAGCCGTCGGAGTGGTGCATCTGGGGTCCAGTTTCTCGTACATCAAGTAGTGGAACATGAGGTTTTTCTTCATTTCTGGGATTGGTTGGGAGTTCTGACTGGAAAAGCGAGAGGCGTGGCAAGTTTCCAGTGCGTGCCATATGTTGGAGCCGCTCTGGATGGAAATTCCCTTAGTGGGCCTCTTCTCCTTGGGAAGCAGACCACTTGGCTTTGGTTTACTCATGGGTTTGGGAGAACCCAAGGCAACTTTGTCCAGTGCCCTTCTTACCAGGTAGAACATTGATCTTTTCCTAATCTCCCTTAACTGGTCATGATTCTTCGACAGATTGTCTTTCAGCATTCAGGAAAAGCTCCCATCTCGTGGTCAGAAGAGGCAAGCCTCCACTTCCTTGAAAGGGGAAGGGAAAAGACCTCATGTCGAACAAGCGAGTCCTAGCGATGCCAAGGAGGTTTGCAATCGGATGCACTCTGAAGTTGGTGCAGCCAACTCTCGTAAGGACCCCTTGTCACTACGCCTTAACAGGCGAACATGTCCCTGGCTCTGGCCATTGTGCCCCCTTTTGACCGTAAGGCTGAAATACTCAACTAGGGGCAAAATATGTTAGAATTATGAGAGACCCAGGTCTTTTCAAAACCCGTGACTCTAGAACAGCTCGTAGTGGGTCAGTCCCTGTTCGTGAGCCCAACTCTCCATGAAGTGGTTCTGCGAAACCTCAGCTTAGTCCCCCTTTGTCTAACATTGCCTAGACACGCAAATGTCAGCATCGAGTTCTGGTAGCCTTGCGGGAGTCTCCCATGAGGGGGAGGGTAACCTCGACTTGTTGCATGACGAATTCTTCTTTCCCTCTCATCCCCACAATGCTCCAGGCCCAGCCAATAAGGTGCCATTCAAGGAGTTTGGAACCTCATCATCAGAGTTGGCAAGCCATGCCGGCGAGTAGCAATGATTGGTCCCTCTTGAGGGTTACCCTTTTTTGGAAAGCTTGGTGGTCATGCCTGGCGGGGCCACATTTGTCGTTGGTCCCCTCAATGGGTACACACGAAGTTCTTCTGGATGCCTGCACTATTTATGCTGAAGTTCCTCCAGGCTCTGGGCTTTGTGTCCCCAGGCAAGGAAGGTTCCCTGGAGTAGGCGAGAGGTCGACACATGGGGAAGGAGTCCATATCGCTCCCTAATGCCTTCATTTCCTAGTGCATTGCGGAAAAGCAAGCTTGTTCCCCTTTGAATGGTAAGCGATGGGGCAGTTCCCTCAAGAGCGTATGATGGTTCTCGAGAGGCTCCTTCCATGTTCACCCTAGAAGCGGGTGAACCCAAGGCTTTTCCCATGCTAGAGCGAACTGTAAAAGCCTTTCAAGGCTTCTTTTCTTCGATAGGTAGCTCTTCTTCCGGTGCATGCCCTTTCCCATGTCTAGTTTAATTTTCTTCTCAGTTTCCCAGGGGGTTCAGCTGCTGGTGGAGTGGATTGTTCATCACCATGCTAATTTGTTGGATGAGGCTTGTTCCTCTCACACCTACATAAAGGAAGATAGGCAAACCGTAAAAGGGCCGGATGTAGTGTAATAGCTTGCTAGGAATTTCAGTGGATAAATTTCTTGAGGTTTTAGGAACATCATAAAAGTCCCGGAAAGGTTTCATGAATCGAGCAATCGCGTAGGTTTTAATCTGTCAACATAGTCGGTGGTGACATACACAATTTTCTTTATTTGAAATACTTAGGAGCAGGAGATTGTGAAACAGTTTGTGCCATTAGCCTCAAATGAATATTTAAGATTTTACGGCACAATACAATGATTTTCATTTTTTGGATGATAGTTGTCCGAAAATGCATTTCGATTTAATCAAGGCACTCATAGTCAAATTTGCTAAATAAAATTGCACTCTTAGGTTAGTAGGATTATTTAGGATTTTACGGTGCAAAGTTATTTTTGCCATATTCGGAGTGAATAGTAACACCTGTGGTTAGCACTCTATCCACTCGTTTTCAAATCATAGTGTGGATTGTCCAAATCAGTCTAGAGAAGTGTTATTTGGACATTTGTAAGATTTTAGCCACACTTGATGATAGTATAAGACAGTTGACACTAATAGGAACTATGAGATGAAAATGTGAATGGAAGGAAGGAAAAGTCAAGCATTGCGCCATGCCATTTAAGCCAAACACTATTCCATCAAATCATTCATTTTTGTGCCAAACCAAAGAGGGTTTTAACCCTATTGAAACCCCAAATATTTGAGATCCAATTGAAACCACAAAAACATTGTGGAAGCCAAAACCCTAAATGGTTTCTGAAACCCTAAATGTTGGCCAGCCTTAGCTTAGTATTTAATCACTTGATTAAATTACTTCTACATGCTATTAACCACTTAAATTTATGTCATTACACCCTCATTCATTCTTTTATACCTTACTAATTTCAATGGGCCATGATTTGGATCTGGGCTTGTTAGAAACGAAAACCCCAAACCAAACCCTCTTGAAACCCTAAATGATGCCCAATTGGTTTTTGCCCACTAAGGCCCACCGAAAAGCTCCACCTATGCAAGGCTTCTTAGGGAAGTTTCTCCACTGCAATGAGTGTCCTTTCGCTGCCTTTGTTAGCCCAAACAGTAGCTAATGGGAGGGCTATCAGCCACCTAGCCACCCTTCACATGAAAGCTTCCTTCGTTGAAAAGCCATGTGTTGTTGCCCACGATTTTGCCCATAGTTTTGCTGAAAAACCCACCATCAAATGGTCATTTCTCACATCCCCTCTCAGGCCCCTAGATCTATACAAGTCTTCAATGGCTTGTTCTTCAACTTTTGGTCACTTTCACTTTGCTTTCTTGGAGAGATCTCTAGAGGAGATTTCAGATAGTTTTTCTAGCCATTATTTCTTGAATTTTTCAAACCCTTTGTAGTTGAGTATTTTGGATTTGGAGTGTGTGGTCTAAGTCAAGAACACATGGTACTCGATTAAGACACAAACTTGAGGCTCACGGGTTTGTTTTGTATTTTTATAGATTTTTGCTAAGTGATCATAGGTTTTGATGCTTAGATCATGTTTAGAACTTGAATATGAGGTATATTTTTTTTTATTTCTTGAAGGTTTATTTAATGAGAAATTCAAATATAATGGTTCTATCTAAAATCAAAGTATGTGATACTCGGTTTTGAATTTAGCATGCAAGCCGATTGTGTTGAGAGACGTTTTGTAATTTTTGTGGTCTTTGAATTTCTTGTTCAAGCATTTTATGGACTTATGAACATGTTAAAGATATGTTTATGGGCTTTTCAAGTCCTTGGAGTTTATTGGAAAGGAAATAGTCCAATTTCATCAAAGAGTGGTTTAAGTTTTAGTGTTCTAACAATTTCTTGTCATGAAGAGTTTCTATTTTTTTGAAGTATTTGTTTTATGATCTTAGCATGATTTTTAAAACATAGGATGTGATCTTTATATGTTGCATAAATTGATTTGACTATGTGGTTTGAAATTGGATAGAATTGGAACAAAAATTAAGGCTTTTAGCCTAGCATGTTTCGACTTAGGCATAGTTCACATAGTTATGTTGTGTTTTAAATTTTTTTAATTAGATATTTGGATTTAGGAAAATTTTACATGAGAAATATAAATTTTGGTGAGATTTTTATCTAGGATGCAAAATCTTTAATTTAGGAGTAAAATGTTCATTTTCCCACAAGAAGAGGATTAAAATGGTAATTTTACTTTGAGTTAGTATTTTATGTTTCTAAGTTTATTTATGGGGAGTTTCTAACTCTTAGAAATAGCTCCTTTCAGTTCACGTTATCTCATGCTAACTTACGTCACGCTATAATTATTATAATTTGGCCTCTAACTTACTTTCAGGAAACTTGTGTATGTATGGTGATAAGAAACTATCGTTCATGTTTATTATGCTTATATACATGTTATGTTATGCCATACCATGTTTTCATTTCAATTACATACTTATATGTTACATGTTATGTCATGCCATCTTTAACTGTTACACACCATGTTATGCCATGCCATGATTCATTTCTAGTACATGTTTATCTGTTACACGCCATGTTACGCCATGCCATGATTTATAACATGGCATGGTTTATGTTACATGGCATGGCATGGTTTATGTTACACAACATGGTTTATGTTACACACCATGTTATGCCATGCCATGTTTATCTGTTACACGCCATTTCTAGTACATGATTTAAGAGACCATCAAGAAACACTTTCCCAATCAGTCATGCATGGGGTACTCATGGCGCAATTTTATTTTGAATGTCTGAGTATCTCCATTGATAATTCATGCAAGGCACTTATGGCGTAATCATTCAAATTGTTAGAGTACCTCTACTAAAATGCTCATGGTGTAGTCATTCTAATTATTAGACTATTTTTATTAAAGTTATTACTAAGTACTCCTAGCGTAATCATTCTAATTGTTAGGGCATCTCCATTTAAAATACTCATGGCATTATCATTCTGATTGTCTAAGTATCTCTGACGAAATAGGTTGGGTGTAATCATTCTAATTGTTCACCTTTTTCTAATGAAACAGTTGACGAAATCATTCTGATTGTCAGGGCATTTCAGTTTCGTGTCAGTTTAGTTCATGTCAAGTATTTCCAATTCATATTCAATCCATGTCATGTTCATGTCGGTTCATGTCAAGTTTATATCAATTTCAGTTCATGTTAAGCTCAGTTTAGTCAAGTCATGTCATGTCCATGTTTAGTCACACATTTTTCGTCAATCACATTTCATGTCTATTTAACTAGTTTATTTATGAAACAAGATTCCAAGTTCATGTTCAGTTTCAGTTCACATCATGTTTAATTTAGTTAAAGTCAAGTTCAAGTCAGTTCCAATTCATGTTAGTTTCCAAGTTATATCAGCACATGTCATGCTATTTGCTAAGTCATGTCGCGCCCATTCATGTTCACGTCAGCATTCATGTCTTTTCACTATCATGCATGCATACATTAATTTAAGTTGGTTGTTAACTTGCTTAGATTTGTAATCAAATCTCACTTAATGGTCCCAACTATCATTTATCCCGAATGGTAGACTATGTGTTAGGAGGATGAGGAGGACCCACAGAGGATCATCTAGACAAGGTCAATTAGGTTGCAATGCAACAATGAAGAGCTCCTCACGTCGATGCTCAAATTTCTGGATAGGATTATGCTAACCTGGCCGAGTTGCGCAAGTTACTCCTTGTGACGCCCCTACCTCCGCTTAGGATGTAACAGAGACTTAGAGCGTCGGGACATGTAACATAAGATTACAAACCTTCGTACATGACAGTTAATATGCAATGCATCCTAGAAATGCAGCTAGCAGTATGCAATAGTCGCAACAGAAAGTAAGGGTGAAAATAAGCTTATGCCATAATAACTAAAATCATCCCAATAATATTGATTAAACTATAAGTTCAAATCATCACGTAGTTTAATCTTAATACAAAACACCAAGTTTCCAAAAATCTAAACCATCTGCTTCATGCGCTCTATGGCATGAAGGGTCAAGCCTAGAAATATCAAAATAAGATCAAGTCTCATGTCAATGTATGGTTCCTCCTCAACCCTCTTAATCCACTGGTCCATTGGGACCATTTGCATCTACAACTTCTATCATTTCAATGAAACGATAGTGGGTCTATAAAGGGTGAGATTTACTTAAAATCTTAATAAGTTGGACAACCAACGTGCATAAAGATAAGTTATGCATGAAGAATAATAAACATGTAATGCATGCAATGTAGAAAAACTGTATTTGCCTCCCATTTAGATTTCTCAAGAAAATAGATTTTTTATGCACATTTTCCATAATTTTGCTTCCATAGTTAAAAACTTAGTCTTTCATCATGAATCACATAAAATCATAGAATTAACATAGTGTATGGTATCATTACAGTTCCCTATATACACTGTGAGTATCTGCTAGTGACCATAGTACAACTCACTTTGAAACTACGTTGTTTGCAGACTCGTTCTCAATGCATTGGTGACATAACATAACATCGTAAAAATCATAACATGTACACCCACCAGCATTAGGTGTCATAACATATGACTTCACTCCGACATTTTTTAAAAAGAACCCATTCGAAACTTGTTGACTGTTTTTCATTAACCCAGGGGTTACCACTCCATATTTAATCACTCCAGAGTGGATAGAGGAGTTCGACCATAAAACTTCACTATCCTAGCCGTTAGGGTCGTGATAAAATAATTTTTCATGCAATAGTTTAAAAAATAATTTTCATGATATGCATGTATGTGGCACATTTAAAAAATAATGACAAATATGGAACATAAGATATGAAATTTCATGCTCAAAATGACAATTATAAAATGAATGCGGCATTTATCAATAAATTATAAATAATCATCAAAGTGTAAGTTAGAGGCCAAGTTACAGATTGTTGAAGTTGGAAGTGAGGTAGTGGTTGTGATAAAAATTGTACTAAGTTAGAATCTATACTAGCTTAAGGAAAAAATAAAATTTTCTAGATAAAAGGAAAAATTATGAAAATACCCCAAAACTTCTACTAATGCAATTGCTCTCCAATCTTTAACCAAAATTCATAGTCCTCATATCTTGCACATTCTAAGACCGTCTATGCCTTAAAAAAATAAAGTGATCTTAGCCTATTCATTCTCAATTCGTGGCATGCTCTCTAGTTGATGCCTATACGAAATTTTGACTATTGATCCTCATGAATGCATGCATAACAATTTCTTCCAAGAAAAAATCACTATAAATTCTCAATGACGAAATAAAAGCTTAACTTTGAGCAAGTTCATCCCAACACTTAATCATGCCTAATAAAATCCTTAAATTCTAACTAAAACTAAGTAATGCATGATATGACATTTCTATCAATGACATGCTAGAATTAAATCATGCATTCTTCTTATGCCAATTAGAAGGTTTTCTAAAAGCTCATATTTCAAGCCTAAGTAAAATAAGTTAATTTCCTCAAATGAAGCATGATCAAAAGTCAAATGATACATGCTTTGATGATAAACACAAGATAGAGATTAAGACCTATTATGGCATGTTTCTAACCTCAAACTAAACCTTCAAAAATTACTCTAAGACATACTCGAATAATATCATGAATTATCGAGGCATATCATAACTAATATTTCCATCAAAATAATTTCAACAATAAACCTATCCACCAATATTTCATTTTCTAGCTAAACATGGTATCTCATGCTATAATCACCCAACATTAATGCTATAAAAAATACAACTTAACATTTAAACTAAGATCTAGAGAGAAAACTTACAAAGATTCCGTAACCTTTGAAGCTTTCCACTCAAAGCTCACAACTCAAGAACTCACTTAGAACACTTAAGAACTTCAAAGAACTAGAGGATGAGAACACTCAAGAGAGTTTGAGGCAGTGAAGTGAGGATGAAGTGGAGTTTATATAGGCTTCATGGGGTGTGTGTGGCGTTGGCAAGCTGGCCTCCCATTGGGGGGTTTGGGCGGTGGTGATGATGCTGCCTAGCCTAGATCCTCCTTGGGTGGTTGGCTACTTTGGTGATCATTGCACCATAGGGTAGGCTGAAATGGCTATGGGACAGGGGCTTGCCTTGCGATAGCGGTGAAAGAGTGGTGCAATTAATGCCATGCTTAAGGATTAATGGTGCCTCCAAGTATGGGGTAATTCACAAGGCAAAACTTTCTTGTCCTATTCATTTGGACTATCCTCTTGTAAATTTGGGGCTAGTTAAAGGCATACTTGAGTATCCTCTATAGGTGGTAGACGTTGGGGATTGGGTGGTGAAGTGGTGATTAAATAAAATCAAATAAATGGAAAATTTTCATGGGTGGTTTGCCAAAAATTCAAGACCATTTTCGGATTGAACAAAATTTGGGGTTTTAGCTAGGGTTTTCAAAAATCAAACTTGGTAGGAGATTTCATGAATAAATGAGGGGCCAATGACATAAATGTCCTTAATAAAAATGGTATAAAAATATTCGAGCTAGGGGCACATTAGTCCATTGCACACAAAAGTACGCATGGGTGTCAATTGGTATGGTTTTAGGGTTTGAAATGTCATTGCCCTAAATGACATGTGTAAAGGTTTATATCAAATTCTAATATGATCTATGAGTAATATAAATGAATAACTAAATAAGGAAATTTTAGAACAAAAGGATGAGAAATGATAAGAATAAAAAGCAAGCTTAAAACATGGTTTCAAGATCACTAATCGTGTGGTGATTGATCAATGCTCTTAACCAAGATTCTAAACTTAATTCAATTCTTTCTAAAGCTCTTAGGGTCATGGAATACTCTAATGAGACAGTCTTTTAAATTCTAGTGTTAATCTAAGAGATCATCTATAAGGGTAAATAGGCGGGGTATTACACTCCTTAGGCTAACCTGGTAGTTATTATGTTCGTCTCATTAAGTACATGAGGAGTCCTATCTCTAGTACCAATAACATTATTGACATTTTGGACAAGTACTGTAACGTTTAGATGTTAGTTATTATATGTTTATGAAGTATGCTCATGTTAATTTGGGATATGTTATATCTGGAGTGTAGTATTGCTCAAAAAAGAAAACAATTATCCACTGCGAATATTGCTTATTGTTAGATGCGTGCTAGGTGCATTGTATCTTTATCCGTCATGAACGGGGGGTAGTTAACATTGTGTTGCATGTCTTGACGCTTCAGAGTCTGCCAGATCTCAAGCGGAATCTATGGGCGTCATAGGTAAATAGGAAGGAGTGGGCGGCCATTTGTGTTGGATAGGATGCTTTTCTCCACTACCAGGAAGAGTAGCTGGACGACCTATTCCACAAGCTTAAGGGAGAGTAGGAGAAGCTAACAATGAAAACCCATGAGGTTGACCATTTGAGGGAGGAGTGGGATTATGAGGCGTGGCGTCAATGAAGGTATGGCGAACTATTTGAGCAGAGGAAGGGCTTGCGAGCGTAGGTGTTTGGAGAGAGCCATGTAGGTCGACGCTTTCCATCATCAACTCTAGGCAGAGTTCCAAGCTCATCTTAATGAAGCAGCCCAGAGGGATGCTCACCTTAAGCTATCATTTAGGTGCTTAGAACCCTTCGGTTAGAGCAATCATAGCACAATGCCACCGTGTCAACTTTACAAGGGGAGCTTGTTGCGTCTCATCAAGAGATTGCCTTATTAGAGGCTGAGCTGGCATCTTTACTAGAGGAGGTTGTGCAATTGTCCCCCGAAATCATGGTAGCTTGAAGTGTCCGCGACTAGGCTTGGGGCGATTGGCTTGCCCTTGGGATTGAATTGTTGAGGAACCATCTATTGAGCCACATTGGGACTGACCTATGCACCCTTCAATTGGAGTCAGTGCGGCCAAATGACATTTTCTATCAGTATTTGGACTCCATAGGTGCTAACACAATGCCCAATGCCTTCCCGCATCTAGCCGTCAATCCTGAGCCTAAACTAAGCCCTTAGTTTGGGCGTTTATTTAGAATTTATAGTACTTCCCTTTGTATTGTTTTTTAGACAATTCTACTTTTTAGTCAATGCTCTTGCTTGAACCATCCCCTTTTGATTGATTTGATTGTCTACTTTGCTTGGTCTTTGCCTACTTCCTTTGTGTGAATCTTACCATTTGATTGCTGAACATGCGTGTTAGCCCTGACAATGAGCTTGCTTGGCAATACTTGGCTTAGGCTGAGTGGCAAGGGTTGACACCCTCAAGGAAGTGGTGTGATCCATGGAGATTCGCTTGGTGCGAGTGTAGTGACCACTCGATTTAGGTTCGGTGAGAGACAGATTCAACTGCACTAGTGAGGGTCAACACCCTTAAGAAGATGTGTCATCCGTGGAGATTCGCTGGGTGTGACTATAGCAACCACTCGGCTTAGTTTCGGTGGGAGACAGACTCGATCGCACTGGAGAGGATCAACACCCTTAAGAAATTAGTGTCATCTGTGAAGATTTTTCGGGTGTGAGTGTTGCAACTACTCGACTTAGATTCAATGGGAGACGGACTCGACCGCACTAGCGAGAATCAACACCCTTAAGAAAATGGTGTCATCCATGGAGATTCAATGGGTGCGAGTGTAGCGACCATTTGGCTTAGGTTTGGCGGGAGATGGACTCGACTGCACTGACGAGGACCGACGCCCTTAAGAAAGTGGTGTCATCCGTGCAGATTCAATAGGTGCGAGTGTAGCGACCACTTGGCTTAGGTTCGGAGGGAGATGGACTTGATTGCACTGGCGAGGACCGATGCCCTTAAGAAAGTGGTGTCATCCATGGAGATTCTTTAGTTGTGAGTGTAGCAATCACTCGGCTTTAGGTCAGTGGGAGATAAACTCGACTACACTAGCGAGGATCAACACCCTTAAGAAAGTGATGTCATCCATGGAGATTCACTGGGTGCGAGTGTAGCGGCCACTAGGCTTAGGTTCAACAGGAGATTTGCCACTACTAACTGGTACGCTTGACGAGGGAAAGTATATGGAAGAAAGTCAATTTCATTACATTACCAAGTTACATCAGAGAACTTATGCAAAATATTTCTTAAGGTGCTCGACGTTCCATGGTCGAGGCAGTTCCTCTCCTTTCCCTTCCTTGAGGTGGTACAATCCTCATTTGTGGCTATCCTCGACCATGTATAGTCCCTCCCAACGCAGGCCCAACTTCCCTTCCATCAATATCATTGCTTCAGCTTCTTTCAACGATCTCCCACTTTAAATGTCCCTTGCTTGACCATTCAACTAAATTACTACTTCGTCTTTCTCTTGTGGGCAGCCATCTTGATCTCTGTCTTTTCCCTTTTTTCTTCTAGCTGGTCGAGGTTCTCTTCCACTCGACTCCTCATCATAATGCTAAACTCTGTAGCTCGGTGTCCTGATCTCGATAGGTATTGCCGCTTCGCTCTCGTAGGCCATGGCGAACGGTGTTTTGCCTATCAGGATCTTTGCGGTAGTTCGGTATGTCCATAAGACTCTGGCGAGTTCTTCAGACCACGCTCCAGCCTTTTCTTCAGAATGGCGAACACTGTCTTAATGGTGGCCTCGACTTGACTGTTAGCTTGGGGATGGCTTGGAAAGGAGTATCTGACCTTGATCTCAAGCTCTGCACAATAGTAGCGGTAGTGATTGGAGTTAAACTGCTGCCCGTTGTTGGAGATTAGGCTTCGAGGGACTCCAAACTGGCATACAATGGACTTCTAGAGGAATTTGGTGATATTGCATGTCGTGATAGTTGCCAAGGCCTCTGCCTCGGTCCATTTTGTTAAATAATCCACTACGATAACAGCGACCTTCACTCCCCCTTTGCCCTAAGGCATGGTACTACGATGTCAAATCCCCACTGCGTAAAGGCCATGGCGTCGTTATCATTGTCAGCTCTTCTGGCGAGCAATGAGGGCAAAGGCACAGTCCTTAAGGATGCATGACCAATAGTAGCCTACCTTAAGGACCTATCCTGCCAAGGCCCTTCTGTTGGAGTGATTCCAGCACACACCTTCATGTAGTTCTGCTATCACATTTCATGCCTCTTTTGTCAAGATGAACTTTAGGAGGGGTGTGGAAAACTCGCGCCTGTATAATATTCAGCCCACAAGAGTGAATTGAGCTGCTCTGTTCCTTGTCTTTCTGGCCTCCCACTTTTGGGCAGAAGGCTCGCCACTGGTTAGGTACTTCACACGATACGTAGTGCCCATTCAGGAGTCCCTAAAGTTACCCCTGAAACTTTGCTCCAATTGTTGGAGTTTCCAGCATCTGAACTTCTACCTCCGAGGCAAGGTTGTCTCGTTCATGCCCGATGGGACTCTCGCCAGTTTGTCCACCTTCTAGTTATCCACACGTGGTATTTGCTTGATGCTGAAGTATTGGAAGCAATCAAATACATAGTTGTTGCAAGTACATCATCAACTATGTATTGCAACTTCGCCCATCATCAACTTTGCCCATTACTTGACTTACCCCGACCTGGGACATTGACCTCCTTTACCCCTATTACCTCTGCCATGGCGAGCCCGCTAGAATTTCCTCGTACTCTGCTTCATTGCTGGTGACTTTGAATGTGAGCCTTATTGCATAATGGATTTCGTTATCGACATCAGTTACGATTTGAATGCCCACCCCATAGCCTGCAAGGCAAGAGCAGCTGTTAGTGGTGACTTGCCAAGGCTTACTGGTACGTGGTGCTCATACCTCCTTGGGAAAGTTGGTGAACTCTACCATGAAATACGCCAACACTTGTCATTTCATAGTACTCTAAGGAGGTATTCGATATAGAACTCGCTCAGTTCAATCGACCAATTCACAATGCATCCCAACATATCAGGCCACCGTAGCACCTTTCCCAAGGGGATCTCCCTCAACAACTTGATGGGGTGGTCTTGGAAGTAGGCCTCAACTGCCAGGCTACTGTTATTAGTGCAAATGCTAACATGTCTAAGCGTGGGTAACAAGCTTTGGCCCCTTTCAGGTTGCAGCTTGTGTAGTATACAGGCTTCTGGGCATTCTCACACTCCTTCATTAGAGCGGCCGACACTGCATGTGGGAAGATCGACAGGTACAAATATAGGGTTTCCCCTTGCCCGGCTTGACTCAAGAGGAGTGGGTTGGCTAAGTACTCCTTGAGTCGTCCGAATGCCTCATTGCATTTGCTGTTCCAGGAGTTGGCTTTTCACAATACTTGGTAGAATGGAAAACTCCTATCCTTTGATTTGGACACGAACTTTTTGAGGGCCGCTAAACTGCCGATCAATCTCTACACTTCATTGAGGTTCTTGGGCACCTTCATATTGATAAGCGCCTTTATTTTCTCGAGATTGGCCTTGATTCCCCTTTCCTAGACCACTAAGCTCATAAAGTTTCCTGAATTCACTCCAAATGCTCATTTTGTCGGGTTGAGCTTCATCTTGTACTGCCATAGGACAAGGAGAGCCTTGTGTAGGCCTACTATATGGTGTTCAGGCTCCCTACTCTTCACAAGCAAGTCGTCCACATGTATATGTTGCACCCGATTTGGTCTTTAAACATGCGGTTCTCCAACCTTTGCTATGTGGCACCAGGCTTCTTCAACCCAAAGGGTATCACTTGGTAACAATATAACCCCCTATCCGTTATGTAGGAGCTCTTCTCCTGGTCTCTCGGGCTCATCCGGATTTGGTTGTAGCTGGAGTAGGCGTCCTGAGGGTGAGGCCTGTCTCGGCCATTTGTTCGCCGGTTGTCCTGAGGGTGAGGCATTTTGGATGACCCACCGCTCTAGTTCCCAACTCTTCTACATTGCCACTATCCTCTACTTGAGGCAGACACAATCTTGGGTCCTATGCCCCTCCGCATTGTGATAGGCGCACAAACAGGGATACCTTCCACTATACTCGTTTCGCTCGGGATCCCTTCATGAGCACTCTTCGCTTCCCACTCTCACGTTCAGGCTTATGTGTGTCACCTGGGGGCCTCACCCCTGGGAGGACACTTCCCCTTCTCTCCTCCTTTTGTATGGATATTTCCTTGTCTTCCATTCCTTCTCGCGGTTCTTGTTGGCTTTGGCCTCCTTTGACCCCTGCTCCAATTAAGGATTCCCTTGGGGCAATCAGGGCTTTTAGAGTATCCTCTACATTGATGAAGTCGTCAGCCCTATCCAACATCGTCAGAGTTCTTTTTGCCAACTCTGCCATGAATGGGCTCCTAGGCCAAATTCCTCCCAGTAATGTAATTTTCTCATCCTGATCGTCTGTCGTCATATGCTCCTTGTTGAACCTACTAAAGTATACCTCAGACTTTGGTTCTTCTGCTGCTTAACATAAGTAGGCAACCGACCGTCTCCTCCGCTGTCAATGGAACTCATTTGCAAAGCTCTGAACCAAGCTCTTGCCACTGTCTTGCATATCAAGGGGAAGGCTTGACATGTTACTTCTCCCTAGAAACCGTGGAGCATCATGTAAGCCTTGAATGTCACTAGGTGCTCGATAGGATCCCGGGACCAGTCATATGGCTCGATTTGGGGAACCTTGAACTTAGGTGGGTGCGGTGTTGTCATCATGTCCACGCTCAGGTCCATCATACTTAGTAAGTGATCAAGTGATGAAGATGAGCCTACTTGCCCATGAGGTTATGCAGATTGTCATGCATTCTTCTTTTCTTCATTATCAAAGGTGGGTTTGCCTTCACCTTGGGACTCAGCTTCATTTTGCCCGTCACGACTGGACCCTGCCTCTCTCCATTTTAATGCTTGGTTCTCTTTTTAGAGGTTCTCCATCTCCAAGGCCATCACTTTTAGCTTCTACTCCATCTCTACACACCTCCCATCCATGTTGTAGTTCGTTCGTTCTCCCGCCGTGATGACTTTCTAGTTGCGGGTTTCTTGAGAATGCATTGTTACAGGCATGCGAAAAGCACGTTGAATTCCGTCGGATCCCATAGATGGCGCCAAACCATGACGGCATCTGTTCCACAATGTCCACCTGCTTACACCTGAAATCAAGAGAGCTAGCACGACCCCTTCGACCTGGAGATACCTCTGATGCTTAAGTTAATGCCCATTGGAGTTGCCATAATTGTTTAATGGAAGAGAGGAAAACGATAGATAGTGATCCACCTGCCCTTAGATCTTTTTCTTTTTGCCTTTTTGTATCCCTTGCTCCGCTACGGAGGGGTCTCGACCATTATTTGTTAACAGTCAGGTGGTTGACCTTTTTTGCAAAGGCTGACCTCCGTTTATGTCCCATGGCCTGGTCGAATGGTGGGCCGCTCGACTAATTATTTGTAGGATTCGTTCTGGACGCTTGTTTAGTAGGCTTCACTGGGCCCTTATCCCTTCGGGTGCATTTTGGGTTCAACACGTAGAATTCTTGCAAAGTTAAACTTCATGCAACCGCACTAGACAGTTGTTAATGAGGCCTCAAATTTAACCAGGTGTTCTTGAGTTTTCTACCTATATTTAACTTTGTACTCCACGGTGGTATCAGATAATACTAGCCTTGTAAATGGTACAATCCCCCCATATTCACATATTCATGTTGGAACCTTTGGAACACTTACGGGGCGGACAACTCTATAGCCTGTCTTACATCTCAAAGTCAACTTGTAAAACATGTGTTGTTTGCTCATTTGAAGTCTGCTTGTAGTTCTTGATGTCACTTATCAAACCAATTAAGACTCAAGCGTAATGTCTCGAAAAGATCATGTTTTGGTTTCAAGTACTGCAACGCGTTGTTCATAGACTCAATGCTTTGGATATATTTCATATCGGCAATAAATATATTTTATACCATAGCCCATTTTACTTTAACATCAAATATCACACTCAACCATTTATTACTAACAAGGCTTTACTTCTTAAGCATATTATCCTATGTAAGTAGTCATTCATCTCCATCTTCGTAATCATATGTATATTGCCAAAATCAACTACAAATTACTTTGATGAATGAAATACATGAGTCGTATTTTTGGCAGCATTCTGAATCGAGTTTCATCAAAAAGTAATGCTGCACTAGAGGTAACAATTGTTTATGCATTTTTACGATAAGTTATTTCAAAGCATATCAAATCACCGAAGTGTTACTAATAATAATCAACAATTGATCATCTGGTGTGCCCGAAAAGCATTCATGATAAGATCATTGCCATCAAGTTGTATTGAATAAAAATAAAAGGGATCTTCTAATTTCATCTTGTGAAAATATTCAATCACAATGACCACCCCTTTCGTCAAAACCATCTTCCTAGAGTAGTGTACATAAATTTTACAGTCGGAATCCAAAAATCCAAGATTTTTATGACCCCTAACTTGCATGCGTAACACATCTATATTTTGTTCGGTTGATATTCCTTATTTCTCAAGATTATTTGCAATAGCTTTTTGAGCAGCTGTAATATTTCTTTCTTATCTTAACTATATGGAAAAAGATAGTGGGCCGCCTAAGTCTTACCGCTTGGTGTGCCCGCTTGACATGGCATGTATATGTCAAATTTATTTTTTTATTTTTGAGAAAAAGGAAAAAGCTACGGAAACCAAAACACTTGCATTTGAAACCCAGTCAGACGTTCCCCTCGCCTCCCTCCCTCCCCTTCACATTATCGAACTCCATTTCCGACAGAAATCTGAAATGAGTATACTCTCTGCAGATCTCCCTCTCTTTTTTCCAATCTCTCGTGTTGAACGTACACAGTAGGTGAAAAATCTGATTGTATTAATGAGATCTCCCTCTTTTCCATTTATTTCTCATATTAATTCTACCAAAAACGAAGAAATAAATTTTGAGAGATATATGATATGGGGAGGGAAAAAAACCTAATCATCACCTGGCCCGTACTCATCTTGCACTTTCCATCAACCCAGTTTGTCATTTCGTTCATCTTTGAGAACCCAGATGATAAGATCTTGATTCCCATTATAATCTCTTTTTTTTAGTTGTTTTCCATTTTCAGGTGGTTTTCTAGTCTCTTAGCTCTAACAACTGATAGATGGCAAAATACATATGCCTGTGCCTGTGTCAGATTGATCACTGGCTTTGATCATGAATCTAAAGAGAAGTGACTATTTTTTTTTTTTGAGAAACTTTTAGTTGTGTGCGGCTAGTTTACCATAGGTGTACTCTATGATTTTCTTTTAGAAAAGAAAATTGAGATTTCCTTGTTAGATTGGCAGTTGATTCATTGAAGGTGGTGTCCGTGATGCAGGTTGTAAGAAGCCACTGCAACTTTAACCTTTTTACTAACAACTCAATCAACTCAAGAACAGATAATCGAATCAAGAAGAGAAACTAACAAGATTCCATTATGAACTTGCTGAGAATCTTCGAGGGATTCTCAACCTCCAAACTAATTTCTTCCAAATGAGCAATCAATGGTTCGAAAGCTCCCCTCAGCACTGCTTATATACACGCAGGCTGAGAAGAAGAAACACAAAACGCTAACAACAAAAGATAAAACGCAACTCTGATAAAAAGCTACAACAATCGAAACGCCCCGTTTCATTAAACTTCCTTCATAAAACGCAGCTGCATGCACTTCAAACGCTACCTCCCATTAAACCTCAAAACTCCCCGTTTCATTAAAGACTTCATTCTGTTAAAACGGTTATTACTCCCTCCAACTCCTCCTGGACACAACTCCTTCAGCCTTCATAATGGATACTGCAGATCTTCAAGGCCTTCACAAGGCACCCGTGACACAGGTTCTATAGCTACTAGGGTTTCAAAAGCTTTTCTCTGCTGCAGGGACGAAGGCTTCTAATTTCGATTTTTTGTTTAACCTAATCATGTGCCAACATCGGCATGCCAGGTCAAGGGGGCATGCCGAGCGGTAATGCTCAGGCGGCCCAATAGCATCTCCCTAATATATATTTATATATATATGGATATATATATATATATATATATATATATATATATCCAAGTTTAATACCAGGCACGTGCATGAATGCATAAGCTTCGTAGAACTAACAACATTCAATGAATATTACCAAGCATTAAAGGGATCGCAATATCGGCTAGAAACTTATAAGCGGCAAAACACGTCAGCTTTTAAATATTCCACGTACACATGTAATTAAAAGTTTTATTCAGCATTAAGAAAAAGGCTTATGACAGCTTATGATATGGCATAAAATTCTGCATCATTCCCACTTTCACATGTACTGCAAAACATGACAATAAATATCGCATGAACTTGTAGAAACGATCCACTTGATAATTCGAAGACATGTCTATGGAGTGTGTTGCTCCTTTGTTATCGTTTTCTTTCTCATCGTCCAAAAAGCAGCATAGTAACGATTCTGCAAAAGATCAAATGCTGAGATGCCCAAACCATCAAGGCTTTTTAAGATATGGTACGACACCTGTGCATTCTTAAGTCTTATAATGTACAAATTCCAGGTAGCATAGACATGCTAATTAGAGAAAGGTGGAACCATTAGAAAATGAGCAAACTCTTAGATATAAATTGGTTTCCACATCCGACCTTAGTATCTCAATGACTTTGATTGTTAAAATTACTTTCTACCAACCACTGGCTATTAAACCACCTCTGGTCGGGCAGCTTTGGACACACCTAAAGTCCTACTTGGGTGTTAAGTTTAACGACTAGTGTTTATTTGAACTAAGAAATGTTCATCGATATCACTTCTGAGAGTAGCAACAACATTATATATAATCCACAAGATGGAAAAAAAGAGTACTTTAAAGGGAAACCCAGGGCATAGAATAAGAAGCTTACTTGCATCATTGATCTGGGATTTGTAGTGTAGGTTGTCTCAATGGTCTTCTCCTTCTGAAATCTCGAGCATAATAGATTTTTACATATGCTGTATTTCACAGATACATAGGCAACAGAACGGGTATGGTTCAAAAGATTACCTCAAAGTGAAATCCATGATGCAATGCTATCCTCTTCACATCTTCCAAACTCAGTTCAATGGACATTTCCTGAAAACATTAATGTTAAGTACACAATCTATCTGTTAGTGCGGGCGTACACTAGTGTCAAATGAGAGGAGAAGAAGCTCACATCTTCTTGCCCGTACATGTCTGCAAAGTGATATAGTAGAGGACCCATATTTATCCAAACCTGTTACACAAATTAACCAAGGTATTAAAACAATGCCAAATAGAAGAAACTTCTGTTCAATACGGACCGAGGGACTTACTCCACCATCTTTCAATATTCTCGATATGATTTCAATGTATTCAATAATGTTGTGAGCCGTATCAATAAAGAAACAGGTTACAACCACATCCCAGACTCCTGCAATGTACCACAACATAATGGTAGATTACTAGAATAGTGAGCATTCTTGGTAGATTTCATGCACCTATAGCAGTAAATATCAGGGACTGGGTGCTACAAGCTAGCAATATTTCTCCAGGGTACCCTTTAGCACTAAAATAGCAATATATCCATATATATGAAAATACTTGTCCAACTAACCAATTGCAATCATAAAAGCAAATCATCTCATTACATATATATACTTCCTAGGCACAAAATATTCCTGTTCTCCCAACTACCACTCCAAGAAAAGCAAACACAAATTAATTTCTATTGACAGGCCAAACAAAATGTCTTCTGCACCATACAGCTTTTAAAGCCCTTATCAATGGCAACACATGCCAGCCCTCGTCCGCTCACCTCCACCACCATCAAAATCCCATACCCATTATCTCCTAAATCCACCACAAACCATGGAAGTATTAAGTGATGTTATTTGGAATCTTCAAGTATATAACTTTGGGACTTGCTTTGACATTTCTCCTCCAATCTACTAAAACCAATTTGCCTTGGCAGCACTTAGCTACGTTAATTCAAAGAACTTAGAATTTAAACCAATCACATTTGAACAAAAACCTAAGGTAACATTTACTGCTACCAGATGCCTGAAAATTACAATGTTCATTTGTATTTTCTTACTCCGTGTAAAAAAGAGGTCATTCAAAAAAGTCATACTGTTCTCTTACCTACTTGACTTGGATCACTGTAAACCTCAACAAAGTCACCGCCACACATGGAAAAGCCTTCTGTAATTCCTGCACTGCTTGAAAGACCAAACAACGGTTATTATTTCATGGGTTAAGTTATACATGCATACAATGGGCATTGAACCATGCATGCATTATTATGGGGCGGGACTGTGTTTTGAGCTAGAGCTCATTAGCGAAAAGTTGAAAATAATTCAAAAATACAATACAAACAGGACAGAATTACATTAGTAAAACTAATATTACTGATACATAAGCCTGTGTCATGAATGAGAATGCAAAGTATTGCATTATTCCACCAGTCTAAGATAGTGTGGCTGATAATATGGTGCCTATTCAAAGAAAGCCACATTATTAATGCACATTTCTTACTCCTTACATCCCAATTTAGAAGTTACCGTCCAAATGTAGAAATATTTATCACGAAGCTACCCTTGTCCAAAAAGTACATAAGATCCACATTAGAAATTGTGCCCATCTCTAATTTAGAATAAATAACATGTTAGAAAGTTAGTTGAACTTTCTTCTTTCCTGTAATAGCCATGTCATTTAGAATCAATATACTCATTTTGGGATGAAGGAGTATAACTAAATAAATGTACTAACTTCACATTCAAGACCATATAATCAAAAGCCACAAGGTAGAGAATGACTAAAAATGTCGCAAGAGCAACTGAAAGTAAAGGAGAAAATTCAATCTAAGCACAAGCCCGATAAAATGTAAACAGGCAGAAAGTTACATCACTACAAGGGAAAAACATAACAGGCGACATGCATTATAACACCCAGATTTTATAAATTTGAAATAGTTGAATAGGCACCTTTTTTCCCACATTAGGAGGAGTGCACTAAGTTGAACTACTTGCTATTTAAGTTTATAGGGAGCTCAAATTCTGACCAGTCCTTTACTGGTATCTCACAAATGTGTATAGCGCATGATTATGATACCTCAAATTGTGTGGATTGTGAAGGCGTTCGCGAGCATGTTCTGAGTTCCGTATTGGATGTATACCAAGTAGATCTAAGCTATATAAGACCCCAGAAATTATTAGTCCTTTTGACTTATTGCATAATGCAGGCAACACATCCCTGGAATGTTGCATGAGTACTGGTGAAAACTTGAACCCAACTTCGCCACTAGGATGAATTATGAGATTTGATTGCATAGCAGGACCTCAACCATTACCAATAAAAGGCACCAACACAGGAAGTTGGACAATGTTTATAGGGAAATGTCTTAACGGTATCAAGTTACAAACATAATACTGACATTGGCAACTCACATCTGTTTGAGCAAGTTCATCTTCTAAAAAGGTTGTATTGGGGGGACAATCAGGATGATGTTCAAACACAACAAGAAAACATAACAAGTCTAAACACATTCGAAAGAAAAACACAAAAACATTGAAGAATGAACAGGCAGTATAGATACCTAGCTGGATGGATGTCTGGTATTAAAACAGGACGAAGTTGGTCACTATCTGAAAGTGAATTGCAATTGCTGTGGACCCAAGGGTATATTGTCCACTCTCCAGTGCTCTGTGAACTAATAATCAAGCAACTCCAATTAGAAGAACTTAAAGTGCAAAAACCCCTTCTTATAAAAAATATATATGTACATGTGTAAATATATATATATATATATATATAGAATCTCATCCGTGGTTGGAAGATGCATAAGATCAAGATTACAAAGAAATTTTTTTTTATAAGTAAACAAGTATTATTAATTCAAGAATGGGGAGCAACTGCCAGTTACAAAGTTCATTATGCCCTATCTACGTAGGCGCATTAGAAACTAAGAAATCATGAAAGTTCAAGCCATTGAAGTCTACAGCAATTGCCCAAGTACAAAGAGTCCTAAAAAAGAAAACTTTAAGCTCTGCTATAGATCTCTCTGTCTTCAAATGTCCGCTCATTGCATTCCTGCCACAAGCACCACATGATACAAATCGGAATCATTTTCCAAGCCGCTTTGATCTGTTGTGGGGGTCCAGCACGCCAACATTTCCACCACAGATTTTGGCATCACCCACGCTAGGTCCATTCTATTAAACACCTCATACCATAGAGACCTAGCAACCTCACAATGTAAAAGTAGATGATTCACCGACTCACCCCCACTTTTAAACATGCAGCACCAGTCTGTAATGATTATCCTCCTCTTTTTCAGATTATCCGTAGTGAGAATCTTGCCTAAGGAAGCTGTCCACACAAAAAAGGAAGCTTTGGGTGGAGCCTTGTTCTTCCAAAGCGTTCTCCAAGGAAATTGTATCTCAGGTTCTTGTGTGAGAACCTTATAAAAGGATCAAACTGTGAATACCCCTCCCTGCAGGAGTCCACCACAAACCATCTTCCTGCTGGACATTCGAACGACAAGAATACAACAGACTATAAAAATCTACAAAACTCTCCACCTCCCAGTCTTGTGCCGCCCGGATGAAATTGATATTCTAGTGTGTACTCCCACCCGAAATTCCCATAACCTCCGCCACTATAGCATCTTTATCACTTGCGATCAGGAAAAGTAACGGAAACAAATCTTGAAGGGCACTGTTACCACACCAAGCATCCTTCCAAAATCTGATCCTGGACCCTGGACCCTGTACCCAACTGAAACCTAGTATGATGATGGAAGGCCTCCCACCCTTTTCTTATATGTTTCCATAGCCCCACTCCATAGGTGCCTCTAACTTCTCTAGTACACCATCCCTCCCCTAAACCACCATACTTGTTCTCGATCATTGCTTTCCATAAGGCTTTTGGTTCCTTAATATATCGCCACAACCATTTTCCAAGTAACGCCCGATTAAACAACCTCAAATTTCTAATACCCACACCGCCACTCGAGATAGGACGGCAAACCTTCTCCCACTTGACTAAATGAAATTTAAATTCCTCTCCTAAACCACCCCACAAAAAATCTCTTTGTAGCTTCTCAAGTCTACCGGCCAAACTTGCCGGTATTGGGAATAAGGATAAGAAATAGGAGGGTAGGATAGAAAGTGTACTCTTGATCAACGTAATTCGGCCCCCTTTCGACAAGTACATTCTCTTCCAACCTGCCAGTCTCCTCTCTATTTTTTCAATCACCGTATCCCAAATTGAGCAAGTCCTCGAATTTATACCCAACGGGGAGTCCCAAGTACATCATAGGAAGAGACGCTATCTTACAACCCAATATCTCTGCCAACTCTCGGACATTCTGGACTCTCCCAATCGGCACCAACTCGAATTTATCATAGTTCACTTCTAAGCCAGACACAACTTCAAAACAAAGAAGCAACGCCTTCACAACACGCAACTGATCAGGATTGGCCTCACACATAATAAGCGTATCATCTGCAAACAACAAATGAGAAATAGTAGTAATTCCCCTACTCGAGGATCCAACTTGAAAACCACTTAGAAAACCATTAGCCACCAAAGCCGAGATCATCCTGCTTAGTGCCTCCATCACAATAACAAAAAGTAGGGGAGATAACGGATCCCCTTGTCTCAAAGCACGAGATCTCGCAAAAAAACCCTCTGGGCTGCCATTGATCAACACAGAGAATCTTTCTATGGAAATACACCAGCTGATCCATGACCTCTACCTCTCCCCAAAACCACACCTACCCAGTAAATACAGAAGAAATCCCAATTAACATGATCATACGTCTTTTCCATATCTAACTTGCATAGAATCCCTGAAAGCCCCCACCTTTTAAGGTATTAAAGCAAGGAGAGTGGTGTTAAGACTTTTCTCAAATTTCTCAACCAAGTACAACTCCTAAAACACCTTCAAAAGATCTTCTTTTATCACCTCCCAACATTCTTAGAAAAACCCCATAGAGAAACCATCAAGTCCGGGAGCCTTATCTTTTACCATATTCCTTACTACATACACCTCTTCCTCCTCAAAAGCCCTCTACATCCTAGCTACATCCCCCGTCTCAATAGTGTCAAAAACCAACCCATCAAGAGTAGGCCTCCACCCCACCTGTTCAGTAAGGAGCTTCTCGAAGAAATCAATAACATGATCTTTAATAACTTCCTCTTCCTACACTCCACCCCCTTAATTTTCAGTACCTCTATGTTATTGTTTCTTCTATGCGAGTTTGCAATGCGATGGAAACTTCGTACTCCGATCCCCTTCCCTTAACCATAATGCTCGACTTTTGTCGCCAAGACATTTATTCTTTTAAAATAATTCTCTCAAGATCTGCGACCAACACAGCTCTTAGTGATTGCTCCTCCTCAGAAAGTGGCCTCCCATCTAGAAGTCTATCTAACTCCTAAATATCCAACCACTTGATATTTTTATTCTGCCATATGTTACCAAACGACTGTTTATTCCACTCCTTCAAGTCTCTTTTTAAGGCCTTCAGCTTGTTCGCAAAAATGAAACTGGGTGTACCATTGAACTGATAAGAAATCCACCATTGTTTAACCCTCTCCACAAAACCTTCTGATTTCAACCACATATTCTCGAACTTAAAGTATCGTCTACCACTATGAATGCCTCTGCAATCTGGCAAAATAGGCCAATGATCTGAATTTAAGCGTACCAAACGCTTTTGCCATACCTCAGGAAAATGACTTTCCCACTCAGGTGAAATTAAAAAGCGATCCAAGCGAGACCAAGTCTGGTTATTTGACCATGTGGCTGGGCCCCCAACGAGAGGAAGGTCTATCAAATTCAAGTCAAAGATACACTCTGAGAACTCCACACTTCAGGCCTCACTCTTCTTCTTCTGAAGCTTTCACTTGGGAATCTCACAACATTGAAATCACCCCCAATACTGTAACATACGGGTCCAAAATTTTGGGCTTTTATTAGTATTATATATATTATTTTATTTTATTTTATTTATTTTACTTTCATTATTATCATCTTAGGAAAAATATGTGGACAGGTAGTTTAATTTGGTGATTCTTTTCCTATCAAAACCTTCGTATAGTTATCCGTTAACTTCCCATATTAGATTTGGTTCCTAGTTCAAGACTAAGTCCAACTCAAACTCTTAAAAATCCTCTCAGAATCTTACTCCTCGTAGGAAATTGTTCCTAAAGTTTAGGCAATTTCAAATTATATAGTCAATATCCTAAAGATTCACGTTGCTTTCCTCCAGTCACCTATAAGAAACTCACAAAACCTCTGTATTATAGACACCAAAATCCCTGGAGAAAAACTCTTCCACGCAGAGAAAGAAACCACTCTTGCAAGCACCACGCAGCCTTCCTCCAGGCAACCAATAGCCACCTCGAAGGACCACCTCCCACACCACCACAGAAAACGCCGGCCAACTTATTTCCGTCGCACCCACTCCCTCAAGTAAGCCCCTACTGTCGCACGCAACCTTCCTCCCTCTCGGTGAGTAAGTTTTCAATTTCATCTCTCTCTAAACTCTCTATTTTTCTCTCTTCCTCCCTCTCTTGGTGTCACACAACCATAGGAAACCTCCCTGTTGCACCGACGTCGCTTCCAACCACCCTGAGCTGCCGTCGCTTCAGACTCCTTCTCTCGGTAAGCATCGCTCAACCGCTTCCTTTGTTCTTAGTTCAGCCCTTCTATTACATGATGAGAGCCTTCTCCCGTAAGCCTATATCCTTCCTTATATCCAGTTTTCCCATAATACCCATGCCCATTAGGATGATTTTCCAAAATACGCTTAAAAACCCTTGTTCGTAGGCCTCCGTAAATCCTATTGAAGAAACTTTTCTTTTTAATAACTATTTGGTAGCCGACAGTGTCTTTGGGAGTTTTCATGTTTTTAAACCTGTGCATTACGTGGGCTGATTTCCTTTATGGGCTGGGTAAGTTCAATTAAACAGGTGATTTTAAATTGGATTTGCCCTAAGTGTGGGCTGTATTGTAAGACTTATTACTCTAAGGGACCACATTACGTTATTTAGGGGGAGGTTTACAAACCATTTTACGGCAGCAAGTCTAAAGGGATTTAAAACATGCATTATTGGGGAATAAATCATGATTAGCCTATTGTATTAATAAACATACTTCGTGAAATCAGTATATAGCTAGATATTTTATTAGATTTAAGTTTATGATATGTATTTAAGTGGGAAGGATGCTAGGACATTTTCCTAGAAGTTTAATAACGTCGTGTACCTCGTATAGGTAACACGCTTTCTCTTGGAAGTTAGGAAGCATTGCAAAGAGGTAAATAGTATGATCATATAAATGCATGCGTACTGTGAATATTATTATTATGTATGAAAATATGATGTGCTTATGATTGTTAACTACGCTACGCTAAGAGGCAAGTCAAGGTTAGTTTCCTTTACGATCTTTGATGAATATGAGATTATGCTTGAATAAATGAATTTGTTGTTCGATTGATTGAATGTTACTAAAATCATATGAAAGCCATGAGATGTTCATGTGGTAGTTCAAAGTCAAGTATGCCATGTAATGGAATAGTCAGATTATGCAAGCCATGTTCATGAAATGCTTAAATTATATATGCCATGTTCATGTAGTACTTAGATCATGTATGCCATGTTCATGTAGTACCTGGATCATGTATGCCTTGGAATGTCATAAAACATTCAGAGCATGTTATGTAATGTCATGTTATATATGCCATGTACAAGAATATGCCATGCTATATCATATTATGCTATGCCATGTACAAGAATATGCCATGTACAAAAATATGCCATGTCATGTTATGCTATGCCATGTACAAGATTATGCCATGTTAGAAATGTTCATAAAGCCTAATGAAATCTCATGCATTAAGAAAGATAAGAAAAGTAACGATGCCACGGACTCAAACGTGGTTAACCACAAGTTAAGTGAAATACGGACTCAAGCGTGTTTCACTCCATGTTATGCAAGTTAAGTGAAACACGGACTCAAGCGTGTTTCACTCCATGTTACGCAAGTTTAGTGAAACGTTTCACTTCATGTTAAGACAAGATAACCAAGATATTATGCATTCACAATTGCATGTGTTGATTATATATGCTTCCGCTTATGTTAATAATAAAAATGTATGCTATGTGAGTCTGTGATGATATATGTATGTAAAATCTTTCAGAAAGTCATGTTACGTGTTTGATTGAAATCTATGAAGTTGTATGTATGTTATGAAGTGTATCATAGAAATTAAATGTATGTTAGGCAAAAATTATATTTTACGGTATGATGTACTACTTACTGAGTATTCGACTCATTATTTTTGTTTGTCTTCTTGTTTTCTTCCATGTCTAATTCTCGCAGATGATGTCTATGATGATGAAGAGGTGGATGGCCAAGAATAGATCTAGTACAAAGACTTAGGAATGAATAAGTTATATTTTCACAAGAACTAGATTCATTTTATGTCATTCATAGGATTAGTTTATGTTCTTTTATATTTCGTTCAGTTTTCAAAACAATCATGTTCAATTCAGTTTTAACGTTTTGATGAATTTCAATAAATGAGGTATTTCAGGATATGAATCTCTTTACCGGGCATTATGTTTTAAAGGTTAGTAATATCTCTATCCTACGAGAAGGGGGTGTTAAAAATACACCATGGAAGATCCCACCGACTATGTACCCCTACTAGTTCATCCCACAATAATCTTTTGTCAGCATCTAGATTTGGACCATACACACCTGCAAAAGCCCATAAGAAATCATCGAACACACTTTTAAAGGAGCACGCTATCATATAACTCCCTATAAATTCCTCCACTTTCTCCACCACCCTCCTATCCCACATCACCACAATTCCTCCTGATGCCCCTATCGAGGCCAAGTATACCCAATCCACATGAACACCACTCCATAAACTTCGCACAATTTTTCTATCTATCATTTTCAACTTCGTCTCCTGTAAACACACAATGTCTGCTTTCCACTCACGAAGCAAGTGCCGAACCCGGTGGTGCTTATCTACCTCGTTAAGCCCACGCACATTCCAAGACACAATCTTAGGCTTCATTTGGGAACAGCCAGCCCCTTCCCTTTTACCCTACACTTACTGGAGCTTCCCTCCGAATTCATCGACCACGCCAATTTTTTCAGCTCCCGATTTTTCTTCAAATCCCCCTTCCTTTTTTGTTGATGTCCAGCTTCCATAGCAATTAACAATACTATGAACTTCTCTTCATACCCTTCACAATTAATCCCCACGTAATGTTGGATCTCTTTCACCTTGTTTATAACCCAATCTGAGGCTTGGTTTGGATAACAGTAGTTTAATGGAATAGGAATCCCCCTCCTATTAATCTGAAAATTTTGGAACTTTTCACCCACCGACATCCCTTCCAAGCCCACCTGATCGCAATCCTGAGGGAGAAAAAATTCATCCTCCACCGAATGCATAAGCTGATCGCAAGACTCAGGGAGACAAAGCTCATCCTCCACCGAATGCATAAGGTCGACCGAATCATCTTCCTCCTCAGCCAACTCGAAATCCTCATACAACTTGACAGACAAGTTCGCCGGAGCAAAACCCACGTCTCCTGCAAACATCGGCGACGTCTAAGCTTCTTTCAGGGGAGAGAAACGGGATCCGAACTCCACCAGCGCCTTTTGCACACAACACACCGACGGCCCGTCATCAGCGACCTCCATCCCCTCCGTCGGCGCCGTCTGTGCAACCTTCACCTGATCCTCCGCCAACGGCAAACTTTCCGGCACGAAGCCAAGGCAGTGTAACTTGGCAGGACACACAGGGTTGGAGCTCTCGATGCCTCGTGAACCTTCCATGGGCTGAATAGGCTCACCCCGATCCCAGACCCATCACAATGGGCCCTAGGCTTAGACGGCCCAGCCTCGTCACAGGGGCCTGAACTCGACGAAGCCTTCTGCCTGGCCTTAGACCGAAAAAGCCCACCCGTCTGACGCCAAACAGCCCGACCCTTACCAACTTTAACTTTACTTTCAGCTGGGCCTCACTCTGGACTTTTCTAAGCCCATCTCCCGTTTCCTTCAGTTTGCCTTTTAAGTTCCCCTTCTCATCCCTTACCTTAAACAGACCGACAACATTGAGTAATTCAGCCATGTCCTTCTGCAGCATCCGTAATTGCCCCGCACCTCCAATAGCATCCTACGTACCTCCCATGCCTCCTAACATGCCACAGAACTTCTACCATGTGAGCGGCTCAATGCACCATACGGCTTCGACGGAGCTTCACGACGCCCAAATCCCCTGACAAAGCCCCTCCCGCCACCGTCACCCTTCCTCACCATGTTCGGCATCGTCGAAGAGAGCGCCTCCTTATACGACTGTGCTTGGTGCCTCAACTCCCCCTTAACAACAATCAACTGACCTCCACCAGGAAACTCCTTTCTCGGCTCAACCAGCACCTCCCACATCTTCCTCCACCCCCAACCATTCACACCTTCTGGAATGCACAAGACATTCCTTCTCCCCCCTGGTTATACTCAGCAACCTCAAGATATCTTCCTCTTCGATTTGAGCAACGCTGAGCGATAATACCACAATATCCTTCTCTAGTTGCTGAATACACCTCCTTTCTACCTCCTTTCATGCTCTCCTCTAACACCTTCCCAAGCCACTGCACTGAAGTTGGACCCAACAGAACCACATGTTCTGTCTTCCAGTTTCTTTTGGCGACTCAGAGCATTCCACCCCCAGCCACTGATAAAATAAAACATTTGGATTCAATCACCACCTCTACAGGATAACCCATCTTAATCACCACAATAACTCAAAATCCAATTATCATAGCACCATCAATGGGAAGGAACGTTACAGGATGCAACGCGAAAGAGAAAAATTCATGTGACGGAGAGAAAGCAATGCCTTATAAAATAAAATACCAAACTAAGATATTACAAAGAAATTGTCATAAAATCTTACTGATTAAGAATAAAACTCGAGCATATCATCATGTAGTATGAGAACTCATTTCCCTGGCATATAAAACCTGTTTTATGAAATGAGAAATAGCAGCATGTGAGATAAAATGCATGTGAAAGAAGAGCTTCAAATATAGTCAATTTCAATTATGTAAGTACCTAGACATGAAATCTCCAAAGCCAGCCGGCCAAGTCCAGCTCCAGGAACCAAACAGGTAGGAGGACTGTTCAACAACTTTTTATTAACTCCCACCCAATTATATACAATGATTATATCATTAGATTGATCAGGACAAGATGCAATTCTGGTATAAAAGTACTTTGGAGATAATAAAAGCAACAAGAGGAGATAAATACTTGTCCTTCTCGCGATTACAGAATAGGGCATCAAGCTCTTCAAGAATAGGCTTGTAGCACTGATCACGTTCCTTCTGTCCCTGTATTAAAAATAAAATGAAGGAACAGGTAGATTTCAGACCAAAATCCCAGATGAAAACAAAACTTAGAAACCAACAAGAAAATCAAGCAATACCTCTGCTGCCCAGTCTCTAACTAGATTCCTTACTATACAACGAACCTGACGAAGAAAAAGAAAGGAAATTGTATTACATAAAACTCAAATCTAAAGACAGTTTATCAACAAGCAACCCTCTCAAAGGAGAAGGGGAAAGGATCCCCTTAAGGTGTCCAAATGGTAAAGTAAGCACCATAATTATTTTATCATGGCAAGATAAATCCAGAGATCTCTTATGTGTTAGTAATTGCTACTGGTATGAGCTTATTTTTTATCAACTGAGACCAAATTATGGTTAAGTATGCTTTTTGCACTATTTGTTGTATTTATAATATATATTAAAGTTGAGTTTGGTTGTTGTAGGTAAAGAAAGTGTTTTTCAGAATCACAGGCAGAAGGCTACATCACAAGTAGTACCTATTGTCTTAAAGCTCAGACAATTCAAAACAAATTGGTTACTTGGCAACTGCCAAAACATAATCACTCCAAGAACTCTCTAGAGTAACATTTAAGATGCATACACAATTAATCTTTATAGCAGATATTGACAATAGCAATAAGTGAATAATTGAATTCCCTCACTTAACAAATTTCTGAAATGCCTTAATCAAAAGATCCATGAAATGCAATGATGCTATCATATTTCTATTATAATGTTAATCTTTCGTTTCAAACAAATATTCCCACTTGTCCATAAACAAGTACTTCAATTAGCTGAATATGGAACCTTTTGCAAATAATATAACTCAAATAATTCCAAAAACTTGTCTTTTCCATCAAACAAATGCATTCTAGCACTGCATATTCTCATACAAGCTATTGCATATTGTACCACCTAATTTCCAAAGTCGTGCCCTCCTCTATGAATATTATTGACAACTAGCTCAAATGTCTTTTTCCTAGATATGTATCAATCTATTTACCCACAAATCTATCATATGATTTCTTCCAATTGTTCCAAATATATATGTGTGTGTATAAATTCTGAAAACCAAACAATTGTTCCGTCCATAATTCTAAATTCCAGACTTGTTATAATGTTACAAATGCAATATGGCTACATCAATGGGCCTGAAAAATCATCCATAAGACCAAGATATAAAATAACAAAGAAAAGAGAACAAGTGCTTACACAAAATATTAGAAACTGGAAGTAAAAGTTCTAATAAATAAAACCAGTTACCCAACATACCTTATCAACATCAACTAAAGGAACATTCAACTGAAATGATGGATCCAACCACTCATGAGACAACGAAGACACCTGAATAAGTGATATAGCAAGGAAAGCATCAAACAATTTACATATTAGGAGTTTTTATACACTAAAAAAAAAGCTGTGGGCGGGGCCCCGGGGGTGGGGGGGAAGGTCAAATTAACGTACTAAACATCTCCAACTTAATATTATGGCTGCATTTGGATATTGAGCTAAGTTGAGTTCTCTATGAATAGTAGTGAGTTGAGATGGTGGAGTGAGTTCTATGGGGCCCACCTAAGATGAGTTTAGATATGTTTGGATGTTAAATGAGTTTAGATGTATTTATGGGAAATTGAAAAAGGTTATGGGTCCCGCGTGCAAAGATGTGTTGAGTTGAAAAAGGTTATGGGTCTCACATGTAAAGATGTTTTGAGTTGAGATGAGTTTAGTGATTTGAGAGTTGAGTGTTTGGATGTTAGAAGATGTCTAAATATGAACCGAACTCAGCTGAGCTGAGTGCAATCTAACAACCAAACGAGCCCTAAATATCTGATAAATCCATAACTTATAACCAAATAAAGCATATAGATAAATATTGGATAGACAATTTGATAAGCAACAATAAGTTTCTCTTTTTTTTTTAATAGGTAAAACAATAAGTTTCTTTTACTTCAACTTCATCAAATCCTACCATCACTCCTCCTTGTCTCCTATGTTGTGCGTCTTTTTTTTTTTTTTTTTTTTTTTTGGGGGGGGGGGGTGGGTGGGCAGGGGGCAATGATGAAAATTTTTGAAAGAAGTTAAAACATGAGATCATAGAAGTTGATACATTCTCACATCTCAAACTGTAGAATACATTGGGCAAATTCTAATTTTCTAAAGTAGGAAAAAGTGAGATGTTCACACAGAATTGCACCCTATCCTCGGGTTGATAGATGCACAGCCCAAGGAGGCAATCTAGCAACAATCTATACCAAATAATAACAAATAACGAGTCAAGTCAAAAAAAAAAAAAATAATGGAAGTGGTGAAATAGCACAACATATTACCATGTGGCCCTAACTGAAGGCTTAATTTAGAATTTTCTTATCATGGAGTGATGCAGGAGAATCTGACATTATATACCTCAATAACAATAGATCTCGACAATCTCAAACAAATTTACATAGACATAATAACTTGAAAGGAAATTTAATGACTTTACATTTCCATTGGAATTAGTGATCTCATTTCCACCACATGCATCTATCTGTTCATCATGTTTGAAGCCTGGAGGATGCCTTCCAGTAACCGAGTCGCAATTACCGTCAATTTTCATCTCCTGTTGTTATCTACAGTGGTCAAATTTCTAAATGAAAAAGACATAGGTGGAACCAACCCTATAATGAATTTTTACATTTGCTCAAAAATTAATATGGTCATATAAATGCTAAAACCTCAATGGTAACTGTCCCTTTCACTGACTTGCACATGGCATTGCTTTCTTCCCCAAAACAGGCTTGGTCAGATTTGGTGAAACACAAGCTTCCACTTATTGATGTGGATTGATAGGAGCTAACATTCCTTTCTCCCGAGAAGAGATGGTCATTCAGAGCATTTTCAAGATGCCCGTCTTCACAAATATCTACATCTTGACTCATATCAAGCGGAGGTTCAAATGCCTGCAAGGCAGCATTTAGTAAGCAAAGAAAAAAAAAAGAGCGACAAGATACTCTCCTATACCATTTAGATAGGAAGTCAAAACAGACCTGAAGCATGCTGAATATGAAAATTGAATTAGTAGAAATACACCTGCAAAATTCATCAACTTCATAACTTCAGAAGAAAAGGAAAAAAAAGAAAAGAAAAAATCCACATGATGCACTTGAGGAAAGAATGCATAATCCTTATTGCATTACCAAGTTAGCTCATATAAAATGCAATCATGGTTATTGAATAATGAAAAACAAAAATACCAAGAAGTTACCGTCTTATTCTTTGAAACTTTAAAGGGTAATGCAACAGTAAAGCCTACAAAAGTAGTGGAAAAAAGTCAATATCAGAACTTCACAAGTTGGGGAATAAAAGATAGCGACTAAGAAAGGAATATATCAGTCATTATTATTAATTTTTTATAAGGCAAGTTTTTTAAAAGCATAGAAGGACATAACCTGAGTACGATTGAAGAATACAAGAGAAAGCACCCATTTAGGAAAAAGAGGAAAACCAACAAGTAAAAAATCTAGGAAAGTATATTGGCTGTAATGAGTTTTCTTCCAATCTAGACGATTTTAAGTATATTGGCTTATTGCTGCACCACCTTCATCTCGCTCTCTTCAACACTAGGGATGTTGCATTCCTTCCATGTGAAACGTATGATGTATTTGAAAATCTAAAATTGCCCTTCTCAAACCCCCAACATCTCCACCCTTTGAGAGATGACCCAAAGGCCCATAAAGCTTTCATGGGTATTTGGGTGTCGAGTGGACCTATTAAAATGAAGTTCTAGTCTAGCCACATCCTAGTGAAACATGAGATGATCAGTAGTTTTCCCACTCTTCTAGTACATACAACAACAATCTCTTACTATGGCGCACTTCTTTCTTAAATTATCCAAACAAAGTATTCCTAGTGCAACTGTCTTTCCAAAAATATCACCTTCGATGGAGCCGTGTTTCTCCAAATGCTATTCCAAGGGAAACAGAACCAATAGTGATATTTGACAGTAAATTTTTATCAACCAGTTTTCAATTTGAGTATTGGTCTTTAGTAGGGGTGTAAATTTAAACCGGAAAACCAGTTCGAACCGGTCCGGAACCGGTTCCTATTATGAAAACTGACCGGATCCTGTCTGGTTTCGGTTCCGTAGTTTCCGGGACCGGACCAGACCGAACCGAACCGGATCGGTTGGGAAAAAAAAATATATATAAAAAATTTAATTTTATATATTATACAAAATATTTATATATATAAGTTTTATATATAATATATAATATATAATTATATATCATATATGAAATAATTTTATATTATAATTTATAAATTATAACATAAAATGTTAATCTTAAATATGAACATTTGTAATTTGTTTGATCATATGTTATTAATATAATTATATACAAGATAATGTTATTGTAATTTATAAAATAAAAGTTTAATCTTAAAGATGAAAATTTAATTGATCATATGCTTTAAACATAATATAGATTAAATTACTAATAACATTTTATCATAAGAAGTAACATTTTATTATATGTTTTTTACATTTTAAAAAAATCGAAAAACCGGACCAAACCAGAAACCGGTAACAATGGAGGCACCGGTTTAGGAGGGTAACCGGGGCGTAATCAGTTTTGAAAAATGCAAAACCGGTCATACCGGTTCGGTCCTAAATTTTGTCCAAAACCGGACCGGACCGGACTGGTTACACCTCTAGTCTTTAGTTTTCTCTCCGTACAATTTAGATTTTGCAAACCAGTATCACGTCACTGATGGTGGTTGTGGGCTTTTGACGGTGGGATATCTGGTACTGTAGTAAGGAAATGAGTTCTTTTAGTTGTTTAGCTATTGAGTCAAAGGTTTTTAAGGTAAGAAGAGATGGGGGTAAGGTGTGCATCACAAAGAATGGGTGGAAAGGTGTGAGTTGTATGTGGCTGGGGTTAGAAACTACCTGATGGGTGGCTAACACGCTGGAGGAATGTTTGAAGGCTGGGAGCAAAGGGTACTACTCTACTCGTCGGGAAGGTGACAAAGGCTTCATTGCCCAGCGATGCTCAAACTCTCGTGGTTCCTACATGGCTTTGGTGGGGTATGGTGGGGGAGGTTAACGGAGTTTAATACTCATACTTGAAGACAGGGCTGGAATGGGGTGGAAGAAGATGGCGGCAATGTTGAAGGATATGGACAGAGTAGGTGGTCAGGGGAGACACTAACCACTAGTGATGGCAGTAGCCTTACCGTCGAGGTCGTACAAGGAGGCCCTGGAGATACCTCGAGCCGCGCAACAACCTGTTATGGCAGACCTGCAAAAGGGCACACCCTCCTTTTCGATAGCTGCTCAGAGTAGAGGAGGAGTTAGCAAGGGGATGGTTGGGCTGAAAGAGGAAAAGCTTTTGAAGGAGTTGCGCGAAATGCGGAGCTCGTTGGGGGAGTTAACTAATAAAGTGCTTTGGCTAATACGGTGCGTTGAGGGATATGGGGTGGTGGGCGTGGGCTTGGGTGGTGAACTGGGCTTATAGGAATCGAATGGAGGGCTGGGGAAAGGAGAGGCCAACATGGGTAATGGGCTCCAACCCAAGGAGAGGCCAGTTCAATTTGGAGGAAGAAGCCAAAGGTTGCTGGTGGCTTGTCGACGAGTGGGACTGAGCCATCGTCGCCGGCGAAGCCTCAATCGACTTCGTTGGAGGTCGCAGAAGCTCCGATGGAGGTCCTGTCGCCGGAGGTTGTAATATCTGAGCATGGAGGAGGGATTTCCTCAATCTCTCTTGCTCACGAAGACCTGATAACTGCACAGACCACCTCGACGGAGGTCGCCAATGCACAAACAACTCTAACGAGGTTAGAGAAGACGTTTGGGAGCAGTGGTGAGGCTGCAAGCAGTGGTAATAGACAACCCAGTCCTCACGAGGATGTCTTGGCCACTGTTGTCGAGCCATTGGCTCCTACCCAGGCACAGAAAGTCCCGATAACCTCTGAGGAAGCTTCGGAAGGGTTAAAGGTGGCGCCGTTTCTGCCGACAGTGGAGGAAGGGGAAATTGTGGAAAATGCAGTGGGAAACAAAGTTGTGGGAAAGGAGATAAGCCCAGTGGAGGAGGGTACCAGTTTGTTGAATTATTTTGTGAATTTTGAGGATAGTGATGAGGAGGAAATGGATAGTCCGCCACCCTTACAGATGCTCCCACCTCAGATTGCACCTAGAGCATCAGAATGGGTCTTAAAGAGAATGGAGGAGCTTCAAGGTTGGGTGGGACTATCCTATGATGGCTATGAAGAACAATTCATGGCTCTCATAGTAGTTATTGAAGCTGGCCATTCCACGGCCATGAAGTTTGTTGTTAGAAAGGCTCGAGCCGAAATGATTGCAATGCTCCATTAACATTAACTACTTTTGTTAAGGAAGCCTAAAATACTGTCTTGGAAGGTAAGAGGGATCAATGACGTGAATAAATATCTTCGTATAACATCCCTTCTCCGTAGTTGGAAAGTTGACATTGATTGCTTACAAGAGACTAAGTTGAGTGGTGTTGATAGAAACATAATTCGTAGTTTGTGGGGTTGCTCCTTCGTGGGGTGGTGTTACTTAGCTTTGTCAGGGGCTTCGAGAGAAGTGTTGGTGATGTGGGATAAGAAAGTGGTGGAGATGATAGAGGATTGTATCGGGTTTTTTTCTATGGCTGTATGTTTTAGGAATATTGAGGATGGGTGGAGATGGGCTTTTGCGGGGGTGTATGGGCCCAATGTGGATAGTGAAAGAAGCTCTGTATGGGAGGAATTGGCAAGTTTGCACTCTTTATGGGATTTACCTTGAATTTTTTGTGGTGATTTCAACATTGTTCAGTTTCGAGAGGGTGGGGGCATCCACGTCAACAAGAGCAATGGAAGACTTCTCAGAACTGATTTTTGAGTTGAATCTTGTGGATCTTCCTTGGGGGGGGGGGGGGGGGGTGCTACACTTGGTCCAACAGTCGAGGGTGGTCAAGGTTGGATAGATTGCTAGTCTCTTCTTCGTGGGAGATACACTTTCCAGATTTATGTAAAAAATGGTTGACATGAGTATGTTCCGATCATTTTCCAATTTTGCTTGATTGTGGAGGCATTCATGGGGGTAGGCATCTTTTCAAATTTGAGCATATGTGGCTGGAAGTGGACGGATTTGTGGATAAGGCAAGGGCTTGGTGGGAAGCTTACTCTTTTGAGGGTACACCTAGTTTCAATTTTGCTTGATTTGAAGAAGTGGAATGAATAAGTGTTTAGACATACGGAAGTGCAGAAAAATATTCATTGGGATGAGTTGCAAGCATTGGAGGAAGGGGACGTGAATGAGGATTCTTTTTTAAGGAAGAATGTGTTGGTGACCGAAATTAAGAAAGTTTTGTTGATGGAAGAAATATCTTGGGAGGCAAAAATTAAGGGCACTTTGGTTAAAGAAAGGGGATAAATGCACTAAGTTCTTTCACAGGGTGGCTAACTCTCACAGACACAACAACACTATTGAAGTCCTCCATTCAAGTTTAAATGTATTATAATCTCATAAAGAGATCCAAGAACATATAGTGCAGTACTACGAGGAGCTCCTAGCTGAAAAAGTAGAATGACGTCCCAAACTTGATGGCCTAATTTTTTACCAACTGGACTTGGAGGTAGCAAGTTGGTTGGAAAGGCCGTTTGTGGAAGAGGAGGTGCATCTAGTGGTGAGAGGTATATGCAAGGATAAAGACTCGGGCCCGGATGGTTTTTCTATGGCTTTCTTTCAAGAGTATTGGAAGATAGTGAAGGAGGAAGTGATGCAAATTTTCCATTCTTTTCATTCTAATTTTAAGTTTGAGAAGTCATTAAACGCTACCTTCATTGCTCTTATCCCAAAGATAGTCGGTGCTCATGATTTGAAAGACTTCTGGCCTATTAGCTTGGTAGGTAGGATCTACAAAATCATATCAAAGGTGCTAGCTAATCGTATAAGTTTAGTGATGGACAAACTCATTTCCAAACCTCAAAATGCTTTCGTTCGGGGTCGGTAAATTTTAGATTCAGTTTTGATAGCAAATGAGTATTTGGACAGCCGGTTAACAGAAGGCATTCCAAGGGTCCTTTGCAAGCTAGACATGAAAATGGCTTATGACCATGTGTGCTGGGATTTTCTATTTTATATGCTAAGAAGATGTGTCTTTGGGGACAGGTGGTGCGAATAGATTAAACATTGTGTTTCGACCGCTCAGTTCTCGATCTTAGTCAACAGAAAATCTTTTGGGTTTTTTAAGCCTTCGAGGGGTTTGTGATAAGGGGATCCACTATCACCTTTCCTATTTGTTTTAGTACTGGAGGCATTGAGCCATATGATGGAGGCTACCGTTAGGGGGGATTTATTGCTGGTTTTTCAGTGGGCAACAACAGTAATGGTGTCAGTTCCATTTCTCACTTATTATTTGCAGATGATACACTCATCTTTTGTGATGCTGATAGCGACCAGATTCAAGCTCTAAGGGCAGTTTTGTTGTGTTTTGAAACTATTTCGGGACTTAAGGTGAACTTGGGAAAGTCGGAATTGGTACCTGTGGGGGATGTGAGTAATATTGCTTCTCTTGCAGAGTTGTTGGATTGTAAAATTGCTTCCCTTCCTATGAAATATCTTGGACTTATCTTGGGGGCATCATTTAAAGCAAATAGCATTTGGGATGAGGTGGTAGAGAAGATTGAGAAAAAATTATCGAGGTGGAAGCGACTCTATCTAACAAAAGGGGGGAGGTTAACACTTATCAAAAGCACTATTTCCAACCTACCTACTTACTATCTCTCTCTTCTCACTACCGGTGAGTGTGGCAAACCTGAATCGAAAAGTTGTTTAGAGCTTTCTTGTGGGGTGGCATGGGGGAGGATATTAAATTTCACCCTATAAGTTGGCAAAGGGTGAGCTGCCCGACTGCGAATGGTGGGTTAGGGTGCGAAACTTGAGCTTCTTCAAAAAGGCACCCTTGAGAAAGTGGTTGTGGAGGTATCATATGGAGGAGAACTCGTTGTGAAGATAGGTTATTGATCATAAGTATGGTAGTGAGTGGGGGGGATGGTGCTCTAAGGAGTGTAGAGGGTCTTATGGAATCAGCCTATTTATTAGAAATGGGTGTAACACCTTTGAAAAACATATTAGGTTTGAGGTGGGTGATGGAGCAAGAACCCGCTTTTGGTTCGATACTTGGACTGGGGAGAGCTCTCTATCTATTGAGTTTCCAATTGCATTTAATTTGGTTGGAAATCAGCAAACTACAGTATCAGATTTGTTGTGTCGTGCCAATGAGACAGTAACTTGGAAGGTCACTTTTACTAGAAATGCTCAAGATTGAGAACTTGACGAGATGGCAAATTTTTACAGCTACTTGTATTCAGCAAAGTTAAGAGGAAATGAGGGTGACCGTATGTTGTGGATTCACACGGGGAGAAAAAAGTTTACAGTTAAATCATTTTACAAGACTTCGACAAGCCAGCAGCCCACATTCTTTCCGTGAAAGAGTATTTGGAAGGTCTTAGTGCCGTCTAAAGTTGCATTTTTTACTTTGACAACTACACTTGAGAAGATCTTGACAGTTGACAATTTAAGGAAGCAGGGTATGGTGCTCACAGAGTGGTGCTACATGTGTAAAAGGAATGGAGAATCGATAGATCATCCACTTTTATATAGTGAGGTGGCTGGGGAGTTATGGGATGATATTCTTAATAGAGCCGGGCTGAGTTGGGTCATGTCTAAGAGTGTAGTGGAACTACTAGCGTGTTGGAACAGGAGGCATAATAGCGCTCAACTGGTAGCAGTGTGGCGAATGATACCTTTGTGCTTAATGTGGTGTCTATGGTCGAAAATGAATGATAGGTGTTTTAACAATAAAGAGTGTACAGTAGGGGAAATCTGGAATGTCCATGGGGCATATATATGATATAAACCCAATTTGAAACAAATAATCTTTAACCGACTACAACACAATGACTTGGTAAACATATCTGCGAGTTGATTTGCAAACTTCACAAAAGGTGTAGAAATGTCACCACTTAGTATCTTTTCTCGAATGACGTGACAATCAATCTCTCTGTGTTTAGTCCTCTCATGGAACACAGGATTAGAGGCAATACGCACTGCAGCTTAATTCTCACAAAATAACTAAAGGGACAGGAACTGAAAATCTAATCTCTTGAAGGAATGCAACCATGTCAACTCACTAGCAATGTGAGCCACTGCCCTGTATGCGGCTTTTGCACTAGACCAAGCTACTACTATTTATTTTTTACTCTTCCATGTAACTAAGTTACCTCTTTCAAAAGTACAATATCCAATAGTAGATCTTCTATTTGAAGGGGATCAAGCCTCAATCAGCATCTAAAAAGGCTACAACCCTAACATGTCCATTTGGTCAACACAACAATCCAAGGCCAAGAGCTTGCTTAAGATAACGAAGAATATGAATTACAACATCCCAATGTGAGACCCTGGGTGTTTGTAAAAATTGACTCAATACACTCACTACATAAGAGATGTCTGGTCTAGTGATGGTGAGATAATTCAATTTCTCAACAAGTCTTTGATACCCACCTGGATCTCAAAATAACTCTCCTTCATCTTTCAAGAATTTACGATTTGGGTCCATAGGAATGTCAATAGGTCGTGCACCCAACATGCAAATTTCTTTCAGAAGGTCAAGTACATATTTCCTATAAGATAGGTTGATACCCTTTTTAGATAAACTGACTTCAATTCAAAGGAGGTTTCTAAGCTTACCCAAGACTTTTGTTTGAAATTGATCATGTAAAAATGGTTTCAGCTTACCAATTCCAGCAGAGTCACTCCCAGTAATTACAATGTCACTAGCAATTCCACCTAGCAATTCCAGCAGAGTCAACTCCCAGTAATTACAACCAACAAAATGTGACATGCATCACTATATAGGTGAAATACCGAATGGTCTGTTTGGCATCTATGAAGACCAAATGCCAATACAACATCAAAAAACCTCCTAAACCATGCTCGAGAAGATTGTTTCAAACCATATAATGTCTTTTTTAATTTGCATATAGTACCCTGATACTCCCCCTGAGCAACAAATCTAGGTGGTTGCTCCATATAAACTTTTTCATGCAAGTCGTCATGTAGAAATGCATTTTTAACATACAGTTGAAATAATGGTCAATCTAAATTAGCAACAACAGAGATCAACACTCGAACAGAGGAGATTTTGGCGACTGGGGAGAAAGTCTCCTCGTAATCAATGCCATATGTTTGACGTAACCCTTACCAACCAAGCAGGCTTTTAGACGTTCCACAGAACATCAGGGTGAAATTTGATTGTATATACCCATTTCCAGCCAATGAGTTGTTTATTAGATGGTAGTAGAACAAGATCCCATGTTTCATTATGGTGAAGAGCATCATCCATTTCATTTTTCATAGCCCCCCAAGCGACACGAGTAAACCTGTAAAGGAATTGGGGAAGGCACTAAGGAGGGTTGCGTAAGATTGAGTGAGTGTGAAGGAGAAAGTATAAGTAGGTAATGATAGAGGATCACACTGAACACTCAAATAAGTATCCGAGAAATAGGGTATAGACTCAAAATATGTAACATCAGCACTCGTGAAGTAGCGTCTAAGAATATGACTATAGTAGCGATATCTTTTCGAGTCCGGGGATAACCAACAAAAAAACACTTGGTAGAACGTGGATCAAGCTTATCAAAGTCTGGACCAAGGTTATGAACATAGAAAACACACTCAAAGATTTTTGGAGGGAGAGAAAATGGCGGAGATGAACGGAACAAAATGGAGAAGGGAGAGGAATCAGCGAGAATTGATGAAGGCATACGATTAATAAGGTGACAAGCAATAAGAATACCATCACTCCAAAAATGTTTAGGAATATGCATGTGCAGTAAAAGAGCTCAGGTGACATCTAATAGATGACAATTTTTGCGTTCAGTCACCCCATTCTATTGGGGTGCATAAGGACATGAAGTTTGATGAACAATTCCTTTATTACTTAAGTAAGTAGCAAATGCACTAGATTGATATTCTGTAGCATTATTAGAACACAAAACTTGAACCTTTTTGTTAAATTGAGTTTTAATTTCTTTCCAAAACACTTTGAATATGGAAAGAGGTTCAAATCTTGCCTTCATCAGAAACATCCATGTCACACGAGAGTAGTCATCAACAAATGTGACAAAATAAACTTGTTTGATTCAATGTTGATTGGTTGATTGGTCCCCATATATTTGAGTGAACCAATTCAAAAGGACTCAATGCTCGTTTATCAACACGAGGTACAATAGACAGACGATGACGTTTACTAAATTGACATGCTTCAGAAGGAAAGGGAGACACATTTCCTAGATTCCTAACCTGACGCTTCAAAAGGGAAAGAGGGGCGACCAAGGCAACAGTGTCATTGTCTTCTTGGGCTCTGAGGTCTTAAAGAAGGGTCTTTTGGGCAAGCAGCAGAGTGCTATTGGTGGTGGGCCGGCCTCTAGTATGGGTTGTAAGAAGGCTGAGGATTTAAAGGGTAAAAATAAAGTGGATGGGTTGGGCTTGGTTAAAAGCCCGAAAAGGGTGTGTAGGGTTAAGAGTCGTGCCTGTGTTCTAGGAATTTCGGTTTCAGCCTCCTCTTCAAGCACGTTGGTGCCGATACTTGCTCCAATGGTCTTGAAACTAGTACAGACAACTTCACCATTCCCCGGCAACTCCCCAGGTGATGCGTCGAAAACAGATTTGTTGTCAGAAGTGGAAGAGGGTTAATTTCAGGTATGGAACGCTGAAAGGGAGGTGACGAATGGTGGGGAGTTTAATCCGTTTGTGTCTCTAGCTCTTTTGGCTAAGGGTGTGCATCTATTTGATTCAGTACCAATGTTGATCAAGCCTGTTTGGCCAGTTGATATTTTTTTGCTACCAGAGTTGGATGATAGCTCAATTCTGGCTATTTTTGGAGATTTAACAGGAAGAATTACTTGCAGGGAACTCGATTGAGCCCAATTTACGGTTGGCATTAATTGAGGGGGAATGTTTTGATGAGAATGTGGGTAGCCTGACTCCTTTACGCACTCCTCCGCCTCAATCTTCAATCAGAATTGCCTCGGATTGGGTTTTAAAAAAGGTTGAAAAATTATAGGCGTGCATGGGGATATCTTGTGATGGTTTTGAAGAGCAATTTAAGGCTCTTCTTGTTGCAATCGAAGTTGGTCGTTCCTCGGCTTTGAAGTCAGCTTATAAGAAGGAAAGGGAGTTAAGAAGATTAAAATGCTCCATTAATTATGATACCAAGGAGGGAAGTGTTGGGAGGGACAGGTTGAAAGGGAGGGCATCTCATTTTTCCCATGAAGCCTAAAATCCTCCCTTGGAATGTAAGGGGGATTAATGACACCAATAAGTGCCTTCGTATTAGGTTTCTTCTTCGTAGTTGGAAGATTGATATTGTTTGTTTACATGAAACTAAGCTACATTTTATTGATAGAACAATAATCCGTAGCTTGTGGGGGTGTTCTTTTGTGGGTTGGGATTATTTGGCATCTTCGGGAGCTTTAGGAGGTGCTCTTTTGATGTGGGATAATAGAGTGGATGAGTGTATTAGAAATTTTTCTATGGCGTGCTCTTTCAAAAATATTAAAGATGGGTGGAAGTGGGCTTTTGCAGGAGTTTATAGGCCAAATTTCGATAGGGAAAGAAGTCTCCTGTGAGAGGAATTCGCGCGATTGTATTATCTATGGGATATGCCTTGGTGTATGTGTAGGGATTTCAATATTATTCAGTTCCCTAGTGAGCGTTTAGGAGAACCTAGTATATCTTCGGCAATGGAGGATTTTTTTGAGCTTATCTTTGATTCGGATCGTTAGGTCTCGAGTACACCCAGTTTTTATTCTTACAGGTAAACTTAAAGCCTTGAAGACTGACGTAAAGAAGTGGAATGTTGAAGTTTTTGGGAATATTGACAACTAGAAAAATTCCCTTTTGGAGGAGTTGCATGTTTTGGAGGTTGGGGAGGAGAATGAGGTTCTGTCTAAGGAGGCATTGTTGAGGAAAAAAGAAGTGGTGATCAAGCTTCAGAGGGTTGTGTTGATGGAGGAGATATCTTGGAGGTAAAAGTCGAGGGATCTTTGGTTGAAAAAGGGTGATAAATGCACTAAAGTTTTTCACCAGATGGCTAGCTCACATAGGCGTAGCAATGCCATTGAGTTGCTTCACTCTAATAATAGTTTGTTGTCATCCCCGCCTGAGATTCAAGATCATATTATGCAGTTTTATGAAGTTCTTCTAACCGAAATAGCAGATTGGAGACCTAAACTTGATGGTATGGTTTTTTATTCTCTGGATCCTATTATTGCAAGCTTGTTGCAGAGACCGTTTGAGGATAATGAGGTTTTTTAGGTGGTTGGTGGAATAGTCAAAGATACAGTTCCTAGCCAGGATAATTTTTCTATGGCCTTTTTTCAATCTTGTTAGGATGTTGTGAAAGATTATGTGATGTAGGTTTTTCAGGAATTCTTTTCCTTTCATAAGTTTGAAAAATCTCTTAATGACACCTTTATTGCTCTCATTCCTAAGAAATCTGGGGCTGCAAAGTTGAAGGCTTTTTGTCCTATCAGCCTTGTAAGTGGGGGGATTACAAGATAATTTCGAAAGTGATTGCTAATCGTATGAGTACAGTAATGGAGCAAATTATCTCTAACCAAAATGCTTTTGTTAGGGTAAGCAAATATTTGATTTTGTTCTGGTTGCTAATGAATGTTTACACAGTCGATTGAGGGAGGGCGTTCCTGGAGTTCTTTATAAGCTTGATATGAAAAAGGTGTATGATCATTTGAATTGGGAGTACCTTTTCTATATGCTCGAGAGATGTGGTTTCAGGGAGTGGTGGTGCTCGTGGATTAGACATTGTCTCTACTGCTCGGTTTTCAGTGTTGGTTAATGGAAATCCATGAGGTTTTTTCCATAGTGCTCGCAGTTTGAGATTAGGGGACCCGTTACCCCCTTTCCTCTTCATTATTATCATGGAAGTATTGGGTCGTATGGTGGAGGCTACTATAGGAGGGGGTTTTCTCTCCAGTTTTTCGGTGAGAAATGCTAACGATGGATCTATCACACTTTCTCATCTTCTTTTTGCAAATGACACTCTTATTTTTGGTGATGCTGATCGTGGTCAGATTCAAGCCTTAAGGGTTGTGTTACTATGTTTTGAAGTTGTTTCGGGCCTTAAGATGAATTAGGGTAAGTCAGGAGATGGTTCCGGTGGGGTAGGTGAGGAAAGCTACTTCTTTACAGTTGAAATATCTAGGCCTTCTGTAGGGGGCGTCCATCAAGGCTAAGGCTATTTGGGATGGGGAGGTGGAAAAGATTGAGAAGAGATTGGTGAGTTGGAAGTAGCTATATTTATCAAAAGGGGGGCAAAATTACATTAATTAAAAGTACACTTTCCAACCTCCCAACTTATTACCTATCTTTATTTTCATTGCCAGCAAGGGTGGCAAACCGGATTGAGAAGTTATTTTGTGCATTTCTATGGGGTGGAATGGGAGAGGAGACTAAATTCCATCTTGTTAGTTGGAATAGAGCTTGATCTCCTATTTCTAATGGTCTGGGTGTCAATATACTTTGAGAATTTTCAACAAGGCTTTGTTGGGGAAGTGACTTTGGAGGTATCAATCGGAAGAAGAGTCGTTGTAACACCCCGACTCCAAAAGTGTGATTTTATTATTATATTATTATTATTATTATTATTATTATTATTATTACTATTTTATTGTTATCTGTATTGTTATTATTTTATTAGATATGTTTGGAGATAGTAATTTGTTTTGAATAGGATTTGTTTACAATACGCCTCTTTATCTTTCTGTTTGGTCTAGGGGTTTCCTGATTCGAAATTATCCCTAACTCAAACACTTCAAAAACTCTTATATCCTCTCAGTGTTTCTTTCCTTGTGGGAGTAGTTTTCCAAAGTTAGTCAAATTTAAACTTCTCTCCAGATCACTCACGACATCTCCCTACCCCTCATCTATAAAACCCCCAAGACCCTTATCAAAAACGATGAAACTTCCACACACTAGCCACCATAGCATCCTCGGCAGGTAGAGCAAAACCCACAAATTAAGATACCTACCTCGCCGGAAAACATCACTGAGCACGCCAATGGTGAGCCTTCCTTCCTCTACTGCGTGCGTGACCCATAAGTCCTCTGGGTCTTTGTTTTCTACCCACCGAGAATAAAAAAACAGCCCCTGCATTTGTTCCCAACCACCGTCAACCAACAGCCACCTCGTCGGACCACCTCCCACACCACCACAGAAATCGCCGACCAGCCCAACCCCGTCGAGCCCACTCCCTTCCAATAAGCCCATTGCAGTCGACTACCATTTTCCTCCCTAGTGCGTATCGGCTAGACAGAACCTCTCTCTAACTTTCTCACCCTTCTCTCTCTCTTGTGTCACACCACTGCCCAGAGACACCAGCCGCATCGCCAGTCACTTCCAGCCACCCTGAGCCACCGTTGCACTCAGCCCCCTCTCGGTGAGTTATCGCACAACTGCCTCTCCCGTAAGCAAGTCTCCTTCCTTTTATTATTTTGTTTCAGCGTCTCTAAAATACCTATGCATTACTATTAATTTTACACAAATACCCCTTCATCTAGTCTTGCCGTAAGATGTGTTTCCCTTTATGTGTTTTGTTTTCAGCCTTTCCCAAAAAGCCCCTCCACTAATTCTGTAATTACTTACATGCCTTTTGACCCTTGATTGTGATATTTGCCTTAGGCCAATCGGCTAGTGTTGTCTTTAAGGGATTTTAAAAGTATGTTTTTAGAATTTGCTTTGAAGCCTGTTATTTTAATTAAGTTCCATTATACGTATTAATTACTTGGATTATTACGACACGCTTTTCTAGGAAAATAGTAGCATCGAGTACCTCGTATAGGTAATGCACTACAAGTTGTAAATCAGGAAGCAACGCTAAGAGGTAAATAGTATGATCATATAAATGCATGCGTACTGTGAATATTATTGTTATGTATGAAAATATGATGTGTTTATGATGGTTATCTACGCTATGCTAAGAGACAAGTCAAGGTTAGATTCCTTTCACGATCTTGATGAAATATGAGAGTATGATTAAATGAATGAATTTGTTTGATTGATTGAATCATATGAAAACCATGAGATGTTCATGTAGTAATTCAAATCAAGTATGCCATGTAATAGAATAGCCAGATTGTGCAAGCCATGTTCATGAAATGCTTAGATTATATATGCCATGTCCATGTAGAACTTAGATCATGTATGCCATGTTCATGTAGTACTTGGATCATGCATGCCTTGGAATGTCATGCAACGTTTAGAGCATGTTATGCCATATCATATTATGCTATGCCATGTACAAGAATATGTCATGCTATGTCATTTTATGCGATGCCATGTACAAGAATATGCCATGTTAGAAATGTTCATATAGCCTAATAAAAATCTCGTACATTAAGAAAGATAAGAAATGTAATGGTGCCACGGACTCAAGCGTGGTTAACCACAAGTTAGGTGAAACACGGACCCAAGCGTGTTTCACTCCATGTTATGCAAGTTAGGTGAAATACGGACCCAAGCGTGTTTCACTCCATGATATGCAAGATAAGTGAAATACAGACTCAAGCATGTTTCACTCCATGTTAAAACAGGATAAACAAGATATTATGTATTCACGTTACATGTTTGCCATGATTATATATGCTTCCATTCATGTTAATGATGGATACGTATGTTATATGAATCTGTGACAATATATGTATGTAAAGTCTTTCAGAAAGTCATGTTACATGTATGATTGTAAATTTATGAAGTTGTATGTATATTATGAAGAGTCTTAAGAAATTAAATCCATGTTATGTGATACCCCATATGATATGGATAAGGGTAAGTGGTATATGGGATCCCACATTAATTGGGAATGAGAAGTTCTTGCTCTTTATAAGGTTCCAATGGGGCTCTAATTGTATCATTGACTAGTCCTTTTGGAGTATAGGCCATGTGGTTTGGGTCTTCCATTGAGGCGTTACAAATGGTATCAGAGACTATCTCAACTAGAAATGTGGGACTTGAGCCGTGCTACCTACAATAGACAGGCCCAACGAGGACGTCGAGAGTTTAAGGGGTGGTAGATTGTGATACCCCCATATGATATGGATAAGAGTAGGTGGTATATGAAACCCCACATTGCTTGGGAATGAGAAGTTATTGCTCTTTATAAGGTTCCAATGGGGCTCTAATTGTATCATTGACTAGTCCTTTTGGAGTATAGGTCATGTGGTTTGGGTCTTCCATTGGGGCGTTACATGTTAGGTCAAATTATATTTTACAGTATGATGTGCTACTTACTGAGTATTCGACTCATTTTCTGTTTGTATTCTTGTTTAATTCTCGCAGATGGTGATTATGATGACGCAGAGCTAGATGGCCAGGAGTAGATCTAGTACAAAGTCTTAGAAAGGAATAAGTGATATTCACACAAGAATTAGATTTCTTTTACGTCATTCTTAGGATTATTTTATATTCATTTACTTTACGTTCAGTTTTCGAAACAATCATGTTCAATTCAGTTTCAATATTTTGATTCTTTTCAATAAATGAGGTATTTCAGGATATGAATCTCTTTACCGGGCATTATGTTATGAATGTTAATAACATCTCTATCCTACGGGAACAGGGTGTTACAGTCGTTGTGGGGGAGGTTATAGATTGGAAATATGGGAGTGATTGGGGGGGTTGGTGTTATAAGGAAGCTATGGGGGTTTATGGTGTGAGTCTTTGGAAGTTTATTAGAAAGGGGTGGGAGAGTTTTGCTAAATATGTTAACTAGGTTGTTGAAGAGGGTTCAAGGATCCGTTTTTGGTTTGATGATTGGTGTGGTGATCGGGCCTTTTATAGAGTGTTCCCGACTATTTTCCGTATGTTAGCTGATTAGCACGCATCTGTTTCTAATTTGTTAGTCCGTTCTAATGCATCCTTGTAGTGGGATCTTCGTTTTATTAGAGCAATACAGGATTGGGAACTTGATGTTTCAGATTTTTTCAGCTTTTTATATTCCCAGGGTATTGGGGGCAATGAGAGGGATAGATTGTTGTGGAAGCCTACGGGAAGTAAAAAAAAATCGGTTTGGTCGTATTATAAGGTGTTGATTGTTCAGCATAGTTCTCCTTTCCCTTGGAAGCATATTTGGAGGCCTAATATGCCTTCCAGACCTCCAAATATGCCTTCCAAAGTCGCTTTATTTATATGGACAACATCGCTTGGGAACATTTTGACAATCGATAACTTGAGAAAGTTGTTATGGAGTAGTGTTTTATGTGTAAGAAGCATGTGGAATCTGTGGATCATCTACTTTTGCATTGCGAGGTGAAAAAGGTTTTGTTGGATGGAGTTTTTAGTAGAGCTGGGTTGGCTTGGGTGATGCCTTCGAGAGTTGTGGATCTGATTGCGGTGTGGAAGATGCTTCCTTTGTGTCTTATATGATGCATTTGGAATGGAACGAGCATTGTTTTAAAGATAAGGAACGCGCCTTGAAGGAACTTTGGAAATTCTTTGTGTACTCTTTATTGCAATGATTTTCTGCTATAGTGATTAACGGAGCTTCAGCTAATAATTTTTTGTTTTCGCTTTCTACTTTATAGAATGTATTTAGGTGCTTTCTTTTGTATACATCCTGTATACATGGGCTTCGCCTATCTCATTCAATGAATAAAATTGTCTCTCTTACTTATCAAAAACATATATATTTATATATATATATATATATATATATATCAGTTGAAGTTAATGGAGATTTTTTCTAGATGGGAGAACTGGTAGTAAAACTTTAAATGAAGGTCGAAGTTGTGGAGAGACAAAGTTTAGGGTGTAAGTAACAATGGGTAATTGCGCAATTTTCCTTGGACATAAATATGTTGGAATAGTTCCATAGTCACATTCAACTTTGATAATAGGCAGATGTGCCATGTAGACTAACACAATAAGATCATTAGCAATTCTAGTTCAAACACATTTCTCCCCGAAAACAAATTATTCTACAAAAAAGCATATCGATGAAAAAATAAAGCTACTTATTATTATATCCAAACAATGAAGTAAATATCTGAAGCATAAACATTAACCATATATTTTTGTTAATCTTAACTTTTATGATAATAACATTTTTGTTTTTTTTATATGAAAGTAACATTGGACAACTTTTCCCTCCCAAAAAACCCTAGCCTCCATCCCCATCCCTTCAACCTTCCGCCGCCGTCCCACCCTCGCCGTCGGCCTTTCTAAACCCTAGCCTCCATCCCCGTGATCTCGCCACTGTCTCTCTCTCTCGCACAGACAGAACTCCGTCAATACTCACCCACCCACTCTAGTCCGGAGAGTGTCTTCGCACTACCGACACAGACAAGATCGTCGACCCTCAGCGAAGTCGCCAAGGGTCGTTGTCCAACATTGGGAGGCCTCCAGCGACACGATTTTTTGTTAGATCTGTGTTCCAACGTTGTGTTCCATCATCAGCCATCCCTCAGGCGGCTAATTTGTGTTTCCGGCACATCCATCGACACAAACAAGACCGGCAACTCCAACAAGGGACTTTCGACGCCAGTACCATCTCCGACAACCAAGTTTTTGATCAATCTAGTTTTTTTCGCTGCACAGATCTGATTTTTCTCCAATGATGAGAAGTTTGACCCGGTGAAAGGTGTTTATACAGCTTTGGGAGAGTGTTTATACAATAGGGACTCTTAAACACCTTTTAATAGAATCAAAGGTGTTTGTTGTCTATCGAGGGTGAAAATTATTGTCGTATCACAGAAAGGGGCAGGAAGGTAACCAAGGAGATGGTGCTCAGTCATGCCAGTGCTTGTTGCCTGGCCAATACAGTGGAAGAATGTGTTTTATTGGAGGGAAGGAAAGACTTCTTCAAGATATATAAAGATGGAATCAAAGCTCTGTTTGCTCATAGGTGGTCGAATTATTATGGGCATTTTTTGGAAGTAACTAACTATGGTGGTGGTAGGGGGGGGTGTCATGGTCTCTAAGCGATCCCGAAAGGAGTAATAGGAATGGGTTGGAAGAGATTTGCTATGGAGTTAAAACAGAGTTTGGCTAAGAAGGCTCCAGTCCTTGCACCACAAATAAACAGAGAGGTAGAGAAGGGGAAGGAGAGGTAGTCCAAGTCATATGCAGAGGTGGCGGTGGGTGGTGTAGGGAAGAGGGCAGCAGCACATGCAGTTCCAAGCCATCCTCTGGCAGTTGAACAAAAACACAAAAAGGGAGGCATGGCAGGGGAACTTTCGGAGGGACTTGGTCTGAAGAAGGAAGGGGCAAGAAGCCAATTACCTGAAATGGATAGCTGTCCAGGAGAGAACAAGTTGCAAGGGTATCTGCATAGTCTAAAAAAGGAGGTAACAGGTGTGAAGGAGGATTTGAAATTGTTTAGAAAGGAGATAAAGTCTTGGATTTTTAAGATAACCAAAGGTTTGGGCCTTAGCTTGGGCCAAAGTATGAGGCCTCTAAAAATAAGAAAAAGGAAGGTTGCTGGGTGTAATAGCATGAAGCCAGACAAAGGGAAGGCCAAACTTGGGCTGGGCCACATAAGCTCATTTCGCCTTCCAAACCCGAAATGGAGGCCAAAACTCCATTGGCCCATGTTTGAGAAGGACTCCACTTATGGGCTGAAGGTTACCAACCCCGAGATAAGGGTCTCCTCTAGCCTAGGACTTCCATTGGACCCCTATGCAGTCATTCCTTCATCAGTGACAACAGCTCCTACGCAGAAATGCACACAAGCTTCTATGGAACACTTGGAGGAGGTTTCTGACTTGTCCCCAGTCACAATGGAGGAGAAGGCAACAGGTAGGGTATCTGAGAAGTCCACGACAGGAGCAAAATCTGTGGAAGGCTTGGAGCACGGTGGGAAGACACAGATAACAACGATAGGAACCTTGGCTCTAGTTCCGTCACGTGATCATGGTGTAACGCCGACGTCTAAAGTAGGGTCCGTCTAAGTTGCACACACAAGGTCACCAGAGGTGAAGGGACTTGCTACCAACCCAAATCTCCAATGTAGAGTACCATTTGTGTTGTTAAGGAGGCACAGGATTGAACAAGGGTTTATCGTTGGTACCATTTGGAACTACGTTGGGCGCTACATCAGGGGAAGACGTTGTCCCCTTGGTATCTCTTCCTCCATTAACCAATATAGATGAATCCTCTTCGGATTGGGTTTTGCAAAAGGTTAATGAGATTCAGCATCTTGTGGGAATCTGACATGGAGGATGTGAAGACCAGTTTAAAGCTCTAATCACTGCGATTGAGGCAAGCCACTCGCATGATACAAAATCAAGCTTTAAGAAAAGCAAGGAGTTGAAGCGTCTTTTCTTCTGCAATCAACTATAACGCTAAGGGTGGTAGCTCAAGTCGAGAGCATAGAGGCTGATGTATGTTGGGTAGTCTTTCGCATAGAGGGTATTTTGGGTGGAGGTTGGGCTACGGGAAGCATGGGGTTGGGGTTGGGGAGGTGTGATTTATTCTATCTCGGGCTTAATGTATGTTGGGTAGTTTTTAGCGGGCTTTTGGGGCAATAGGAGCTCTCTAGTATGGGTTAGGGATTTTCTTATATACATCTAGTGTACTTGGTTACTCTTATTGATATATATATAATATTTTTACTTATCTAAAAAAAAAAACAATTTTTTTTTATGACGGAGAACCACCCCACAGCAGAGCTCTTAGGACTCACCCATGAATCTTAAACCCCCAGGGAGACTAACACAACAACCCACCCCCCTGTTTTCCACTTAAATCACAGTTTGATCCCAAGGGAATCGAATCTGTGACGTGGGGCTCATACACACAAGTTCACCCTTACCACTTGGGCTACCCACGGGTGGTAGTCCTCTACCAGGAAAAGGAACAACAACCAGCATATCCGAAAGCAGAAAAAGCAAGGAAACACAACACAATGGATGAATAGTCCATCTAAACTTGTCTAGTGTAGGATTTGGAATTATGTAAGTTAAAAAAAACAAATATACCTTCAAAATGGGAGTAAATAACACTACTTCGATCAAAGATTTAAGCACATAGCAAAAGGTAGCTTAGCAGGACTTTGTCTTTTATACTAAGTGAGATAATGACAACTCCATCCCTAAGCATTTCACTTGCAACTTGAAACTACCACCTAGGAAGGGAAGAGCAAATACCTTATGGGCAGGTGGTAGCCTTTTGTATGATCTTTCATATCTTTTGACATCTTCTTCTGCAGCATCTGGATAGCTGTAAGAGAAGTCCGCAGTATTAAGACTAAGGAGAGAGATCACGTGCACCATCACAAGCAGTAATGACAGCTAAAAGAAGATAAAGTTCTGTGATTGGATAATAGACAAAAGGCATATGCACAATGAACACATCAAAAGGCTTACTAAAGGACAAAAACCAACACAATCAAATACATGCATGAGTTTATTTTAATGCAACTGTGAATAAGAGTTTAATAAAAAAGAAAATAATGGAAGAAAATGGCAGATTTGATGAAGCAAATATGTATTGGATATGAAGATAAAAGTTGAAGGAACGTTATCTGGTAAAGCATCAATCCCAGCTAATGACTTTACGATAAATCATCAATAAATAAAAAATTTATTTATGTCCCATTACTATCTAGAGGCTGTAACACAGCAGTGGTTAAAAGATTAGAAAGCTCAAAAATATTTGACATATAAACACTCAGATTATTTTTTTGTTCCTTTTCAAAAAATATATAGAGAAAGATTTGGAAGGAAAGAAGGAAAATTCTAAACAGAAGATACTTCAATTTTTTTGTTTTTTTTTTATAAGTCAAGAAAAATGATAAAGAAGATACTTCAATTCTCAGTTACTTATATTACCAACTGCCCACTTTATCCAGTCATTCTTATGTTTTGATTTTAAAACATAGTTTCTCATGCTAATATATTAAGTTGGATAACCGTGTCTTTATTTGTCCGCAGAACACAAGTTTTTCATTAATTAAACAAAGTCTTTTTTCGAGCTTAATAAATATCTCTGAAGACTCTGGATTTACAACTACTATACCAACTAGGAATTCAAAGCAAAGAGCACCCAGGACTCTTAGAAGCTAGTAGATAACTCCAGACTAAATTCTCTTCCCTACTAATAATTTTTCATCGGTAAAGAAGTGTTTTATTGATGAGAGAAATAGGCATAGCTCAAGCACACGAGTCTATTCCCTAAGAATACTAACGCCGATTCATATAAAAGAGGCTCCCGACTCTTCAACCAATGACCCAAAAAGATACTTCCGTCTGGCACAATCTTGAAATACCAGATGCATCACTTATCAAAGAAACAGTCCTAGAAACCACTATTTTTCAATTGGAAAATTCACGGGGACTTCAATTATATTTTTCAATTCCAAATAACTGAAAAATATAACTCTGAGTTCCCTTTGCCCAATATTCCTTAAATCGATTCAACTCCCCAGGATACAAGAATCATCCCAAAGTTAGACTTAAACTTTCCCCTGAGCACAAGAAGCTTATAATCGTACAACGACGTCGATTTAGTGGAGACTAAGAAAGAAAGGAAAAGCAGAGTAAAAGAAACCATAATCCTGTTAGATTTCAAACCTAAACAATAATAATTAATCAATTGAAGAAGATGAAGAAGAGATTAGAGAAATAGGCGTACTTGAGGTAGGCGCTGATGATGCGCCTGAGGGATTTGACTTCAAGGGCTTCTTCAAGCTTCCGACGACGACGCTGTTCCCCATCGTCCTCATCTACTCGCGGCATTGACATTTCTATCTCAGACACCTTTCTTTGCTTTTTTTTCCTATCAATCAAGGAACTCTCACCTACCTTGTGTGTTCACCTGTACTATCTTGTCAGTTCTCCACTTCTTTTCTGAGAGATGTCCATGTATCACGAACAAAGCACGATCCGGGACGGAATTAGATTTTGGGTTTGGCTAGTGATGCTTTGGTCACTATCAAAGGCCGTGGTAATTGCCCATTAGATTGAAAACTAAATAAAATTTAACGTATCAACATTATTCATCTACTATTAATTTTTTTATAATAATAAAAAATAATTTAAAAGCGATTAAAAGTATCCCAATGTAAAGTGTGATAATTGACCAATATATAGTAGTATTAATTAAGAAATTATATATTCTCACAATTTTGAGGTTAAATTGTATACTAACAATTCACACGTCACAAAAATAAGAAACTCAATTGTGTACTTAAATTGACGTAATTTTGTGTAATCTGTTAGATTTATTTTATAATTTAAAAAATCACATCAAACTACATCAATTTGTGATATTACTTTTATGTAATTCATCTATAGTTAGAGTATTTCCGTAAAAATATCCCTATGAATTAGACATAGTATCATGAAACTAAGAATGTTTGTGACCTTAAAGGTTTGATTGCATTGATCGACTCATTGAGCATGTTTATTTGCTTCATGATTTATTAATTTTTTTTTTTTAAATATACCTGGAAACGGAAGGGTTGACCTACGAAAATGAAAAAGAAAATCTTTATTACAATCCTATATGTTGGGAGGGAATAGTAGAACTCTTATGTTTGTCTACTCTAAAATGAGTAATGATAGAGTGATATTTTTTGGGCTGATTACGAACAATCAACGACCTTGGGTGAGATGTATAGATCTCAAGTCAAGGGCAATGCCCTTTCGCTAGTGGGGCAAGAATGGTATTACTCATATGGGTCTATGTAATGACTCGAAATAAATTCAATATATGAGTTTCTTTAGATTGTAGAAATGTTGTGAAATCTCAAAATGACTTTACAAATTAAGAGACTAGTCATGTTTTAATCCGTCAGTATAGTCGAATCTCGATCTATTATAGTGACATAGTTGTCTTTTTATTTAATTAAGGCACTTAGGAGTATAAGTTTGTAAAACGAATTGCACCATTAGCCCCAGATGAATATTTAGGATTTTACGATATAATAAAAAGTTTCGAGTTTTCTGGATGAATAGCAAATGAGAGTGCCTCTATATTTCATCAAGGCACTTAAGAGTCAAATTTCGCAAAACAAATTGTACCATTAGACTCATAGGAATATTTAGTATTTTATGGTGTAATAAAAAATTATGAGATTTTTTGGATGAATACTGAATAGTAACAACCAAGAGAGCATCATGTGGCAACTAGGGGTGTAATTGGTCCAGTCCGGTCCTAGGAGGTCACGAACTGAAAATTTTGGTTCATCATTTTTGTCAGACCTGACCGATAGCTATTGGTCAACTTCGGTTCATGAACATTTTTTTCCTTTTTTATCTTTTTTTGACAAAAACATTAATACAAAAAATTAATTAAATTAGTAAGATTAAAATTAAGTGATTTTCTTAACATTTTATATATAGTTAATAAATATTAAATAATTTCATTGTATATATAGTCAATGGTGATCCATTGGATGAAAATTACATAATTAATTTATATAATTACTATATAAAATAATATATTATATATAAAATATATATATATATATACATATTCGGTAGGTCTCAATCAGGTCCAGTCCAAAAACCCACACTGGGGACCAACCAATAAGACTATCGGTTTGGTCGGTTTTTCCAGTCCGGATGATACTCTTACACCCCTAGTGGCAACCAGTTCAAACAGTTGTCAAATTGCCATGTAATATGTCCAAATCCACTTAGAATCACTATAATATTACTTTTTGGCTGGAGACATGGCACAATCCTAGCCACCATGTGAATAGTTTTAGGACACTTGTCAGATGGAGGACAAAAGTGAAGGAGATGAAGGGTAAACCAAGCCATGTGATCATACCACCTATGCTAAACACTATTACATCCAACCAAAAGAGGGTTTCAATCTTAATGAAACCCCAAATCTTTGAGATTTAACCGAAACCCTAAATCTCATGTGATGGCCAAAACCCTAAACTTGGTTTATGAACCCTAAAGTGGATGGTTTTGATTAAGTGTTTAATCACTTGGTTAAATTGCTTCTACATGCTATTAACCACTTAAGTACACACTCATACACTCACATCCACTCTCTTACATCTTGATAATTACTTTTAACCAAGAAAAACTTTATTTGAATCAAACCCTAGCCGAAACTATAACGCCCGTCCTTGTGGTGAGACTTTTTATAAAATATTTTTATAAAGGACGACGGGAATTACCGTTCCATTTAAAACTTTTCACTTGCATACCCAGGTATTAGAGCAAAGCCCAAGTTATGCTAGACTCTAGTGTTCTTTTCAAAATAAAAGAGAGAAAACCCATTTCCTGAAGAGAGAACTTTTTCCAGTGAAAGAAAACTTTTTCAAAGAAAGAACACTTATGAAAAGAGAATTGCACGCGAAGGAAAAACCTAGACTGACGTCTTCCCAAGGCATGTCTCGTCCTGCAGTAAGTACAAGAAAGTATTTTTATTCTTATGCTATGATGTTTTCAATGTATGACCTAATGAACGCATGCATGTCAGACTGGCAACTAAAAAGAGGTAGTCATGCTAAGTGCATAGAATGTAAGAGGTATCAGAGACCGAACATGGTTAGAGGTTAAGGAATGGATGATAGAACGTTAGGACATGCAGCAATAGCTACATGCTAAATGAGGAACGGACTAGAAACGCTAGGAAGATTATGATAGTTAAGAAACGCATGAACAATTACGAACTAAGCTAGGACCGAAACGTAAAACGAAACGGCGACTTCAATCCTCGCCGCCAGGAATGTCAGAATGGAAGATACGAGTGCTACGTGATGGATGGACTTGACTAATTCAAACTGACTTTAAGCATGACGATGGAGGAATGACAAGACGTGAGGGCAGGTATTGTACGAGACGTGACCAAGATGATAAACGTGCGCGGAGACGCGTGAAGACAACGCGAGGACATGTATGAAAGGGTCCCTAATAAAGATGAATAAATCCTTAAAATACTGCACGAATTCTTAGAACGCTAGGCAAATCCCTAGAACCTTAAGCAAATTTCGTCCTCAAAATTTATTTAAGGAGGGAAGAATGTAATACCCTGCTCCTTCTTCTTACGTACGGTTCTTCCTTCTTATGTACGCTTCTTTCTTTCTGACGGTAAGATTTCCTTCCTTCTTACGTAAGCAAGTGTTGAGGACGAAAATTATGTAAACCGTCTACCCCTTCTCACTAACGACTGCGAGCCTCGTCATGCGTGCCGAACCCCGATGGCGTGTCTTCAAAGATATCGTGCGACTTCTAGGGCACTCCCAGTGTTTTAAATGTGCTGGAAATAATTGTAAAGAGTATTTCCAGTGTTATTGAACTAAGTTTGATTTTAAATACGACAATTATAATATTCTTGAAGAGTTCCAAAAATATTATAATTGCCAGAAATCATTTTAATATCATTATTAAAATGATTTCAACTATTTAAGATATTATGAGATTTAAATTATGTTCAAAGTTTTTATTAATTAAATGGTTTTATTCTCCTTAATATGTTAAGTGAGACTTCATCATTTTATTAATGATGAAGGAATATTATTTTATAAATTAAAGTTAGTTTAAAATAATATTCTACCTTAATTCCTCTAAGCGCTTTTAATTAAGTTATTAGTTAATGCATTTTAAATCAGTGTTTGAGATCCATTGTTAGATCGTTACGTGGATCCCAGACGAAGGGACTGGGTTAAATACCCAGACCCCCTCACTTTTCCCTCATCTCTCTCTCTCTCATCCCTCTCCTCAAGCGTACGCAGTACGCGGCCTTTCCCCTCGCCCGAAGCTCCATGCCTCAACCCGGCGCCGCCGTGTGTCGCCAGCCCTCACCGCCGGAACCACTAGCTCCACCTCACGCCGGCGAGCCTCCCTAGCCCAGCCCCTCTCTCTCACACTCTCCCTTTCTCCCTTTCGGAAGTGCACAACCCAAACGGGCTTAGTGCTTACTGCGCCGCCGTGCGCCGTCCTCCGGTGCCACCACCTCCACAGCAGCTTCTCCTTCCGCCGGCCATCATCCTCTAGCAAGCTCGGCCTACCTCTCCCCCTCCGTCGCGCACATGCACCATACCCATGAAAATGGGTTCACATGGCTTCAAAGCCACCGATGCTCCTAGCGCCGCCGTACGTGGCCACCACCACAAGCACCTCCTAGTCTCCCTCTTACTCCTCCATGCAACCCATGACCCGTAGCCCTCCTCTACCGCACGGGCTTCCTCTCCTTCACGCACGGGTTGCACACCCTCCTCCATCGTGCACCGCCACCCACGGCAGATGACCACCACCTCCAGCCTCCTTAGGCCACCATAGAGCTATCCGAACCGCCCATAGCCCCGATCTACCATCCACGCACGCACACTTTCTCTCACTCTCCCATGGCTTCTCCTCCACCCTACGGCCAGATCCGCCGCCGTGAGCCACTGTGGAACCACCCCAGTGCCACTATGAGCTCCACCAACAACCCCTCAGTCCAACCCTAGGCCCAAACCACCACTGTGAGTGGTGGATAGTCACTGCACGTGGCTGACCGCCACTGTACACGGCTGGATTCGTCGTGTTACGCTCCTTGCCACTATCGCAAGGCCACCACGAGCCCTTCCAAGACCACACCTAGCTATCCAAACGCCTAAACGGTCCCACGTACGCAGTTTAGCCACCACGTACGACCCTTCCGACGTCTTTGACTGTGACGGTCAACGAGCAATGCACGGGTTATCCCGTCGATGGTATAACTCTTTATCCCTCGTAATTATGTTAGATATTGATTAGTTGACTAGGTTGGGGATTGTGCTGTTGGTTTTGTGGAGTTATGGTATTGTGATGTGGTGTTGTGTGATGAAGTGTTGGGCATATGTGTAGTGTGGGGATGTGATATGCCGTCTATGTTAAGTGTTGAGCTTATCTGTGTAGTGTGCTGTGATGTGTTGGGTGTAGATGGGAAGTGTGCTGTGAAGTGTTGTGGACTGTGCCATGTTGATATGAACCCGCGGGAACGAGATTTCCTTGAACCCACAGTCAATTTGAAAACTCCCCAAGAAAGCCAAAATCAAGTCAATGGATGGAGAACCTAGACCCGATGAGAACTCGTTTCAAGAACCTAGATTATATTAAAATCTAGACCCGTTGAAGAACCCGTCTCAAGAACCCAGATTACAAAGGAGGAACGCCACAAAGGTTGTGATTTACCTTTGATAAGTTCAAAAGTTCAATTAAGAACAAGAGGAGATAAACTCAACTCACAATGAATAAATTCATCAAATTTCATAAACTTCATAAACTGATTAGAATGAGGCTACATAGAGTATTTAAAGCAAAACCTAATGAAACCCTAGCCAAAATAAACCCCCACCTTCCAAAAGTGCCCCTGGATAAACAGTGTCGCGGCTACAGTGCCGCGCTACAGTAACTCTCGGCTACAGTAACCCTAACCCTAGTTCAATAAAATAATAACTTTCCCAACATGCCCTTGCATAGGCCCCCTTCAATACTTCCCATAATAAACTCAATTATTCTAAACTAATAACATAAGTTCTTTAAATGAATTAAATAAGTTGAAACCCTTCAAGAGCTCAAAGCCTTTAAGTCTTGTCGTTGCCCTCTTCCGTAGCTAATCAAATGAATTAAAACTGGATCTTCATCCTTCAAGCCCCATCTTGAATGTTGGGCTCTTGCAAAACATGTCTCAAGTGGATTGCATCAATCCTTGCATTGTCTCCTTGATCTTCTTGGCCCATCTGGAAGTTGCAAATGATCTTTAAGACTAGGCTCATCTTGGTTCCCATCATTCCCCATCTCCTCAAAAGGATTCGACCTCGAATCTCCACCTGGATCAAAGGGAAAGTGGTTAGTAACATTGAAAATAGTAGAAACATGATACTTACATTGAAGATCCATTAGATATGCATTTTCATTAATTTGTTTAAGAATTTGGAATAGTCCATCCAAGCTACCCTTATCATCATCTGGTGAAGACTTTAAATCTAAAGAAGGAAATTGATTAAGTCTATAAACAATTTCAATTGGTGAAAATTTAGTAGTGGCATGAACACTCCAATCATATGTAAACTCAATGAATGGCAAACAATACTCCCACAAATGTTCATGAAGCACATCTAAAGTCTTCCTCAAACCAAAATGACCACTCCAATATGCAAACTCAATGAATGACAAATGATACTCCCATAAACGTTCATGCAACAAGTCAATAAATGGCAAATGATACTCCCATAAACGTTCATGCAACATGTCTGAAATCTTATTTTCACCAGAATGACCACTCCAATTATATGCAAACTCAATGAAATACAAATGATACTCCCGCAAACGATCGTGCAACACGTCAATGTATGGCAAATGATACTCCCACAAGCGTTCGTGCAATACATCAATGAATGACAAATTATACTTCCACAAACGTTCATGTAACACTTCAATGAATGACAATTGATACTTCCACAAACGTTCATGCAACACGTTATTGAAAGGCAAATGATATTCCCACAAACGTTCATGCAACACAACAAAAGTCTTCCTTACACCATGGTTACCCAACAAACCACCATGTCCATCACACACAAGCAAGTTACGCATAAAACTAGTAGGTATACAAAATCTATTCTTTCTATACAAGTACCAATCTAGTTTATAGAACTTACCAAACGATACTTTCTCACATGTTCCATACATACTAGCAAAGTCATAATCATTAGCATGCAATTCCTTATCATATTCAAGTTTCAACAATTTTGCATCTAAAATGAAGATAAGTACATACCTTCTTGCTAAAGCATCAACCACAAAAGTTTCCATACCTTGCGTGTATTTGAATACATGAGGAAAAGTCTCAATACAATCCTCCCGCTTAGCACGCATTATAGTTAACAACTTACCTTGTCCCTTCAAGTGTGTCAAGGACTCATGTTCTTCAAAGAAAGGTTGGGTAGGGATTGTCGCACCTAGCACAAAATCCATGTAGTGTTCTATCTCCCTAATAGGTGGTAATCCACTAAACACACCGCTAGGAAACACGACCTCATATCCCTGCAACAAAGAGACAATAATACTAGGCAAACATACGTCAAGTTCGTTAGGATTAAGACTTGCCTTAGCATAAAAACTCACTTTTCTCTTTGTTTTTCTCTCACTTTCTTCACTCTTGCTTGTTTGCTCAATCTCCTTTTCACTCTTTCTTTTTTGAGCAACCTCACTTTTCAATTTCAATTGGTCCCCATGGACATGTGTTGGAGTTAAAGGAGCAAGTTTAATTGTTTTTCCATCCTTTTCAAAACTGTACATGTTCCTTAACCCATCACGAATCACCTTCCTATCAAACTCCCATGGCTTCCCTAACAAAATATGACCAGTATGCATAAGCACAACATCACAAAGGACCATATCCTGATATTTCCCAATTGAAAAAGAAACTAGCACTTGCTTATTTACCCTAACCTCCCCACAATCACTCAACCACTGCAACATGTATGGTCTAGGGTGTTTCAAGGTACGTAAATTCAATTTCTCAACTAAAGTAGTGCTAGCCAAATTAATAGAACTCCTTAAATCAATGACCATACTACATACCTTGTTGTTGATGTGACATCTAGTATGAAAAACATTCTCACTCTGCTGCTCTGTATCATTCATCTTAATTTGTGTATTGAGTGCACGCCTAGCAACAAGAGACTCACCATAGTCTTGTTTCTCATACCCATTCTCAATACTAGGCTCATGTCGCCTCCTACCTCTCTCACCTTGCAGATTTCTAATCACTTCTTCTTAATTATCCATCCTATCCCTCACTTCACCCAACACCAAGTTCAACCGCTCAAACTGTTGTTGCATGGCTTGCAACACAAAAGATGAGTTATCTGCCACACCGTTTGGTGATGAGTCACTTCTATGAGACATCATAATATGCTGCAGAAAAATAATGTTAGTGGAAAACCTTACACACTCCCTTACGTGTTTACACTCGAATAATGGCACTCCACTCGTGTTTCACTTTGAATTGGCTTTTTCCCGATAATAGTCTCACACTCTCTTGCCTTTTACCTCAAAAGTTTTCTCACTCAAGTTCTTTCAGAACTAGTTGAACTAAATCAAGATAATACAACCTTGTATTATTCCAACCAGGAATATAGATGAAAGAAACAAGGGATGAATAAAATGACACGAGACTCAAGAAATTTATACGAGGGAAAGAGTAATTATAAAACAAGACACCAACTAGCAAGTTGTATTCAGCTCCTATGATGATAATAACTCAATCAACAGATACTTTCTTTCTTTTTGTTGTAACTATGTAGCAACTTTGAATTCACCTCCTTCGAATTTTCTATTCTTTTCTTTTCCTTTCTTTTCTTTTCTTTTCTTTTCTTTTCTTTTCCTTTCCTTTCTTTTTCTTTTCTCTAATTCAACCACAAACAGCAATATTCAATTGTGAAAACCAAACAATTGAATTCAAACACACAAGCATGGACAATGAAGTAGAAGAGAATCAATGGAACCACACTCCAAGCAATTGACAAACTTAGAGATGCAGGAAACCCTAGAATTTTGAAACCCTAGGTGACGCAAATTTCAGCCAAACCCAAAACCCTAAGAATTTCGGCAGCCTAGTTTTTGTTTCTATTTTTTTTTTGGCAACCCTAGAACAATGATGCCCTAGAATTAAATATGCAAGAAATAAAAGATAGAATCAGACCTGATTGGAAACCTTGCTCTGAATACCAAATGATATGAACCCGCGGGAACGAGATTCCCTTGAACCCACAGTCAATTTGAAAACTCCCCAAGAAAGCCAAAATTAAGTCAATGGATGGAGAACCTAGACCCGATGAGAACTCGTTTCAAGAACCTAGATTATATTAAAATCTAGACCCGTTGAAGAACCCGTCTCAAGAACCCAGATTACAAAGGAGGAACGCCACAAAGGTTGTGATTTACTTTTGATAAGTTCAAAAGTTCAATTAAGAACAAGCGGAGATAAACTCAACTCACAATGAATAAATTCATCAAATTTCATAAACTTCATAAACTGATTAGAATGAGGCTACATAGAGTATTTAAAGCAAAACCTAATGAAACCCTAGCCAAAATAAACCCCCACCTTCCAAAAGTGCCCCTGGATGAACAATGTCGCGGCTACAGTGCCGCGCTACAGTAACCCTAACCCTAGTTCAATAAATAATAACTTTCCCAACATGCCCTTGCATAGGCCCCCTTCAATTATTCTAAACTAATAACATAAGTTCTTTAAATGAATTAAATAAGTTGAAACCCTTCAAGAGCTCAAAGCCTTTGAGTCTTGTCGTTGCCCTCTTCCGTAGCTAATCAAATGAATTAAAACTGGATCTTCATCCTTCAAGCCCCATCTTGAATGTTGGGCTCTTGCAAAACATGTCTCAAGTGGATTGCATCAATCCTTGCATTGTCTCCTTGATCTTCTTGGCCCATCTGGAAGTTGCAAATGATCTTTAAGACTAGGCTCATCTTGGTTCCCATCACATGTAGTGTGGTTGGGGAATATGCGTTGTATTGGTGACGTGACAGGTGTAATGGGAACAGTACATGTTGTGTGTACTTTATGCACCATATGGCGGATGTGGCCAGATGGTGATGTGGCGTGATGTGCATGAGGGGAATACACGCGGAGTGTACTCCATGTGGTGAAGTGATGCACTATCTGGCGAGTACGCCATAGTGATGATGTGGCGTAGCATGCTAGAAGAGAGCATGCATGGGATGTACTCCATGAGGTGTAGCGATATGCCGTGTGGCGTGTCGCAGTGATAAGGATGGTTGTATGATTGATGGGCGTGGAACGTGATGAGTAGAGTTGGGAACTGTGGAACAGTGTCCTTGAGTAATTATGGTGAAGCCTGTAGTCTAAGGTGACAAGTGTCACCGTATTGGACTTACGGCTGGGAATAAGGATGAAGTAGTGGAATAAGTGTAAAAGTACGCAGCGGAAGCATGACTCGGCAACGTCACCTCGTGACGTGGTTACTGACAGTCGTGCTTGCCATGTGGTGAAGTGATAGGGTATGAATGGTGTAATGGGAATGTGACAAGATGTCACGATGTGTCGGAAGTACGTGATGAATCGTACTCATGATGAGTTAGGAATTTACGTAGTAGAATGTTGGATAACACGACAAGGTCACGGTATAGCTTGTGAATAGTCTCGAGCTGTATGATGTGACTTAAGACGTGGTTATGAATGGAGTCTTGTCGTGTTAAGTGTTGGGATGAACTGTCAAAGGGACGAATAGGATGAAGAGCCATGCTAGCCGGGTTAAGAGAAGGTTGGTATCAGAGTATGGCCCTTGTCCCTCCAAGCAGGTGATCAACGTGTTATATATGTTGATCTTAGGTGATAAGGGGTAAAGTATATGTGCAACATGGTGAGACACATGTGCCGGACAGATTCACCATGTGTAATGGATAATCTGTCCTGAGTATAGTTGCACGGTGCTTAAGCCTCAGAGTTAGCTTAGAACCGTGTGGTTTGTATGGATGAGAATGAGGGTTAGTATGGGCTAAGATGCATGAAGAAAGTGATGAGTGTATTGTCTAAGGAATGAATGCGTGACTTAGTTGGTCTGAGTCATGCGTTGGAATGTGATTAATGAGAAGAATGAAACATTGGCCTTAGTGAGAAGAATGAATGTGGTTCACTTTAGTGAATGAGCACTCGAGGCAAGTCTTGAGTTGGAAGATGGGGTGACTGTAATGGGTCCCCGAAGCTTTTAACTTAGTAAGGAACACGTAAGAACACGGGATAGAAGGAGAGTGTTCCAAGTGAAGTGTAGCTTGTGCTTTCTAAGTTTAAGTTGCTTATGTACTAGATAGAGAATGATGTTAAGGTTATGTGTATGCATGTAGGTTGCCATCTGACAAGCACATGAATGGACTGCCTGATATGCAAGTAGAATGGAGTCCAGGTAAGCGTTACGTTCATACTCTTCTAGAGTTTTCCAAGATACAAGAAACGCTTTTCCTTTAAGATGCTTTAAGAAAAGACGAAAGACGTTTTAAGAAAGAAGACGATAAGTGTTCAAACGTTTAAGTATGTACGGCCCCTCCATGACAACCCCTTTTTACGCACCCAAAGTATTAATTGTATGTATGTGAATGGATGACTATACGTTGTATCTATTGTATGTATTTTCTAAGAAAATCAACAAACTGATGTAAATGCACGAAAGACATGAAAACGGACACTTTTATGGATCTTACGAACCGACGCTCTCATGGACACCACGAGGTAATGCTCGTGGACACCACGAGAGATGACGTTTAAAGGTGATGCTTGTGGATGCCATGAAGACTGACGTTTTAAATGTTTTACGATGCCATGAACGAATGTTTTACTAATGTCATGAAATGACGAAGTTTATGCACATGCTCATGAAAAGATGTTTTCTCATGAAAAAGAATGTTTTTTCATGAAATGACATGTTAAATGAAAGATAAGAAAAGAATGAAAGATCTAGCTCTTTCGAGCTGCCATGAATGAAAGAAAGGACTGAAATGAAAGCATAAAATACGTAACGGCCATATGAATGAATGATATGGGGTACCCAATGAATGAATGGGCAGATTGCAATGCCGGACAGTAGTGCTGGTAGTGCACCCTGTGCTGCACCCTAACGGAATGGGATTCCAACCCGCGGCCACGGGTGAATCCATTGGTCATAGGGTCGCTAATCCTAACACATGGGGCGTAACAGTGTGTATCGGCCTATGAAAGTGAAAAGAAAGAATGTATGTATGCATGAAAGCACGAGAGCATGGACTCTTGAAGAAATGAAGGCATTGATGGGAGACACGTTTATGAATAGAAAACTCATGTTTAAAAGCTAATGCTTACGAGTCTTCGACTCATTTTAATTTTTATGTATGCTCCTCCCCCCACAGGAACTGAACAGCCAAGAGGGACACGGCCCATGGGGAAGAGCACAGAAGTCTAGGTACGAGTTTTAAAAGTACGAGAGATCTTTTTATTATTAAAATTAATGTTTTCCACATTAAATCTCTTTTATTATCAAAGCACGTTTTATTTTATAAACGTAGAGTGTTGCACCCTGGGTATGCAAGTCCCACCACAAGGACGGGCGTTACAGAAACCCCATCTAAACTCCAAAATGAGCCCACTCGGTTAAGCCCATTTTCGGCCCACCAAAACCACCATCTAGCCCTTTTTTCACCTATTTTTGGCTGCCACCCTGCCATCCAAGGGCCACTCATCTACCCTTCATGTCAGCCACTCTCTTATATCACAAGCCCCTTGCATTTCACTCCACACTTAGACACTCTTCCCTCAGTTTCCTAGAGCAAACTGAGAGAGAGTTGAGAGGCAGTTTCTAGATAGCTTCTTATTTGCTCCATTCCAGCTCTTTGGGAGTATTTCCTATGGATCAGTCGTCTTGTATTTTGTTCCATTTTGAGTCTATTTAATGTGGGTATATGTTGGAAAATTTTACATGGAGTTTTGATTGTTGAAAGTTAAGTATGATGATGCAAAGGTCTTGATCGTGACAATTTTGATATTTGTGTGTTTGATGAAATTTTTTCCATGTCATGCAAGATTTAATGGTTAGATCAAGTTAGAACTTGAATGTGAGGTATATGGTTTTATTACTTGAAGAGTTATTGCATAAAAATCTAGGATCTAGTCACTTTAATTCAAGTCCAATGCAAGCTATACTCAGTTATAGTGTTTTGGTGCAAGCTGATTGTTTTATGAAGTGGTTTGAATGATGAACAAGTTAGGAGAATGTTTATGGAATTTTTGAGTGCTTGGAGTTTATTTGGAAAGTGTTAGACCAAGATCATCAATGGTTGGTTCTATTTGATCTAAACTTGGTGTTTTGGCATTTTCCTTGATGTGGTGAGTTTGAGTTTTCATAAAATGTGTAAATTGGTATCTTAGCATAATTTTAGAACTAAGGATGTGATTTTTGAGAGTTGATAAATTTAGTTTATGCCTGTTAGTATGTTAGAATGTCAAGTTGCATCAAAAATAAAGTTTTTGGCCTATAAGTGAATCGACCCTAGCATGTTTCTTATATTTTTATTTTAAATTTTTCTGAGTTAATATTTGAACTTAAGACAAAGTTTATACAATAAATGTAAAATTTGGTAAGTTCTGGAGTTCATATGGAAAATCCTTATTTTATGGGCAAAATTTTTAATTTCCCACAACTAAAGGGAGTAACTCTACAATTTTAGCCATAAATTAGTAAGTTTTATGTTTGTAGTATTTAATGAAATATTCTAACCTTAGAAAATATCTCGTTTCAATTCACGTATTTTTACACTCGCTTTTACGTTACACGACATAGCTGTAATTTGTGTATAGAGAAATTCTATTTGCAGTCCCCAAATGGGGACTGCATGTACAAGCCCTTCATTAAATGGAAAAAAATAACATTTTAATAAGGATATTATTATAATTTTGAACAAATTTAAAAATAAAATGAACTAGGCTTGCAATGTAGTCCCCAAATGAGAACTGTATGTAGCATTGCTCTTGTGTATATGTGATGGTAAGACTGCCATTATTTATAGTCATGTCACTTATGCTTAATGTAATTATTATAATATTTCATACCATGTCATCATTTATCTATCATCTATTATTATTGCACGTTTATCTATTACATGAATGTTATGTCATCGTTACATACCACGAATGTCATGCCATTTGTTACAAGTTATTCTATTATATGTCATGAATGCCATCTGTAACATGCCACAAATGTCATGTCATTTATTACATGAGTATGTCATGAGTAAGGTCTAAGTCATGCATGAGTATTTTATTTTATCATGACCCAAAGTACTAGGATGATGATTTATCATAGTGAAACTCTTTTGTTTATGCTGGAATGCTTAAACTAATTTGTGGAATCTCTTGAATTGACAAAGTACCGTTGTAACAGCCTGCTAGAAATTCATTAGTGGAACTTCTATTGACTTTAGGAATATCGTGAAAACCCCATAAGTTTTTACGAATCGACCAATCACATAGGTTTTAGTCTGTCAACATAGTGTTATCACTCACTATGGTGCTAGAAATATGAGTTTTATTTATTTGAGATAGTTAGAAGTGTCAGAATGCGTTATGGTCTACACCATTAGACTCAGTTGATTATTTAGGATTTTATGGCACAATAAGTTTATTTTCATATTTTCGGACGAAACAATTATTTTAGGGGCACTTCGAGGTTGAATTTTGGTAAAAGATTTTTACTGTAGGTTAATATGAATATTTAGAAATTTTTAGTGCTAAGTTTATGATTCACTTTTTCGGAGTGAATAGTAACCTCGGTAAGCGCACCAATTGCAGTGTTTCAAAATCACAGTGTAAAATGTCCAAATTAGATTAGAGAAGTATTATTTGGACACTTGGGAAGATTTTAGCCACACTTAGTGAATAATATTAGACACTTGGCACCATGAGAGCGTTTGATGGATTTGAAAGAATTACAACAAAAATCAAAGGAAATAGCCTTTGTAAGTTTCGGCCCTATAGAGTTTTAATGGTTGTATTTAGTTTTAAATTTTTCTGAATTAATATTTGAGTTTAGGACAAAATTTACATAATTTTGGTGATTTTTAGAATTAGGATGCAAAATCCTTAAGTTAGGGGTAAAATGGTCATTTTCCCACATGTAGAGGGTAAAATTGTAATTTTACTCTAAGTTGATATTTTTTTCATATTCCTAATTATTAGTGGTTAAGTTCTAATTTTTAGAAATCATTACTTTCAGTTTTTCGTGATCACACTTGAATTTTATCTAGAAGCGTGAAGACCGAGGTAAGTTAACTTTTAACTTACTATCAGTATAATGTGTATGAGTGATAAGTAAGGGAACTAAAATCTATGTAAGCATGTTATCATATGTACCATGCCAAGTCATTACATATTTATCTGTTACACAGAATTTATTCTGTTATGAATTATTCATCTGTTACACAAGATATTCTGTCACGTATTACTATACATTGCAAGTATGTCATGTTGAGTTAAGTATGCCATATGTTACATATATCTCATGTCACGTAATATTCACTGTCACATGTTACGCCATGTTAAGAAATGTTGTCTGTTACATGGTATGCTATGTTACGAAATATTGCCTGTTACATGTATGCCATGTTATGAAATATTTTATGTTACATTTATGTCTCAAAGTATGTCCTGTCTGTCCTCTTACGTTCATGTCACGTTATGCTACGTCAGGACTTCTGTCTTTTATGTCACGTTCATGTTACGTCATGTTACGAAATGTCATATATGCCAGTTAAGTTATTCATGTCAATTACGACCCTAAGCGCTAGGATGAGATAATATCCTAGTGGAACTCCTTTGTTCACGCTGGAGTGTTTAAATAGGTGTGAAATTCCCTGGGTTGATGAAGTACAGTCAACAGGTTGCGAATAGGGCCTAATTAGCTGTCACAGGAGCGCGCTAGGCACTAACGCCAATTGAGCCACACAGTATGTTACGTGTGTCCACAGCAAGTGTGTCACAAACAAATAAGTCATGCGGCCACAACAACTGTGGAGCATAAAGTATGGGGCCACAATAACTGTAGAGTATACACTACATGAGACACAACAATTATGACACGTAGAATACGTGGGGCCACAACAACTTTGGAGTACGTATTAACGCACACACAGCTGGAATAGACACCTGTGTTGTGATGCAGTAATCGGCAGGGACACACGGCTCAAGGGAACCCATGTAGCACCCATATGGTCACTTTATTAATTGAGTCTATTGAATAAGATTCCAAGTTCATGTATTTCACGTTCAAGTCATGTTTCATGTTACGTTATTTTCAAGTTTACGTTCACGCAATTATGGTAATCCCATGAGACAAGAATATGTTTCAAGTTCATGTTATGTTATGTTCACGTTCAAGTTATGTCCCAAGTTCACATTTATGTTATGTCATGTTCAGGTTCATGTTATGTTCAAGTTCATGTTCAAATTATGTATGTTTACATTCATGTTATGTTTCAAGGTCACGCTCATGCTATGTTTCAAGTCCATGTTATGTTTTAAGTTCACGTACATGTCATGTCATGTCACGTCAAGTTAAGTTTAAGTTCCAGTTCAAGTTATGTCAGCTCATGCCATGTTATGTCAAGTTACGTTATGCTTATTATTTCATGCCATTATGCCAGGATATGTTATGTTTTCTATTCATTTGATTATGCATTCATGCTTTTACTGCCATGCATGCATCATTAACCTGTGTGGAAATTTCATGTTAACTTGCTGAGATTTGTAATCAAATCTCACTGTGGTAGTCCCAACTACCATTCCCCCCTCGATTGGTAGATTTTGTTACAGGATCTGAAGGAGAATCGAGAATCGACCAATTGAAAACGGTCGACTAAGCGACGGTACGACGTAGATGGTAATATAGTAGTTACCTCAGATTACTACTTGTATTTGTGGAATTCAATCTCCAGCATTCTTTTGATCACAACCATATGGACTATTGTTGTGATTTTAGTTGTTTAGTATGTCGTTAAGTATGAAATATGTTTTAAGTATTTGGGATATTTTAGTTTGGTGCATAGTATTGCTAAAGAAAAAAATTATCCGCTGCAAATATTGCATAATGTTAGATGCATGTCAGGAACATTGCATCTTATATGTCATGAACGGGGGCAGGTAACCTTGTGGTGCATGTCTCGACGCTTCAAATGTCCGTCCGATCCCAAGCGAAATTTGGGGGCGTCACAACCGTCAACAGGTTTCAAATAAGACTTAAGTAATTGGTTGTCGGAGTGAAGTTAGGAACCCAACGCCAATGGTGCCAACTACATGTTTAACAATTTTTATCAATTCAATTATCATGAGGTAATCACAGCTGGCACAGATGCTTGTGATGTGATGCGGTACCAGTTGGAGCACACAACCATTGGGGACTCGTGGAGCTCACTTTATGATATGAACCCGCGGGAACGAGATTCCCTTGAACCCACAGTCAATTTGAAAACTCCCCAAGAAAGCCAAAATCAAGTCAATGAATGGAGAACCTAGAACCGATGAATTGATCTTCTTGGCCCATCTGGAAGTTGCAAATGATCTTTAAGACTAGGCTCATCTTGGTTCCCATCACTTTAAGTAACCATGTATATGTAATTAGATCATGTTCATGTCAAATTATGTTACGTTCATGGAAGTTTCCTAAACCCCACCAAATCAGATTGGCTCGGCTAGATTAGAGTCTTTAGAATAAAAATGGAATTTGACATCCACCCACACCTTGCCAACACCCAATTTCTTCTAGATGGACTCTTGACATATCAACTTAAGTGTGTATACAAGACACCACCTCATGTTAAGCCACCTAGCCACATGTCAAATGGCTTAACCCTCAGCTAAGCAAACTAGCAATTGGGTACCCCTAGTTAAGAACCAATGGTTTGAGTGAAGTGCAAGACAAAATCTCCTGAAGAGTGCTAAGCAAATTGAAGTCCTTAGAGGTGCAACTAGACCTGCAAAAAGAAAGAGAGAAGAAGTCACCTTAAGATTCAACCAAAAGGGTTACTATAGCCTAGGACTAGCTAATTCACTGTGGCGCCCTCAGCCCCGCTTGAGATTGGACGGTGATTGAGACGCTGGGACATGTAACACAAGGCTACACACCCCTCGTACATGATAGATAAATGCTATGCACCTAAGTACACTAGCAATATACAATAACATAACCGTAGAAAATAAGCAATTGTAAAGTACATGGCACCATACTAATATTATATCCCAAACATTGTCCAAACGTAAACATGAGCCATAAAAGGCTTAATATCCCAAAATCATAAGGCATAGTTAAAACTCCCAAAACACGGGACCTCCTCAAAACATAGTTCCATAAGTACCGTTTTCCTTCTTATTTTTTTTCTACCAAAAGAACTTAAGTTCCCGTACACTTCAAGAAGATTCGGGCTTCACACGTTTTTCCAAAGCCTTATTTTTGTCCCGGTTGTTACGTCGCTCAAACTTTGTAATGAATTCAAGTATACCAGTGATCTTCTGGTCGATGTCCTCAAGTCGCTCTAGGATGGAGGGCTCGGGCTGATTCACAACCATCTTAGGCACAATCCTCTCTGGAGGAGGAGGTGTCGTTCTCTTCCTCTTGGTCATGATCGTCGTTTACTAAACTTGTTGCAACTTCTACCATTCCAGTTGGGGGGAATGGTAGTGGAAACTACCACAATAAGATTTCAAGAAATCTCATCAAGTAATCACACAACATACCAGAGTTAACACAAGCATACAAAAGGTATATCATGAAATGCGTGCATAGACATGTACTTGACTTATACCTTTGACTAGAACTTGACTAATGCACTTGACCATTTTCAAAAGACTTGTAACAGAGACTTAAGCTTTTCATAAAAACTTCATAGCTTTTTCTTATTCACATGAACTTACTCAGAACTTGTCTTATCTGAACATATCACAAGATTTACATCGAGTAATCCTTATCATATCACGAGATTTTCATCAAGTGATCCTTATCTTATGAGCTCTTATCCTTATTCAGAGGGTGGACACAACATGGTTCCCCTTTGCACCGCATGTTCCTACTAGTTACCGCACCATCAACGGTCCGTACACCGTGATGAATACGTCATAAATAGAGATTCATATTAACCCGACCTTACTTCGTTGGGTTACATGCCTTATTGATGGGAACCAAGATGAGCCTAGTCTTAAAGATCATTTGCAACTTCCAGATGGGCCAAGAAGATCAAGGAGACAATGCAAGGATTGATGCAATCCACTTGGGACAAGTTTAGCAAGAGCCAAACATTCACGATGGGGCTTAAAGGATGAAGATCCAGTTTTAATTCATTTGATTAGCTATGGAAGGCTTTGAGCTCTTGAATGGTTTCAACTTATTTAATTCATTTAAAGAACTTATGTTATTAGTTTAGAATAATTGAGTTTATTATGGGAAGCACTTAAGGGGGCCTATGCAAGGGCTTGTTGGGAAAGTTATTATTTTATTGAACTCGGGTTAGGGTTACTGTAGCCGAGTTACTGTAGCGCGGCACTGTAGCCGCGACACTGTTCATCCAGGGGCACTTTTGGAAGATGGGGGTTTATTTTAAGCTAGGGTTTCATTAGGTTTTTCTTTAAATACTCTATGTAGCCTCATTCTAATAGTTTATGAAGTTTATGAAATTTGATGAATTTATTCATTGTGAGTTGAGTTTATCTCCTCTTGTTCTTAACTGAACTTTTGAACTTATCAAAGGTAAATCACAACCTTTGTGGCGTTTCTCCTTTGTAATCTAGGTTCTTGAGACGGGTTCTTCAACGGGTCTAGATTTTAATATAATCTAGGTTCTTGAAACGACTTTTCTTTGGGTCTAGGTTCTCCATCCATTGACTTGATTTTGGCTTTCTTGGGGAGTTTTCAAATTGACTGTGGGTTCAAGGGGATTTCGTTCCCGCGGGTTCATATCATTTGCCATTCAAAGACGTGTTACACGAACGTTTGTGGAAGTATCATTTGTCATTCATTCATGTATTGCACGAACGTTTGTGGGAGTATCATTTGCCATACATTGATATGTTTCATGAACGTTTGCGGGAGTATCATTTGTATTTCATTGAGTTTGCATATAATTGGTGTGGTCATTCTGGTGAAAATAAGATTTCAGACATGTTGCATGAACGTTTATGGGAGTATCATTTGCCATTCATTGACATGTTGCATGAACGTTTGCGGGAGTATCATTTGCCATTCATTGAGTTTGCATATTGGAGTGGTCATTTTGGTTCGAGGAAGACTTTAGATGTGCTTCATGAACATTTGTGGGAGTATTGTTTGCCATTCATTGAGTTTACATATGATTGGAGTGTTCATGCCACTACTAAATTTTCACCAATTGAAATTGTTTATAGACTTAATCAATTTCCTCCTTTAGATTTAAAGTCTTCACCAGTTGATGATATGGGTAGCTTGGATGGACTATTCCAAATTCTTCAACAAATTAATGAAAATGCATATCTAATGGATCTTCCAGGTAAGTATCATGTTTCTACTATTTTCAATATTACTAACCACTTTCCCTTTGATCCAGGTGGAGATTCGAGGTCGAATCCTTTTGAGGAGAGGGGGAATGATGGGAACCAAGATGAGCCTAGTCTTAAAGATCATTTGCAACTTCTAGATGAGCCAAGAAGATCAATGAGACAATGCAAGGATTGATGCAATCCACTTGGGACAAGTTTAGCAAGAGCCAAACATTCACGATGGGGCTTAAAGGATGAAGATCCAGTTTTAATTCATTTGATTAGCTATGGAAGGCTTTGAGCTCTTGAAGGGTTTCAACTTATTTAATTCATTTAAAGAACTTATGTTATTAGTTTAGAATAATTGAGTTTATTATGGGAAGCACTTATGGGGGCCTATGCAAGGGCTTGTTGGGAAAGTTATTATTTTATTGAACTCGGGTTAGGGTTACTGTAGCCGAGTTACTGTAGCGCGGCACTGTAGCCGTGACACTGTTCATCCAGGGGCACTTTTGGAAGATGGGGGTTTATTTTAAGCTAGGGTTTCATTAGGTTTTTCTTTAAATACTCTATGTAGCCTCATTCTAATAGTTTATGAAGTTTATGAAATTTGATGAATTTATTCATTGTGAGTTGAGTTTATCTCCTCTTGTTCTTAACTGAACTTTTGAACTTATCTAAGGTAAATCACAACCTTTGTGGTGTTCCTCCTTTGTAATCTAGGTTCTTGAGGCGGGTTCTTCAACGGGTCTAGATTTTAATATAATCTAGGTTCTTGAAACGAGTTCTCTTCGGGTCTAGGTTCTCTATTCATTGACTTGATTTTGGCTTTCTTGGGGAGTTTTCAAATTGACTGTGGGTTCAAGGGGATTTCGTTCCCGCGGGTTCATATCACTTATGCACCCACTAGCGTTAGGCTCTTCCTCGCTCCGGTATCCTTTGAAAAGAATCGATTCATGACTCGTCGATGGTACTTTGTCGACTCAGGGGTTACCACTCCATTCTTAAACACTCTAGAGTGGATAGATGAGTTCCACTAGGACATTCCCCTGCCCTAACATTTGGGGTCATGATAAAACTTATAAACTTTTTCTTTGGAAACATTTTCTTTGGAAATACTTTTTTGAAAACATTTCTTTCAAAACACTTTTCCCCAAATGCATGTGACATGAGACGTATAACATGCTTACTTATACTTGACATATGACATATGAAATGCCATACATGAAATAACCAAGCCTAACATGTTCATTTCATAGCATGATAACATAAACCATAAGAACATATACATGGAACCATGAGAACTTGCTTAGGCCGAAACTCATAGGTACAAAAACATGAAGATTCATCACTTAAACATGTTCCAAACCTCAAACATATAATACAAAAATCAAGACAGTGAAACAAAACATGAAATCATAGGTTTTTGACCAAGTCCGAAACTTCCAAAGCATGTTCAAACCGAAACATCATGTTGCATAAACCATCAACCTCAATCAAATGAAAACCGAAACTTATAGAAACATTTCATAGCATTTTCATCACAAATCCGAAACATATAATCTCTTTCTTAGAGTTATTCAAGATCATATTAACATATTCAAACAAACAATCAAAAGATAATAAACAAGGCAATCAAAATCATGAAAGGATTTACACAAATATACAAGCATTAACCAAGAGTAAGTTGAGTGTATACTTACAAAAATCCACGTAAAGAAATACTAACATGTTGTAAATCTGAACATACTTAAAACCCTACCTCATGTTCTTGAGTGTGTGTGCATTTCTAGGGCATCACTTGGTCTTAAACCATTTGGCTTCTAGGGTTTTTAGGCTAAAACCCTTTCATTTCACTCATGAAGTAAAACAAAACCTAAGATAAGCAAAGATACATGTGGTGGTCGAAAACATGGAGGATTACTAATCGGCTTCAAGGGTTTATTAAAAACCCTAAGTCATTTTTCCAAGAAAACGTTGAAAGTGTGTGTGTTCTATCTTTCTCAAAGTCTAATGAGATTTGAATCCCATTTTTGGATTGAGAAATGACATGTGTGTGTGCAAGACTTAGAGGAAGCCGATCATTACCTTACTAATCCTTGGTGGTGCCAAAATCCCTTCTCTTGCAAGGATCCTCCTTGTTTGATTGGAAAGAAACTACAAGAAAGTGAAGGAACTTTCAAATGAACATGGGAGAATTGTGTGGAGAGAGTGAGAGCTCATGCAATTTCTTGAAAAAATGGCAAGGGAAAAGCCCCTTGGCGTGAACCCTTCCCTTTTTATAGGAGACCCTTCACTTCCCTCATTGGTTGCATCCAAAATTCTTGCATGGATGACAAGTGGCAAGGTTTCTTCTTCCCCTTTTCCCTTTTTGCAGAAATACCTCTTGGAGTTCCCCACTTGGATTGCATTGGGAAGGGACATTTTGGGGGGTGGCATGTAGGGTTTCTCCTCCTTAGCCGAAATTCGTTCTCTCCCCTTTATACCAATTCTTTCCTTGAACAAGTAAATATTTTTTCAAGGGTAGCTTGGTAAAACAATACATGCCTTTTCTTTTTCCCAACAAGTAATCTTTGGCATGGATGACAAGTGGCATTGGGTGTATGCTCTAGCCCTAGCCATCCTCTCCATGTCCCTTTTTCAAGATGTTGCTTCATCTTCCAAGTACTCCTTCCCTAGGTGACTTTTCATAAACCATTGCTCCAAAATGCACTAAGTGACAAGTGGTAAGTTAATAGAATGCTTGAGATTGTGCTAGTCGAAACCCTAAGGGCAAACTTGTCCTTGATACGAAAGTCTCTTCAAATAATCTTCTAGAAACTTAGTGCATGCTTGACACTTGGCAAAAGCTGACTAAATTCGAAATCCTATGTGCCTCCCTTCAGTTTCCTAAGCCAAACTTCTAGAAAAGCTCTATTTCACTTCCCTAGGCTTCCCTTTCCAAGAAATCTACATTGGAACTCGAATTCTGGACAAAACAATGGGCTAGGTGTGCAAGCCATTCTTGGTGCTTTCCTACACCTCTCTTTCCCCCTTAACCCACTATCAAGACTAGGTTCAAGGTGTAACATTCTCATTCATGATACATGGCACTAGTGACTTAGAGTTGGGTTATGGGCTTAAACCATTGGACCTGGATTTTTAAATAGGGCCGAAAATTACATAGTAAACTAGGGCCACTCTCCTCTTGGGCTCAAGTTACCACATCAAAGGTTCTAAGTCCTTCAAAAGTAACTACGGTTCCTAAAATGCCATGGCAACCTAGAACGAATTCTAAGGGCCAAGTCTAGGCAAACTCGGGTCATCACATTCACTCTAGGGAGTTTGCTTCCAAACTTCCCACTATTCCCTCACTCACTTTGTAGCCTCCAAGTAAGGATGAAATCTGCAAATCTTCATCTCCAAATGACACATAACCATGGTTTGAAACCATGAAAGAAGAAGAAGGAATCAAAGGGAGAGTCAAATGGAGCTCATCGGCTTCAACACCTCACCATGCAATCTCCAAGTTTCTTCCATCCCTTGGACAATGTCTCATCTCTTCTCCCTCTCTCTATCTCTCTTGATTTTATGAAAGAAGGAAGATCAAGTAAATCACCATGGAATCTAGGAAAAAACCCTCATCTGCTGTGGGTTGGAGGAAGCAAAATCTAGTAACACTTGAGCCAAACCATGAACTATTCATGATTTTTGCTTGCCTCCCACGCCCAATAGATCATAGCCCTAGATCTCCCGCATCATCCATAGAACATCTTTGAAGAAGGTCCTTGCCAACCAAGCATATCACCATAGTTAAAGGCAATTGGCTAACCTCATTGTAAGTAACCCTAGCCTTCAAGAATGCCTATAAATACAACTCCAAAACCTCACTTTCTCTTCACTACATCCACAAGAATCCCTTAGCAAAATTGTGAGTGAGTGTTCTAAGGTGATAAGAGAGGAGCCTAGTTGTGCCATTGCAGGGAAGCCCATTGGTGAGTTCATCACTTTGTCTTGAGTTTTGTTTCAAAAAGCATGCACACACTCATGTATAGCCTATGTTCAAAGATTCACACACACACACATGCTTTGGGAATATGAAGATCAACATGAGTTTACACACTATCTTGGGTTGATCATCACTACCATCTTGTGGTAACCATGTTTCAAAATCTAAGCACTTGCACCTGTTTAGATAAACACCACTAACATGAACACCAACGTGCATGGCTAAGCATGCCACTGTTCATAGGATTGATTAAGAAATTTTATCAAGTTCTAATCCATGAAAAACATTTCTTAATTTCAGCCACTTCAATCACTCAAGAACGTTGTAAGTTGGTCTCTAACCTACTCTTAGATAATATATACATGATGATGATGTATAAACAAAGCATTCATGTATAAATGTTGATTTTGAGCATGAATTACCTTGCATTTATCTCATGAATATTCAGTTCTATGAGGCATGTGATGTTTTATAAACTTTTACGTATTCAAGCATTCTTAGAAATCAACATGTTCAAAGTTATGATGATTCATGCAAAGTTTGATTTCTTGAACAAAAGCACATGTCATTCAATATGTTCGACCCTAAATGCTAGGATGAGAAAGTATCCTAGTGGAACTCTTCTACCCACTCTGGAGTGAGTAAAAATAGAATGGTAACCCCTGGGTTCACGAAGAACAGTCAACGGACAATGGTTGGATCCTCTTTAAAGGAAAGTATGAAAGTCTAACTGCGCAGATATAATGATTAAATCCAGTAGGTACTCACAATGCAAAATGGGGAGCTGTGATTTTACCATATGTTAAGCAAGATGTTTTGAAAAAGAAAAACAAAAGAAAAGAAAAGAAATGCAAAACTTTATTTTTTTAGCAAGTGTTCTCTATAAGAAATGTGTGTTATATTTATCTGAAATTTTTCAGTTTCTACAAAGAAATCTAAATGAAACAGGGAAAGTATGTTTTCTGCATTCATGCATTTCCTGTTTATTATTTATCATGTTTGTGTTATCTCATTGTATATTGGTTACTACAATGAAATTTTTCAAGACCACGTGATGGATATAGATGTGAGTCACTTGATCAGGATAATAGAGAATGATTTGCACCTGGATCGGCAGTTAAAGATGATGCTCATTTTCTAGAGATGGCCCTGCGTATTATTTAGCGCATCAAACATATTGTCTGAATAAGAGTCTTTATGAAGCCACTTCCAAACCAAGACGCGAATAAGGAGATATATGTATTCTCCATTTGTTAAGTTTAAGTTTAGTGTGTAAAGTAAACGCCTCTAACAGTTCTAAGAGATTGAACAATGGTTATAAAATGTTTATGAAGTTATATTTTCAGATATTCTGGTGCAATTTTTTATAAGTTTGAATTTTTGTTGCGATTATTGCATAATGCTAGATCATCAATAGATTGCATTGCATGTCATGAATTGGGATTTGTGACTATGTGTTGCATATCTTGATGCTTCAAATCTCTGCCAAATCACAAGCTGAAGTTGGGGGTGTCACAAATACTACATATTGTTAGATGCATGCTAGGTATATTGCATCTTACATATCATGAATAAGTATGTGACCTTGTATTGCATGTCCCGACCCTTCATGCTCTATCAAATCCCAAGCAGAGCTTATGGGGGTAACAGTCTACAAACCTCTGGCTGAGAGCCAAAAATAATACTTACTATAGAAATTAGTGGCCTTGGGTTGGTTGGGGCGTACATGCCTTAGGTCAAATAAAGCATCAGTGGCCCCTTAAACAGTGTGAGGAGCCGTGACAATTTGAGGTGCTGATAAACAAACTTCTGAAATTATTGCAGGAGTAGGAAATCGATTGGTGGAGGAACAAAATGAACTAAACGATGACCAAACATATTAGTGTATTGTAGATGTATGCTTCCACTGCAACTAACAGTAATTAAAGAACATGTTAGATTTATTTATAAAAGTTAATAGCATGAAATGACCATAACTACAAGTTGTGTGTCTTACGTCTAAACAACTCGATTGAATAGGAGGGAGAAGTTGGGAGCCATGTACTTTAAGAGATGAGTCTAACTATCCTCATACGACTTGTGCAACCGTAAGATGGTGGCTTATCGAAGAATATGTGTAACACCCTGATCCTGGAGGTCCGAAAAGTTAGCTCTTAATACTTAATATCAACTTCAATAACACAACTATAAAATTCAGAAAACTCCACAAAAATATTAATTCATTTACTCAACACAAATATTTATGTTCCCTCATAAGGACAATAAAAAAATTCTCAATAACATAAATTAAAAATTCTCCAAAGACTCGAAAATATCCTTAACTCATTAAATCAAAATAACCGAAAATAAATTAATTTACTAACTATGACTCTCAAATAAGCACTTGTACCCTCATGCACTTATTCCACAACGATCATCACACCTTGTTATAAAACTTCATACTCTTGTTCTCCAACTGAACCATCAAAATTATGTGAAAAATATTTAGAGATAAGGGATGAGTTATCAACAACTCAGTAAGTAGAGGACATATACTAGTGTGTAAACATGAGCGAGCATTTACAGAGTTCATAATGCGGAACAAAATATTTTCTTTCGGAATGCAGACTCCGAATATTTGTTTTCAAAATGCAGCATCATAACATGTTATCAAAAATATCAGAGCGAAATTTCAAAAATATTCATAATCAAAATTCCTTTGGTATAGCATAAGCTGAAACATCACATCTTATCTTATCATATCAGAACAGATACCATGTTTAACCCTTGTGGTAGAGTTGTGCAAACCTCGGTAGCTAACCGAGCAGAAACAGAATGTGAATCTTCCCCTTATTCATTCTCGGAACCCCGAGTGTGCACATAGGAAAGACTACGTAGAAAACCACTTTGTTTCCAAAGTGGGTGCACCAGAAACATAAAAGTTGGTACCAACCCGAATAGAGGCCAAAGTTTTACACCTGTGGTAAGGTCAGAACGGAACAGAAACATAAACAGAATGTTAGGCCGAAGGTTTTCAGAAAAAAAATCATATCATATCTGATATGAACCCGCGGGAACGAGATTCCCTTGAACCCACAGTCAATTTGAAAACTCCCCAAGAAAGCCAAAATCAAGTCAATGGATGGAGAACCTAGACCCGATGAGAACTCGTTTCAAGAACCTAGATTATATTAAAATCTAGACCCGTTGAAAAACCCGTCTCAAGAACCCAGATTACAAAGGAGGAATGCCACAAAGGTTGTGATTTACCTTTGATAAGTTCAAAAGTTCAATTAAGAACAAGAGGAGATAAACTCAACTCACAATGAATAAATTCATCAAATTTCATAAACTTCATAAACTGATTAGAATGAGGCTACATAGAGTATTTAAAGAAAAACCTAATGAAACCCTAGCTTAAAATAAACCCCCATCTTCCAAAAGTGCCCCTGGATGAATAGTATCGCGGCTACAGTGCCGCGCTACAGTAGCTCGGCTACAGTAACCCTAACCCTAGTTCAATAAAATAATAACTTTCCCAACATGCCCTTGCATAGGCCCCCTTAAGTGCTTCCCATAATAAACTCAATTATTCTAAACTAATAACATAAGTTCTTTAAATGAATTAAATAAGTTGAAACCCTTCAAGAGCTCAAAGCCTTTAAGTCTTGTCGTTGCCCTCTTCCGTAGCTAATCAAATGAATTAAAACTGGATCTTCATCCTTCAAGCCCCATCTTGAATGTTGGGCTCTTGCTAAACTTGTCCCAAGTGGATTGCATCAATCCTTACATTGTCTCCTTGATCTTCTTGGTCCATCTGGAAGTTGCAAATGATCTTTAAGACTAGGCCCATCTTGGTTCCCATCATTCCCCCTCTCCTCAAAAGGATTCGACCTCGAATCTCCACTTGGATCAAAGGGAAAGTGGTTAGTAACATTGAAAATAGTAGAAACATGATACTTACCTGGAAGATCCATTAGATATGCATTTTCATTAATTTGTTCAAGAATTTGGAATAGTCCATCCAAGCTACCCATATCATCAACTGATGAAGACTTTAAATCTAAAGGAGGAAATTGATTAAGTCTATAAACAATTTCAATTGGTGAAAATTTAGTAGTGGCATGAATACTCCAATCATATGTAAACTCAATGAATGGCAAACAATACTCCCACAAATGTTCATGAAGCACATCTAAAGTCTTCCTCGAACCAAAATGACCACTCCAATATGCAAACTCAATGAATGACAAATGATACTCCCGCAAACGTTCATGCAACATGTCAATGAATGGCAAATGATACTCCCATAAACGTTCATGCAACATGTCTGAAATCTTATTTTTACCAGAATGACCACTCCAATTATATGCAAACTCAATGAAATACAAATGATACTCCCGCAAACGTTCATGCAACACATCAATGTATGGCAAATGATACTCCCACAAACGTTCGTGCAATACATGAATGAATGACAAATGATACTTCCACAAACGTTCGTGTAACATGTCTTTGAATGGCAAATGATATTCCCACAAACATTCATGCAACACAACAAAAGTCTTCCTTACACTAAGGTTACCCAACAAACCACCATGTTCATCACACACAAGCAACTTAAGCATAAAACTAGTAGGCACACAAAATCTTTCTAAACAAGTACCAATCTAGTTTGTAGAACTTACCAAAAGATGCTTTCTCACATGTTCCATACATACTAGCAAAGTCATCATCATTAGCATGCAACTCCTTATCATATTCAAGTCTCAACAATTTTGCATCTAAAATGAAGACAATGACATACCTTCTTGCTAAAGCATCAACCACAAAATTTATCATGCCTTGTGTGTATTTGAATACATGAGGAAAAGTCTCAATACAATCCTCCCGCTTAGCATGCATTCTAGTCAACAACTTACCTTGTCCCTTTAAGTGTGTCATTGACTCATGTTTTTCCAAGAAAGGTCGGTTAGGAATTGTCGCACCTAGCACAAAATCAATGTAGTGCTCTATTTCTCTAATAGGTGGCAATCCACTAAACACACCGCTAGGAATCATGACCTTATATGCCTGCAACAAAGAAACAACAACACAAGACAAAGAGTCATTAAATTCATTAGTATAAAAGCTTGCCTTAGCATAAAAACTCACTTTTGTCTTTTTATTTCTCTCTACAATCTCTCTTTCTTTTTCCTCTTGTGGCTCCACTCTTTTTTCTTGACTCTCAACCACCTCTCTATTTTCTTTTTCTCTCTCTCTTTCTTTTGATGTTTCGGCTTCATTCTCTTTTTTCCTCTCACTCTCTTTGTTCTTTTCACTCTCTGTTTTTCTTTCAGTCTCCTCTTTTTTTGAACTTTCGGCCTCACAATTGTTTTTCAACTCATTCTCTATTTTTCTTGAGATTTCAACCTCACCCAAATCTTTTCCCTTTGGTGGTTCGGTCTTCCCCTTTGCTACAGCTTGATCATTTTTGTCCCACTTTGGTTTCCAATGAGTACTAGAAACCGAAGTATACCTTGATGTACCCCTTCCTTTTAGCCGTCTCTCCACCTTCATAGCCATGTGTACCATATCTTCTACCTCCTTATAATGTTGCAACTCAACTACATTGGCTATCTCCCTATTCAACCCACTCAAAAATCTTGTCATCGTGGCCTCCCGATCCTCCACTACATTGGCCCGAATCATAGCCACCTTCATCTCCTTATGGTAATCCTCTACACTCCTAGACCCCTGTATAAGATTTTGTAGTTTTTGGTAGAGGTCTCTATAGTAGTGGCTAGGTACAAATCTCCGCCTCATGATAGCTTTCAACTCTCTCCATGTTTCTACAGGCCTCTCAAGATTCTTCCTCCTATTGGATACTAATTGATCCCACCAAATAATCGCATAATCAGTGAACTCAATTACAGCCAACTTCACCTTCTTCTCCTCAGAATAATTATGACAATCAAACACCAACTCTATTCTTTTTCCCACTCTAAATAAACTTCAGGGTCAGTTCTACCTTGGAATGATGGTATTTTCATTTTGATGCTCCCTAGGTTCCTATCTACTCTATCTCGACCCCCTGAGTTTGCCCTAAGGCCTCCTCCATGCCTTCTATCTCTCTCACCTTGCAAATTTCTAATCACTGCTTCTTGATTATCCATACTTTCCCTCACTTCACCTAACACCAAGTTCAATCGCTCAAACTGTTGTTGCAAGACTTGCAACACAAAGGATGAGTTATCTGCCATCCCCTTTGGTGAAAAGTCACTTCTATGAGACATCATAATATGCTGCATAAAAACAATGTTAGTGGAAAACCTTACACACTCCCTTACGTGTTTACACTCGAATAATGGCACTCCACTCATGTTTCACTCTTAATTGGCTTTTTCCCGATAATAGTCTCACACTCTCTTGCCTTTTACCTCAAGAGTTTTCTCACTCAAGTTCTTTCAGAACTAGTTGAACTAAATCAAGATAATACAACCTTGTATTATTCCAACCAGTAGTATAGATGAAAGAAACAAGGAATGAATAAAATGACACGAGTCTCAAGGAATTTATACGAGGGAAAGAGTAATTATAAAACAAGACACCAACTAGCAAGTTGTATTCAGCTCCTATGATGATAATAACTCAATCAACAAATACTTTCTTTCTCTTTGTTGTAACTATGTAGCAACTTTGAATATCCTACCTTCTCTTTTCTTCTTCTGTTTTTTTTTTTTTTTTTTTTCGAATTTTCTTTTCTTTTCTTTTCCTTTCTTTTCTTTTCTTTTCTTTTCTTTTCTCTAATTCAATCACAAATAGCAATATTCAATTGTGAAAATCAAGCAATTGAATTCAAGTACGACAATGATGTAGAAGAGAATCAATGGAACAACACTCCAAGCAACAGATAAACTTAGAGATGCAGGAAACCCTAGAATTTTGAAACCCTAGGTGATGCAAATTTCAGCCAAACCCAAAACCCTAACAATTTCGGCAGCCTACTTTTTGTTTCTATTTTTTTTTTTTGGAAACCCCAGAACAATGAAGCCCTAGAATTAATTTAAGGATGCAAGAATTAAAAGATAGAATCAGACCTGATTGGAAACCTTGCTCTGAATACCAAATGATATGAACCCGTGGGAACGAGATTCCCTTGAACCCACAGTCAATTTGAAAACTCCCCAAGAAAGCCAAAATCAAGTCAATGGATGGAGAACCTAGACCCGATGAGAACTCGTTTCAAGAACCTAGATTATATTAAAATCTAGACCCGTTGAAAAACCCGTCTCAAGAACCCAGATTACAAAGGAGGAACGCCACAAAGGTTGTGATTTACCTTTGATAAGTTCAAAAGTTCAATTAAGAACAAGAGGAGATAAACTCAACTCACAATGAATAAATTCATCAAATTTCATTAACTTCATAAACTGATTAGAATGAGGCTACATAGAGTATTTAAAGAAAAACCTAATGAAACCCTAGCTTAAAATAAACCCCCATCTTCCAAAAGTGCCCCTGGATGAACAGTATCGCGGCTACAGTGCCGCGCTACAGTAGCTCGGCTACAGTAACCCTAACCCTAGTTCAATAAAATAATAACTTTCCCAACATGCCCTTGCATAGGCCCCCTTAAGTGCTTCCCATAATAAACTCAATTATTCTAAACTAATAACATAAGTTCTTTAAATGAATTAAATAAGTTGAAACCCTTCAAGAGCTCAAAGCCTTTAAGTCTTGTCGTTGCCCTCTTCCGTAGCTAATCAAATGAATTAAAACTGGATCTTCATCCTTCAAGCCCCATCTTGAATGTTGGGCTCTTGCTAAACTTGTCCCAAGTGGATTGCATCAATCCTTACATTGTCTCCTTGATCTTCTTGGTCCATCTGGAAGTTGCAAATGATCTTTAAGACTAGGCCCATCTTGGTTCCCATCAATATCAGAGTACTGAACATCTTCAGAACATAACAGAATCAGATCACAAAACATAATTTTATGCACAAAATTTCATATTCGCTCTCTTTTGCAAGGTTTAGAAACAAAATGTCAAAAATAATCTCATGTCTACACTAGTTATGACAGAAAATACTTTCTTCTTAAACAAAATCTCATGAGTAACCGAGGTAATTCAAATTTCTTTTCCTAACCAAACATGTATATTTTCCAAAAATCAACTTCAAGTCATTTTATTTTATGCAAAGTCTAGTATAGGAACCCCGCTTACATGTACTTCTTAGCTTTTCAGAAATTTCCTCAAAATGCCGAACAATTATAAATCGTCACCTATAACATAATAACGTAATTCTCATAAATTTCCAATCGAACACATATTTCAAAATTTAAGCCTAAGATGCTAAAATAACCTATTTTAATTCTTCAAAAACCTAACTTCACGTAATCCTAAAATATTGTCACATTTTTCTAAATTCATCAATATCCACTTAATCGAATTTGTACCGAATAAGAATTTAATCGAGCAAGTATTATGATAATTACAGAATTCAATAAAAAGTAGTATTTAAAATATCTAAAATACCAACAACATATTATAATAAATAGAATACATTGGCTACTAAAATTTCCATAAAATAAGTCATGAAAAACTCATCTCTTAAGAAAAATAGGTTTACTTCCTTTAATTAACAATATTATCAAAATATTATCAACACAAACATAATATTTAATGAGACTTAAAACAAAACCTATTTAAACATAAGTCCAAAAAAAACCTCTCACTCGAAAATATAAATCTGGGAACTTTCCATAAATATATATATATATATATGTATATATTAGGTTAAAATTGGTAAGTACCCAACCTAGGTTAAAACTTTACATATATATACGTGTATATATATATATATATATATATATAAATATAGCCTATGAGAAAAAAACTAGCGATGAACATAAACAAAAACATATGAATAATAGAAGTGCAGAGGCGGCAGAGACTTACGCAAGGAGAAATCACGCGGGTAGCGTGCGACGACTGGACTGGGTAGGCAGTGGCGACGCGGCTGGAGAGAAGATGTGCGGCGGAGATGCTGTCAAGCTGGGCTAAGCACGAGAGAGAGAAAATGGAGAGTGAGAGAGCGAGGACCACATCGTGTGGAAAGAAACAGAAACAGACCGTGAGACAGGAAGGAGAGTGGGTGAGTTCGGTGGAAGTTTACCAAGAGGAGAGCGACGGACCTGGACGGAGTGTAGCGCCTGGCAAAGCTCCTTGTGTGGCGGCAATGTCGAGGAGGAGGTTGGCGGCGTAGGGTGACAGGTTGGTTGCACACGATGGGGAAAACTACTTCCTCTGTTTCGAGGGTCAAAAACAGAGTATGCCGTGGGTGTTCTTCCTTCAATGGCTGGGTGACGGTGGTTGGCTTTCCGTGGTGGTGAGGACGGGCTGGAGGGTGGTGCGTTGTTTGCAAGGTGGAGTTGCTGAATACGACTTTGTGTGGCAGGACAGCGACGTCACGGAAAATAAAATCTTGATGCGTTACGGCTTGGCCAGTAGTTGGGGGTGCTGCACGGTTGTGCTGAGGGGGAGGGCTCGCAATGAGGAGGAGAAGTGGATTACAGAGGGGAAGAGGTTGGGCAGTGGGGGTGGTTCACGGTGGCAGCCCAAGGCTAGCGGTTTGATGCGAACGTGCTGACAGTAGTGAACAAGAGGGGAGTTAAAGTGGTGTGGAGGTGTAATAAGCCAGGTTGCAGCAGCCCTAATCTGAGAGTTTCTTCATGCAACAGGGAAAAAAGAGATGAAGCCCTAGGCGACAATGTGTGAATGCATATAAAGTGGATATATATATATATATATATATGTGATGAAAACCCTAAGGAAACACCGAGATGAAAAAAAACATGCAAGCCATGGACGTGAGGAAAATAAGGGAGAAAATAGACGGAAAGAAAGAAAAAGAAAAAAAAAACATGCGTGAACTATGAAGTTAACTTGTGAAAATAAGTTATTGAATAGAATAAAAACAAAACCCTAAAGCTGAGGAGAAAAGAGGCATACGCGCATGGGAGTGCAATCGTGCGTTGCAGCTACTTCTTTTTCAGGAGAGAAGTACATGTATATAAAGAGTTTAATGGAAAACCCTAGATGAAAACCAAATGGACAGGGGATGTGCATGAGAGACGTGCATGCGGATGGGAAGAGAGTCGTGCGGGTGAGGAAAACTGCTAGCTCATAAACTGATAGGTTTTTCTAAGGTTTAATCAAACTGGTGCGGCCTTGTTTCGCAACTAATGGGTCAAAAGCTCATAATAAATAAAAAAGAAAATCCATAGGCCAACCATACAACTTTTGGGTCCAGGTGTTACATTCTCTCCCCTTAAAAAAATTTCATCCTCGAAATTTGCTACACCTAAAGTAAAGTCCAAATATTAAATCCTTCACACTTATTCACGCACTTTGAATTGCACTTCGACATCTCATATCTAAACTATAAACCTCAACAATACAATTAAAACCTAAAACAATCTCGAACTCTTCACATAATCCTTGAACCTTATACCAATAACGAGAAAGACTCTTAAATTATCACTCACCAAAACCATGCTTCCACTGCTCACTCTAACAACTTATAGTCCTAAAAACATTGAATCTCAATCACATACATCGGAAAAGAACTAACCTCCACATTAACCAATCCGTACATTTTTTTTTTTGTCACAACTAACTAACAGAGAACCCGACATCGCTCTAAATTGTCTTACGTCTTAGAAACTAAACCTAAAAGAATCTAAACCTTAAATTAATCTTTATAAATATTATGTCCTATATTCCACAAATTAAGCTTGTCGGATCTAAAATTCCTAAACCTCAAAATCTCAAAACTCAATCATAAAGTCTTGCAAAATCTAAAACCTTAAATCCTAAATTCACACATATCCACACCTCAAGTGTTTATAGCCTGCAGAAACTCAAACATGCCGTTGATACCAACAGTAACGCCGCCTCAATCCTGAAGGTCCGGAGAGTTAGCTCTTAATACTTAATATCAATTTCAATAACACAACTATAAAATTCAGAAAACTCCACAAAAATATTAATTCATTTACTCAACCCAAATATCTATGTTCCCTCATAAGGACAATAAAAAATTTTCAATAACATAAATTAAAAACTCTCCAAACACTCGAAAATATCCTTAACTCATCAAATCAAAATAACTGAAAATAAATTAATTTACTAACTACGACACTCAAATAAGCACTTGTACCCTCAGACACTTATTCTACAACGATCATCACACCATGTTAAAACTTCCTATTCTTGTTCTCCAACTGAACCATCAAAATTATCTGAAAAATATTTGGAGATAAGGGGTGAGTTAGCAACAACTCAGTAAGTAGAGGACATATTGTAACGTCTGTCCTTGTGATGTGACTTTTTATAAAATATTTTAGAAATATCGACGGGAATTACGGTTCGATTTAAAACTTTTCCACTTGCATACCCAGGGTGCAAGACTCCACATTTATAAAATAAATGTGCTTTAATAATTAAAGAGGTTTACAGCAAAAAACATCAATTTTAATAATAAAAAGACCTCTCGTACATTTAAAACCCATGTCTAGACTTCCGTGCTCTTTCCCATGGGCCGTGTCCGTCCTGGCCTTTTAGTCCTTGTGGGGGGAGGGGCATACATAAAAACTAAAATGAGTCGAAGACTCGTACGCATTACTTCATACAGTTAAAATATAACAACATAGGTTTTCATTCATGCATTCATCATTCGTACATACTATTACGTGCATGCTTATGTGTAATACGTGCGTTCCTTTGAAAACGTCATTGGGCGGGGTTTTGCTTTAATAGTCTTTCTTTTTATAAAAACGTGTCTCCCGTCAGTGCCTTCATTTCTTAAAGAGTCGTGCTCTCGTGCATTCATGCATTCTTACATTCATGCATACATACATTCTTTTTTATCACTTTCATAGGCCGGTACACACTGTTACACCCCATGTGTTAGGGTTAGCGACCCTATGGCCAATGGATTCACCTGTGGCCGTAGGTTGAAATCTCATTCCTTTAGGGTGCAGCACTGGGTGCACTACCAGCACTACTGCCCGGCATTGCAATCTGCCCATTCATTCGTTAGGTACCCCTTTTCATTCATTCATATGGCCGTTATGTATTTTCATACATTTCATGCCTTCGTTCATGGCAGCTCGAAAGAGCTAGAGCTTTCTTTTTTTCTTATCTTTCATTTAATGTCCTTTCATGATAAAACGTTCGTTTTCGTGAGAAAATGTCGTTCTTTTTAAAAGCACGTGCATAACATCGTCTTTTCATAGCATTCGTAAACGAAGGCATATGTCGGCTTCTCCTTGAAACATATACTCGGTATACAGTACCTTCAGGTCCTTAGTGCAACCACATATCTCAAAAGTCCGTTCGAGGTAGATTATCCACTTGTTTGCCCTCTTAGCTTGATCATATCCTATACCTATGAATAAATACGTCATTCATGTTCACTTAAAAAATATATCTGCAAGTGCACAGAATCGTAACAAGTAGTAAAGTGTTTTAAAGAAAACGGACATCAAACCCATGGGGAATAATTAGTATTGGAATTAACTAAATTAATTACTATTTGGAAAACCAAAATTTGAAGAATGGTTTATCTAAATTAAACTGAAAAAAAGAATATTAAAATTAAGATTTTAAAAATAATACAAGTAGATCTAGAGCATTTGATTTCTCCTAGCAAATCCCACACAATTTATTTTTCCTTGTTATAAAATCCCAATTATCCAAAGTTGATGATAAGAATCCCTTAACTATTCAATATTTTCTCTCAAACAATACCAAAAATATCTCCAACTAATAACTTCATATCTCTATGTGAATTTAACTAATTGGAGACTCTTGGATTTTTCTTGAAAATCACACTAGTCGCGGTAAAGCATCTCTGCTTTCGCTCAACTAATGGTGTTTAATCCTTGAGCTCTAATAAAAAATCACATCTTGGTCTCATTGCAATCCAAAAGATCGAACAATAGTTAGTTAGAAAATTGTAAGCAATAAGAACAATGAATAAACACTCAATCATGGAAATATTGAAAATAAAATGACTTAGAATATAAACTGTGTGTTCAATGCTAGGCTACGTCAAAGCTCTAGCAAATAGAATTATTTCATAATTATTTCAAAATTATCTAAATTGGAAGATTTAGTGATATACGGCTTGATTTGCAGAGTTTGAGAGGATTTGGTTGCCAATAGATTGATTGCATAACTCAGGAGGGTAAAGGTGAGTACATGCCGTGTGTGCTGAATATAACTGGCGGGAGTGGAGGTCACAAATGAATGGGTGTGGAGGTCACAAAGGAACGGGTCTCTCCTCGCCTACTGAGTTGAAAGACTCCCAACTGGGATGAAAGGCTCCTCTCGCCTTTTCTAGTTATTGCCAATGATGTCGTTTAGGTTGGTCTTTTAAGTTGGTAGTTTAGACTAGTCACCCAATCTAACCGCCTGGAGCCTTGTCGCCAAATATTCGTGCCTTCTGGTCGCGAGTCTCCTTGATGGACACCATGGGTTCATATCACTCATCGCCTACCGAGAGGTAAGTCTTCTCGCCTTTGGGCAAGAAAGATCTCTTTGCTACCCACGGGACAAGGCTCGTCGCCCAAATCTCATCGGCTCTCTTCAGATCTCGCTGCCTCTCATCGGTCTGCTTCTGTAGTCTCTTCTTTTGTACCAAAATGCCCTCCTTTTGTACTAAATCTTCTCATTCCTTCAAATTCAAGAAAATAAATAAAAATATGTAGAAATAAAATAAAATCAATAGTATTGAAGGGAAAATTATATTTTTCATAAATAAAAGAGTGATAAAAATCACATAAAAATAACACTTATAAAATATCCCCAAATTTAAGCTTTGCTCACCCTCGAGCAAAGAAGAAAGAAAGATAATTAAAACAAGTATTGATTTGATTCATAAAATTTATTGTCTCAAAGATTGTCTAAAATCTATAATTTCAAAGGAATCATTCAAGACCAATCAAGTCCAAAAGTTAATTCAAAACTCAATTTCACCGCATTATCCATCCCTATATTCATGCATACCCATCATTCTCACTTCATCATTAGCTCCCCGGATAGTTTTATGCAAACAAGTAAATAAATAATGGATCTCTAAAAACTCCATAGGCTTGCTTGTCAAATCACTCTCCACTAATGTAGAACAGAAACTATCACCAGACATCAATAGGTCTTAATTAAGCTTGTAATGTAAGGCTAGGGTGAGGGCTACAAAGAAAAGGTAGGATTCAAACAAAGCAAGAGAACTTAAGTTTGAACATCAACAAAATAAATAGAGCATTTTCACTTCTAACACAAACATCTCTTCTCAATCTTTGTAAAACTCTCAACATACCTCTCTTTATTGCACTTTCAAGTATCTCTCTTTTTACCCCTCTATTCAGCAGATTGGATTTTCTTTTTTGAAAATATTCCATACTTTTTCAATTGCCTTTGTGGATGACTCTCGTCAGCCTTTTCTTGTTAGCAGCACAGAAGACAAGTTGACTCTTCACACCCCCAAACTTATGATTTTGATAGTATTGTTATACTTAACTTTACTTGTAGACCTTCTACCTCTCTTGCTTTTCATGCTCTTGTAAACCTGTGATTTTGTGTGAACTTAGTTCTCTTGAAAGGTAAGAAAATCAGTGTTTCAACTTAAATATGGCAGAGAATATGAGGATTACAAGAAAGAAAAATATAAGGCCAAAATATATTTCAATAAGGCTCAAAGGGGCGACTAGAGATAAAGATAATAATCAGGTAAGCTTGAAAGGCTCAATCGGCCTTAATCATTTCTCCAGTAATATTCTATCTAGGATTTCACCTTGAGTATAATCATGCAAGTTCTAGAGTAAGTTAAAACCATACAAATTCATAAAATTCACATAAAATTTCTCTAGGTACTCAAAACAATTAATGATCATAAGAGGCATTTATTGAACATAGGAAATATCAAATTAAGTAAAATCAAGTAAAAAATTAACAACTAGACTTAAACAATGAGATTTTTTCTTAAAAATTATAATCAATTATAATCATATTCTTATCATAGGTTTTTTTTTATTCATCAAACCATACTTTTTTTATCATCAACATCATTATTATTATTATTATTAGAAAACAAGAATGTACCTCAGAAGGAAATTCCATAGATTTAAATACGTCCTAAGTGACCTGCTTTCTGGACATCAATTAAAGTTCTCCCTATCACAAGGAAAAGTTGGCCTTATATCAAGGAGATCTCCTCGTCCTCCTCCATATCGAACTTATCAACTTTCACCAGTACATCCTCAATGAGTCCTCTCGGGTATTTAATGGATCTGTCCGCCAGCTATAGAGAGATGGTGGTTGGTTCTGCTTCTCCAAGACCTAAATCCTTAGGCAGCAGCTTCTTTTGTACAGTTGCACTGCTCTCCTCGGTCACCAACTGTAGAGAAAACTAATTATTAATCTTATTTTTTCTTAATCTCTGCAGAAAATGAATTGGTGGATCATAAAATGAAGGAGAATAAGTTTCAAAAATAAACTCCCTGGATTTCTTGGGTTTTGCACCCCTTTTATTCTCCTTAGTCTTCTCAGCTTGTTGGTCGGTCGCCTTCTGATCGATTTCTTTCACCTCATACTCGGTTTCCTTCTTCTCGGACTCCATATTTTCAGTAGCTTCTTCATCTCGCTTGGTATTTACCGACTGTGGTTGGTCATATGTCCGCCCACTTCTCAATGTTATGGCTTTGACATGTTCCTTCGAATTGGTCATAGTGTTGCTCGGTAAAGTCCCTGTTGTCCTCTCAGTAAGCATGTTTGAGAGCTGACCAATATGTGCCTCAAGATTTCGGATTGAAGCCGAGTTTTTTTGGATCACCATATCAGCCTTTTGCATTTCCATATCAATATTTTGCATCACCATATCAGTCTTTTGCATGTACTGGATATCATATCTTCAAGTGTCAGCTTCTTCTCTTGTTGTGGAAACAGTTGAGGTGGTCTAGCCAGCACTTAGTTATTGTTCCATGAAAAATTAGGGTGCTTTCTCCATCCGGGATTGAACGTGTTTGAATGAGGATTATTTTGACGTTGGAAATTGGACACGTAATGGACTTATTCATAACTCGGTTGGGCAAAAGGATTCCCACTTGGCAATCTACACTTAGAATGATTTCCTGCGCAATGATCACAAACAACATTAGTTTGAGTAGCATTAAAGTTCATCTTACCTATTTGTTGTGATAGATTTGCCAACTGAGCTGCAATTTCGGACATAGCATAATCTCTGAGCGCCTTGTACAGTTAGTCAGCCATTTTAAATTTAGAGGTGGTGACCTCTTTCTTCTTCTCTTTATTGTGCGTCTTGTTCTTTTTTTTTTTAATTAAAATCAAATCAAATCAAATCAAAGGCAGTAAAAATCTAGCTTGTATCAATAACAAATAACTATTATGTATAATACACCGCTCCTTTTTCTTACGTACGGTTCTTCCTTCTTACGTACGCTTTTCTCTTTCTGACGTAAGATTCATTCCTTCTTACGTAAGCAAGTGTTGAGGACGAAAATTATGTAAACCGTCCGCTCCTTCTCTCTAACGACTACGAGCCTCGTCATGCGTGTAGAACCCCGATGGCGTGTCTTCAAAGATATCGTGCGACTTCTAGGGCACGCCCAGTGCTTTAAATGTGCTGGAAATAATTATAAAGAGTATTTCCAGTGTTATTGAACTAGATTTGTTTTTAAATACAACAATTATAATATTCTTGAAGAGTTCCAAAAATATTATAATTGCAAGAAATCATTCTAATATCATTATTAGAATGATTTCAACTATTTAAGATATTACGAGATTTAAATTATGTTGAAAGCTTTTAGTAATTAAATGGTTTTATTCTCTTTAATATGTTAAGTGAGACTCCATCATTTTATTAATGATGACGAATATTATTTTATAAACTAAAGTTTGATGGGAACCAAGATGGGCCTAGTCTTAAAGATTATTTGCAACTTCCAGATGGGCCAAGAAGATCAAGGAGACAATGCAAGGATTGATGCAATCCACTTGGGACAAATTTAGCAAGAGCCCAACATTCAAGATGGGGCTTGAAGGATGAAGATCCAGTTTTAATTCATTTGATTAGCTACGGAAGTGGGCAACGACAAGAACTTATGTTAAAGGGTTTCAACTTATTTAATTCATTTAAAGAACTTATGTTATTAGTTTAGAATAATTGAGTTTATTATGGGAAGCACTTAAGGGGGCCTATGCAAGGGCATGTTGGGAAAGTTATTATTTTATTGAACTAGGGTTAAGGTTACTGTAGCTGAGTTATTGTAGCGCGGCACTGTAGCCGCGACACTGTTCATCCAGGGGCACTTTTGGAAGATGGGGGTTTATTTTAAGCTAGGGTTTCATTAGGTTTTTCTTTAAATACTCTATGTAGCCTCATTCTAATCAGTTTATGAAATTTGATGAATTTATTCATTGTGAGTTGAGTTTTACTCCTCTTGTTCTTAATTGAACTTTTGAACTTATCAAAGGTAAATCACAACCTTTGTGGCGTTCCTCCTTTATAATCTGAGTTCTTGAGACGGGTTCTTCAACGGGTCTAGCTTTTAATATGATCTAGGTTCTTGAAACGAGTTCTCATCGGGTCTAGATTCTCCATCCTTGACTTGATTTTTGGCTTTCTTGGAGAGTTTTCAAATTGACTGTGGGTTCAAGGGAATTCATTCCCGCGGGTTCATATCATTTGGTATTCAGAGCAAGGTTTCCAATCAGGTCTGATTCTATCTTTTAATTTTAGCATCCTTTAATTTAATTCTAGGGCTTTATTGTTCTAGGGTTGCCAAAAAAAAAAAAAATATAGAAACAAAAAGTAGGCTTCCAAAATTCTTAAGATTTTGGGTTTGGCTGAAATTTGCATCACCTAGGGTTTCTAAATTCTAGGGTTTTCTGCATCCCTAAGTTAATCTGTTGCTTGGAGTGTCGTTCCATTGATTCTCTTCTACTTCATTGTCGTACTTGAATTCAATTGCTTGATCTTCACAATTGAATATTGCTATTTGTGATTGAATTAGAGAAAAGAAAAGAAAAGAAAAGAAAGGAAAAGGAAAGAAAAGAAAGGAAAGGAAAAGAAAAGAAAAGAAAATTCGGAAAAAAAAAAGGAAGAAGAAGAAGAAGAAGAAGAAAAGAGAAGGTAATTCAAAGTTGCTACATAGTTTTAACAAAGAGAAAGAAAGTATTTGTTGATTGAGCTTTTGTCATCATAGGAGCAGATTACATCTTTCTAGTTGGTATCTTGTTTTATAATTACTCTTTCCCTCGTATAAATTCCTTGAGTCTCGTGTCATTTTATTCATTCCTTGTTTCTTTGATCTATATATTACTGGTTGGAATAATACAAAGTTGTATTGTCTTGATTTAGTTCAACTAGTTCTTAAAGAACTTGAGTGGGAAAACTCTTGAGGTAAAAGGCAAGAGAGTGTGAGATTATTATCGGGAAAAAGCCACTAAGAGTGAAACACGAGTAGAGTGCCATTGTTCGAGTGTAAACACGTAAGAGAGTGTGTGATGTTTTCCACTAACATTCTTTTTGTGCAGCATATTATGATGTCTCATAGAAGTGACTCATCACCAAAAGGTGTGGCAGATAACTCATCCGTTGTGTTGCAAGCCATGCAACAACAGTTTGAGCGGTTGAACTTGGTATTGGGTGAAGTGAAAGATAGTATAGATAATCAAGATGCAACAATTAAAAATCTGCAAAGTGAGAGAGATAGGAGGCTACGTGAGCCTAGAAAAGAATAGAGTTGGATTGGGTGAGGATGAGGAAGGCTTAACATTTGAAGTTGGATTGGGTGGACATAGAGGAGTTAGGCATGGAAGAGGCCTTAGGGCAAACTCAGGGGGTCGAGATAGAGTAGATAAGAACCTTGGAAGCATCAAAATCAAAATACCATCATTCCAAGGTAGAACTGACCCTGAAGTTTATTTAGAGTAGGAGAAAAGAATAGAGTTGGTGTTTGATTGTCATAATTATTCTGAGGAGAAGAAGGTGAAGTTGGCTGTAATTGAGTTCACTGATTATGCGATTATTTGGTGGGATCAATTAATATCCAATAGGAGGAGGAATTTTGAGAGGCCTGTAGAAACATGGAGAGAGTTGAAAACGATCATGAGGCGGAGATTTGTACCTAGCCACTACTATAGAGACCTCTACCAAAAACTACAAAATTTTACACAGGAGTCTAGGAGTGTAGAGGATTACTATAAGGAGATGGAGGTGGCTATGATTCGGGCTAATGTAGTGGAGGATCAAGAGGCCACGATGATAAGATTTTTGAGTGGGTTGAATAGGGAGATAGCCAATGTAGTTGAGTTGCAACATTATAAGGAGGTAGAGGATATGGTGCACATGGCGATGAAGGTGGAGAGTCGGCTAAAAGGAAATGGTACATCAAAGTATACTTTGGTTTCTAGTACTCATTGGAAACCAAAGTGGGACAAAAATGATCAAGTTGTAACAAAGGGGAAGTCCGAACCACCTAAGGGAAATGATTTGGGTGAGGCTGAAACCTCAAGGAAAAGAGAGAATGAGTTGAAAAACAAATGTGAGGCCGAGAGTTCAAAAAAAGGGGAGAGTGAAAGAAAAACAGAGAGTGAAAAGAACAAAGAGAGTGAGAGGAAAAAAAGAGAATGAGGCCAAAACATCAAAAGAAAGAGAGAGAGAAAGAAAATATAGAGGTGGTTAAGAGTCTATAAAAAATAGTGGAGCCACAAGAGGAAAAAGAAATAGAGGTTGCTGAGAAAAACAGAAAGATAAAAGTGAGTTTCTATGCTAAGGCAAGCTTTTATACTAATGAATTTAACGACTCTTTGTCTAGTGTTTTTGTTTCTTTGTTGCAGGGATTTAAGGTCGTGATTCCTCGCGGTGTGTTTAGTGGATTGCCACCTATTAGGGATATAGAGTACTACATTGATTTTGTGCCAGATGCGACAATTCCTAACCAACCTTTATTTGAAGAACATGAGTCCTTGATATACTTGAAGGGACAAGGTAAGTTGTTGACTAGAATGCATGTTAAGTGGGAGGACTATATTGAGACTTTTTCTCATGTACTCAAATACACACAAGGTATGAAAAATTTTGTTGTTGACGCTTTAGCAAGAAGTTATATCCTTGTCTTCATTTTAGATGCAGAATTGGTGAGACTTGAATATGATAAAAAATTGCATGCTAATGATGATGACTTTGCTAGTATGTATGGAACATGTGAAAAATTTAACATTTGGTAAGTTCTATAAACTAGATTGGTACTTGTTTAGAGAGAATAGATTTTGTGTGCCTACTAGTTTTATGCGTAAGTTGCTTGTGTGTGATGGACATGGTTGTTTGTTGGGTGACCTTGGTGTAAGGAAGACTTTTGTTGTGTTGCATGAATATTTTTTGGACTATCATTTGCCATTCAATGACGTGTTGCATGGACGTTTCTGGAAGTATCTTTTTTCATTCATTGATGTGTTGCATGAACGTTTGTGGGAGTACCATTTGCCATTCATTGACGTATTACTTGAACGTTTGTGGAAACATCATTTGTCATTCATTAACGTGTTGCAGAAATATTTGTGGAAGTATTACTTGCTGTTCACTGAATTTGCATATAATTGGAGTGGTCATTTTGGTATAAGGAAAGATTTAGGTTTGTTTCATGAACGTTTGTGGGAGTATCATTTGCCATTCATTGAATTGTTACATGGACGTATCCGGGAGTATCATTTGCCATTCATTGAGTTTGCATATTGGAGTGGTCATTTTGGTTCGACGAAGACTTTAGATGTGTTTCATGAACATTTGTGGGAGTATTGTTTACCATTCATTGAGTTTACATATTATTGGAGTCCTCATGCTACTTATAAATTTTCACCATTTGAAATTGTTTATGGATTTAATCCATTTACTACTTTAGATTTAACACCTTGACCTGTTGATGACAGGAGTAGCTTGGATGGTCTTTTCCAAATTCTTGAACAAATTAATGAAAATGCATATCTAATGGATCTTCCAGGTAACTATCTTGTTTCTACTATTTTCAATGTTACTAACCACTTTCCCTTTGATCCAGGTGGAGATTCGAGGTCGAATCCTTTTGAGGAGAGGGGGAATTATGGGAACCAAGATGGGCCTAGTCTTAAAGATTATTTGCAACTTCCAGATGGGCCAAGAAGATCAAGGAGACAATGCAAGGATTGATGCAATCCACTTGGGACAAGTTTAGCAAGAGCCCAACATTCAAGATGGGGCTTGAAGGATGAAGATCCAGTTTTAATTCATTTGATTAGCTACGGAAGTGGGCAACGACAAGACTTAAATGCTTTGAGCTCTTGAAGGGTTTCAACTTATTTAATTCATTTAAAGAACTTATGTTATTAGTTTAGAATAATTGAATTTATTATGGGAAGCACTTAAGGGGGCCTATGCAAGGGCATGTTGGGAAAATTATTATTTTATTGAACTAGGGTTAGGGTTACTGTAGCCGAGTTACTGTAGCCCGGCACTGTAGCCGCGACACTGTTCATCCAGGGGCACTTTTGGAAGATGGGGGTTTATTTTAAGCTAGGGTTTCATTAGGTTTTTCTTTAAATACTCTATGTAGCCTCATTCTAATCAGTTTATGAAGTTTATGAAATTTGATGAATTTATTCATTGTGAGTTGAGTTTTACTCCTCTTGTTCTTAATTGAACTTTTGAACTTATCAAAGGTAAATCACAACCTTTGTGGCGTTCCTCCTTTATAATCTGGGTTCTTGAGACGGGTTCTTCAACGGGTCTAGATTTTAATATAATCTAGGTTCTTGAAATGAGTTCTCATCGGGTCTAGATTCTCCATCCTTGACTTGATTTTTGGCTTTCTTGGAGAGTTTTCAAATTGACTGTGGGTTCAAGGGAATTCATTCCCTCGGGTTCATATCAAAGTTAGTTTAAAATAATATTCTACCTTAATTCCTCTAGGCGCTTTTAATTAAGTTATTAGTTAATGCATTTTAAATCAGTGTTTGAGATCTATCGTTAGATCATTACATGGATCCCCGGACGAAGAGACTGGGTTAAATACCCAGACCTCCCCCACTTTTCCCACAGCCCTCTCTCTCTCTCCTCCCTCTCCCTCAAGCGTACGCAGTACGTTGCGTCCCTCACGCCGAACTGCCCCATCCCACAGCTTGGCGTCGTCGTGCGTCGGCGGCTCTCACCTCCACCTCCGCAGGCCTACCCTCATGCCGGCGAGCCTCCCTAGCCCAGCCCCTCTCTCTCACGCTCTACCTTTCTCCCTTTTGGGAGTGCACAGCCCGAAAGAGCTTAGTGCTTACTGCACCGCCGTGCGCCGTCCTCCGGCGCCACCACTGCTACAGCAGCTTTCTCTTCCACCGGTCATCACCCTCTAGCGAGCTCAGCCCCTCCCATGTAGTCACCTTCCCCGTTGCACACACAAGAGACCCACGCACGGCTTCACCATGCGCGACCTCTAGCACCGCCGTACGCGGCACCCAAGGCCACCAAGCACTGCCAAGGACCTCCCCTTCCCTCTCCCTTCCTCCTCCACGTGACCCTTGGCTAGAAGCCCTTCTCCACCGCACGGGCTTCCCTCGCTCACATGCACGGGTTGCACACCCTCCACCACCGTGCACCGCCACCCACGGCAGATGACCACCATCTCCAGCCTCCTTAGGCCGCCACCGAGCTATCCCAACTGCCCATAGCTTCGATCTACCACCCATGCACGCACACTCTCTCTCACTCTCCCACGGCTTCTCTTCCACCGTGCTTTTAGATCTGCCGCTGTGAGCCACCGTGGCGCCACCCCAGTGCCACCATGAGCTCCACCAGCAACCCCTTAGTCCAACCCTAGGTCCAAACCACCATTTTGAGTGGTGGATAGTCACTGCACGCGATGGACAGCCACTGCGCGTGGCTGATCGTCTGTAACACCCCGCTCCTTCCTTCTTACGTACGTTTCTCTCTTTCTGACGTACATTCCTTCTTTATGACGTAAGCAAATCCTGAGGGCAGATATTATGTAAATTGTCTACCCCTTCTTTCTAGCGACTGCGAGCCTTGTCAGGCGTGCCGAACCATGATGCTTGTTTGAAAGATATCGTACAACTTCTAGGGCAAGCCCAGTGTTTTAAATGTGCTGGAAATATTTATAAAGAGTATTTCTAGTAATGTTGAACTAAGCTTGATTTTAAATACGACAATTATAATATTCTTGAAGAGCTCCAAAAATATTATAATTGCCAGAAATCATTTTAATATCATTATTAAAATGATTTCAACTATTTAAGATATTATGAGATTTAAATTATGTTGAAAACTTTTATTAATTAGATGGTTTTATTCTCTTTAGTATATTAAGTGAGCCTTCATCATCTTATTAATGATGAAGGAATATTATTTTATAAACTAAAATTAGTTTAAAATAATATTCTACCTTGATTCCTCTAAGCGTTTTTAATTAAGTTAATATTTATACATTTTTCAAATCAGTATTTGAGATCCACCGTTAGATCGTTCCGTGGATCCCCAGACGAAGGGATTGGGTTAAATACCCAAACCCCCACTCTTTCTCCCTCATTTCCCGTAGCTCCCTCTCTCCCCAGCGTGATGGGAACCAAGATGAGCCTAGTCTTAAAGATCATTTGCAACTTCCAGATGGGCCAAGATGATCAAGGAGACAATGCAAGGATTGATGCAATCTACTTGGGACAAGTTTAGCAAGAGCCCAACATTCAAGATGGGGCTTGAAGGATGAAGATCCAGTTTTAATTCATTTGATTAGCTACGGAAGAGGGCAACGACAAGACTTAAAGGCTTTGAGCTCTTGAAGGGTTTCAACTTATTTAATTTATTTAAAGAACTTATGTTATTAGTTTAGAATAATTGAGTTTATTATGGGAAGTATTGAAGGGGGCCTATGCAAGGGCATGTTGGGAAAGTTATTATTTTATTGAACTAGGGTTAGGATTACTGTAGTCGAGAGTTACTGTAGCGCGGCACTGTAGCCGCGACACTGTTTATCCAGGGGCACTTTTGGAAGATGGAGGTTTATTTTAAGCTAGAGTTTCATTAGGTTTTTCTTTAAATACTCTATGTAGCCTCATTCTAATCAATTAATGAAGTTTATGAAATTTGATGAATTTATTCATTGTGAGTTGAGTTTTACTCCTCTTGTTCTTGATTGAACTTTTGAACTTATCAAAAGTAAATCACAACCTTTGTGGCGTTCCTCCTTTATAATCTGGGTTCTTGAGACGGGTTCTTCAACGGGTCTAGATTTTAATATAATCTAGGTTCTTGAAACGAGTTTTCATACACACAAGGTATGAAAACTTTTGTGGTTGATTCTTTAGCAAGAAGGTATGTACTTATCTTCATTTTAGATGCAAAATTGTTGAAACTTGAATATGATAAGGAATTGCATGCTAATGATTATGACTTTGCTAGTGTGTATGGAACATGTGAGAAAGTATCGTTTGGTAAGTTCTATAAACTAGATTGGTACTTGTATAGAAAGAATAGATTTTGTATACCTACTAGTTTTATGCGTAACTTGCTTGTGTGTGATGGACATGGTGGTTTGTTGGGTAACCATGGTGTAAGGAAGACTTTTGTCGTGTTGCATGAACGTTTGTGGGAATATCATTTGCCTTTCAATGACGTGTTGCATGAACGTTTGTGGAAGTATCAATTGTCATTCATTGACGTATTACTTAAACGTTTGTGGAAGCATCATTTGTCATACATTGACGTGTTGCACGATCGTTTGCGGGAGTATCATTTGTATTTCATTGAGTTTGCATATAATTGGAGTGGTCATTCTGGTGAAAATAAGATTTCAGACATGTTGCATGAACGTTTATGGGAGTATCATTTGCCATTCATTGACTTGTTGCATGAACGTTTGCGGGAGTATTATTTGTATTTCGTTGAGTTTGCATATAATTGGAGTGGTCATTCCGGTGAAAATAAGATTTCAGACATGTTGCATGAACGTTTATGGGAGTATCATTTGCCATTCATTGACTTGTTGCATGAACGTTTGCGGGAGTATTATTTGTATTTCGTTGAGTTTGCATATAATTGGAGTGGTCATTCCGGTGAAAATAAGATTTCAGACATGTTGCATGAACGTTTATGGGAGTATCATTTGCCATTCATTAATTTGTTGCATGAACGTTTATGGGAGTATCATTTGTCATTCATTGAGTTTGCATATTGGAGTGGTCATTTTGGTTCGAGGAAGACTTTAGATGTGCTTCATGAACATTTGTGGGAGTATTGTTTGTCATTCATTGAGTTTACATATGATTGGAGTGTTCATGCCACTACTAAATTTTCACCAATTGAAATTGTTTATAGACTTAATCAATTTCCTCCTTTAGATTTAAAGTCTTCACCAGTTGATGATATGGGTAGCTTGGATGGACTATTCCAAATTCTTGAACAAATTAATGAAAATGCATATCTAATGGATCTTCAAGGTAAGTATCATGTTTCTACTATTTTCAATGTTACTAACCACTTTCCCTTTGATCCAGGTGGAGATTCGAGGTCGAATCCTTTTGAGGAGAGGGGGAATGATGGGAACCAAGATGAGCCTAGTCTTAAAGATCATTTGCAACTTCCAGATGGGCCAAGATGATCAAGGAGACAATGCAAGGATTGATGCAATCCACTTGGGACAAGTTTAGCATGAGCCCAACATTCAAGATGGGGCTTGAAGGATGAAGATCCAGTTTTAATTCATTTGATTAGCTACGGAAGAGGGCAACGACAAGACTTAAAGGCTTTGAGCTCTTGAAGGGTTTCAACTTATTTAATTTATTTAAAGAACTTATGTTATTAGTTTAGAATAATTGAGTTTATTATGGGAAGTATTGAAGGGGGCCTATGCAAGGGCATGTTGGGAAAGTTATTATTTTATTGAACTAGGGTTAGGATTACTGTAGCCGAGAGTTACTGTAGCGCGGCACTGTAGCCGAGACACTGTTCATCCAGGGGCACTTTTGGAAGATGGGGGTTTATTTTAAGCTAGGGTTTCATTAGGTTTTTCTTTAAATACTCTATGTAGCCTCATTCTAATCAATTAATGAAGTTTATGAAATTTGATGAATTTATTCATTGTGAGTTGAGTTTTACTCCTCTTGTTCTTGATTGAACTTTTGAACTTATCAAAGGTAAATCACAACCTTTGTGGCGTTCCTCCTTTATAATCTGGGTTCTTGAGACAGGTTCTTCAACGGGTCTAGATTTTAATATAATCTAGGTTCTTGAAACGAGTTCTCATTGGGTCTAGATTCTCCATTCATTGACTTGATTTTGGCTTTCTTGGGGAGTTTTCAAATTGATTGTGGGTTCAAGGGATTTCAGTCCCGCGGGTTCATATCACAGCGTATGTTGTACGCAGCCCATCCCCCTCACCGTATGCTCCAAGCCTCAGCCCAGCGCCGCCGTGCGTCGACAACTCTGACTGCCGGCACCACCAGCTCCTCTTCATGCTGGCGAGCCTCCCTAGCCCAGCCCCTCTCTCTCACGCTCTCCCTTTCTCCCTTCGGAAGTGCACAGCCCGAGCGGGCTTGGTGTCCATTGCGCCGCCGTGCACCGTCCTCCGGTGCCACCAATGCTACAGCAGCTTCCCCTTCCACCGGTCATCACCCTCCAGCGAACTCAGCCCCTCCCATGCAGTCACCTTCCCCATCGCACGCACAAGAGACCCACGCACGGCTTCACCGTGCACGACCTCTAGCATCGCCGAACGCGGCACCCACGACCACCAAGCACTACCATGGATCTCCCCTTCCCTCCCCCTTCCTCCTCCAAGTGACCCAAGGCCATAAGCCCTTCTCCACCACACGGGCTTCCCCTTCTCCACGCACAGGTTGCACAGCTCTCACTGCCGTGCACCGCCACCCACGGTGACTGACTGCCACCTTCGGCCTCCTAAAGCCACCACCAAGCCATCCCAGCCATCCATGCACACACACTCTCCCTCACTCTCTCACGGGTTTCCCTCCCCCTTACACGGTCATTCCTCCCTTCTCTGCCGTGAGCCACCATGGCGCCACCCCAGTACCACCATGAGCTCCACTAGCAACCCCTCAGCCCAACCCTAGGTCCAAACCACCACTTTGAGTGGTGGTTAGTCATTGCATGTGATGGACAGCCACTGCACATGGCTGACCGCCACTGTACACTGCTAGATCCGCCGTGTTACGCTCCTTGCCATCATCACAAGGCCACCACGAGCCCTTCCAAGACCACACCTAGCTATCCAAACGCCTAAACAGTTAACGTACGTGGGTTAGCTGCCATGTACGACTCCTCCAACATCATCAGCTGTGATGATCAACGAGCAACACACGGGTTATCCCGTCAATGGTATAACCCTCTATCCCTCGTTAATTATGTTAGATATTGATTAGTTGACTAGGTTGTGGACTGTGCTGTTGGTATTTGTGGAGTTGTGGTATTGTGATGTGGTGCTGTGTAATGAAGTGTTGGGCATTCTGTGTAGTATGGTGATGTGATGTGATATGATGTGTATGTGAGGTGTTGGGCATATATGTGTTGGATGCAGATGTATTATGCCGTGTAGTGTGCTGTGAAGTGTTGGGTGTAATTGAGAAGTGTGCTGTGTAGTGCTGTGGACTGTGTTGTAATGGTGGCATGGTGTAAACGGAATGGGAAGAGTACACGTTGTGTGTACTGTGTGTGGCTTAGTGTGAGACAAGGAGAGTATATGTAAAATATACCCTCCTGGCATATGGTGGAACGGGATGAGTACACGGAGAGTGTACTCTGTGGTGCAGTGCGTGTAAAAGGAGTATCCATGTGACGGATTGATGTACCATATGGTTGTATGCTATATTGGTGATGTGGTGTATGTGGAATTGGACGAGTACAAGTTGAGTGTACTCCGTGTGGCATAGTGTCTATGAAGGGAGTACATGTGGAATGTACTCCATATGAAGAATTGATGTACCATATGGCTGTATGCCATAATGGTGATGTAGTGTATGAGGAATGGGATGAGTACACGTTGAGTGTACCCCGTGTGGCGTAGTGTGTATGAAGGGAGTACATGTGGAAATGATGGGAACTAAGATGGGCCTAGTCTTAAAGATCATTTGCAACTTCCAGATGGGCCAAGAAGATCAAGGAGACAATGCAAGGATTGATGCAATCCACTTGGGACAAGTTTAGCAAGAGCCCAACATTCAAGATGGGGCTTGAAGGATGAAGATCCAGTTTTAATTCATTTGATTAGCTACGGAAGTGGGCAACAACAAGACTTAAATGCTTTGAGCTCTTGAAGGGTTTCAACTTATTTAATTCATTTAAAGAACTTGTCTTATTAGTTTAGAATAATTGAGTTTATTATGGGAAGCACTTAAGGGGGCCTATGCAAGGGCATGTTGGGAAAGTTATTATTTTATTGAACTAGGGTTAGGGTTACTGTAGCCGAGTTACTGTAGCACGGTACTGTAGCCGCGACACTGTTCATCCAGGGGCACTTTTGGAAGATGGGGGTTTATTTTAAGTTAGGGTTTCATTAGGTTTTTTCTTTAAATACTCTATGTAGCCTCATTCTAATCAGATTATGAAGTTTATGAAATTTGATGAATTTATTCATTGTGAGTTGAGTTTTACTCCTCTTGTTCTTAATTGAACTTTTGAACTTATCAAAGGTAAATCACAACCTTGATAAGTTCTTCAACGGGTCTAGATTTTAATATAATCTAGGTTCTTGAAACGAGTTCTCATCGGGTCTAGATTCTCCATCCATTGACTTGATTTTGGCTTTCTTGGGGAGTTTTCAAATTGACTGTGGGTTCAAGGAAATTCATTCCCGCGGGTTCATATCATTTGGTATTCAGAGCCAGGTTTCCAATCAGGTCTGATTCTATCTTTTAATTTTAGCATCCTTTAATTTAATTCTAGGGCTTCATTGTTCTAGGGTTGCCAAAAAAAAAAAAAAATAGATACAAAAAGTAGGCTGCAGAAATTCTTAGGATTTTGGGTTTGCCTGAAATTTGCATCTCCTAGGGTTTCAAAATTCTAGGGTTTCCTGCATCTCTAAGTTTTTTTATTGCTTGGAGTGTCGTTCCATTGATTCTCTTCTACTTCATTGTCATGCTTGAATTCAATTGATTGATTTTCACAATTGAATATTGCTATTTGTGATTGAATTAGAGAAAAGAAAAGAAAAAAAAATTCAAAAAATAAAAAAAAAAAGAAGAAGAGGAAGAAGAAGAAGAAGAAAAGAGATGGTAGTATATTCAAAGTTGCTACATAGTTTCAACAAAGAGAAAGAAAGTATTTGTTGATTGAGCTTTTATCATCATAGGAGCTGATTACATCTTTCTAGTTGGTATCTTGTTTTATATTACTTTTTCTCTCGTATAAATTCCTTGAGTCTCGTGTCATTTTATTTATTCCTTGTTTCTTTGATCTATATTAATGGTTGGAATAATACAAGGTTGTAATGTCTTGATTTAGTTCAACTAGTTCTTAAAGAACTTGAGTGGGAAAACTATTGAGGTAAAAGGCAAGATGGTGTGAGACTATTATCGGGAAAAAGCCATTAAGAGTGAAACACGAGTGGAGTGCCATTATTTGAGTGTAAACACGTAATGGAGTGTGTGAGGTTTTTCACTAACATTCTTTTTGTGCAGCATATGATGATGTCTCATAGAAGTGACTCATAACCAAACGGGGTGGCAGATAACTCATCTTTTGTGTTGCAAGCCATGCAACAACAGTTTGAGCGGTTGAACTTGGTGTTGGGTGAAGTAAGGGATAGGATGGATAATCAAGAAGATGTGATTAGAAATATGCAAGGTGAGAGAGGTAGGAGGCGACATGAACCTAGTATTGAGAATGGGTATGAGAAAGAAGAGTATGGTGAGTCTCTTGTTGCTAGGCGTGCACTCAATACACAAATTAAGATGAATGATACAGAGCAGCAGAGTGAGAACGTTTTTCATACTAGATGCCACATCAACAACAAGGTATGTAGTATGATCATTGATTTGAGGAGTTGTATTAATTTGGCCAGGCACTACTTTAGTTGAGAAATTGAATTTACGTACCTTGAAACACCCTAGACCATACATGTTGCAGTGGTTGAGTGATTGTGGGGAGGTTAGGGTAAATAAGCAAGTGCTAGTTTCTTTTTCAATTGGAAAATATCAGGATATGGTCCTTTGTGATGTTGTGCCTATGCATGCTGGTCATATTTTGTTAGGGAAGCCATGGCAGTATGATAGGAATGTGATCCATGATGGGTTAAGGAACATGTACAGTTTTGAAAAAGATGGAAAAACAATCAAACTTGCTCCTTTAGCTCCAACACATGTCCATGGGGATCAATTGAAATTGAAAAGTGAGGTTGCTAAAAAAAAAAAGAGTGAAAATGAGAGTGATTAAAAAAGAAAAAGTGAAAAGGAGATTGAGCAAACAAGCAAGAGTGAAAGTGAGAATGAGCTGAAAAGCAAGAGTGAAGGTGAGAGTGAAAGTGAGATTGAGCTGAAAAGAAATAGTGAGACCGAAATGGAGAAAGGGAGAAAAATGAGAGAGAAAAAAGAAGAGGGTGAGAATAAGACCTCAAGCACAAGAGAGAATGAGTTGAAAAATAATTGTGAGGTCGAGAGTACAAAAAAAGATGAAGAAAAAGAGATTGACAGAAAAAAAAAAGAGTGAAAAGAAAAAAAAGTGTGAAAGGAAAAAAGAGAGTGAAAAAGAAAAAGAGAGTGGAAAGAAAAGAGAGTGTGAAGAAAGTGAGAGAAAAACAAAGAGAAAAGTAAGTTTTTATGCTAAGGCAAGTCTTAATCCTAACGAACTTGACGTATGTTTGCCTAGTATTGTTGTCTCTTTGTTGCAGGGATATGAGGTCGTGTTTCCAAGTGGTGTATTTTGTGGATTGCCACCCATTAGGGAGATAGAGCACTACATTGATTTTGTGCCAGGTGCAACAATTCCTAATCGACCTTTCTTGAAAGAACATGAGTCATTAACACACTTAAATGGACAATGTAAGTTGTTGACTATAATAAGTGCTAAGCGGGAGGATTGTATTGAGACTTTTCCTCATGTATTCAAATACACACAAGGTATGAAAAATTTTGTGGTTGATGCTTTAGCAAGAAGGTATGTCATTGTCTTCATTTTAGATGCAAAATTGTTGAGACTTGAATATGATAAGGAATTGCATGCTAATGATGATGACTTTGCTAGTATGTATGGAACATGTGAGAAATCATCTTTTGATAAGTTCTACAAACTAGATTGGTACTTGTTTAGAAAGAATAGATTTTGTGTGCCTACTAGTTGTATGCTTAAGTTGCTTGTGTGTGATGAACATGGTGGTTTGTTGGGTAACCTTGGTGTAAGGAAGACTTCTGTTGTGTTGAATGAATGTTTGTGGGAATATCATTTACCATTCAAAGACGAGTTACACGAACGTTTGTGGAAATATCATTTGTCATTCATTCATGTATTGCACGAACGTTTGTGGGAGTATCATTTGCCATACATTGATGTGTTGCATGAACGTTTGCGGGAGTATCATTTGTATTTCATTAAGTTTGCATATAATTGGAGTGGTCATTCTGGTGAAAATAAGATTTCAGACATGTTGCATGAACGTTTATGGGAGTATCATTTGCTATTCATTGACATGTTGCATGAACGTTTGCGGGAGTATCATTTGCCATTCATTGAGTTTGCATATTGGAGTGGTCATTTTGGTTCGAGGAAGACTTTAGATGTGCTTCATGAACATTTGTGGGAGTATTGTTTGCCATTCATTGAGTTTACATATGATTGGAGTGTTCATGCCACTACTAAATTTTCACCAATTGAAATTGTTTATAGACTTAATCAATTTCCTCCTTTAGATTTAAAGTCTTCACCAGTTGATGATATGGGTAGCTTGGATGGACTATTCCAAATTCTTGAACAAATTAATGAAAATGCATATCTAATGGATCTTCCAGGTAAGTATCATATTTCTACTATTTTCAATGTTACTAACCACTTTCCCTTTGATCCAGGTGGAGATTCGAGGTCGAATCCTTTTGTGGAGAGGGGAATGATGGGAACTAAGATGGGCCTAGTCTTAAAGATCATTTGCAACTTCCAGATGGGCCAAGAAAATCAAGGAGACAATGCAAGGATTGATGCAATCCACTTGGGACAAGTTTAGCAAGAGCCCAACATTCAAGATGGGGCTTGAAGGATGAAGATCCAGTTTTAATTCATTTGATTAGCTACGGAAGTGGGCAACGACAAGACTTAAATGCTTTGAGCTCTTGAAGGGTTTCAACTTATTTAATTCATTTAAAGAACTTGTGTTATTAGTTTAGAATAATTGAGTTTATTATGGGAAGCACTTAAGGGGGCCTATGCAAGGGCATGTTGGGAAAGTTATTATTTTATTGAACTAGGGTTAGGGTTACTGCAGCCGAGTTACTGTAGCACGGTACTGTAGCCGCGACACTGTTCATCCTGGGGCACTTTTGGAAGATGGGGGTTTATTTTAAGCTAGGGTTTCATTAGGTTTTTTCTTTAAATACTCTGTGTAGCCTCATTCTAATCAGATTATGAAGTTTATGAAATTTGATGAATTTATTCATTGTGAGTTGAGTTTTACTCCTCTTGTTCTTAATTGAACTTTGAACTTATCAAAGGTAAATCACAACCTTTGTGGCGTTCGTCCTTTGTAATTTGGGTTCTTGAGACGAGTTTTTCAACGGGTCTAGATTTTAATATAATCTAGGTTCTTGAAACGAGTTCTCATCGGGTCTAGGTTCTCCATCCATTGACTTAATTTTGGCTTTCTTGGGGAGTTTTCAAATTGACTGTGGGTTCAAGGGAATTCATTTCCGCAGGTTCATATCATGTGGAATGTACTCCATATGGTGGATTGATGCACCATTTGGCTGTATGCCATAATGGTGATGTAGTATATGTGGAATGGGACGGGTACACGTGGAGTGTACTCCATGTGATGGAGTGATGTACCATATGGCAGGTATGCCATAGTGATGATGTGGCATAACATTTGAGAAGAGAGTATGCATGGGATGTACTCCATAAGGTGCAGCGATATGTCGTGTGGCGTGTTGCAGTGATAAGGATGATTGTGTGATTGATGGGCATGGAACATGATGAGTAGAGTCGGGAATTGTGGAACAGCGTCCTGGAGTAATTAAAGTGAAGCCTGTAGTCTAAGGTTCAAAGTGTCACCGTGTTGGACTTACAGCTGGGAATAAGGATGAAGTAGCAGAATAAGTGTAAGAGTACGCAGCAAAAGCATGACTGGACAACGTTACCTTGTGACGTGGTTACTGACAGTCGTGCTTGCCATGTGGTGAAGCGATAAGGTATGAATGGCGTAAGGGGAACGTGACAAGATGTCACGATGTGTCGGGAGTACGTGAGGAATCGTACTCATGATGAGTTAGGAATTTATGTACCAGAGTGTTGGGTAACGCAACAAGGTCACGGTGTAGCTTGGGATTAGTCTCGAGTTATATGATGTGACTTGAGACGTAGTTATGAATGGAGCTTTATCGTGTTAAGTGTTGGGATAAACTGTCAAAAGGGACAGATAGCATGAAGAGCCATGCTAGCCGGGTTAAGAGAAGGTTGGTATCGGAGTATGGCCCTTGTCCCTCGAAGCTGGTGATCAACGTGTTATATATGTTGTACTATGTGTACATGTGTACTATGGTGAGACACATGTGCTGGACGAATTCACCATATGTAATGGGTAATCGGTTCTGAGTATGGTTGCACGGTGCCTAAGCCTCAGAGTTGGCTTAGAGCCATGTGGGTTGTATGAATGGGAGTGAGGACTAGTATGGGCTAAGCTGCATGGAGATAGTGATGAGTGGACTGTCTAAGAAAGGGATGCGTGACTTAGTTGGTCTGAGTCATGCGTCGGAACGTGGTTAATGAGAAGAATGACACAGAGGTCTTAGTGTCTTAATCCTAAGGTGAATCATGGGTTCACTTTAGTGAATAAGCACTGGAGGCAAGACCTTGAGTTGGAAGATGGGGTGACCGTAATGGGTCCCCGAAGGTTTTAATTTAGTGAGGAACACGTAAGAACAGCTGGATAGAAGGAGAGTGTTCCAAGTGAAGTGTAGTTTATGCTTTCTAAGTTTAAGTTGCTTATGTACTAGATAGAGAATGACGTTAAGGTATGTATATGTATGTAGGTTGCCATCTGACAAGCATATGAATGGACTGCATGATATGCAAGTAACATGGAGTCTAAGTAAGCGTTACGTTCATACTCTTCTAGAGTTTTCCAAGATACAAGAAACGTTTTTCCTTTAAGACGCTTTAAGAAAAGAAACGAAAGACGTTTTAAGGAAGAAAAAGCTAAGTGTTCAAACATATAAGTATGTAACGGCCCTTTCTATGGCAGCCCATTTTTACGCACCCAAAGTATAATTGTACGCATATGAATGGATGATTATACGGCGTATCTATTGTATGTATTTTCTAAGAAAATCAACGAACTGACATTTCACGATCATAAAGCCATGTTTTTCTCATGAAAAGATGTTTTCTCATGAAAATGAATGTTTTTCTCACGAAAGGCAAAGAAAGACATGAGAACCGAGGCTTTCACGGACCCTACGAACCGAGGCTTTCACGGATGCCACGAGGTGATTCTCGTAACTCCAACGAAAGATGACGTTCATGGTGGTACTTATGGGTGCCATGAGAGACAAAGTTCGAGCCCATGTTTTACGCGATGCTTTTCCATGAAATGAACGTTTTCTCATGAAATGACATGTAAATGAAAGATAAGAAAAGAATGAAAACTCCAGCTCTTTCGAGCTGCCATGAATGAATGAAAGAACAACGAAAGTATGAAATGTATGAAAATACGTAACGGCCACATGAATGAATGAAAAAGGGTATCCAATGAATGAATGGGCAGATTGCAATGCCGGCCAGTAGTGCACTCAGTGCTGCACCCTAACGAAATGGGATTCCAACCCGCGGCCACGGGTGAATCCATTGGCCACAGGGCTGCTAACCCTTCACACGGGGCGTAACAGTGTGTATCGGCCTATGAAAGTGATAAGAAAGAATGTATGTATGCACGAATGCATGTACGCACAAATGCACGAGAGCACGGACTCTTTAAGAAATGAAGGCACTGACGGGGGAAATGTTTGACGACAAGAAAGCCTTTTAAAAGTAAAACCCTGTACAGTGGCTCTTGAAGAAATGAAGGCACAGACGGGAGACACGTTTCACGAAAAGAAAGACCATTAAAGCAAAATCCCGTCTAGTGACGTTTTCAAACGAACGCACGCACGACACGTATGCATGCACGTAAGAGTATGTACGAATGATGAATGCATGAATGAAAACTTATGTTGCTATATTTTAACTGTATGAAGTAATGCTTACGAGTCTTCGACTCATTTTAGTTTTATGTATGCCCCTCCCCCCACAGGAACTGAATGGTTAGGACGGACACGACCCATGGGGAAGAGCACTGAAGTCTAGGCATGAGTTTTAAAATGTAAGAGAGGCCTTTTTATTGTAAAATCAATATTTTCTGCTGTGAACCTCTTTTATTTCCAAAGCGCATTTTATTCTTATGAACGTAGAGTCTTGCACCCTGGGTACGCAAGTGAAAAGTTTTAAGGGAACAGTAATTCCCGTCGTCCTTTCTAAAAATATTTTATAAAAAGTCCCACCATAAGGACGGGCGTTACACCGTCACTGTACACGGCTAGATCCGCCATGTTACGCTCCTTGCCACCATTACAAGGCCACCACGAGCCCTTCCAAGACCACACCTAGCTATCCAAATGCCTAAACAGTCACCGTACGCGGTTTAGCCACCACATATGACCCTTCCGAGCGTCTTCGTCCGTGATGGTCAACGAGCAATGCACGGGTTATCTCGTCGATGGTATAACTCTCTATCCCTCGTATTTATGTTAGATATTGAGTAGTTGACTAGTGGACTGTGTTGTTGGTATTTGTGGAGTTGTGGTATTGTGATGTGGTGTTGTGTAACGAAGTGTTGGGCATTCTGTGTAGTGAAGTGTTGGGCATATTTGTGTTGTATGGAGGTGCATTGTGCCGTGTGTGCTGTGAAGTGTTGGGCGTAATTGGGAAGTGTGCTGTGTAATGTTATGGACTGTGTTATAATGGTGATGTGGTGTAGGTGGAATGGGAAGAGTACACACTGTGTGTACTCTGTGTGTGGCGTAGTGTGAGATAATGAGAGTATATGTAAAATATACCCTACTGGCACTTTGTGGAACGGGATGAGTTCAAGTGGAGTGTAGTCTGTGGTGTAGTGCGTGTAAAAAGAGTACACGTGGAGTGTACTCCATGTGGTGGATTGATGCACCATATGGTGTGTACGCCATAGTGGTGATGTGGCCTATGTAAAGAAAGTGTACTCCAAGTGGCAGAGTGATGCACCATATGGCTGTATGCCATAATGGTGATGTGGAGTGGTATATATGAAGGGAGTATATATGGAATGTACTCCATGTGGTAGAGTGATGCACAATATGGCGTGTATGTCATAATGGTGATGTGGCGTGGTGTATGTGGAACAGGAAGAGTACACGCTGAGTGTACTCTGTGTGGCATGATGAGTATGAAGGGAGTACATGTGAAATGTACTCCGTATGATGTTGTGATGCACCATATGGCGGATATGCCATAATGGTGATGTGGCGTGGTGTATGTGGAACAGGAACAATACACGCTGAGTGTAATCTGTGTGGCGTGATGTGTATGAAGGGAGTACATATGGAATATACTCCATGTGGCGGAGTGATGCACTATATGGCGTGTATGCCATAATGGTGATGTGGCGTGGTGCATGTGGAATAGGAAGAGTACAAGCTAAGTGTACTCTGTGTGGCGTGATGAGTATGAAGAGAGTACATGTGGAATGTAATCCGTATGATGGAGTGATGCACCATATGGTTGTGTGCCATAATGGTGATGTGGCGTGGTGTATGAAGGGAGTACATGTGGAATGTACTCCATGTGGCGGAATGATGCACCATATGGTTGTATGCCATAATGGTGATGTGGTGTATGTGGAATGGGACGAGTACATGTTGAGTATACTCTGTGTGGCGTAGTGTGTATGAAGGGAGTACAAGTGGAATGTACTCCATATGGTGGATTGATGCACCATATGGGCTATATGCCATAATGGTGATGTAGCGTAACGTGTATGAAGGGAGTACAAGAAAAGTGATATGAACCCGCGGGAATGAAATCCCTTGAACCCACAGTCAATTTGAAAACTCCCCAAGAAAGCCAAAATCAAGTCAATGGATGGAGAACCTAGACCCGATGAGAACTCATTTCAAGAACCTAGATTATATTAAAATCTAGACCCGTTGAAGAACCCGTCTCAAGAACCCAGATTACAAAGGAGGAACGCCACAAAGGTTGTGATTTACCTTTGATAAGTTCAAAAGTTCAATTAAGAACAAGAGGAGTAAAACTCAACTTACAATGAATAAATTCATCAAATTTCATAAACTTCATAAACTGATTAGAATGAGGCTACATAGAGTATTTAAAGCAAAACCTAATGAAACCCTATCCAAAATAAACCCCCAATTTCCAAAAGTGCCCCTGGATGAACAGTGTCGCGGCTACAGTGCCGCGCTACAGTAACTCTCTGCTACAGTAACCCTAACCCTAGTTCAATAAAATAATAACTTTCCCAACATGCCCTTACATAGGCCCCCTTCAATACTTCCCATAATAAACTCAATTATTCTAAACTAATAACATAAGTTCTTTAAATGAATTAAATAAGTTGAAACCCTTCAAGGGCTCAAAGCCTTTAAGTCTTGTCGTTGCCCTCTTCCGTAGCTAATCAAATGAATTAAAACTGGATCTTCATCCTTCAAGCCCCATCTTGAATGTTGGGCTCTTGCAAAACTTGTCCCAAGTAGATTGCATCAATCCTTGCATTGTCTCCTTGATCTTCTTAGCCCATCTGACAGTTGCAAATGATCTTTAAGACTAGGTCCATCTTGGTTCCCATCATTCCCCCTCTCCTCAAAAGGATTCGACCTCGAATCTCCACCTAGATCAAAGGGAAAGTGGTTAGTAACATTGAAAATAGTAGAAACATGATACTTACATTGAAGATCCATTAGATATGCATTTTCATTAATTTGTTCAAGAATTTGGAATAGTCCATCCAAGCTACCCTTATCATCATCTGGTGAAGACTTTAAATCTAAAGGAGGGAATTGATTAAGTCTATAAACAATTTCAATTGGTGAAAATTTAGTAGTGGCATGAACACTCCAATCATATGTAAACTCAATGAATGGCAAACAATACTCCCACAAATATTCATGAAGCACATCTAAAGTCTTCCTCGAACCAAAATGACCACTCCAATATGCAAACTCAATGAATGACAAATGATACTCCCATAAACGTTCATGCAACAAGTCAATGAATGGCAAATGATACTCCCATAAACGTTTATGCAACATGTCTGAAATCTTATTTTCACCAGAATGACCACTCCAATTATATGCAAACTCAATGAGATACAAATGATACTCCCGCAAACGATCGTGCAACACGTCAATGTGTGGCAAATGATACTCCCACAAGCGTTCGTGCAATACATCAATGAATGACAAATTATACTTCCACAAACGTTCATGTAACACTTCAATGAATGACAATTGATACTTCCACAAACGTTCATGCAACACGTCATTGAAAGGCAAATGATATTCCCACAAACGTTCATGCAACACAACAAAAGTCTTCCTTACACCTTGGTTACCCAACAAATCACCATATCCATCACACACAAGCAAGTTATGCATAAAACTAGTAGGTATACAAAATCTATTCTTTCTATACAAGTACCAATCTAGTTTATAGAACTTACCAAACAATACTTTCTCACATGTTCCATACACACTAGCAAAGTCATAATCATTAGCATGCAATTTCTTATCATATTCAAGTTTTAACAATTTTGCATCTAAAATGAAGATAAGTACATACCTTCTTGCTAAAGCATCAACCACAAAAGTTTCCATACCTTGCGTGTATTTGAATACATGAGGAAAAGTCTCAATACAATCCTCCCGCTTAGCACGCATTATAGTTAACAACTTACCTTGTCCCTTCAAGTGTGTCAAGGACTCATGTTCTTCAAAGAAAGGTTGGGTAGGGATTGTCGCACCTAGCACAAAATCCATGTAGTGCTCTATCTCCCTAATAGGTGGTAATCCACTAAACACACCGCTAGGAAACACGACCTCATATTCCTGCAACAAAGAGACAATAATACTATGCAAACATACGTCAAGTTCGTTAGGATTAAGACTTGCCTTAGCATAAAAACTCACTTTTCTCTTTGTTTTTCTCTCACTTTCTTCACACTCTCTTTTCTTTCTACTCTCTTTTTCTTTTTCACTCTCTTTTTCCCTTTCACGCTCTTTTTTCTTTTCACCCTCTTTTTTTCGGTCACTCTCTTTTTCTTCATCTTTTTTTGTACTCTCGACCTCACAATTATTTTTCAACTCATTCTCTCTTGTGCTTGAGGTCTTATTCTCACCCTCTTCTTTTTTCTCTTTCATTTTTCTTTCTTTCTCCATTTCGGTCTCACTATTTCTTTTCTTCTCAATCTCATATTCACTCTTACTTTTCAGCTCAATCTCACTTTCACTCTTGCTTTTCAGCTCATTCTCACTTTCACTCTTGCTTGTTTGCTCAATCTCCTTTTCACTTTTTCTTTTTTGATCACTCTCATTTTCACTCTTTCTTTTTTGAGCAACCTCACTTTTCAATTTCAATTGGTACCCATGGACATGTGTTGGAGTTAAAGGAGCAAGTTTGATTGTTTTTCCATCCTTTTCAAAACTGTACATGTTCCTTAACCCATCACGAATCACCTTCCTATCAAACTCCCATGGCTTCCCTAACAAAATATGACCAGCATGCATAGGCACAACATCACAAAGGACCATATCCTGATATTTCCCAATTGAAAAAGAAACTAGCACTTGCTTATTTACCCTAACCTCCCCACAATCACTCAACCACTGCAACATGTATGGTCTAGAGTGTTTCAAGGTACGTAAATTCAATTTCTCAATTAAAGTAGTGCTAGCCAAATTAATAGAACTCCTCAAATCAATGACCATACTACATACCTTGTTGTTGATGTGACATCTAGTCTGAAAAACGTTCTCACTCTGCTGCTCTGTATCATTCATCTTAATTTGTGTATTGAGTGCACGCCTAGCAACAAGAGACTCACCATAGTCTTGTTTCTCATACCCATTCTCAATACTAGGCTCATGTCGCCTCCTACCTCTCTCACCTTGCAGATTTCTAATCACTTCTTCTTGATTATCTATCCTATCCCTCACTTCACCCAACACCAAGTTCAACCGCTCAAACTGTTGTTGCATGGCTTGCAACACAAAAGATGAGTTATCTGCCACACCGTTTGGTGATGAGTCACTTCTATGAGACATCATAATATGCTGCACAAAATAATGTTAGTGGAAAACCTTACACACTCCCTTACGTGTTTACACTCGAATAATGGCACTCCACTCGTGTTTCACTTTGAATTGGCTTTTTCCCGATAATAGTCTCACACTCTCTTGCCTTTTACCTCAAAAGTTTTCTCACTCAAGTTCTTTCAGAACTAGTTGAACTAAATCAAGATAATACAACCTTGTATTATTCGAAACAGTAATATAGATGAAAGAAACAAGGAATGAATAAAATGACACGAGACTCAAGGAATTTATATGAGGGAAAGAGTAATTATAAAACAAGACACCAACTAGCAAGTTGTATTCAGCTCCTATGATGATAATAACTCAATCAACAAATACTTTCTTTCTCTTTGTTGTAACTATGTAGCAACTTTGAATATCCTACCTTCTCTTTTCTTCTTCTGTTTTTTTTTTTTTTCGAATTTTCTTTTCTTTTCTTTTCTTTTCTTTTCCTTTCCTTTCCTTTCTTTTTCTTTTTCTTTTCTCTAATTCAATCACAAATAGCAATATTCAATTGTGAAAATCAAGCAATTGAATTCAAGCACGACAATGAAGTAGAAGAGAATCAATGGAACGGCACTCCAAGCAACAGATAAACTTAGAGATGCAGGAAACCCTAGAATTTTGAAACCCTAGGTGAAGCAAATTTCAGCCCAACCCAAAATCCTAAGAATTTTGGAAGCCTACTTTTTTGTTTCTATTTTTTTTTTTTTTTTTGGCAACCCTAGAACAATGAAGCCCTAGAATTAAATTCAAGGATTCTATAATTACAAGATAGAATCGGACCTGATTGGAAACCTGGCTCTGATACCAAATGATATGAAACCGCGGGAATGAAATCCCTTGAACCCACAGTCAATTTGAAAACTCCCCAAGAAAGCCAAAATCAAGTCAATGGATGGAGAACCTAGACCCGATGAGAACTCGTTTCAAGAACCTAGATTATATTAAAATCTAGACCCGTTGAAGAACCCGTCTCAAGAACCCAGATTACAAAGGAGGAACGCCACAAAGGTTGTGATTTACCTTTGATAAGTTCAAAAGTTCAATTAAGAACAAGAGGAGTAAAACTCAACTTACAATGAATAAATTCATCAAATTTCATAAACTTCATAAACTGATTAGAATGAGGCTACATAGAGTATTTAAAGCAAAACCTAATGAAACCCTAGCCAAAATAAACCCCCAATTTCCAAAAGTGCCCCTGGATGAACAGTGTCACGGCTACAGTGCCGCGCTACAGTAACTCTCTGCTACAGTAACCCTAACCCTAGTTCAATAAAATAATAACTTTCCCAACATGCCCTTGCATAGGCCCCCTTCAATACTTCCCATAATAAACTCAATTATTCTAAACTAATAACATAAGTTCTTTAAATGAATTAAATAAGTTGAAACCCTTCAAGGGCTCAAAGCCTTTAAGTCTTGTCGTTGCCCACTTCCGTAGCTAATTAAATGAATTAAAACTGGATCTTCATCCTTCAAGCCCCATCTTGAATGTTGGGCTCTTGCAAAACTTGTCCCAAGTAGATTGCATCAATCCTTGCATTGTCTCCTTGATCTTCTTGGCCCATCTGGCAGTTGCAAATGATCTTTAAGACTAGGTCCATCTTGGTTCCCATCAAAAAGTGTACTCCATGTAGTGGAACGATGCATCATGTGGCGGATATGCCATAATGGTGATGTGTATGAAGGGAGTACATGTGGAATGTACTCCGTATGACTGTATGCCATAATGGTGATGTGGTGTATGTGGAATGGGACGAGTACACGTTGAGTGTACTCTGTGTGGTAAAGTGATGTACTATATGGCGGGTACGCCATAGTGATGATGTGGCGTAGCATGCATTGATATTGAGCGAGACTCCTCAGAAGTTCGGAGATCCCAGCTCTCCCAACATTTCCATTATGATCGGTGAGTCATGCATTGGGAGAGCTTTACTTGATTTGGGGAGTAGTGTGAACTTGTTACCATTCTCAGTGTATGAGTAGTTGGGATTGGGTGAGCAGAAAAAGACCTTCATCATGCTACAGTTGGCTGACAGATCAGTTAAGGAGCCGAGGGGTATTGTTGAGGATGTGCTACTCCAGGTGGACAAATTTTACTACCCAGTGGATATTGTAGTTCTTGATATGCAGCAGCCAGCCTCCACTATTTACCAAGCTCCTGTCATCCTTGGAAGACCATTTCTAGCTACATCAAATGCTTTGATTAATTGCAGAAGTGGAGTTCTGAAGCTTACTTTTGGGAACATGGCACTTGAGTTGAACGTTTTCAATGCTTGCAAGATGCCAGCATATTTTGATGACACAAGTGATCTGAATGATGTGGAGAGTTTGATACCAACAAAATTTATTTGCTCAACTCTTCATTTTTCTGATAATGATTCCATTTTCCAGTCACATGAATTTTTACTTGATGAAAAAAACTGACCATGTCGATGAAAATGTTTTCGAATTTTTGGATTGTTTTGCAGATTCTTCTTTGCCACTTGAAGTACAATTTGCAGGCGCGAGATGGAAACCCTAGTTTGAAATGCTACTACCACCAGACATACTTAAATCTTCAAAGGAAGAAGTTCCCCATTTGGAATTGAAACCACTTCCTCAAGATTTAAATTATGTGTTTCTCGGTCATGAAGAAGACACTTTTCCTGTGGTGATTTCCTCAAAATTAAATCAGAAGTATGAAGCCCAATTGATTGAAGTCTTAAGAAAGCATCGAGGCGCAATTGGTTGGACAATAGCCGACATCAAAGGTATCGATGCTGCTGTTTGTACCAACAGAATCCATCTTGAAGATGATGCTAGACTAGTTTGTGATGCTCAACGTAGGCTCAATCCTACCATGAAGGAAGTTGTCAAAGAAGAAGTGCTTAAGCTGCTCGCAGTGGGTATCATTTACTCCATCTTAGACAGTAAGTGGGTAAGTCCAACTCAAGTGGTACCAAAAAAATCTGGTTTAACTGTTGTAAAAAATGATAAAAATGAGTTGATTCCAACTAAAATGGTTACTGGTTGGAGAATGTGCATTGATTATAGAAAACTTAATTCAGCCAGTAGGAAAGATCATTTTCCTAAACCATTCTTGGATCAGATTTTAGAAATAGTGGCTAGTAATGCATTTTATTGCTTCTTGGATGGATACTCTGGTTATTATCAAATTGTTGTAGCGCTTGAGGATCAGAAGAAAACCACTTTCACCTATCCTTTTGGCACCTTTGCTTTTACTAGAATGCCTTTTGGTTTGTGTAATGCTCCAGCTACTTTTCAGAGATGCATGATGAGTATTTTTTCTGACATGATTGAAAATATTTGTGAAATATTCATGGATGACTTCTCTGTTTTTGAAAAATCTTTTGATAGTTGTTTGCATAATTTGGCACGTATTCTCCAGAGATGTGAGGAAAAAAATCTCTTACTTAATTGGGAGAAATGCTAATTTATGGTTACTCAGGGTATTTATCTTGGGACATATTGTTTCTTCTAAAGGTATAAAGGTCGACAAGGCAAACATTTAATTAATATCTAAACTTCCTTTCCCTAGGACGGTTAAGGATATTCGTTCTTTTATTGGCCATACTGGCTTTTATAGGTGGTTTATTCAAGGGTTCAGTTCTATTGCAAAATCTTTGTGCACACTTTTACAAAATGATATTGAATTTGTTTAGACTGATGAGTGCCAAAAAACTTTTGATAGCCTTAAAGAATCACTTACCACTGCCCCTATTATGCAACCCCTGCAGTGGGACCTACCCTTTGAAATCATGATTGATGCAAGTGATTATGCCTTAGGAGCTGTTTTGGGGCAGCGTGTAGATAATAGACCTTTGTGATTTATTATGCCAGTAGTACCTTGAATGATGCCCAGAAAAATTATACCACTATTGAAAAAGAATTGCTTGCAGTGGTTTTTGCACTTGATAAATTTCGGGCATATTCTTGGTTCTCCTGTTACTATTTTCACTGACCACTCTGCTCTTAAGTATTTGTTGGCTAAGAAAGATGCAAAACTACGCTTGATTCGCTGGATTTTACTACTTCAAGAGTTCAACATCAACATTAAGGACAAGAAAGGAGTTGAAAACGTGGTAGCTAACCACCTCTATATATTGCCATCATCCTCTTCTTCAAATGTCAGCCTTCCTCTTGACGATAGTTTCCCAGATGAGTAGCTGTTTGTGATTAATAGCGCTCCCTGGTATGCTGACATAGTCAATTATCTCGTGACTGAGCAAATGCCTTCTGAATGGTCCACTCAAGATAAGCGTCGATTTCTCTCTGAGGTACGACACTTTTACTTTGATGATCCATATCTTTTCAAATATTGTTCGGACCAATTGATTCGAAGATGCATTCCTGATGATGAGTTTTGTTCTGTGTTGAGATTTTGTCATATGGGTGCATGTGGTGGTCATTTTTCAGCAAAGAAAACAGACGCTAAAATTTTGCAAAACGGTTTTTACTGGCCTTCCATGTTTAAAGATGCTTATAATATTTGTAAGACTTGTGAGCCCTGTCAAAAATTGAGATCCATTAGCAAAAGAGACATGATGCCTCTTTCCCTTATTCTTACCTTAGAAATTTTTTATTGTTGGGGAATAGACTTCATGGGACCTTTTCCAGTTTCCTTTGGAAACATAAATATTTTATTAGCTGTGGATTTATGTTTCAAAATGGGTGGAGGCCATCGCTTGCAAACAAAATGACCATCGTGTTGTCCTAAAATTTTTGCAATCTCTGTTTGCTCGCTTTGGCATGCCCAAAGTTATTATTAGTGATGGGGGTTCTCATGTTTGCAACAAACCATTTTCTACTTTCATGAAGAAATATGGTATCACACACCAAGTTTCCACCCCTTATCACCCTTAAACAAATGGGCAAACAGAATTGGCAAACAGAGAGATCAAAATCATTTTAGAGAGAACTATCAATCCTAATAGGAAAGTTTCGTCAGTTAAGCTTCTTGATGCTTTGTGGGCTTATAGGATAGCTTTTAAAACTAATCTAGGAATGTCCCCTTATTGATTAGTTTATGGTAAAGCTTGTCATTTACCTGTTGATATTCAGCATCGAGCTCTTTGGGCTATAAAACATGTTAACATGTCACTTGATGAAGCTTCAGGGTAGAGAAAATTGCAGATCAATGAATTGGATGAAGCTCGTCTGGATGCTTATGACAATGCTCAACTGGCGAAGGAATGCATGAAAATTCTACATGATCAGAAAATTCATCCAAAGCATTTTACACTTGGCCAGGAAGTTCTTCTTTACAACTCTCGCTTACATATTTTTCCTGGTAAATTGAAATACCGATGGAGTGGGCCATACATTGTAAAGAAGGTTCATCCTCACGGGGCGGTAGACATTGTCAATCCAAAGAATGGCAATAGCTTCACCGTCAATGGACAATGTCTAAAGCCGTTTCTAAAGGTCTTTGATCCACACGAAGAGATCTTGCTTGTGCAAGATTTCAAGGAAGTGTTTTGATCTTTTCCCCCTTTACAGCTTTCTTTACTTGCATTTTGTTTGTTTTTATTTGTTGTTTTGCTTTGATTTTATATTTTCTGTTGATTTTGTTTTGTTTTGTTTTGTTTTGCTTGCTTATTCCTGTGCATTTTGTTTTCTTTCGTTCGATTCATTGAGTACCATGTCTCTCACTAGTTGGAGATAGCGTGTGTGCACATAATTTTTTTTTTTTAAAAAAAGGAAAAACTTTGCATTAATGTGATGTGCATTGATACACATATGATTGACACACTCTATTTCTAGTATTTTGTGAAATCTGAGCATCTTGGTGGAGTAGTTGAGCGGAATCATTTTGTGAAGATTTATTTTCAAGCTTAAGCATAGAACATGATTTTTGATGTATCATATTTTGTTGATGTGTAGCTTGAAACCCCGGGATGCTATACTTATTGAGATGAGACTTGATAAGATTTTTGTAGAACGAAGAGCAAATTTTGAAGGACATTTTGCACATGCTTACGCTTGTAGTGTTCCTTATTTACTGTTCATTGATTTAACACTGGAGAAGTAAACTGCAGGACTACCAAGCCATGCTTCAAAAAAAAAAAAGGAAAAGAAAGAAAAAAAAAGATTTGAAAAGAATAGAAAAAATAGATAAAGCGGCTTAGTGAGGTTTCCTAAGTAAAGAACTAGAAACAGTTACCCAAGACTTTGGGGGTTGAGTGTTCAACCTTTAAAAACAGAGCTGGGGTGAAAACGGCTAGTCCCTTGGGCTTTGAGGTAGTTAGAATCAGCAATGATTAATCTTAAGGTTGAAAAATCCTATGACAAATCATGGCTAGTAATGACGAACACACAACCAGTTTAGCTCTGCACACACATTTGAGTTTTGAGAAATTTGCCTCAATTCTATATGAAAGATTGTTAAGATAGTCTTGGTGGGTATAGCCCCTAGGGGTTGCGTAGTGACGTGTTACTTTTGTGAGAATTCAGAATTGTGTTTGATTTTTTCTGTTTGGACTTTGATCTTTATGCAATATCTATCTCAATTAATTTTCACAATTTTGCTCAAGGATTAGCAAAACGCTAGTTGGGGAGTGTGATTGAGCTGAGTTATTGCATATTTTATACATTTAGAACCAATATATTTTATTTATTTCATTACATTATTATTAGTTGTAGATAAAAAAATGATTAAGATGAATAAATCTGAGTTGTGATGTAAATTGGTTAATACCATGATTTATGCTTAATTTTATAACTTGTGATTTAATTCACATGCACAACATATTTTTGATATTCTATTATTCTTATTCTATTTTATTTCTAATTCCTATTATTTTATTTCTAATTTCAACGAGTGTAGGACTCTTCAAATAAGGATAATGATGGGGTTTGAGAGTAATTCGGATTAAAGTCTAAAATGCGTTAGGAGACAGAATTGACAGACTTTTAGTATTTTAATCATAACTTTCTACTCAAATATCCGATTGATACGATTCTTGATGCGTTGGAAAGCTATCTTAAAGAGCTACAAAGTTGTCTCTAATAAGGATTTTCATCTTCGAACGTTTGAAGCATGTACGTGGCTTCCAAGTTGAGTCCTAAAATTTAAGCAATTTTGTGTTCAGGAATATGAAGACATTAGGGTTTCTTCCTACCCTATTTAAGCATATCATTAGCACGAAATTGGGGACTTTTGTAGAAGCAGTGCCGCACATTTGAAGAACTCTTCCAGGGTCCAATTTCCGCTCCAGCTGCCTCCTCCATTGCCTATCACCTCCATCTCTATTTATTTGGCTTGCTCTTTTCATTCCCTACTTTTTATTTAATTTCAGTTTAAAGTTTATGGAATATTTTTGAGATATTTGGCTTAGACTTTTGGGCAATTTATTTGCTGTTTATTTACTTCGTGTTATTTATTTTTCTCGCTTCTTTAAGCTTTCATTGAACAATGATTACAATTGCTATGGATTAATTTTGAGAATTTGTGATTTGAATAAGGATGAACCCTAGAATCTTGATTTTGGGGCTTTTCAATTCGTATTTTTTCAATTACCTTCTAATCTAGTTTAATTCTTAGATTAGTTTTATTAATCTCTCAGTTCCATTGCATATTAAATCGATTAAAGCTTAATTAGGACTTAAATATTTTCTGCTTTATTGTTTAATTTTCAGATTAAATAAGATTGTTTAGTTTAGTTGATTTTCTTTATTGTTAATTTCAATTTGTTAGTTTTTTTTACATTTCATTTCGACACTCAAAAATCCAAAAATATGAATCTAGTCCATGACTAGTGCCCTTTTCATTTTTGTTGCACTCTTTCATCCATTGCACATACCATCATTTTTATTTTCTCTTTATGAATATTTTCACCATTTTAAATGAGTTTGATTTTAAGTAACTTTCCCTGAGGAGACGATCTAGGAATTTATTCCTAATTATTATGCGACATCCTCCTACACTTGGGATAGCCTTTGTGCTACTCATTTTTGAGTGAGTCAGAGAACACCCTGAGAAGCAGTCCCATAAACACTAGCCTTTCATGTAACTGCTTGTGCAGCAACACCATTGTCGCATGTCCTCACCTCTCAGTTGTAAACCATTGTGCCCCCACTACCTTGCACCACGTCGAGCCACCACCTCTTTCTTATGCATTGTTAGACAAGCACCTTGACAAGTTTCTCTCTCTGCCAATGACCACTCCACTGGTTGCCCCAACATGTCCAGCAATGCATCAACATCACTCGGTTAAGCCCTTGTTTCATGCAACAAAAACAGAGCAAAACTCCAACTACGTAAGTCTCCTCCGCAAGCTGCCTAACCACCACAAGCGTGGCACCGTTTAGCCACCACCACTGCCTCGAAAGTCTCAGTGTTTTTAAGTATGTGTGGTGGTAAGATTGTATCATTAATATTCATGTTCATTATTGCTCATTACAATTGTTTATAATATGTTATGCCATGTCATTTATTATTGTACATGTTTATTTGTTAACTGCCATGAATGTCATGTCATCTGTTACAAGTTCATTTGTCACATGTCATGAATGTCATGCCATCTATTACAAGTTCATTTGTTACATGGCATGAATGTCACCTTATATGTTACACTTTTACCTGTTACATGCCATGAATGCTTTGTCATTTATTACTGTACATGTTTATCAGTTACATGTCAAGGTCATATATCATGAGTCACATGAGTCCATTGTGAAATATTTTCCAAGTCAGTCATGCATAGGTTACTTGTGGTGAAATCATTTAGATTGTCAGAGTATCTCCAGTAAAATATACTCAAGGCGTACTCATTCTGATTGTCAAAGTATTTCCATTAACAATTATTGCAAGGTACTCCTGGTAGAATCATTCTGATAGTTAGGGTATCTCTATTAAAACTTATGATGCAATCATTCTATTTGTCTGAGTATCTATGACGAAATACTTTGGGCATAAACATTCTTTTTGTTCAAATATTCTTGATGAAGCAACGAGCATAATCATTCTGATTGGCATGGTTTTCCACTCACACATGTATCTGTTAACAAGGTCTAATGTTCATGTAGTCAGGCCATGTTCATGTCAAGTCACGTTATTTTCAAGTTAAGAACAAGTCATGTCACGCATGTTCAAGTCCAATGTCATTTATTATCATGCATGCCTATTTATACTATTGGCAAGTTAGGAGCCTTACTTGTTGATAATTTTTAAATCTCATTGTGGTAATCTCAACTACCATTCCTCCCGAAGTGGTAGATGATGTGTCAGGAAGCAGAAGAAAAGCACAGGACCGCTTGGAGGGTTTCAAATAAGCCGAGAAGGAGCCTAGGGGAGACGAGAGAGAGATGAAGATTTGAATTTTGGATATCATTTCTAAGTTGATAGTGGAGCTGCACAAGTAGTTTGGCACTTAAAATATATCCAAGTCTACCTATTGTTAATGAGTTACACTTTCAGTACTATGATTGATTTGCTACATACTAGATAGAACCATGTTATAACTTTTTGGAGATGTGAATATTATGATATCATGATTATGTTTTGGGATATAGTATTTCTGGTACTTGTGTAGTTCTCAAAGAAAAAAATTATCCGCTATGAATACCGCATACTATTAGATGCATGCTAGGTATATTGCATCTTTGACTGTCATGAATAGGGGTACTATCTGACCCTATATTGCATGTCTCGACACTTCAAGTTTTGTCAAATCACAAGCGGGATTTCGAGGGTCATAAAGACAAGGCAGAAGATTCCCAAATTTCTTATGATGTTGAACCTAGCGGTGGAGCTAAATGCGAGCAAACACAACACGAGTAGCCCAGGCGGAGGATATTTGAGGAGTCATCTCATGTCTCTCCCTCATAAATCGTGAAGGTTAGTTCGCAACCAGATGAGGGCAAGTCCCATCTGAACTTGGAGGCAACTGGAGGCGTCGTCGTTTGAGATCCCCTCCCTTGGTAGTACAGAGCAAGGGAGAACAATCTTCACCGAATTTCAAGGACAAGATTCCTTATAAGGAGGGGAGGATGTGCGGGCACTTCCAGCACAAAGGGATAGACCAACCACTAGAGTTGAGTGGAAAGAAAGATGAAGAACCATTCCATTCGTTTGGTGAAAAATAGATGCGGGTCCTACAGAGTGCAATGATCTAGGAAAGACTGGGGAAGATATGAGAGCTTTCCGGGATAACACAAAAGTGCTCTGAAGAGTGGTAGTGTCATACATAGAAGCCCACACTCCATCTGAAGATTTACATCCGAAGTGGGTCTACGAATGAGGATACTACTTGGCAAGTCATATCATTTGAACCCAGACGTATGGCCCAAGGCCATATGGAAGATTCATTCAAGGGAAGACTGAAGAGTTGGCAGGCCGTAAGGAGGTGCGGACCATGCCCTTGGATATCTATATATGTCATCCTACGGTATGATAGTTGAGGCTAAAGAACTCCTATCCAAGCATCCATTGAGTTAGAAGTATGTTAGAAGGATGTTTGACAGTCCCGCCCTATAAAAAGGGATTTGGACATGGGATAAAATCTCACTTTTGAGATCTTACCCACCTAAATATTTGTGGAGCTGGATTTTGTAGAGGAAACAAGGAAGGAGGGAGCAGCACAGAGACGTAGCAATCCTGACTCTAAGAGCTAGGTTAGCTTATAAGAGAGTACCAAGGAATTTAGGGTGATGTTGTATGTAAGAGGCATATGCATATTTTGTTACCTTTCCCCTTTCTGAGCATGAATAAATCTAAGTTTTTTCATTATGTTTATCCTTATATTTACTCCTTGATTTCTGAGCTTCGAATGTGTTTTTCTCTATTTGAGAAACCTTATCTTTGTGTGAGGAATCCATAATGTGTGTCGATCATTATGGGACGGGATGGAGAATTCCCTATGATGATTTGGGTGGAGCAGTATGGTGTTATCCTCACTTGATAGTCAAGATGAAGAATCCCCTAACACATCACGTGTTGGTTGGCTGGGTGGACATTTTCCTAGTGCAATATGTATATCTCTATGTGAGAGTTGACCTAGGTTGCGGTACAAGCTAGTTGACTTGAACAATGTTGATCATGTCGGAGAAATTCCCCGATTTCGAACGGTGGAGCTACTCATCCCCTGTTGGCCCATCAGGAGACGTATGTCCATGCGAAGAATGTTTGTGTGATAACTGTGAAATGTTGTGTTACTTGTGTTACGAACTTTACATATTGGAGCAGAGTTGATTCTTCGCCTTGATACTTATGTTTTAAAATATATTGTGATAGAGGATGATTTCTCACCATGATTATTTGCATATTTGTTTCACAAAGAGGGTGATACCTCGTCATGTTTACGGATCCATGTGTCTATGCTAGAGGGGGTGATCCCTTGCCAAGCATACATATAAAAAAACCAAAAAATTGGTTGACCAAACCAAACCATGGGTTCGATCTGGTGTGGTACCCAGTCTTAAGAATCAAAACTAGTCATAAACTCGTGCAATACCAGTTTTCATATTTTGAAAACTGGTTTAAACTGAACTAGAGTGGTATATATATATTTTAAATTTTTTTATATTATATTATATATATTATATACTAAATTGCTAATTAATATAACCTTAAATTCTAATCTTATTATTCAAGTCTATTAAACTAACATTTGATGTAAGTTAGATGCTACTTATACTAATATAATTATATACTAATTAAACTATTTCAATGTTATTATTCATGTTTATGAATCTCACTAATAAGTTAGCTACTACTTATACTATAATAGTATAATTGAACATTAATTAATTAGTAATTGTTAATTATAAATACTAAATTCTAACAATTATGTTTAGTATTAAAAAAAGTATAATACTAAACTTATGGCGCCACACGTGTAAACGGTAAATTGGAAAATTGGAACAGACTGAAACCGGAAAAACCAAAAGTTTTTGTTTTGGTGTATATTGGTTCTTAAATTTTCAAAATAGTTGTATACTGGTTCAGTTCCAAAATTTGTCCAAAACCAGACCAGTTACACCTCTACATATATGTGTCCTTTCTTTTTTACATGAAATTATTCATTACATCTTCAAGAGCATTATCTCTCATTAGCAATTTTGTCACAGCTAACTAACCTACCTATGGTTTCATTGTTGGAACCATAAACTTTGTTCCCTAGTTACACCTAGGGGTGATTGTAATACCCGAGTCCTACTACGTAGGTCTTTACGTCATTTTTATTAATTCTTTAAGTTAAATATTTTGAGATAAAGATTTTTATTACTTTTAATTATTTTATTTTAATATGAGTATGCTTTATTTTTAAAATATGATTTATTAAAATAAATCAAAGGTATTATTTTTAGACTTTGAAATATTTTCCCTTAAGCCCTTTAATTTTATATATTTAAGAAATGGCCCAAGTATTCTCTACCATTGGATTGGTGAAAAGCATCATTGAGATGGATAGATCTCCACCATCCATCTTCCAAGCTTATGTGATAGCTTTGACCAAAGAGACTAGATCCATTTTCACCCGTATTAAGCTTCTAAGGAAAGCCATTAAGCCTTTGACCCATAAGCTTTCTAAGGAAGCTATTGAATTGACTTTCCCTTCCACCCATCATCCAAAGCAACACAAAAGAGAGAAGAGAAAAATAAAAAATAAAAACTATCCTAAGGTATTCTACACTTACCCGTCGATCTACACCCAAGGAAAATAGAAAACTTCATTTTCCTCTCCAAACAAGCCATAGCCAACTTTCACCTATTTTCTTCCTCTTCTCTTTCCATCTTCAAGAAAGCAAGTTCATCTAATCACCTTCAAGCCTTGTGACTCCATAGCAAGAGAAGAAGAAAAATATTTTCTCTCATCCTCTTCAAGCCATAAGAGTATACTTCCTCCCTACTCATTTTTGGTTTTGCCTCAAAGCTTGGAAATAGAGCTTGATTCCATCTTCCAAATGGTGAAATATTGAAGGTAATATACTTTTAATTTATTCCCTAGTATGACTTACATGTGGGTTTTGAATTTCACAATTTTCTTACCCATAATGTTTCGGTTTTGGGGTTAAAACAGTTCTATTATTTTGGCTCTTCATCCACACGGCTATACTACCATTTGGTCCTCTATATTGCCTCTTGAAAGGAGCTAAGAGCTTAAGGTAAAAAAAATCCTAATTTGACTTATTTATTTTAATGTGATTTTGGAAGCTCATTAAGTTGTTTTAGTTTGTGTTTTGGTGTAGTAAAATTTCTATATTGCAAATAAATATGTATGCCCTTGATGAGTGTACGAAAGTGCACTCTAAATACCCTATTATTGGACTAAAATGCTAAAATGTTAATAGAAATCATTGGAATTAATGTGTATTCTTGAATTGAGTTTCTATTTCTTTTGGAATACTCCTAAGCAGATTTTTATATTTAATTTCAGAGTTTATAAAAGAGCAAGTTCAAACCCATTCAAATTCAAAAGACTTTCAAGTGAGCAAGACGTTCGAACAACCTAAGAACTTTCAATAAGTGTAGGACTCTTCAAATATGGATAATGATGGGGTTTGAGAGTAATTCGGATCAGAGTCCAAACTGTGCTAACAGATAGCATGGACACATTTTAGTGTTTTAAACATAACTTTCCGCTCAAGTATCTGATTGATGCAATTCTTGATATGTTAGAAAGCTATCTTAAAGGGCTACAAAGTTGTCTCTAATAAGAATTTCCAAATTCGAACTCGTGAAGCACATACATAGCTGCCAAGTTGAGTCCTAAAAGTTAGGCGATTTTGTGTGCGAGAATATGAAGATATTAGGGTTTCTTTCCTACCCTATTTAAGCATATCATTATCACAAAATTTGAGAGTTTTTCAGAGGGGAGACGACTCAGTTTGAAGAAGGAAAATCTTTAATTTCCATGGCCACCGTTTGTTATTTTTTTCTCTTGAAATTTTTGTTGCCCATTATATTTATGGGTAACTAAATTCTCAAGTAGGGCTAGGGATGAACTTACACATTTGTTGGTATTTTTAATTTATTTTTGATTTATGTATTTGATTTTTAATTACTAAAACTCTTTTTTTTTATCATTCTCAATTCATTGTTGATGTTTTCTTCTCCGAACAATCATAGAATTTATTCTGTTTATGGATTCAGTCATCATTTTTCTATTGAATGGATTAGCTCTTTGAATATTTTAGGATCAATTATTTATCTATATTGATTTAATTCTTTGCTGCAATATCACTTCCTAACTATATTGTCGTCGTTGAATTTTCTCAATAGTGATAATAATTTACATATTTTAAAAGTGGTGAATGATTTTTCAAAGGGTTACATTTGGTTTAATCTTGGTTTATAAATCTATACCTTTCCGATTGGGAATTTTAGGAATTGATTTCCCAATTGAGTTATTCAATGAATTAAGGATAATTAAAATACTAGATTTGTGCAAGGGATTCCCGACGCTTTACTGTTTGTCAAACTTGAGTACTTTTTCCGTTAGTCACTTTGCTTCACTTTAATTTGCATTTAAAATTAATCTTTGTTCTCCATTAATCATTTAATATATTTCTTTAGTTTCTTTGTTCCTTCTACAATTCTTTTATTTTGTCTCCTTGTGGAATCGACACTCCAAAAGTTGTGCTACAACTACGACATTATTCTTTGGGCGTAATCAACCCTTTTTTGGCCTAAACCGAATAGTATTATAGTTGTTTTGCTATGTATTTTCCTATATTTTGAAAATACTATGTTGTTATTAAACTTGGTTTAATCATAGGTGATGATTAAAGTGATTTTAAATTATATATGTCAGTATCATGTGCCTTGTGTTGAGATTTGGTTGGTAATCTATTTTTAGGATGCTTGAGGTTTGGTTTAAAGGTTTTGCTTGGTTCTATAATTTTAAATCTTGCTTTTAAAAGGTATTAAGTGAGTAAATCATAAGCTTAAGTGTTTAAAGGTTTTAAAGTTTCTTAATGGGTAACTTTTCTATACTTTATGGTACTTTAATTTTAATGGGAGGTTTTATCTAAACTAATTAATATTATGTGAATAGGTTATAGCTTAGTTAGTTTAGATATAAGGGATTAATTGTGCATAATATATTATGATATGCAAAGCTGTCCAAGTACACCTAAGCCCCTGTCATGCCATATCTTGATGTAAAAATAGCCCATTTATGTTTTTCCTCATTTAGTTAAATTCTACCTAACCCAAAAATCGAAAATATTGATAAGCTATCCTTTTTATAATGAGGGACTACAAGTTGGTTTAAAGGGCATGCTTCCTAAACTTGTTTAACCTACTTGAGATACCTAAATCTATTTTAAAGCCTTTGTTGAGAATTTCCAGAGTTTTATCTCCTAATGTTCATAACCCAAAGTGAGCTTGAACCAAAGAGACTTTGCTTGAAGCCTATGAATTCTTAACTACTTTTCATGTAAGCCTTTAAAATAGCATTCTTATGGACAGCTAGCATGTCTTAATATTTAAGTTATTTCTCTTCTAAGTCGGGGTGAGGAGTAGTCATTTGGGTTAATGTTAAGCATAGAAGGGACGTTAGATTGTAGTATCGTGGGTTTCTCTTTTAAATGGAGGGCTAAAGAATATTGTATGAGTATTAACACGCTTATATTATTTATTGAAATAGGACCTATATTGATGATGGAAGTATCGAGAAGCATGGAGGTAAGTAGCTATGACCATGCTTCCTACACCAAGTTCTCTTTATGAAAGCATGTCTCTCTCTCTTACTGCAAATCTTCTTCTAAAGAAAAGTGTAAATGAATATAATATGTACAAGCCATTCCTTAATAGCCCCTGTCAAGCACCCTATCGATTATAATTGTGTGTATGTATATAAGGTAATGGATGCACATAGGTTCTAAGTCATGAGACTTCCATACATGCTCTCTCAATAAACTTATTGATTATTTCTATATGTAGTATAACATGAAAATGCATGTGCATCAAACTAAGAAAGATGATGAAAATATTTTGATTGCAAAAGGAAAGGTAATGAATGTCTCATGCCTTATGTTTCAAGTGATGCTTTAAACGAGTTTTAAAATGCCCCCATGAACTGATGCTTTCAAGACGTGAAGAAAGTGTTTTAAAATGTCCCTGTGAACGAATGCGAAGAAAATATTTTAAGATGTCCCTATGAACTGATGTTAAATTGTCCCTATGAATTGATGCTTTATGGATGCTATGAAAAATAATGTTTCTTCATGAATGCACTGTTAAATGAAAAGATGATGTTAAGTTCATGCTTTTAAATGACATTTGTCATGAATCAACTGTTAAATGAAATGGACTGAAAGGACTGACATGAATGAATGAAAGAAAGGACGGAATGAATGAATGCTTTAATGTATGAAAATACGTAACGGTCATATGAATGAAAAGGGTACCAAAGGAATGGGCAGATTGCAATGCCGGGTAAGTAGTACTGGTAGTGCACCCAGTGCTGCCCCTGATTGAAAAGGGATTCCCAACCTGTGGCCACGGGCGGAATCCAGGTCCAAAGGAAGACTGCTAACCCCGACACACGGGGCGTAATAGTGTGTACCGGTCAAAGAAAGTGATACATGAAAGTATGGTTATTTCTTAAAATGTTTATACATGAAAGCATAGTTATTTCTTAAATGTTTATGCATGAAAATATGGCTCGTCTCTTAAATTGTTATCCATGAAAGCATTGTCAAGAATTAGCAAAATATTTTTGTATGCATGTTTTCAAAAGAAAAGAATAGATGCCTAGTATGTTCACTGCATGGTGTACTACTTATTGAGTATTTGACTCACTTTTGTTTTAAATATTTTAAACGTCTAGGTAATGATGAAAAGGCTGTGGAGCAAGGAACTACTGTAGAGGGAGAGGCATACGCTTAGGACCTTCCCTAACCAAAACAGTTATGTTTATGGATGATAGGTTATGTTTTTATGAACGTATGGACTTTGAGAGTCTCTTATGGCTGAATGTTGAAAATAATGCCTATTAGGTGTTCCCTTTATTAAGTTAGAAATTTAGAGTACACGTGTATCATGTCCATGCCGATCGCGTATTACTAGAAAAAGAAAAATGAAAGAAAAGAAAAGAATAAGCACTTACGTCGCGATCTCGCCCTCTCTGGGTCGGGGTGTTGACAGTGATGCCTGAGGAAGAAGAGTCAATCTTGCCCAAACCCAGAGTACTGAGGCTTGTCTCTACTGTGGGAGCCCTGCATCATTTTGTATTGTATTGTATCTATTCCTTTCAAAATGGGGGACCGCTTGTATTCAGTCTGCTATCCTTTAGGCGATGAATGATGTATTTATGTTGTATGTATTTCTAAGAACGAAATTAATGAGGAATTATGTCACTTATTTTTATGATGAGAATTAGACTTCTGGTACTACAATGTTTTCATTTATAGACTAAACCTTTGTCTTTTTTTGCTCCGATTTTTCTTTTTGTAACCTCAAACGTGCACTTCCATCTAGATGAGGCATGCCTAACCCAGCCAAACTGATGGGAACAAGATGGACCTAGTCTTAAAGATCATTTGCAACTTCCAGATGGGCCAAGAAGATCAAGGAGACAATGCAAGGATTGATGCAATCCACTTGAGACATGTTTTGCAAGAGCCCAACATTCAAGATGGGGCTTGAAGGATGAAGATCCAGTTTTAATTCATTTGATTAGCTACGGAAGAGGGCAACGACAAGACTTAAAGGCTTTGAGCTCTTGAAGGGTTTCAGCTTATTTAATTCATTTAAAGAACTTATGTTATTAGTTTAGAATAATTGAGTTTATTATGGGAAGTATTGAAGGGGGCCTATGCAAGGGCATGTTGGGAAAGTTATTATTTTATTGAACTAGGGTTAGGGTTACTGTAGCCGAGAGTTACTGTAGCGCGGCACTATAGCCGAGACACTGTTCATCCAGGGGCACTTTTGGAAGGTGGGGGTTTATTTTAGCTAGGGTTTCATTAGGTTTTGCTTTAAATACTCTATGTAGCCTCATTCTAATCAGTTTATGAAGTTTATGAAATTTGATGAATTTATTCATTGTGAGTTGAGTTTATCTCCTCTTGTTCTTAATTGAACTTTTGAACTTATCAAAGGTAAATCACAACCTTTGTGGCGTTCCTCCTTTGTAATCTGGGTTCTTGAGACGGGTTCTTCAACGGGTCTAGATTTTGATATAATCTAGGTTCTTGAAACGAGTTCTCATCGGGTCTAGGTTCTCCATCCATTGACTTGATTTTGGCTTTCTTGGAGAGTTTTCAAATTGACTGTGGGTTCAAGGGAATCTCGTTCCCGCGGGTTCATATCATTTGGTATTCAGAGCAAGGTTTCCAATCAGGTCTGATTCTATCTTTTATTTCTTGCATATTTAATTCTAGGGCATCATTGTTCTAGGGTTGCCAAAAAAAAAAAAATAGAAACAAAAAGTAGGCTGCCGAAATTCTTAGGGTTTTGGGTTTGGCTGAAATTTGCGTCACCTAGGGTTTCAAAATTCTAGGGTTTCCTGCATCTCTAAGTTTGTCAATTGCTTGGAGTGTGGTTCCATTGATTCTCTTATACTTCATTGTCCATGCTTGTGTGTTTGAATTCAATTGTTTGGTTTTCACAATTGAATATTGCTGTTTGTGGTTGAATTAGAGAAAAGAAAAAGAAAGGAAAGGAAGGAAAGGAAAAGAAAAGAAAAGAAAATTCGAAAAAAAAAAAAAAAAAAAAAAAAAAAAAACATCAAGAAGAAGAAGAAGAAAAGAGAAGGTAGGATATTCAAAGTTGTTACATAGTTACAACAAAGTGAAAGAAAGTATCTGTTGATTGAGTTATTATCATCATAGGAGCTGAATACAACTTGCTAGTTGGTGTCTTGTTTTATAATTACTCTTTCCCTCGTATAAATTTCTTGAGTCTCGTGTCATTTTATTCATCTTTGTTTCTTTCATCTATATTACTGGTTGGAATAATACAAGGTTGTATTATCTTGATTTAGTTCAACTAGTTCTGAAAGAACTTGAGTGAGAAAACTTTTGAGGTAAAAGGCAAGAGAGTGTGAGACTATTATCGGGAAAAAGCCAATTCAAAGTGAAACACGAGTGGAGTGCCATTATTCGAGTGTAAACACGTAAGGGAGTGTGTAAGGTTTTCCACTAACATTATTTTTGTGCAGCATATTATGATGTCTCATAGAAGTGACTCATCACCAAACGGTGTGACAGATAACTCATCTTTTGTGTTGCAAGCCATGCAACAACAGTTTGAGCGGTTGAACTTGGTGTTGGGTGAAGTGAGGGATAGGATGGATAATCAAGAAGAAGTGATTAGAAATCTGCAAAGTGAGAGAGGTAGGAGGCGACATGAGCCTTGTATTGAGAATGGGTATGAGAAACAAGACTATGGTGAGTCTCTTGTTGCTAGGCGTGCACTCAATACACAAATTAAGATGAATGATACAGAGCAGCAGAGTGAGAACGTTTTTCATACTAGATGTCACATCAAAAACAAGGTATGTAGTATGGTCATTGATTTGAGGAGTTCTATTAATTTGGCTAGCACTACTTTAGTTGAGAAATTGAATTTACGTACCTTGAAACACCCTAGACCATACATGTTGCAGTGGTTGAGTGATTGTGGGGAGGTTAGGGTAAATAAGCAAGTACTAGTTTCTTTTTCAATTGGGAAATATCAGGATATGGTCCTTTGTGATGTTGTGCCTATGCATGCTGGTCATATTTTGTTAGGGAAGCCATGGGAGTTTGATAGGAAGGTGATTCGTGATGGGTTAAGGAACATTTACAGTTTTGAAAAGGATGGAAAAACAATCAAACTTGCTCCTTTAACTCCAACACATGTCCATGGGGACCAATTGAAATTGAAAAGTGAGGTTGCTCAAAAAAGAAAGAGTGAAAATGAGAGTGATCAAAAAAGAAAAAGTGAAAAGGAGATTGAGCAAACAAGCAAGAGTGAAAGTGAGAATGAGCTGAAAAGCAAGAGTGAAAGTGAGATTGAGCTGAAAAGTAAGAGTGAATATGAGATTGAGAAGAAAAGAAATAGTGAGACCGAAATGGAGAAAGAAAGAAAAATGAGAGAGAAAAAAGAAGAGGGTGAGAATAAGACCTCAAGCACAAGAGAGAATGAGTTGAAAAATAATTGTGAGGTCGAGAGTACAAAAAAAGATGAAGAAAAAGAGAGTGGCAGAAAAAAAGAGGGTGAAAAGAAAAAAGAGTGTGAAAGGGAAAAAGAGAGTGAAAAAGAAAAAGAGAGTAGAAAGAAAAGAGAGTGTGAAGAAAGTGAGAGAAAAACAAAGAGAAAAGTGAGTTTTTATGCTAAGGCAAGTCTTAATCCTAACGAACTTGACGTATGTTTGCATAGTATTATTGTCTCTTTGTTGTAGGGATATGAGGTCGTGTTTCCTAGCGGTGTGTTTAGTGGATTACCACCTATTAGGGAGATAGAGCACTACATGGATTTTGTGCTAGGTGCGACAATCCCTACCCAACCTTTCTTTGAAGAACATGAGTCCTTGACACACTTGAAGGGACAAGGTAAGTTGTTAACTATAATGCGTGCTAAGCGGGAGGATTGTATTGAGACTTTTCCTCATGTATTCAAATACACGCAAGGTATGGAAACTTTTGTGGTTGATGCTTTAGCAAGAAGGTATGTACTTATCTTCATTTTAGATGCAAAATTGTTGAAACTTGAATATGTTAAGGAATTGCATGCTAATGATTATGACTTTGCTAGTGTGTATGGAACATGTGAGAAAGTATCGTTTGGTAAGTTCTATAATCTAGATTGGTACTTGTATAGAAAGAATAGATTTTGTATACCTACTAGTTTTATGCGTAACTTGCTTGTGTGTGATGGACATGGTGGTTTGTTGGGTAACCATGGTGTAAGGAAGACTTTTGTTGTGTTGCATGAACATTTGTGAGAATATCATTTGCCTTTCAATGACGTATTGCATGAACGTTTGTGGAAGTATCAATTCTCATTCATTGAAGTGTTACATGAACGTTTGTGGAAGTATAATTTGTCATTCATTGATGTATTGCACGAACGCTTGTGGGAGTATCATTTGCCATACATTGACGTGTTGCACGATCGTTTGCGGGAGTATCATTTGTATTTCATTGAGTTTGCATATAATTGGAGTGGTCATTCTGGTGAAAATAAGATTTCAAACATGTTGCATAAACGTTTATGGGAGTATCATTTGCCATTCATTGACTTGTTGCATGAACGTTTATGGGAGTATCATTTGTCATTCATTGAGTTTGCATATTGGAGTGGTCATTTTGGTTCGAGGAAGACTTTAGATGTGCTTCATGAACATTTGTGGAAGTATTGTTTGCCATTCATTAAGTTTACATATGATTGGAGTGTTCATGCCACTACTAAATTTTCACCAATTGAAATTGTTTATAGACTTAATCAATTTCCTCCTTTAGATTTAAAGTCTTCCCCAGATGATGATAAGGGTAGCTTGGATGAACTATTCCAAATTCTTGAACAAATTAATAAAAATGCATATCTAATGGATCTTCAATGTAAGTGTCATGTTTCTACTATTTTCAATGTTACTAACCACTTTCCCTTTGATCCAGGTGGAGATTCGAGGTCGAATCCTTTTGAGGAGAGGGGGAATGATGGGAACCAAGATGGACCTAGTCTTAAAGATCATTTGCAACTTCCAGATGGGCCAAGAAGATCAAGGAGACAATGCAAGAATTGATGCAATCCACTTGAGACATGTTTTGCAAGAGCCCAACATTCAAGATGGGGCTTGAAGGATGAAGATCCAGTTTTAATTCATTTGATTAGCTACGGAAGAGGGCAACGACAAGACTTAAAGGCTTTGAGCTCTTGAAGGGTTTCAACTTATTTAATTCATTTAAAGAACTTATGTTATTAGTTTAGAATAATTGAGTTTATTATGGGAAGTATTGAAGGGGGCCTATGCAAGGACATGTTGGGAAAGTTATTATTTTATTGAACTAGGGTTAGGGTTACTGTAGCCGAGAGTTACTGTAGCGCGGCACTGTAGCCGCGACACTGTTCATCCAGGGGCACTTTTGGAAGGTAGGGGTTTATTTTGGCTAGGGTTTCATTAGGTTTTGCTTTAAATACTCTATGTAGCCTCATTCTAATCAGTTTATGAAGTTTATGAAATTTGATGAATTTATTCATTGTGAGTTGAGTTTATCTCCTCTTGTTCTTAATTGAACTTTTGAACTTATCAAAGGTAAATCACAACCTTTGTGGCGTTCCTCCTTTGTAATCTGGGTTCTTGAGACGGGTTCTTCAACGGGTCTAGATTTTGATATAATCTAGGTTCTTGAAACGAGTTCTCATCGGGTCTAGGTTCTCCATCCATTGACTTGATTTTGGCTTTCTTGGAGAGTTTTCAAATTGACTGTGGGTTCAACGAAATCTCGTTCCCGCGGGTTCATATCATTTGGTATTCAGAGCAAGGTTTCCAATCAGGTCTGATTCTATCTTTTATTTCTTGCATATTTAATTCTAGGGCATCATTGTTCTAGGGTTGCCAAAAAAAAAAATAAATAGAAACAAAAAGTAGGCTGCCGAAATTCTTAGGGTTTTGGGTTTGGCTGAAATTTGCGTCACCTAGGGTTTCAAAATTCTAGGGTTTCCTGCATCTCTAAGTTTGTCAATTGCTTGGAGTGTGGTTCCATTGATTCTCTTATACTTCATTGTCCATGCTTGTGTGTTTGAATTTAATTGTTTGGTTTTCACAATTGAATATTGCTGTTTGTGGTTGAATTAGAGAAAAGAAAAAGAAAGGAAAGGAAGGAAAGAAAAAGAAAAGAAATGAAAATTCGAAAAAAAAAAAAAAACATAAAGAAGAAGAAGAAGAAAAGAGAAGGTAGGATATTCAAAGTTGTTACATAGTTACAACAAAGTGAAAGAAAGTATCTGTTGATTGAGTTATTATCATCATAGGAGCAGAATACAACTTGCTAGTTGGTGTCTTGTTTTATAATTACTCTTTCCCTCGTATAAATTTCTTGAGTCTCGTGTCATTTTATTCATCTTTGTTTCTTTCATCTATATTACTGGTTGGAATAATACAAGGTTGTATTATCTTGATTTAGTTCAACTAGTTCTGAAAGAACTTGAGTGAGAAAACTTTTGAGGTAAAAGGCAAGAGAGTGTGAGACTATTATCGGGAAAAAGCCAATTCAAAGTGAAACACAAGTGGAGTGTCATTATTCGAGTGTAAACACGTAAGGGAGTGTGTAAGGTTTTCCACTAACATTATTTTTGTGCAGCATATTATGATGTCTCATAGAAGTGACTCATCACCAAACGGTGTGGCAGATAACTCATCTTTTGTGTTGCAAGCCATGCAACAACAGTTTGAGCGGTTGAACTTGGTGTTGGGTGAAGTGAGGGATAGGATGGATAATCAAGAAGAAGTGATTAGAAATCTGCAAAGTGAGAGAGGTAGGAGGCGACATGAGCCTTGTATTGAGAATGGGTATGAGAAACAAGACTATGGTGAGTCTCTTGTTGCTAGGCGTGCACTCAATACACAAATTAAGATGAATGATACAGAGCAGCAGAGTGAGAACGTTTTTCATACTAGATGTCACATCAAAAACAAGGTATGTAGTATGGTCATTGATTTGAGGAGTTCTATTAATTTGGCTAGCACTACTTTAGTTGAGAAATTGAATTTACGTACCTTGAAACACCCTAGACCATACATGTTGCAGTGGTTGAGTGATTGTGGGGAGGTTAGGGTAAATAAGCAAGTGCTAGTTTCTTTTTCAATTGGGAAATATCAGGATATGGTCCTTTGTGATGTTGTGCCTATGCATGCTGGTCATATTTTGTTAGGGAAGCCATGAGAGTTTGATAGGAAGGTGATTCGTGATGGGTTAAGGAACATGTACAAAGAAAAGGTTGGAAAAACAATCAAACTTGCTCCTTTAACTCCAACACATGTCCATGGGGACCAATTGAAATTGAAAAGTGAGGTTGCTCAAAAAAGAAAGAGTGAAAATGAGAGTGATCAAAAAAGAAAAAGTGAAAAGGAGATTGAGCAAACAAGCAAGAGTGAAAGTGAGAATGAGCTGAAAAGCAAGAGTGAAAGTGAGATTGAGCTGAAAAGTAAGAGTGAATATGAGATTGAGAAGAAAAGAAATAGTGAGACCGAAATGGAGAAAGAAAGAAAAATGAGAGAGAAAAAAGAAGAGGGTGAGAATAAGACCTCAAGCACAAGAGAGAATGAGTTGAAAAATAATTGTGAGGTCGAGAGTACAAAAAAAGATGAAGAAAAAGAGAGTGGCAGAAAAAAAGAGGGTGAAAAGAAAAAAGAGTGTGAAAGGGAAAAAGAGAGTGAAAAAGAAAAAGAGAGTAGAAAGAAAAGAGAGTGTGAAGAAAGTGAGAGAAAAACAAAGAGAAAAGTGAGTTTTTATGCTAAGGCAAGTCTTAATCCTAACGAACTTGACGTATGTTTGCATAGTATTATTGTCTCTTTGTTGCAGGGATATGAGGTCGTGTTTCCTAGCGGTGTGTTTAGTGGATTACCACCTATTAGGGAGATAGAGCACTACATGAATTTTGTGCTAGGTGCGACAATCCCTACCCAACCTTTCTTTGAAGAACATGAGTCCTTGACACACTTGAAGGGACAAGGTAAGTTGTTAACTATAATGCGTGCTAAGCGGGAGGATTGTATTGAGACTTTTCCTCATGTATTCAAATACACGCAAGGTATGGAAACTTTTGGGGTTGATGCTTTAGCAAGAAGGTATGTACTTATCTTCATTTTAGATGCAAAATTGTTGAAACTTGAATATGATAAGGAATTGCATGCTAATGATTATGACTTTGCTAGTGTGTATGGAACATGTGAGAAAGTATCGTTTGGTAAGTTCTATAAACTAGATTGGTACTTGTATAGAAAGAATAGATTTTGTATACCTACTAGTTTTATGCGTAACTTGCTTGTGTGTGATGGACATGGTGGTTTGTTGGGTAACCATGGTGTAAGGAAGACTTTTGTTGTGTTGCATGAACATTTGTGGGAATATCATTTGCCTTTCAATGACGTATTGCATGAACGTTTGTGGAAGTATCAATTCTCATTCATTGAAGTGTTACATGAACGTTTGTGGAAGTATAATTTGTCATTCATTGATGTATTGCACGAACGCTTGTGGGAGTATCATTTGCCATACATTGACGTGTTGCACGATCGTTTGCGGGAGTATCATTTGTATTTCATTGAGTTTGCATATAATTGGAGTGGTCATTCTGGTGAAAATAAGATTTCAAACATGTTGCATAAACGTTTATGGGAGTATCATTTGCCATTCATTGACTTGTTGCATGAACGTTTATGGGAGTATCGTTTGTCATTCATTGAGTTTGCATATTGGAGTGGTCATTTTGGTTCGAGGAAGACTTTAGATGTGCTTCATGAACATTTGTGGAAGTATTGTTTGCCATTCATTAAGTTTACATATGATTGGAGTGTTCATGCCACTACTAAATTTTCACCAATTGAAATTGTTTATAGACTTAATCAATTTCCTCCTTTAGATTCAAAGTCTTCACCAGATGATGATAAGGGTAGCTTGGATGGACTATTCCAAATTCTTGAACAAATTAATAAAAATGCATATCTAATGGATCTTCAATGTAAGTATCATGTTTCTACTATTTTCAATGTTACTAACCACTTTCCCTTTGATCCAGGTGGAGATTCGAGGTCGAATCCTTTTGAGGAGAGGGGGAATGATGGGAACCAAGATGGACCTAGTCTTAAAGATCATTTGCAACTTCCAGATGGGCCAAGAAGATCAAGGAGACAATGCAAGGATTGATGCAATCCACTTGAGACATGTTTTGCAAGAGCCCAACATTCAAGATGGGGCTTGAAGGATGAAGATCCAGTTTTAATTCATTTGATTAGCTACGGAAGAGGGCAACGACAAGACTTAAAGGCTTTGAGCTCTTGAAGGGTTTCAACTTATTTAATTCATTTAAAGAACTTATGTTATTAGTTTAGAATAATTGAGTTTATTATGGGAAGTATTGAAGGGGGCCTATGCAAGGGCATGTTGAGAAAGTTATTATTTTATTGAACTAGGGTTAGGGTTACTGTAGCCGAGAGTTACTGTAGCGCGGCACTGTAGCCGCGACACTGTTCATCCAGGGGCACTTTTGGAAGGTGGGGGGTTTATTTTGGCTAGGGTTTCATTAGGTTTTGCTTTAAATACTCTATGTAGCCTCATTCTAATCAGTTTATGAAGTTTATGAAATTTGATGAATTTATTCATTGTGAGTTGAGGTTATCTCCTCTTGTTCTTAATTGAACTTTTGAACTTATCAAAGGTAAATCACAACCTTTGTGGCGTTCCTCCTTTGTAATCTGGGTTCTTGAGACGGGTTCTTCAACGGGTCTAGATTTTGATATAATCTAGGTTCTTGAAACGAGTTCTCATCGGGTCTAGGTTCTCCATCCATTGACTTGATTTTGGCTTTCTTGGAGAGTTTTCAAATTGACTGTGGGTTCAAGGGAATCTCGTTCCTGCGGGTTCATATCACAAACTTTGGGTATTGATCGATTGGCTGGCACCTTTGAGATCATGGATCCTCACTAGGTCCCTTACCGAGGAACAAGGCACCACAATGTTCCTATGGAGTAAACTTAGTTCAATCTGCACTGTGAAGCTCCTCCCCATATAGCTAGGTCTTGCACCATCTTAGACGCAGTAAGCACAACAATAGCCACTATTGAACACGTAAGCAGCCTAGCCGGTTAGACTACACACTTCCTATTATGGGTTCTCTTATGTAGAAAGCAATACTGGAAGAAAGTGAAAAGCAAGAAAAACAATGAAGAGCAAGAAAATTGGGCTTTATTTTATTCACACAAATAATAGGATTTTTTGGGAAAATCCAACCTCTCAACAAGTTCCAACTAAAACTCTAGATGTCCCTCCCATTTCCCCTTCCCACCTTATATACACTCAACTTATTACAAGGTTTGGCCATACAAGAATATTAAATTATCCTTTTAATTAACTTCTACCCACCGTTTCAACCTTTCTTTCCTTATCTTCATCATCCCTACTTCATCTTCCTCCTTCACTACCTTATTTTCATTGTGTCACCCGAAATTCCCCACACTTCAAAGAGCCCTATCAAAAGGCCATTAACGAGCCCTCCCACCTTAAAGAACCTCGCCCACAAGATGTGAGTAAAGGTTGTATAATTTCCATAGAGATTCCCAAGAACTGTCTTCAAGAGTAGCATCAACCCATTTAATGGGAACTTCAGTGATGACATCGTTTCCAACTTGCTTCACATGTCTTTCTAATATGGCTTCTAGTTTTGGTTAAAGGTTTCCATCTTGATTAGTTGGTGGTAAAGTAGTATGTGGTGTAATTTGTTGGTCCAATTTCTTCTTATGGCATAAAACATGGAAAACGAGATGGATCTTGGAACTGGTGGGTAAGTTCAGTTGATAAGCTATATTCCCTAACCTCGCATTCACCTAAAGAGCCATTTAGTATCTTTGTGCTAGCTTCAAATTATGGTGCATCGCCACTATTTTCTGTCGATAAGGTTGCAGCCGTAGAAATACCATATCTCCGACCTCAAAACTTCACTTAGTTATCTTCCTAATAGCAAAAAACGTCATTCTCTACTAAGCCTTTTGCAAGTTTTCCATCAAATGTCCCATGAGTTCTTGTCTTGATTTTAACTACTGATCCATAGTAGCAATTAAAATCACTCAAACCTCCCACGAGTAAAGGGAGGAAGCCAAGAATACATCCAAGGAGGAGGAGCTCGCATGGTAAGAACAACTCAAACATCTACTTCAACCACTTCACCTTTACAAACACATGACCACGTAGAATGGAGGGTGAAGAGGGGCTTAGATTTTGATGTCTTGCCATGTTTTTGCAAAGGTGCATATGGTTTAATCCATGTGTTGATTTACACAAGACATGTTCGGGAAACTAGGGTTTTCACAAGGAAAGAGCCAAACCTTTACTACCCAAACACGAGCAAAAAGAGACCGTAAGGAGGATGAGAGAACTGGCCGCTACTAGGGTTGAGTTAGGACTGTTCTTTTGACAAAGCTTCGGCTAAGAGAAGAAACACGATGACACCATACACACATACACCCACCCATCACACACAATTGATGAAACATCATGACCAAGCCTTGTAAGGTGGCATGAACATCATTCGGCCTAGGGAAACTTCATCTAGGCCGAGTACAAGGAGAGCCATTTTAGCCATGGAAGAAGCTTTATAACCGCGAGGGAGTAAACCCTAGACACGCCACACACACACCCACTTGGATTAGGGTTTTGTGTTGTCGCTAAGTCTAATGGTTTAAAATTACATTTTCAGCTTGCTTGATCGTGATTACTTGTATTTTGTTTCAGATATTTGTAATTTGACTCTTAACCTACTCTCGGATAAAGTTTGTATGTGAGGTGCGAACTTTGCATTGTTGTTAGTATCATGTGATCTTTGCATTGTTTGCTATATCAATTGAATGAAGATACCGATAGTATGGTATGCTTTGTGTTTGGTTTGAAGTGATTCTTGCCATGTGTACATGCTTGAAATGTTTCGACCATGTATAGTTGTCATGATAAGGATATTTTCTCTTGCCATGTTAAGCACTGATTGTTATTGCCTATGTTTTATAATAAGTAAATGTCATGTTCCAATATTTTCAAGCCGTAATAGGAGATGCTTTGACGTGATGTTTGATAACATGACATGATTGCATAAAACATGACATCTACATGTTTGAATTGCACATGAAAGAAAAGAGCCCCATGTACATATCTCATGCATTTCGGGTTGTGCATAGTTTTCGAAAGAAAAGTTGGTTACATGTTTTGTCACAACCCCAAATGCTAGAACGACGAAATATCCTAGTGGAACATCTCTTTCCAATTTGGAGTGCATGAGCTGAAAGTGGTAACTCCTGAGTCGACGAACTACAATCAGCAGACCTTGAATGAGTTCTTTCTAAATGACTCTAGAGCAGGGTAGCACCTAACACTAGTGGGTACCATAAGATGGATCCGGTGAAGGCGAAATGCGAACTGCCACATAATTATAAGAATTCTCACGTAGTCACCGCCGGTCAAGTGAGCTGGGAAGTGATGTAGTAACTAGCAGGGAGCCCACAGTGCATAGGGAGTTGTGAGGTGTCCACCCATATGTTACAAGGACTACATGGCTATGAGTAATATGTGTTAAGAAAAGATGACTAGTGTTTTCTGAAAAGGAAGAGTCAAACTTGATTTTTTGTACTGATTTCTGTAACGTACATGCATAAGTTAAGGTTTTAGGATTAAGTACATGTCCATGCATACATTCTTAGGGTTTGCCTTTGTATGCCTATTTTATCTGCGTGTATGTTATGTATTAACCTACTGAGATTTCTCGAAATCTCACCATGATAGTTTCCACTACCATTCCCCACTCGGAATGGTAGAAGCTGTTACAGGTCAAGAAACCAAACATGGGGAAACGCAAGAGGCCGAATCCCCAGGCAGTTAAAGAGGCCCTGAGCGCTTGACAGAGCCATCTTTAGAGGATAGGCTAGAGGCAGTCGATCAGTTCATTTGTGAAGTGCTTAAGTTGTTTGAAGACTTGTAGAAGATTATCAGCAAGGATAAGGTGAAATAGGCTCAAGGAAAAAAAATAGGAGAATGTCTAAAAGAGGGAAACAATTTATTTTGTTTTGAACCCTCTTGTGTTTGGGATTTTTTGAACAATGATGTCATTATGGGATATAAAGTTTTAAATGGTACCATAGCACTCATGAAATTGCTCATGATGTTAGTTAGATTATTTATGAAATTTGCACTATGATTATTGCATACTACTATAAATATGCTAGATGCATTGCATCTTAAGTGTCATGTATGGGGGATATGTAGTTACATGTCACGATACTTCAGTCACCGTCTAATTCCAAGTGAGGGCTAGAGGCGTCACACTTGTCTGCTTACAAAGAAGGTTTGAAGAACTTGCATCCATCTTCCATTGAAATCCCCTTAGAACAAATACCCTATAATACAACCTTCCTTCACCCGACTGAAACTCCATAGTCATCTTCATAAAGTCTCATATAATGGGGGCCAAAGTTCTGAGTCACTGAACCCCAAGAATAATGTCACAATCCCCTGATGTCCGTACATGACAGTGGACAGAAAATTGATTGCCTTACATTTTAACAATGACTTATTCACATTTTCCTTAACTATATACAATTTGTCTCCAATGACCAACTTTACTTGCAAGCCAGGACATTATTCAAACTACAACTTAGCCACTTGTTTAACCAAGGGATCCAAGAAATTAAGTGTGTTGCTAGAATCTACTAAAATTACCACTTAATGTGTACCAATCATCCCGAGCAATCTCAAAGTATTATTACATGGAGAACTATATGTAACACCCCACTTAAAAGCACCTTAGAACTTAACTGTAGTAACCATGACCCTAGCCAAGTAGAAGTTGTGATCCTTGAGAAAAAGGAAAATTTTGGAGTTTGTGTTGGCAAAGAAACTTACACCATTAGTTTAAATTAGTATTTTTAGAGACTTAGTGCTATATTAATTTTGAGAAAATGTATCAAGAGGCCAATGGAAGAATGACATGTGGCATCTTGGAGAGACTTGCCACCTTGGTGGGCTAAGTAACTTGGTTAAAATACTAGATGGATTTGGAGAAGGCCCAAGAGTTGGTTAAATAAGGGCCCTAGCTTATTAAGATAAGAGAGCTAAGGATAGACACAAGACTATATGCCCAACTTGGTAAACTCAAGACAATAGGCCCAACTTGGTAGACACAAGACCATAGGCCAAACTTAGTAGACACAAGACTACAGGCCCAACTTTGTAAGATCCAAGACTATAGCCTAACTTAGTAATACCCAAGACTAAGATCCAACTCAGTGAACTACTGAGGCCAAGGAAAGGCTTGAGTATTTGGCCCAATGAGAGTTCAACACTTCGAGAAAAAGCTTAGTATTTCTATCACTATTTCTAATTGGACCCACATACACCATACCATTGGTTTTCTCTCTCCTAGAACCCATCCCACACTCCCCTAAGGCTACATTTTTAACCATGGTCAGCCTTCCATCATGACCTCAAGCTTTCATTCCCAAAGATCCTTCATCAAGCCAATAATAGTAAATTTGACAACCTTGAATGCCGATTCCATCAAGCTTCAAAACTCCATCATTTTTCTGAAAGTTTTCACCTTCCTCACTTGCATTAGGTCACTCTCTCATGACTCTTGAATAGTAGATAGATCACAACCCTTGTCAAGTAGTAAAAAGGCATGTCAAATGCCCAATGAACCCACCAATCAGCGCACCTAGTGCAAACCATGCATCCCTAAAACAAGCCATTCAAACCAAGGCTCTTCAACAAGTTCTCAAAGAGGTTTTCTACACCATTCTACCCTCATCATGTCACCTCATTATGCCCAAACTAGTACGCGGTGTTATAGTATAGTTCATGGTGTTGATCCACAGGGAGTCGAAAGAAACACAGTAAGATGCAAGCTCAAAAGAAAAGATCAAATTATAATATGACAAGAATAAAAAAATTCTACCTAAAGCACGTAATTAAAATGATATTAGGACATGAGTAAGAAGGAAAGTAAAGCTTTGGGCTTCCATCAACCAGATCCAATACTCTGACTTTTTCAATCCAAACAATATACACAATTAAGAACAGCTACTACACTTTGCTTTTTCATTACCACCAACGAAAATATTAGGGTTTGTCTCGTGTTCACTACGTATGGCTGCCGTTGGGGGTCTCCATGGCCCCTTGACATCGGTAGGGAGGGCTAGGACTTTTCCAGATCTGGTTTCAAAGTCTCCTCAAGCCATCCCAAAGGTGATTATTCCTTTTAGGTAGCCAAAAATATTAGACAAAGAAGTTTATGTACAATTATCTAAGGAGGAAGTGGAAAATCAGCTGAGCCATTTAGGTTTGCCATTGTTTTGAAGTTTATTAGACAAAGGCCATCACTGGATAGGATTCGTGTGTTTATTCATTGGTGTTGGGGTTTGTCAAACCAGCCAGTGGTGTTTGCGTTGAGGAGGCCTAGGAATAATGTGTTTGTCCTATTTTCGAATGAGGAGGATTTCCTTGAAGCATTATCCAGAGAGAGCAGTGATGTGGATGGTGTTGCTTCTCGTTTATTCCAACGGACGACGAATTTTACTGAGCAATCAGAGCAGGCTTTAGTCCCGATATGGTTGATGCTTCCTGGTCTGCCGCCAAATTATTATCATGAGGCCTTTCTAAAGAGTATAACGACATCGATTGGAGTTTATTTGGAAAGAGATAATGCCACGATGTGCTACGAGGACTGATGGTGCTAGGGTTTGTGTCTTGATGAATATCTCTCAGGATTAAGTCTGTTTGGATTGGAACGCCTCATAATCCGACGAGCATTTGTCAGGAGGTTGTTTACGAGATATTGCCTACTTTTCGTTTGCATTGCAAGGTGCAAGGGCACAATCTAACTACATGCAAAACATCATAGAAGGAGGTGAAGGATGTGGCGCCTCTAGCCCTTGCTTGGGATTGGACGGTGACTGAGACGCTGGGACATGTAACACAAGGCTACACACCCCCGTACATGACAGGTAATATGCTATGTACCTAAGTACACTAGCAGTACTTAGGCCAAAACTCATTGGCACAAAAACATGAGGATTCATCATATAAACATGTTCCAAACTTCAAGCATATAATATAGAAGTCAAGACAAAGTGAAACAAAACATGAGATCATAGGTTTGTGACTAAGTCCGAAACTTCCAAGGCATATTCAAACCAACACTTCATGTTGCATAAACCATCAACCTCAAACAAGTTAAAACCGAAACTCATGGGCATGTTTCATGGCATTTTCATCATAAATCCAAGACATATAGTTTCTTCCTTAAAGTTACTTAAGATCATATTATCATATTCCAACAAACAACCAAGAGATAACAAGCAAAGCAATCAAAATCATATAAGGATTTACACAATCATATACAAATATTAACCAATAGTAAGTTGAGTGTACACTTACAAAATCCTCGTAAAGGAATGTTAGCAAGCTGTAAATCCGAACATACTAATATTAGAAAGAGCATCAAAAACCCTATCTCATGTTCTTGAGTGTGTGTGTTTCTAGGGCATCACTTGGTCTTAAGCCATTCGGCTTCTAGGGTTTTTATGTTAAAACTCCTTTCATTTCACTCATAAGGTAAAACAACCTAAAGTAGGCAAGAATACATCTGACGGTCGAAACATGGAGGATGAACTCCCTCTTCACTAATCGGCCTCTAGGGGTTTCTCTAGGTTGTTTCCTAGAAAATAGTAGAAAGTGCATGTGTTCTATCTTTCTCAAAGTCAAAACTGTACATGTTCCTTAACCTATCATGGATCACATTCCTATCATACTGCCATGGCTTCCCTAACAAAATATGACCAGCATGCATAGGCACAACATCACAAAGGACCATATCCTGATATTTCCCAATTGAAAAAGAAACTAGCACTTGCTTATTTACCCTAACCTCCCCACAATCACTCAACCACTGCAACATGTATGGTCTAGGGTGTTTCAAGGTACGTAAATTCAATTTCTCAACTAAAGTAGTGCTAGCCAAATTAATACAACTCCTCAAATCAATGACCATATTACATACCTTGTTGTTGATATGGCATCTAGTATGAAAAACATTCTCGCTCTGCTGCTCTGTATCATTCATCTTAATTTGTGTATTGAGTGCACGCCTAGCAACAAGAGACTCACCATACTCTTCTTTCTCATACCCATTCTCAATGCTAGGCTCATGTCGCCTCCTACCTCTCTCACCTTGCAGATTTCTAATCACTTCTTCTTGATTTTCCATCCTATCTCTCACTTCACCCAACACCAAGTTCAACCGCTCAAACTGTTGTTGCATGGCTTGCAACACAAAAGATGAGTTATCTGCCACACCGTTTGGTGATGAGTCACTTCTATGAGACATCATAATATGCTGCATAAAAACAATGTTAATGGAAAACCTTACACACTCCGTTACGTGTTTACACTCGAATAATGGCACTCCACTCGTGTTTCACTCTTAATTGGCTTTTTCCCGATAATAGTCTCACACTCTCTTGCCTTTTACCTGAAGAGTTTTCTCACTCAAGTTCTTTCAGAACTAGTTGAACTAAATCAAGATAATACAACCTTGTATTATTCCAACCAGTAGTATAGATGAAAGAAACAATGAATGAATAAAATGACACGAGACTCAAGGAATTTATACGAGGGAAAGAGTAATTATAAAACAAGGCACCAACTAGCAAGTTGTATTCAACTCCTATGATGATAATAACTCAATCAACAAATACTTTCTTTCTCTTTGTTGTAACTATGTAGCAACTTTGAATATCCTACCTTCTCTTTTCTTCTTCTGTTTTTTTTTTTTTTCGAATTTTCTTTTCTTTTCTTTTCTTTTCTTTTCCTTTCTTTTCTCTAATTCAATCACAAATAGCAATATTCAATTGTGAAAATCAAGCAATTGAATTCAAGTACGACAATGATGTAGAAGAGAATCAATGGAACAACACTCCAAGCAACAGATAAACTTAGAGATGCAGGAAACCCTAGAATTTTGAAACCCTAGGTGATGCAAATTTCAGCCAAACCCAAAACCCTAACAATTTCGGCAACCTACTTTTTGTTTCTATTTTTTCTTTTTTGGAAACCCCAGAACAATGAAGCCCTAGAATTAATTTAAGGATGCAAGAATTAAAAGATAGAATCAGACCTGATTGGAAACCTTGCTCTGAATACCAAATGATATGAACCCGCGGGAATGAATTCCCTTGAACCCACAGTCAATTTGAAAACTCCCCAAGAAAGCCAAAATCAAGTCAATGGATGGAGAACCTAGACCCGATGAGAACTCATTTCAAGAACCTAGATTATATTAAAATCTAGACCCGTTGAAGAACCCGTCTCAAGAACCCAGATTACAAAGGAGGAACGCCACAAAGGTTGTGATTTACCTTTGATAAGTTCAAAAGTTCAATTAAGAACAAGAGGAGATAAACTCAACTCACAATGAATAAATTCATCAAATTTCATAAATTTCATAATCTGATTAGAATGAGGCTACATAGAGTATTTAAAGCAAAACCTAATGAAACCCTAGCCAAAATAAACCCCCACCTTCCAAAAGTGCCCCTGGATGAACAGTGTCGCGGCTACAGTGCCGCGCTACAGTAACTCTCGTCTACAGTAACCCTAACCCTAGTTCAATAAAATAATAACTTTCCCAACATGCCCTTGCATAGGCCCCCTTCAATACTTCCCATAATAAACTCAATTATTCTAAACTAATAACATAAGTTCTTTAAATGAATTAAATAAGTTGAAACCCTTCAAGAGCTCAAAGCCTTTAAGTCTTGTCGTTGCCCTCTTCCGTAGCTAATCAAATGAATTAAAACTGGATCTTCATCCTTCAAGCCCCATCTTGAATGTTGGGCTCTTGCAAAACATGTCTCAAGTGGATTGCATCAATCCTTGCATTGTCTCCTTGATCTTCTTGGCCCATCTGGAAGTTGCAAATGATCTTTAAGACTAGGTCCATCTTGGTTCCCATCAATAGGAGCAGATTACATCTTTCTAATTGGTATCTTGTTTTATAATTACTCTTTCCCTCGTATAAATTCCTTGAGTCTCGTGTCATTTTATTCATTCCTTGTTTCTTTGATCTATATTACTGGTTGAAATAATACAAGGTTGTATTGTCTTGATTTAGTTCAACTAGTTCTTAAAGAACTTGAGTGGGAAAACTCTTGAGGTAAAAGGCAAAGAGAGTGTGAGACTATTATCGGAAAAAAGCCATTAAGAGTGAAACACGAGTGGAGTGTCATTATTTGAGTGTAAACACATAAGGGAGTGTGTGAGCTTTTTCACTAACATTCTTTTTGTGCAGCATATTATGATGTCTCATAGAAGTGGCTCATCACCAAACGGTGTGGCAGATAACTCATCTTTTGTGTTGCAAGCCATGCAACAACAGTTTGAGCGGTTGAACTTGGTGTTGGGTGAAGTGAGGGATAAGATGGATAATCAAGAAGAAGTGATTAGAAATCTGCAAGGTGAGAGAGGTAGGAGGCGACATGAGCCTAGTATTGAGAATGTGTATGAGAAAGAAGAGTATGTTGAGTCTCTTATTGCTAGGCGTGCACTCAATACACAAATTAAGATGAATGATACAGAGCAGCAGAGCGAGAATGTTTTTCATACTAGATGCCACATCAACAACAAGGTATGTAGTATGGTCATTGATTTAAGGAGTTGTATTAATTTGGCTAGCACTACTTTAGTTGAGAAATTGAATTTACGTACCTTGAAACACCCTAGACCATACATGTTGCAGTGGTTGAGTGATTGTGGGGAGGTTAGGGTAAATAAGCAAGTGCTAGTTTCTTTTTCAATTGGGAAATATCAGGATATGGTCCTTTGTGATGTTGTGCCTATGCATGCTGGTCATATTTTGTTAGGGAAGCCATGGCAGTATGATAGGAATGTGATCCATGATGGGTTAAGGAACATGTACATTTTTGAAAAGGATGGAAACACAATCAAACTTGCTCCTTTAACTCCAACACATGTCCATGGGGACCAATTGAAATTGAAAAGTGAGGTTGCTCAAAAAAGAAAGAGTCAAAGTGAGAGTGATCAAAAAAGAAAAAGTGAAAAGGAGATTGAGCAAACAAGCAAGAGTGAAAGTGAGAATGAGCTGAAAAGCAAGAGTGAAGGTGAGAGTGAAAGTGAGATTGAGCTGAAAAGCAAGAGTGAAGATGAGATTGAGAAGAAAAGAAATAGTGAGACCGAAATGGAGAAAGAGAGAAAAATGAGAGAGAAAAAAGAAGTGGGTGAGAATAAGACCTCAAGACAAGAGAGAATGAGTTGAAAAATAATTGTGAGGTCGAGAGTACAAAAAAAGATAAAGAAAAAGAGAGTGACAGAAAAAGAGAGAGTGAAAAGAAAAAAGAGTGTGAAAGGGAAAAAGAGAGTGAAAAAGAAAAAGAGAGTAGAAAGAAAATAGAGTGTGAAGAAAGTGAGAGAAAAACAAAGAGAAAAGTGAGTTTTTATGCTAAAGCAAGTCTTAATCCTAACGAACTTGACGTATGTTTGCCTAGTATTGTTGTCTCTTTGTTGCAGGAATATGAGGTCGTGTTTCCTAGCGGTGTGTTTAGTGGATTACCACCTATTAGGGAGATAGAGCACTACATGGATTTTGTGACAGGTGCGACAATCCCTACCCAACCTTTCTTTGAAAAACATGAGTCCTTGACACACTTGAAGGGACAAGGTAAGTTGTTAACTATAATGTGTGCTAAGCGGGAGGATTGTATTGAGACTTTTCCTCATGTATTCAAATACACACAAGGTATGAAAACTTTTGTGGTTGATGCTTTAGCAAGAAAGTATGTACTTATCTTCATTTTAGATGCAAAATTGTTGAAACTTGAATATGATAAGGAATTGCATGCTAATGATTATGACTTTGCTAGTGTGTATGGAATATGTGAGAAAGTATCGTTTGGTAAGTTCTATAAACTAGATTGGCACTTGTATAGAAAGAATAGATTTTGTATACCTACTAGTTTTATGCGTAACTTGCTTGTGTGTGATGGACATGGTGGTTTGTTGGGTAACCATGGTGTAAGGAAGACTTTTGTTGTGTTGCATGAACGTTTGTGGGAATATCATTTGCCTTTCAATGATGTGTTGCATGAACCTTTGTGGAAGTATCAATTGTCATTCATTGATGTGTTGCATGAATGTTTGTGGGAGTATCTTTTGCCTTTCATTGAAGTGTTACATGAACGTTTGTGGAAGTATCATTTGTCGTTCAATGATGTATTGCACGAACGCTTTTGGGAGTATCATTTGCCATACATTGACGTGTTGCACGAACGTTTGCGAGAGTATCATTTGTATTTCATTGAGTTTGCATATAATTGGAGTGGTCATTCTGGTCAAAATAAGATTTTAGACATGTTGCATGAACGTTTATCGGAGTATCATTTGCCATTCATTGACTGAATATAACCTACATGTCCAATTGAACTATGAGCTAGAAGTCTTTTTACTTTCGTTTGGGCCATGGCGGCCAGTGCTCCCTAAGATCATAGAAGCAATGCTGTAGAAAAAGAAGATTTGTTGCAATGTAGCTCCATAGGAACCATAAATAGAAACACGTGAAATATTAGCAGAAATAGAGATTTTAGGCGCAATAGAAAGGAATGCTGTAACCGGGGTGGGTGAACCCTCATAGATATCAGGTGCCCACATATATAGAGTCAAAAGAGATATGGAGTCCGAAGGGGAGGGGGGCATGAACGTTTGCTGGAGTATTATTTGTATTTCGTTGAGTTTGCATATAATTGGAGTGGTCATTCCGGTGAAAATAAGATTTCGGACATGTTGCATGAACGTTTATGGGAGTATCATTTGCCATTCATTGACTTGTTGCATGAACTTTTATGGGAGTATCATTTGCCATTCATTGAGTTTGCATATTGGAGTGGTCATTTTGGTTTGAGGAAGACTTTAGATGTGCTTCATGAACATTTGTGGGAGTATTGTTTGCCATTCATTGAGTTTACATATGATTGGAGTGTTCATGCCACTACTAAATTTTCACCAATTAAAATTGTTTATAGACTTAATCAATTTCCTCCTTTAGATTTAAAGTCTTCATCAGTTGATGATATGGGTAGCTTGGATGGACTATTCCAAATTCTTGAACAAATTAATGAAAATGCATATCTAATGGATCTTCAAGGTAAGTATCATGTTTCTACTATTTTCAATGTTACTAACCACTTTCCCTTTGATCCAGGTGGAGATTCGAGGTCGAATCCTTTTGACGAGAGGGGGAATGATGGGAACCAAGATGGGCCTAGTCTTAAAGATCATTTGCAACTTCCAGATGGGCCAAGATGATCAAGAAGACAATTCAAGGATTGATGCAATCTACTTGGGACAAGTTTAGCAAGAGCCCAACATTCAAGATGGGGCTTGAAGGATGAAGATCCAGTTTTAATTAATTTGAGCTCTTGAAGGGTTTCAACTTATTTAATTCATTTAAAAAACTTATGTTATTAGTTTAGAATAATTGAGTTTATTATGGGAAGTATTGAAGGGGGCCTATGCAAGGGCATGTTGGGAAAGTTATTATTTTATTGAACTAGGGTTAGGGTTACTGTAGCCGAGAGTTACTGTAGTGCTGCACTGTAGCCGAGACACTGTTCATCCAGGGGCACTTTTGGAAGGTGGGGGTTTATTTTGGCTAGGGTTTCATTAGGTTTTGCTTTAAATACTCTATGTAGCCTCATTCTAATCAGTTTAATGAAATTTATGAAATTTGATGAATTTATTCATTGTGAGTTGAGTTTTACTCCTCTTGTTCTTAATTGAACTTTTGAACTTATCAAAGGTAAATCACAACTTTTGTGGCGTTCCTCCTTTGTAATCTGGGTTCTTGAGACGGGTTCTTCAACGGGTCTAGATTTTAATATAATCTAGGTTCTTGAAACGAGTTCTCATCGAGTCTAGGTTCTCCATCCATTGACTTGATTTTGGCTTTCTTGGGGAGTTTTCAAATTGACTGTGGGTTCAAGGGATTTCATTCCTGCGGGTTCATATCAACAGGGGTGCATATTAAACGTCTGGAGGCACGTGTGGAGGAAGGCGAAGCAAGTCTTTAGGACAGGTTTTCTGAGGATGCGGAAAATGGTGTTTTGGCTTCTAGACTTGAGCTCTCTGTTTGGTTAGAAAGGGAGGAACTTCACATTGCTCAGCACGTTAAAAATGATTGGATTAATCACGGTGAGATTAATTCTTCATTTTTCAAAGCATTGTAGGTGAGAAGGAAATGCAGCTAAGTGCTGGAAGTGTCTTATCCTCTCTAGAAGAAATACATGATGCTGCAGTTATATATTTTCAATAATTTCTTCAAGGCCATCCTGGTAGTTCTCTTCCAGACTTGTCGGCATTAATATAGGTTGAGGTGGCGGAGGAGGAAAATCATCTTCTGTGTAGAGTTCCTTCCGAGCAAGAGATTAAGGAAGCTTTGTTTTCTATCCCAGTGGATAGTAGTCTAGGTCCCGATAGCTTCGGATTTGGTTTCTTTCATCATTGATGGACTTTGGTGAAGGTTGACTTGATGGTGGCAGTATGGGATTTCTTTAGGGGCTCTCCTCTGCCCAGGTTTTATACATCTTCGTTTATTGTTCTGATCCCAAATGTTTTAAATCCAACATCCTTTGATAAATTTAGGTCGATCAGCCTTTGTTCTATTGTATACAAAATTTGCTCTAAACTTTTGGTGGCTCGATTGACTTCGGTTTTAAGTCGTGTTGCTTCTTTGGAGCAAGGTGCATTCCTCCCTAGGCGAAGTATTTTTGATAATATAAGTCTCACTCAAGAGCTTGTTCATGATTTGAATAAGTCAGTTAGAGGGGGAAATATTATGGTGAAAGTTGACATAGCCAAGGCATATGACACTATTGATTGTAATTTTTTATTTCATGTGTTGAAAGGGTTTGGGTTTTGGGTTGAAGTTTGTAATTTGTTGTCACAGTGTGTTACTACTCCTTGGTACTCTGTCATCATGAGTGGGACGGGTAAAGGTTTCTTTAAGGGTGGCTGGGGTTTTTGCCAAGGGGATCCCCTTTCACCTTATTTATTCTTCTTATGGAGGAGATTTTTTCTCTTCTCTTAAAACAAAAGTTTGAGGCCAGCAAGATTCGTTTTTATACTCATCCGTGCATGGGTCCTTTCATCTCACATCTTCTTTATGCGGATGATATGGTGATTTTCGTGAATGGCTGTAAGTAGCCGGTTAAGGAGATTAAAGAAACTCTTGGTGTCAATGCTCAGTGGTCGGGACAACGGGTGAATGATGTGAAGTCATCAATTTTTTTCTCTCAGAAAACTTCAGCCCCTCGGTGTCGTGAGTTGTTGCTGTTAATTGGTTTTTCTGAAGGCATGTTTCCAGTTAAATATTTAGGGGTGCCAATTATCTCTGGAAGGATGAAGGGGATTTATTTGAAAGAGCTAGTTAAGCGTATACGCCAAAAAATAGAAGGATGGAAGGTCAGACTATTGTCTTCTGGTGCTAGGCTTATTCTTTTAAAACATGTGCTAGTAAGTATGCCTGTTCATTTGTTGGTTGTTTTGCATGTTCCAAAAGCAGTGTTGCTATCTTTGCATAGGTTGTTCAGTCCTTTTTTTTTGGGTTTGTCAAATGGCAAATCAAAAAGGAAATGGGTAAATTGGGACAGACTTTGCAAGCCGATTGATGATTGGGGAGTAGGATTGAGGAATTTGTTTGATGTTCAAAATGCTCTGCATGCTAAATTTGCTTGGAAACTGTTGAGTACTAATTCTTTGTGGACAAGTTTTTTTAGTCCACGTATGTTCAGAATCAACACATTTCGGTAGTCAATCTGACTAAGGGCACTCGTTTCTAGAGAATGGTCATGCGGGCAATTCCTGTGGTGCTTCAGAATTCCAAATGGATTGTTAAAGATAGAAATGTCTCATTTGGAGGGACAAATGGTTGGATTCGGGTCCTATATGTGCACAATAGAGCATTGTAAATCATCCGAATCTGGTGGTTAAGCATTGTATGGTGAATAACAGTTGGGATGTGGATATGTTAGTACAGCTCGTGGGTCAGGAAATAACAGACAACATTGTGTCGAAGATTGGTGGTACCAAAGAAGGGTCTGATATTCTGGTTTGGTTGGGCAATTCGGATGGAGGTTTTACGTCCATGAGTGCGTGGAATATTGTTTGAGTTACAGCCTAAAAAATGCAGTGGTCGGAGTGGGTTTGGCATGCTGCGTTGCCAAGAAAATTCACGGTAATTGTGGAAAGCTTTGTATCAAAGTCTTAGTGTAGATGAACGTGTTCGACAAATTGGCATTCATTTGGTTTCTAAGTGTGAATGATGTGAGGAGGGTGCTTTTGAACATTTGAATCATGTGCTATATGGGGGCGAATAGCTGCAGTAATTTGGAAGTTTTGCTCGAGCATGGTGGGAATTCCATATGTTGCTAATTGAACATGGAAATAAATGGTGGAGATGTGGTTTAGATGCACTAAAAGGTCATCGCAGGTGGGCAACTTAGTTGGTTTAATTCCCAATATTATCACATAGAGTTTGTGGGTCTGGAGGTGTTCAGCAAGGATGGAAGGCAGAAGGGAGTCCATTGCATCTTTGTGGCGTTTTGTAAAGCATTGGATTAGCTGGGTTGGAATAAAATTAAAGGCAGCTTCTCGGATGGAAAGAAGGGATATTGCTGTATTGCAGATGCTGAAGTTGTCATTTAACGCTAGACAAGAGAAGCTCCTAGTAGTGTCTTGGCTTAAACTGAGTACTGGATGGTTGAAATTAAATATTGATGGGAGTAGTTTACAAAATCGAGGAGAATTGGGTGTGGGTGGGGTGCTGTAGGATGAACAAGGAAATTGGAAGTTTGCATTTGCTCCTAGTATGGGAAGGGGAACCAATAATCAAGCTGAACTCATGGCTCTTTTAATGGGTGTTGAAAAATGTAAGGACATGGGCTTCAATAATATCATTTTAGAAATGGACTCGTTATTGCTGGTAAATTGGTTAAGGGAAGGAAAGTGTAGTTTATGGTATTTGGAAGATTTTTGGGAGGATCTAAGTTGGTTGTTATTGTCGATGAAATTTCAAACAAACCATGTTTTTAGGGAAGGTAATATGGCAGTGGATTATCCTACTAGATAGGGAAGTAGTGGCTGCAATAGAGTATGGCTGACACAGGATGAGCTCCATCTTTGCTTAAGGGGATTCTCAGAATGGATCGCACGGATTTACCTTACATAAGAAAAGTTTGTAGATGATTTTGGAGCGAGTGCTTCAGTAGTAATGTTACACGGCTTATGGAGTCCTTTGGTTTTGGGTTAATGTTTTTTACATAATATGCTTCATGCTTTGGAATTTTGTATAAGGTTTTCCTCTACCAACAGTGATGATTATTAATAATGAGACCTAATCTCCAGTTTCTCAAAAAAAAAAAAAAAAATATATATATATATATATATACACAATTAAGAATTATAGCACCAAATTTTTAATTAGAAGATATGACATTATATTCATTTACTTTTGAAATTTAATTTTAGAATCTATTCTCTCTTTACAAACCACGGTTTTCAAATATAAAAATGAATATCAGATCTTGAGACAACACTATGTTCACAAACAAAATGTAATAAAAGATCACATCAATGGCATGAAAAGCCTGTTGAAATCACAATAATATATTCATAATCCTATAACTCAACAAAATCAAACCATAAAAAGATTTAATATAATTTTCTCAAGATTATAATATCCAAAACAAATAGAGAATTGAATCCTAGAATCTTAAACAATAAAGCTTAATATATGAATTGAAATATAATCAAAGTATTTTCACAAATCAATTTCTGCCCTAAGCTTTACTTAAGATTTAGTTCTCCATAGAAGAACTAAAAAATAAAAATGGTATTTTTATCTTCTATAGATCTGTGCCTCCACCCTTCTAATGATTCTTCATATTCCTGTATAAAAACTCACCTAAATTTTTTGACTTTGTTTGGATGCCATGTCCGTGCTTTAGGAGTTCAAATTTAGAAATTTGTATTAGTGAGAAATTTGTAGTCCTTTAAGATATCTTTTTAACACATGAAGAATCATGTCAATCGGATGATTCGACTAGCGCATTTTGGACTTTGATCCGAATTACTATCAAATCCCATAATTATCCTTAGAGTAATTCTATATACAACCGTGAAGTGTTTAAACGCTGCGTAATCACTTTGAAAAATAGTGGGGTCCATTAGGAAAAAATCTATTTTTTATGTGGGTCCCATGTTTTATTCACTTTTTTCAAAGCGATTACGCGATGGTTGCACAATTCTAGATTGCAAATATATTTTCTCTTATGCTTATTTGAAGAGTCCTATGGTCGTTGAAAGTTCTTAGGTTGTTCTAACGTCTTGCCCACTTGAAAGTCCTCCTTTGAATTTGACTGGGCTTTGACTTGCTCTTTTATAAACCTTGAAAAGAAACATAAAAATCTGCTTAGGAGTATTCGAGAATAAATAAAAACTCAATTCAGGAATAGACATTAATTCTTATGATTTATATTTGCAATTTAGCATTTTAGTCCAATAATAGGGTATTTAGAGTGCACTGTCATACACTTATCACACCCCCAACTTGTTTATGCTAGTCCCTAGCAATTTCTATGCTAAAGAGATGAAAGATATGAGAATCACTAAAATAGGCCACCAATTTTTCCAAATTCGCATATCAAAACAAACTAAGGAATCCAATAAACCATCAAGATCAATCCATTTATAGCAATTCACAGAGTGTGTGTGTTCTCCAACCCCTAACCATCTTACCACTAGCCTTGACACATGCAACATCAATAACGTCTTAAGCAAAAGGTTCAACTCCATAACTCACGGGTATAATAGTGTTTCGTCTAAGGGCTCTCTATGGAGTTGAGAAGTAGTGTACACACAATCACATGGAGATTTAGGTAATTATGAACAAGCAACAAGCAAGTATTGATCTTATGATAGGAACACTAACAAATGAGAATTCAACCATTCTTTGCACAGGTTCACTTGGGATCAGAACGATCAAAACAAAAGTTTGTAATGTGGCTTATGACAAGAAAAGTAAAATGATTAAAAAACTTCCAAGTACATACCTAAGGAATATTATTTTATATCTCAATAAACCACATCTCTCACTTGATGTACTATTCAACCTTTCGAATCCCTGAATAATGCCTTTTTTTTTCATTTGTTACTTTTTTATTTCAACTCAACAATTTGGTGAACAAGTATACGTCACCCTGATATTCTGCTATTTCTGCCAAGCCTTAGTATTTTTTTGCCTTTGAAGCTCACTCACTTCAACACCTTGTAACTCATGTTCTTCCCTTTTTTTTATTCCTTGCAAACAAAAGAAAAAAGAATTCCATATATAGTACACACTTGGAAGTAACAAGGGTAGGGAAAATCAGTGTATAGGTTAAACTTCAATATGGAGAGGTATGGATAATGTAGGTATATGAAGAAAAAAAAGGCTATATGCATTTCTTGGCTCAAAGTTGGCTACTAGGGATCTATAATTCAAAGGGTTGGCTTGAAATGTTCAAACGTTAATCCTAAGTTGGCTTTTATCATATCCCAAGTATATCCGCCATCATTCCACAAACCATACAATGGTATTTTCAAAAGAAGTGCCGAATTCAAAAAAATCAACGAACGCTTTCCACAATTTCCAGCATTTGTTGGCTCTCAATCCTTTCCAAAACTCACAAATAAAGACCTAAGTAAAAGAGTTCTCTAGATACATGTGTCAAACTACCATCTTACCAAAAAACTTGGATGAGTGCATTAGATATCCTGCGAATACCTTAACATAATGATCAAGATGGGTTTGTTGAATTCACTAAGATGGTTATGTATGAGAATGAGTACACATGTGAAAGGATGTACGTGTGATGCTAAAAAACAAAAATCCTGAAACATGTAAACGTGCCATAGAGTTTTAACAAGCATTTGTAAATGCATAATTTGCACCACCCCCAACTTAAACTAAACATTGTCCTCAATGTTTAAAAATCAAAACTGAATAGAGAGTAACTGAAGAGGGTAGAATACACTTAATGTGTGACGTGGGCAGCCAGGTAAGCATAAGAGATGACAAACTAAAATGGCGAAATGACACTAACCTGAAATCAGAAAACAATGAAAACAACAACAAACAAAAAGAAAGAAAATGAACGAAAAGAAAACAAAATAAAATAAAATAAAATAAAACAAATAAAATTAAAAGAACAAACATACCTGCATGGTGTGGTCAAGGTTGATAGACTGGGTCTGCAAGGATGGATGTCTTCCACTTCAGGCACTTGTCTACCAATAAGAATTTTAAGGTGTTGATCATCTACTTTAGAGACCTGGCCATTCCTAGGGTCCTCTATTTCTATCGGCCCATTTTCAAAAATATGTTTCACTACAAAGGGGCCAGTCCACCTAGACCGAAACTTTCTTGGGTGCTTGTGAAGTTTAGAATCATATAAGTATACTCGGTTACATTTTAGCCTTATAGATTTTAGAGTTCTCATAAGCATCATTTCTCAACTCCTCTAACTCGATCAACTGAAATTTCGTAAGCTTACCTGCATTCAATTTTGAAAAAATACTAATAGGAGAAGTGTCACCTAGGCCAAGAAATGAATGCTTTAAATTTGAGGGCGGTGGTTTAAATTCCGATTTGGGACTCTCCACGCTTGAAAGAATTTGTTTTTCACTTTTCTTAGGCAACTCCTCAAATTTCAGTTGCCAAGCCCGTGTTCAATAATCCTGAGTTTCATAAAAAATAGCACAAATATCAACAACATCATATGAATCACTAATAGTATCAAACTCAAAATTAACAAGGAAATATTCAAGGGGATCAAAATCATGAGTTGTGTGAACTCTCTTGTCTATGAGTGCGCCAATCATAGATGTTTGTTGGCACTCATCATCCTCTTTAGGCTGCCTACTGATGTGGAATATGTTGACCTTCATGGTCATGTTTCTAAAAGATAGTTTCATCAGCCCATTCCTGCAGTTTATAAGTGCATTAGCTGTAGCAAGGAAATGTCTACCTAATATGAGAGCAATCTTAGAGTTAGACTCAACAACCGACTGAGTGTCCAAAATTAAAAAATCAACAGCGTAGTAAAACTTGTCAATGTAGATCAAAACATCCTCAACATTCTCTGTCGGTTTCTTAAATGAATGGTCAGCCAATTGAGGCATAACAGAATTGGGCTTAATTTCAGCCAAACCACAAGCTACAAATAAATGGAATAAGACATCAAATTTACACTAGCTCCTAAATCTAGCAAGGCTTGCCCAAACTCATGATTCTCAGTATTACATGCAATGGTTGGACAATCAGGATCCTTGTACTTAGGAGGAATTCGCTGCTCAATTAGAGCACTAACTTGCTCTGTTAGAAATGTTGTCTTCTTAACATGGTGCTTCCTCTCAACTGTACACAAATCTTTGATCAAAAGAGAAAGATTGATCTTTACATGTTTGAAGTTCTTCAAGATTTCATTGCTAGAATCCAAAGTTCGCATACCAGATTTTAAAACTTGAGAAATGGTACCGTAACTGGGCTCTTGATTACCTTGACATCCTTGGGCAACTCGACACTATTATTGTTTTTATCCTCTTCAACATCCTCTGGCTTATCAGTTGTTGGGATGTGTAAGGACTTACCACATCGTGTCATAATGGCATTGACCTCCTTCAAATTTCCTTGAGCCATTTGCTGACCTTGCGGTGTGGATTGAACTTGAGAATGGAACTTTCCGTGCTCATTCACACTCAAAGAGCTCATCAACTTAGATTCATGGCTCTTTATCTCCTTGTTTTCAATAACAACCTGTATAATCAAAGACTCAAGCATTTGAGTAGTTTTATCATATGCCTCAATAAAAGCATGTAAAGTATATTATAAGGAGTTCCTAGAAGAGGAAGATGCATGATACGATGTAGGATAAGTGCTCGGTGGCTGTGGCTGCTGGTTTTCAGATTTCCAGCTGAAATTGGGGTGATTACGCCACCCCAGATTGTAGGTTGATAGGAACCAAGGTGGGCCTACACTTAAAGATCCTTTGCAAGTTCCAGATGGGCCAATTACAAGATCAAGGGCCAAGAAGATCAAGGAAGCAATGCAAGGATTGGTGCAATCCACTTGGGATGAAGCCAGCAAGAGCCCAACACTCAAGATGGGTCTGAAAGAAGAAGAACCAGTTTTGATATACTTGATTCAAGCTGTGGAAGACATGACTTAGAGATACGGCCTATTGTTATTGGAGGCTTCCAGTTTGGTTAAATGATTTATTTTATTAGTTTAGAATAAGTGGGCTTGAAGATGCTTGGCTCACATGTCTTATTTCTTATGAACTATGTTTTTTGGGAAGGCCTTGTATTTTGGCCAAGGGCTTATTGGGAAAGTTACTTTTTAAAAATTAGGGTTTCATCAATTTATTATAGGGGTTACTGTAGCCGCGCGTATTGTAGCCGGCACTGTTCATCAAGGGTAATTTTGGGTAAATGGGGCTTTATTTTGGCTAGGGTTTTGATTAGGTTTGGGTTTAAAAACTCTTTGTAGCCTCATTTGACAGATTAGACAATATTGAATTTTATTTGTGAGTTGAGTTTTCTCCTCTTGTTCTTGATTGAACTCTTGAACTTATCAAAGGTAAATCACAACCTTTGTGGCGTTCCTCCTTTATAATCTGGGTTCTTGAGACGGGTTCTTCAACGGGTCTAGATTTTAATATAATCTAGGTTCTTGAAACGGGTTCTCATTGGGTCTAGATTCTCCATCCTTGACTTGATTTTTGGCTTTCTTGGGGAGTTTTCAAATTGATTGTGGGTTCAAGGGAATTCATTCCCACGGGTTCATATCATTTGGTATTCAGAGCAAGGTTTCCAATCAGGTCTGATTCTATCTTTTAATTCTTGGATCCTTAAATTAATTCTAGGGCTTCATTGTTCTAGGGTTTCCAAAAAAAAAAAAAAAAAAAAATAGAAACAAAAAGTAGGCTGCCGAAATTTTTAGGGTTTTGGGTTTGGCTGAAATTTGCATCACCTAGGGTTTCAAAATTCTAGGGTTTCCTGCATCTCTAAGTTTATCTGTTGCTTGGAGTACTGTTCCTTTGATTCTTTTCTACTTCATTGTCGTGCTTGAATTCAATTGCTTGATTTTCACAATTGAATATTGCTATTTGTGATTGAAAAGAAAAGAAAAGAAATGAAAGGAAAAAAAAAATCGTGAAAAAAAAAAAAAAAAAAAAAAATCCCAAGATCTTTTCTTCAGCCTTATCATCAAAAGGGGTGATTCTAGTTGGTATCTTGTCTTATAGTTAGTGTTTCATTCATATAATTTCCTTGATTCACGTGCCATTTTTTTTCTTTCATTGCTTCTGTGTTTCTCTTGTTCTTGTTTCTTGGACCTAATTACTAGTTGGGATTAAAATAAGGTTTTGTTTTGTCTTGATTAAGTCAATTAGTTCTTAAAGAACTTGAGTGGGAAAACTCTTGAGGTAAAAAGCAAGAGAGTGTGAGACTACTATCGAAAAAAAAAGCCAATTAGGAGTGAAACACGAGTGGAGTGTCATTATTCGAGTGTAAACTCGTAAGGGAGTGTGTGAGGTTTACATTTCTTTTTTTTTTGCCACTAACATTCTTTTGTGTAGCACTTGATAATGTCTCATCAGAGTAGCGCATCACCAAGGGGGAGGGCAGATAACACATCCTTTGTATTGCAAGCCATGCAACAACAGTTTGAACGGTTGAACTTGGTGTTGGGTGAAGTGAGGGATAGGATGGATCATCAAGAAGCAGCGATTAGAAATCTACAAGGTGGGAGGGACAGGAGGCGACGTGAGCATAGAGTTGAAAATCAGTATGAGAATGAAGGAGATGGTGAGGATGAGGAAGACTTTGCATCTGACGTTGGGTCGGGTAGAAATAGAAGACTTAGGCATGAAAGAGGACTTGAGGAGAATCTAAGGGTTCGGGATGGTGTAGATAGAGACCTTGGTAGCATCAAAATGAAAATACCATCTTTCCAAGGTAGAACTGACCCTGAGGTTTATCTAGAGTGGGAGAAAAAAATAGAGTTGGTGTTTGATTGCCATAATTACTCCGAGGAGAAGAAAGTGAAGTTGGCGGTAATTGAGTTCACTGATTATGCTATTATTTGGTGGGATCAATTAGTGACCAATAGGAGGAGGAATTATGAGAGGCCTATAGAGACATGGGGAGAGTTGAAATCTCTCATGAGGCGGAGATTTGTTCCAAGCCATTACTATAGACCTTTACCAGAAATTACAAAATCTTACACAGGGGTCTAAGAGTGTGGAGGATTACCATAAGGAGATGGAGGTGGCAATGATTCAGGCTAATGTAGAGGAGGATCGAGAGGCCACCATGGCTAGATTTTTGAGTGGGTTGAATAGGGACATAGCCAATGTAATTGAATTGCAACATTATGTGGAGATAGAGAACATGGTGCACATGGCTATGAAGGTGGAGAGGCAATTAAAGAGAAAAGGGACAGCAAGGTACACTTCGGTTTCTAGCACTACTTGGAAATCAAAATGGGATAGGAATGATCCAGTTGAAGCAAAGAGAAAGACCGAACCACCTAAGGGAAAAGATGAGGGAACTAGCAACAAACCCAAGGTAGAATCCCAACCTTCACGGAATAGAGATATCAAATGTTTTAAGTGTTTGGGTTCAGGGCACATTGCTTCTCAATGTCCAAATAGGAGGGTGATGATTATGCGTGACAATGGGGAGGTGATGACTGAGAGTGAGGATGATAGTGATGAGGTGCCCGAGTTGGATGATGCTAGTGATGATGATGGAGTGATATACCCTGTGACAGGTGAGTCTCTTGTTGCCAGGCGTGCTCTTAATGCACACATTAAGGTGGATGATGCAGATCAACAGAGAGAGAACATTTTCCATACTAGATGCCATGTCAACAACAAGGTATGTAGTATGATCATTGATGGAGGAAGTTGTACTAATGTGGCTAGCACTACTTTGGTTGAAAAATTGAATTTACCAACCTTAAAAGATTCTAGACCATACAAATTGCAGTGGTTGAATGATTGTGGAGAGGTTAGGGTGGATAAACAAGTGTTAGTTACTTTTTCTATTGGGAAGTATCAGGATGAGGTGCGTTGTGATGTTGTGCCTATGCATGCGGGCCATATTTTGTTGGGGAGGTCGTGGTAGTATGATAGGAGAGTGACACATGATGGGTTCAAGAACATGTACAGCTTTGAAAAGGAGGGGGCAAAACTATTAAGCTTGCTCCTTTAACTCCAAGCCAGGTCTATGAGGAACAACTGAAATTGAAAAATGAGAGTGATCAAAAGAGAAAGAGTAAAAATGAAAGTGATCAAAAAATAAAGAGTGAAAAAGAGATTGAGCAAAAAAAGAAAGAGTGAGAGTGAAAATGAGCATAAAAGAAAGAGTGAAAAAGAAAGTAGAGAGGTGGCAGAGAGTAAAGAAAAAAGAGTGGAGCCACGAGAGAATAAAGAAAGAGAGTCTGCCGAGAGAAGAGGAAAGGCAAAAGTGAGTTTCTATGCAAGAGAGAGTGAGGTTAAGAGGGCTTTCTTCGCAGATCGCCATATGATTTTTCTTGTCTATAAATAGTCTTATCTTAGTCTTGATGAAACTAACCAGTCTCTTCCTAGTTTGGCTGTTTCTTTGTTGCAGGAGTTTGAGGATGTATTCCCGAAGGAGATGCCAAATGAGTTGCCACCCATTAGAGGCATTGAGCACCAGATTGATTTTGTGCCCGGGGCTGCTATTCCAAACCGACCAGCCTATAGGAGTAATCCAGAGGAGAGACAAAGGAGCTTCAGAGGCAAGTTGAGGATTTGATGAGCAAGGGGTATGTGAGAGAGAGCATGAGCCCTTGTGCAGTACCAGTGCTACTAGTGCCAAAGAAGGATGGGACGTGGAGGATATGCATTGATTGCAGGGCGGTCAACAATATCACGGTAAAATATCGCCATCCCATTCCTAGATTAGATGATATGCTTGATGAATTGCATGGCTCATGTATTTTCAGTAAAATTGATCTTAAAAGTGGGTACCATCAAATTAGAATGAAAGAGGGTGATGAATGGAAAACTGCTTTTAAGACTAAGTATGGGCTTTATGAATGGTTGGTTATGCCATTTGGACTTACAAATGCGCCCAGTACTTTCATGAGATTAATGAACCATATCCTACGTGCATTCATAGGCAAGTTTGTGGTTGTGTACTTTGATGATATCTTAGTGTACAGCAAGAACTTAAGTGAACATATTGAACATTTGAGATATGTGTTTGATGTGTTGAGATGTGAAAAGTTGTATGCTAATTTTAAGAAATGTGCCTTTTGCATGGAAAAAGTTGTTTTTCTTGGTTATGTTGTTAGTACGAAGGGTATTGAGGTGGATGAAGAGAAAGTCAAGGCAATCAAGGAGTGGCCAACGCCAAAAAGCATCACTGAGGTAAGAAGCTTTCATGGCATAGCTAGTTTTTATCGGCGTTTTGTTAAAGACTTCAGCACCATTGCTGCACCACTCACTGAAGTAATTAAAAAGAATGTTGGGTTTCATTGGGGGGCTAATCAAGAGAATGCTTTTGCCACTATTAAAGAAAGGTTGTGCTCTGCACCTGTGTTAGCATTACCTGATTTTAACAAAGCTTTTGAGATTGAATGTGATGCCTCAGGAATAGGGATTGGAGCCGTTTTGATGCAAGATAGGCGGACCATAGCCTTCTTCAGTGAAAAGTTAAGTGGGGCATCCCTGAAGTACCCTACTTATGACAAAGAGCTTTATGCTCTTGTTCGTGCATTAGAGACTTGGCAGCACTACCTATGGCCAAGGGAATTTGTGATCCACACCGATCATGAATCATTGAAGCATCTCACGGGTCAAGGTAAGTTGAATAAAAGGCATGCTAGATGGATGGAATACATTGAGACCTTTCCCTATGTCATCCGTTACAAGCAATGTAAGGAGAACATTGTTGCTGATGCTCTATCCCAGAGGTATGTACTTCTTACTTCTATGAGTGCTAAAATGCTTGGGTTTGAATATGTGAAAGACATGTATGCCGATGACGCTGATTTTTCAAATGTGTATGTGGCATGTGATAAAGCGGAGGCATTTGGTAAGTTTACAAGCATGATGGTTATTTGTTTAAAATAAGCAAACTTTGTTTGCCAAATTGTTCTATGCGTGAGTTATTGGTGCGTGAGGCACATGGTGGGGGATTAATGGGACACTTTGGTGTTAAGAAAACTTTAGACATTTTGCATGAACATTTCTTTTGGCCTAAGATGAAGAGAGATGTTAACCGTGTTTGAGGAAGGTGCATTACATGTAGAAAAGCCAAATCTAAGGTTTTGCCACATGGGTTGTATACACCCTTACCCGTTCCTAGTGAGCCATGGGTAGACATATCTATGGACTTTGTTTTGGGGCTGCCTAGGACCAAAAGGGGTAGAGATTCTATTTTTGTGGTTGTGGATAGATTTAGTAAGATGACACATTTCATTCCATGCCATAAAACCGATGATGCCACAAACATAGCTAACTTGTTTTTCCAGGAGATAGTGCGACTCCATGGTGTACCTAGGAGTATTGTTTCTGATAGGGATGTTAAATTCCTTAGCTACTTTTGGAAGGTGTTGTGGGGGAAATTGGGTACTAAGCTCTTATTTTCCACTACTTGTCATCCACAGACTGATGGTCAGACTGAAGTAGTTAATAGGACTTTAACTCAGCTTTTACGCACTGTTGTTCATAAGAATTTAAAAACTTGGGAGGATTGTTTGCCATTTATAGAGTTTGCATATAATAGGACGATGCATACTACTACTTCATACTCTCCTTTTGAAATTGTTTATGGATTTAATCCACTTACTCCTTTGGATTTGATGCCTTTACCTGTTGATGGCAGGAGTAGTTTGGATGGACAAAAGAAAGCAGAGTTGGTGAAGTCACTTCATGAGAGGGTACGACTTCAAATTGCCCAAAAGAATGAAAGGGTTGCTTCCCAAGCCAATAAAGGACGAAGGCGTGTCATCTTTCAACCAGGAGATTGGGTTTGGGTTCACATGCGCAAAGAAAGATTCTCAGCCCATAGAAGGACTAAGTTGCATCCTCGAGGAGATGAACCTTTTCAAATTCTTGAGAAAATTAATGACAACGCATATAAAGTGGATCTTCCAGGTGAGTATAAAGTTTCTGCAACTTTTAATGTTTCTGATCTTTCTCCTTTTGATGTAGGTGAAGATTCGAGGTCGAATCCTTTTGAGGAGAGGGGGAATGATAGGAACCAAGGTGGGCCTACACTTAAAGTTCCTTTGCAAGTTCTAGATGGGCCAATTACAAGATCAAGGGCCAAGAAGATCAAGGAAGCAATGCAAGGATTGGTGCAATCCACTTGGGATGAAGCCAGCAAGAGCCCAACACTCAAGATGGGTCTGAAAGAAGAAGAACCAGTTTTGATCTACTTGATTCAAGCTGTGGAAGACATGACTTAGAGATACGGCCTATTGTTATTGGAGGCTTCCAGTTTGGTTAAATGATTTATTTTATTAGTTTAGAATAAGTGGGCTTGAAGATGCTTGGCTCACATGTCTTATTTCTTATGAACTATGTTTTTTGGGAAGGCCTTGTATTTTGGCCAAGGGCTTATTGGGAAAGTTACTTTTTAAGAATTAGGGTTTCATCAATTTATTGTAGGGGTTACTGTAGCCGGCACTGTTCATCAAGGGTAATTTTGGGTAAATGGGGCTTTATTTTGGCTAGGGTTTTGATTAGGTTTGGGTTTAAAAACTCTTTGTAGCCTCATTTGACAGATTAGACAATATTGAATTTTATTTGTGAGTTGAGTTTTCTCCTCTTGTTATTGATTGAACTCTTGAACTTATCAATGGTAAATCACAACCTTTGTGGCGTTCCTCCTTTGTAATCTGGGTTCTTGAGACGGGTTCTTCAACGGGTCTAGATTTTAATATAATCTAGGTTCTTGAAACGGGTTCTCATTGGGTCTAGATTCTCCATCCTTGACTTGATTTTTGGCTTTCTTGGGGAGTTTTCAAATTGATTGTGGGTTCAAGGGAATTCATTCCCACGGGTTCATATCATAGGTATCGGAGAAAGGTGCATAATACTTCTTGTACATACCTAAGGCATTACATTGTTCCTTATACATTCCTCTCATTTCAGCAAATGTGGGGCACTCTTGAGCTACGTGATCTACACCACCACATACAAAACACAGTCCAAAGGACTAAACACGAGTAGCCATGTGTGTTGGCTTTAAATCTTTAGTTTTTAACACCTCTAACTTCCTAGTAAGCATTTCCACCTTAACTTTTAGGTTATCTTCTTCCCTAGGGTGGTAAATTCCACCACCATTTAGATTTCCAGTAGGTCGTAATTTATTTGTACTCCCCGTAGCACTAGGTCCGGCCTAAGTGTGAGTTTTTTCAACAAGCTCTTTGAGATATTCTATAGCTTCATCTGGATTGTTCCACAAAACTTCACCATTACACATCATCTCTATGAATTGACACTCTCTAGGTGTATGTCCCTCATAGAAATAACTAACTAAGCACCAGTTCTCATACTCATGGTGATGACACATCCTCAACAACTCCTTAAACCTCTCCCAAGTCTGATACAAGGTCTCACTATCCTTTTATGCAAAAGTGGAGATCTGCCTCTTCAAAACATTAGTCTTATGTTGGGGAAAATATTTGTTCAAGAATACTTGTGTCATCTCATTCCATGATCCTATTGATCGTGGTCTTAGTGAGTACAACCAGCTCTTTGCTCTATCCTTCAAAGAGAAACGAAAGAACTTAAGTCTCGCAACATCATCTATAGCATTATGACTATGGAACGTCGTAACTACTTCCTCAAACTCTCTAATGTGCAAATAAGGATTTTCATTCTTTAAACCATGAAAGGTGGGAAGTAGTTGTATCATCCTTGTTTTAAAATCAACTCGACGAGTGTTGGCTAGAAACATGATGCATGATGGTGTGGCTGTGCGTGTAGGGTGGAGGTAATCCTGAAGAGTTCTAGTGGGTTGATCTTTGTGTTCACTCATTTCTTCAGGAGATCAATTGTCAAATAAAGGATTCAAAACATTTGACTCTACCATAGGCCTATAAGCAAGCCTACTCGAGGCGTCTCTATATCTGTGCATGCAAGGTAACAAAATACTAAAAACTAAAAATAATACGAATGGAAAGACAAAAAAATGTAGCAAGCTAAAAGAGGGAACGAAGTTACCGCCTTCACAAACTATTGAAATAAATTAGTTGTATCGTTTCTTCCACCGTCTCCCCGGCAACAGCGCCAAAATTTCATTACTCCCAAACTAGTACGCAATGTTATAGTATAGTTCAGGGTGACGATCCATAGGGAGTCGGAAGAAACACAAAAAGACGCAAGCTTAAAAGAAAAGATCAAATTATAATATGACAAGAATCTGAAAATTCTATCTAAAGCACGTAATTAAAATGAGATTAGGGTGCATATAAGAAGGTAAGTAAAGCTTTGAGTGTAACGCCCGTCCTTGCGGTGAAACTTTTTATAAAAGGTTTTTAGGAAGGACGATGAGAATTACCGTTCGATTTAAAACTTTTTACATGCATACCCAGGGTGCATGACTCTACGTTTATAAAATAAAAGTGCTTTGAGAATAAATTTACAGCGGACAACATCAATTTTAGCAATAAAAGGCCTCTCATACATTTAAACTCATGCCTAGACTTCCGTGCTATTCCCTTTGGGCCGTGTCCGTCCTGACGCGTACTTCATTCAGTTCCTGTGGGGGGAGGGGCATACATAAAAACTAAAATGAGCCAATGACTCATAAGCATTACTTCATACAGTTAAAATATAATAACATAGGTTTTCATTCATGCATTCATCATTCATACATACTATACGTACATTCATACATGCATACGTGCGTTCATTTGAAAATGTCACAACGGGGTTTTTCTTTTAAAAAGGGGCTTTCTTTTCGTAAAATGTTTCTCCCGTCAGTGCCTTCATTTCTTCAAGAGTTCGTGCATTCATGCATTCATACATTCTTTCTTATCACTTTCATATGCCAGTGCACATTGTTACGCCCCGCATGCTAGGGTTAGCGGCTCTATGGCCAATGGATTCACCGCCGCGGATTGGGTGTGTAACGCCCAATCCTCGAGGGTCCGGAGAGTTAACTCATGTTACCTGATAATTAACTCCAACATTGCTAATATATTTCCAAAAGCTCCAAATCAAACGTAAACATTTCAAATTTAAATAACCACACATACCCATATATAAAATCCTCAATACAGTAATCCCAAAAATTCACAACTTCTCAACATATCACTTAAACCAACCACATAATTATCAAAATCACCAATACTCATCGAAAGCGTTCTATTCTTAATCCATTATTCTAAAGTGAAAGTAAGGGAAAGTATGGATAATCAAGAAGTAGTAATTAGAAATTTGCAAGGTGAGAGATAGAAGGCATGGAGGAGGCCTTAGGGCAAACTCAGGGGGTCGAGATAGAGTAGATAGGAACCTTGGGAGTATCAAAATGAAAAAACCATCATTCCAAGGTAGAACTGACCCTGAAGTTTATTTAGAGTGGGAGAAAAGAATAGAGTTGGTGTTTGATTGTCATAATTATTCTGAGGAGAAGAAGGTGAAGTTGGCTGTAATTGAGTTCACTGATTATGCGATTATTTGGTGGGATCAATTAGTATCCAATAGGAGGAAGAATCTTGAGAGGCCTGTAGAAACATGGAGAGAGTTGAAAGCTATCATGAGGCGGAGATTTGTACCTAGGCACTACTATAGAGACCTCTACCAAAAACTACAAAATCTTATACAGGAGTCTAGGAGTGTAGAGAATTACCATAAGGAGATGGAGGTGGCTATGATTCGGGCCAATGTAGTGTAGGATCGGGAGGCCACGATGACAAGATTTTTGAGTGGGTTGAATAGGGAGATAGCCAATATAGTTGAGTTGCAACATTATAAGGAGGTAGAAGATATGGTACACATGGCTATGAAGGTGGAGAGACGGCTAAAAGGAAGGGGTACATCAAGGTATACTTCGGTTTCTAGTACTCCTTGGAAACCAAAGTGGGACAAAAATGATCAAGCTGTAGTAAAGGGGAAGACCGAACCACCAAAGGGAAAAGATTTGGGTGAGGCTGAAATCTCAAGAAAAATAGAAAATGAGTTGAAAAACAATTGTGAGGCCGAAAGTTCAAAAAAAGAGGAGACTGAAAGAAAAACAGAGAGTGAAAAGAACAAAGAGAGTGAGAGGAAAAAAGAGAATGAAGCCGAAACATCAAAAGAAAGAGAGAGAGAAAAAGAAAATAGAGAGGTGGTTGAGAGTCAAGAAAAAAGAGTGGAGCCACAAGAGGAAAAAGAAAGAGAGATTGTAGAGAGAAATAAAAAGACAAAAGTGAGTTTTTATGCTAAGGCAAGCTTTTATACTAATGAATTTAATGACTCTTTGTCTTGTGTTGTTGTTTCTTTGTTGCAGGCATATAAGGTCATGATTCCTAGCGGTGTGTTTAGTGGATTGCCACCTATTAGAGAAATAGAGCACTACATTGATTTTGTGCTAGGTGCGACAATTCCTAACCGACCTTTCTTGGAAAAACATGAGTCAATGACACACTTAAAGGGACAAGGTAAGTTGTTGACTAGAATGCATGCTAAGCGGGAGGATTGTATTGAGACTTTCCTCATGTATTCAAATACACACAAGGTATGATAAATTTTGTGGTTGATGCTTTAGCAAGAAGGTATGTCATTGTCTTCATTTTAGATGCAAAATTGTTGAGACTTGAATATGATAAAGAATTGCATGCTAATGATGATGACTTTGCTAGTATGTATGGAACATGTGAGAAAAAGCATCTTTTGGTAAGTTATACAAACTAGATTGGTACTTGTTTAGAAAGAATAGATTTTGTGTGCCTACTAGTTTTATGCTTAAGTTGCTTGTGTGTGATGAACATGGTGGTTTGTTGGGTAACCTTGGTGTAAGGAAGACTTCTGTTGTGTTGCATGAATGTTTGTGGGAATATCATTTGCCATTCAAAGACGTGTTACACGAACGTTTGTGGAAGTATCATTTGTCATTCATTCATGTATTGCACGAACGTTTGTGGGAGTATCATTTGCCATACATTGATGTGTTGCATGAACGTTTGCGGGAGTATCATTTGTATTTCATTGAGTTTGCATATAATTAGAGTGGTCATTCTGGTGAAAATAAGATTTCAGACATGTTGCATGAACGTTTATGGGAGTATCATTTGTCATTCATTGACATGTTGCATGAACGTTTTCGGGAGTATCATTTGCCATTCATTGAGTTTGCATATTGGAGTGATCATTTTGGTTCGAGGAAGACTTTAGATGTGCTTCATGAACATTTGTGGGAGTATTGTTTGCCATTCATTGAGTTTACATATGATTGGAGTGTTCATGCCACTACTAAATTTTCACCAATTGAAATTGTTTATAGACTTAATCAATTTCCACCTTTAGATTTAAAGTCTTCACCAGTTGATGATATGGGTAGCTTGGATGGACTATTCCAAATTCTTGAACAAATTTATGAAAATGCATATCTAATGGATCTTCCAGGAAAGTATCCAGTTTCTACTATTTTCAATGTTACTAACCACTTTCCCTATGATCCAGGTGGAGATTCGAGGTCGAATCATTTTGAGGAGAGGGGGAATGATAGGAACCAAGATGAGCCTAGTCTTAAAGATCATTTGCAACTTCCAGATGGGCCAAGAAGATCAAGGAGACAATGCAAGGATTGATGCAATCAACTTGGGACAAGTTTAGCAAGAGCCCAACATTCAAGATGGGGCTTGAAGGATGAAGATCTAGTTTTAATTAATTTGATTAGCTACAGAAGAGGGCAACGACAAGACTTAAAGGCTTTGAGCTCTTGAAGGGTTTCAATTGATTTAATTCATTTAAAGAACTTATGTTATTAGTTTAGAATAATTGAGTTTATTATGGGAAGCACTTAAGGGGGCCTATGCAAGGGCATATTGGGAAAGTTATTATTTTATTAAACTAGGGTTAGGGTTACTGTATCCGAGTTACTGTAGCGCGGCACTGTAGCCGCGACACTGTTCATCCATGGGCACTTTTGGAATATGGGGGTTTATTTTAAGCTAGGGTTCATTAGGTTTTTCTTTAAATACTATATGTAGCCTCATTCTAATCAGTTTATGAAGTTTATGAAATTTGATGAATTTATTCATTGTGAGTTGAGTTTTACTCCTCTTGTTCTTGATTGAACTTTTGAACTTATCAAAGGTAAATCATAACCTTTGTGGCGTTCCTCCTTTATAATCTGGGTTCTTGAGACGGGTTCTTCAATGGGTCTAGATTTTAATATAATCTAGGTTCTTGAAACGAGTTCTCATCGGGTCTAGATTCTCCATCCTTGACTTGATTTTTGGCTTTCTTGGGAAGTTTTTAAATTGATTGTGGGTTCAAGGGATTTCATTCCCGTGGGTTCATATCACTGTTTATGAGTGTTTCAAAATAAATAGAAACTCAATTCAAGAATACACATTCATTCCTATAATTGTTTTTCACATTTTAGCATTTTAGTCCAATTATAGGGTATTTAGAGTTCACTTTCGTACACTTATCATCACCTAAACCCAGGCCGAAAATAAGGCCAAGAATAGTTCCATTAATCAATCCAAAACCTCACCTACTCATCTTGGAAATGAGGACTTGACCAAGCCCACTGCACATGTTGTTTCAAAAACTTTCTTGCACCAAAAACAGCCAACTCCTCATGCCACCAGCTTTGCCATTTAGCCCTAAAGAAGTGCTTCTAAGTACTTAATTACATGCTTTGCCAATCACCTACCATGGGCAACAAACTGATTGATAAAAAGGGTAGTGAACATGGCTCACTCAGTTGAAACCTATGCACATTCAACCCTCCATCATTTTCTGCTCAAACTAAACCAAATGGCAACCATTCATACCTCATTACCCACCTAGAAAAGCTACTTAATAGTGGTTACTGTGCTAATAAAACAGACCACAAGGATGGGACAAGTAGGGAGCAAAAATTGGATAGCTATGGTGAAGCCAAAACCGTTAGCCTCCAACTTGGTTTCTCATGGACATCATTTGATTTTGTATCTAACTTCTAAAGTCATTAAAGCCCTGCCCCAATGACCTTCACCTAGTCCTTGTACATGGGATAATCAAGTGATTTATGCAACAATTCACTGTTCAAAGAGATGACAAAGCTGAAAATGCAATCAAACACTCCACCACCCATACACACCAATCACCTTCAACACTCCAGCCCTAGCCGTGCACTCCCTCACCCCTCACCCCTCACCCCTCACCCCTCACCTCTTCCATTGAGTCCTATAAATATGCCCCTTCATCCCTCACTTCCTCACCAATCTTCTTCAAGCTTCTCCTTAATATTCTTGAGAGCAAAACACTCTTAGTGTGTGAAAGGAGTGAAATCGAGTAGTGAGAGTGAAGTCTTAGGAGTGAGTTGATCTTTGGAGCACCATAAGCTACTGTTTGGTGAGTGATCCTATCTTATCGTTTTCTTGGATGATAGATTAACATGTTAAGATTTAATTTATGGTATGAAAATGAAGATTTAATTGTGTTATGTAAGGTTGAACTTGGGAATGCACATACGGTTGAGATTTGGAGTCTTACATGTGTAAATTGTTTTGTATAAAATTTTAGCCATGACATGTCTTGGTATAATATCTTAAGCTTAGCTAACATCTTGATTAATTTATTGAAGGTTTAAATTTGAGGAAAACGACATGTCATGATAGGTCTATAAGCCAATATCTTGTGTTGATCATCTAGCATATTCGGTTTTCACTTGCATGAAGGTTATCACGATTATTTTTCCCAAAGTTTATGTTATAAACCTTTAAAAACCTATTATCATCATGTTAAGAGTTAAAGTATATGATTTATTTAAGCCTTAAAAGTTCACTAGTGATATGAACCCGCGGGAACGAGATTCCCTTGAACCCACAGTCAATTTGAAAACTCCCCAAGAAAGCCAAAATCAAGTCAATGGATGGAGAACCTAGACCCGATGAGAACTCGTTTCAAGAACCTAGATTATATTAAAATCTAGACCCGTTGAAGAACCCGTCTCAAGAACCCAGATTACAAAGGAGGAACGCCACAAAGGTTGTGATTTACCTTTGATAAGTTCAAAAGTTCAATTAAGAACAAGAGGAGTAAAACTCAACTCACAATGAATAAATTCATCAAATTTCATAAACTTCATAATCTGATTAGAATGAGGCTACATAGAGTATTTAAAGAAAAACCTAATGAAACCCTAGCTTAAAATAAACCCCCATCTTCCAAAAGTGCCCCTGGATGAACAGTATCGCGGCTACAGTGCCGCGCTACAGTAGCTCGGCTACAGTAACCCTAACCCAGTTCAATAAAATAATAACTTTCCCAACATGCCCTTGCATAGGCCCCCTTAAGTGCTTCCCATAATAAACTCAATTATTCTAAACTAATAACATAAGTTCTTTAAATGAATTAAATAAGTTGAAACCCTTCAAGAGCTCAAAGCCTTTAAGTCTTGTCGTTGCCCTCTTCCGTAGCTAATCAAATGAATTAAAACTGGATCTTCATCCTTCAAGCCCCATCTTGAATGTTGGGCTCTTGCTAAACTTGTCCCAAGTGGATTGCATCAATCCTTGCATTGTCTCCTTGATCTTCTTGGTCCATCTGGAAGTTGCAAATGATCTTTAAGACAAGGCCCATCTTGGTTCCCATCATTCCCCCTCTCCTCAAAAGGATTCGACCTCGAATCTCCACCTGGATCAAAGGGAAAGTGGTTAGTAACATTGAAAATAGTAGAAACAGGATACTTACCTGGAAGATCCATTAGATATGCATTTTCATTAATTTGTTCAAGAATTTGGAATAGTCCATCCAAGCTACCCATATCATCAACTGATGAAGACTTTAAATCTAAAGGAGGAAATTGCTTAAGTCTATAAACAATTTCAATTGGTGAAAATTTAGTAGTGGCATGAACACTCCAATCATATGTAAACTCAATGAATGGCAAACAATACTCCCACAAATGTTCATGAAGCACATCTAAAGTCTTCCTCGAACCAAAATGACCACTCCAATATGCAAACTCAATGAATGGCAAATGATACTCCCACAAACGTTCATGCAACATGTCAATGAATGGCAAATGATACTCCCATAAACGTTCATGCAACATGTCTGAAATCTTATTTTTACCAGAATGACCACTCCAATTATATGCAAACTCAATGAAATACAAATGATACTCCCGCAAACGTTCATGCAACACATCAATGTATGGCAAATGATACTCCCACAAACGTTCGTGCAATACATGAATGAATGACAAATGATACTTCCACAAACGTTCGTGTAACACGTCTTTGAATGGCAAATGATATTCCCACAAACATTCATGCAACACAACAAAAGTCTTCCTTACACCATGGTTACCCAACAAACCACCATGTCCATCACCCACAAGCAACTTATGCATAAAACTAGTAGGTACACAAAATCTATTCTTTCTATACAAGTACCAATCTAGTTTATAGAACTTACCAAACGATGCTTTCTCACATGTTCCATATACACTAGCAAAGTCATAATCATTAGCATGCAATTCCTTATCATATTCAAGTTTCAACAACTTTGCATCTAAAATGAAGATAAGTACATACCTTCTTGCTAAAGCATCAACCACAAAAGTTTCCATACCTTGTGTGTATTTGAATACATGAGGAAAAGTCTCAATACAATCCTCCTGCTTAGCACGCATTATAGTCAACAACTTACCTTTTCCCTTTAAGTGTGTCAATGACTCATGTTCTTCCAAGAAAGGTCGGTTAGGAATTGTTGCACCTGGCACAAAATCAATGTAGTGCTCTATCTCCTTAATGGGTGGCAATCCACTAAATACACCACTTGGAAACATGACCTCATATCCCTGCAACAAAGAGACAACAATACTTTGCAAACATACGTCAAGTTTGTTAGGATTAAGACTTGCCTTAGCATAAAAACTCACTTTTCTCTTTGTTTTTCTCTCACTTTCTTCACACTCTCTTTTCTTTCCACTCTCTTTCTTTTTCACTCTCTTTTTTCCTTTCACACACTTTTTTCATTTCACTCTCTTTTTTTCTGTCAATCTCTTTTTCTTCATCTTTTTTTGTACTCCCGACCTCACAATTATTTTTCAACTCATTCTCTCTTGTGCTTGAGGTCTTATTCTCACCCTCTTCTTTTTTCTCTCTCATTTTTCTTTTTTTCTCCATTTCGGTCTCACTATTTCTTTTCTTCTCAATCTCATCTTCACTCTTGCTTTTCAACTCAATCTCACTTTCACTCTTGCTTTTCAGCTCATTCTCACTTTCACTCTTGCTTGTTTGCTCAATCTCCTTTTCACTTTTTCTTTTTTGATCACTCTCATTTTCACTCTTTCTTTTTTGAGCAACCTCACTTTTCAATTTCAATTGGTCCCCATGGACATGTGTTGGAGTTAAAGGAGCAAGTTTGATTGTTTTTCCATCCTTTTCAAAACTGTACATGTTCCTTGAACCCACAGTCAATTTGAAAACTCCCCAAGAAAGCCAAAATCAAGTCAATGGATGGAGAACCTAGACCTGATGAGAACTCGTTTCAAGAACCTAGATTATATTAAAATCTAGACCTGTTGAAGAACCCGTCTCAAGAACCCAGATTACAAAGGAGGAACGCCACAAAGGTTGTGATTTACTTTTGATAAGTTCAAAAGTTCAATTAAGAACAAGAGGAGTAAAACTCAACTCACAATGAATAAATTCATCAAATTTCATAAACTTCATAATCTGATTAGAATGAGGCTACATAGAGTATTTAAAGAAAAACCTAATGAAACCCTAGCTTAAAATAAACCCCCATCTTCCAAAAGTGCCCCTGGATGAACAGTATCGCGGCTACAGTGCCGCGCTACAGTAGCTCGGCTACAGTAACCCTAACCCTAGTTCAATAAAATAATAACTTTCCCAACATGCCCTTGCATAGGCCCCCTTAAGTGCTTCCCATAATAAACTCAATTATTCTAAACTAATAACATAAGTTCTTTAAATGAATTAAATAAGTTGAAACCCTTCAAGAGCTCAAAGCCTTTAAGTCTTGTCGTTGCCCTCTTCCGTAGCTAATCAAATGAATTAAAACTGGATCTTCATCCTTCAAGCCCCATCTTGAATGTTGGGCTCTTGCTAAACTTGTCCCAAGTGGATTGCATCAATCCTTGCATTGTCTCCTTGATCTTCTTGGTCCATCTAGAAGTTGCAAATGATCTTTAAGACTAGGCCCATCTTGGTTCCCATCAACTAGGTACATCATGCTTACACCCAGTTTGGAAGTTTTGTAATATTTTGGTGTTATAATGAATGCATAAATGTTGATAGAAACTCGTGTGGCTGGAATCTAAGTGTGACATCCCAAATTTTCATAAGGAATCATATTTAATTTTTGTATGGATGATGATGTGTCTTTGAATTTTGGTTAAGTATGAAAGGGCCCATTAGGCTAATTTCTATTTTTTAATGGAATATGGATCTTTTAGTATAAGGCTTGTTAGCCCTCAAAAGGAAACAGAAGGACTTGGCCCAAAGGAATAAGCCCATTTGCTTTAGAAGGCCCAAGTTAGGTCATGGAACAAGGAGGAGGCGCCACTTGGCTTCTAGGAGTTTTTGGTCTTTTGGAAAAAGGCTAAGTTGACACTTGTCAACCATGCATTGGATCTTTAGGTGAAAAAGTGGAAGAAGAAAAAAAAGAGAAACTAGGGTTACGGTTTTGGAGAGTGTAGGCGCCAGTTTTGCAAGGCACAAGTTCCCATGGACACATGTCAAGCAAGGACAAAAAGTAGTTTTGTGAGTTCCAAGATGCGTTATACTAGGGAAGACAAAAAGCATGTTCTAAAAGACTTTTTGAGAAAGAAGGAGAACATGACTGATGGCTACAAAGGGGAGAGGAAGAAAAGCAAAAGCAAAAAGCACCTAGGGAATGACACAAAGTCACCTCAAGTGACATAGGGATTTCGGCAAGTCCAAAAGCATAGGCACCCTCACGCCACCTATCAACCACGCACACTGGAAGAGTGCTTTGGAAGATTAGGGTTTTGAGGAAATTACCTTTTAACCTTTTGGTGCATTGAACCTAGACATAAGTGGAAGTGCATAATGGAGAATGGAGGCAAGGAGAGCTTTGGTTTTGGTGTGAGAGGGCCACATGACAAATGCCAACCCAACACCCTTTGGTCCTGATATGAACCCGTGGGAATGAATTCCCTTGAACCCACAATCAATTTGAAAACTCCCCAAGAAAGCCAAAAATCAAGTCAAGGATGGAGAATCTAGACCCAATGAGAACCCGTTTCAAGAACCTAGATTATATTAAAATCTAGACCCGTTGAAGAACCCGTCTCAAGAACCCAGATTACAAAGGAGGAACGCCACAAAGGTTGTGATTTACCTTTGATAAGTTCAAGAGTTCAATCAAGAACAAGAGGAGAAAACTCAACTCACAAATAAAATTCAATATTGTCTAATGTGTCAAATGAGACTACAAAGAGTTTTTAAACCCAAACCTAATCAAAACCCTAGCCAAAATAAAGCCCCTTTTACCCAAAATTACCCTTGATGAACAGTGCCGGCTACAGTACGCGCGGCTACAGTAACCCCTACAATAAATTGATGAAACCCTAATTCTTAAAAAGTAACTTTCCCAATAAGCCCTTGGCCAAAATACAAGGCCTTCCCAAAAACATAGTTCATAAGAAATAAGACATGTGAGCCAAGCATCTTCAAGCCCACTTATTTTAAACTAATAAAATAAATCATTTAACCAAACTGGAAGCCTCCAATAACAATAGGCCGTATCTCTAAGTCATGTCTTCCACAGCTTGAATCAAGTGGATCAAAACTGGTTCTTCTTCTTTCAGACCCATCTTGAGTGTTGGGCTCTTGCTGGCTTCATCCCAAGTGGATTGCACCAATCCTTGCATTGCTTCCTTGATCTTCTTGGCCCTTGATCTTGTAATTGGCCCATCTGGAACTTGCAAAAGATCTTTAAGTGTAGGCCCACCTTGGTTCCTATCATTCCCCCTCTCCTCAAAATGATTCGACCTTGAATCTTCACCTACATCAAAAGGAGAAAGATCAGAAACATTAAAAGTTGCAGAAACTTTATACTCACCTGGAAGATACACCTTATATGCGTTGTCATTAATTTTCTCAAGAATTTGGAAAGGTCCATTTCCTCGAGGATGCAACTTAGTCCTTCTATGGGCTGGGAATCTTTCTTTGCGCATGTGAACCCAAACCCAATCTCCTGGTTCAAAGATGACACGCCTTCGTCCTTTATTGGCTTGGGAAGCAACCCTTTCATTCTTTTGGGCAATTTGAAGTCGTACCCTCTCATGAAGTGACTTCACCAACTCCGCTTTCTTTTGTCCATCCAAACTACTCCTGCCATCAACAGGTAAAGGCATCAAATCCAAAGGAGTAAGTGGATTAAATCCATAAACAATTTCAAAAGGAGAGTATGAAGTAGTAGTATGCATCGTCCTATTATATGCAAACTCTATAAATGGCAAACAATCCTCCCAAGTTTTTAAATTCTTATAAACAACAGTGCGTAAAAGCTGAGTTAAAGTCCTATTAACTACTTCAGTCTGACCATCAGTCTGTGGATGACAAGTAGTGGAAAATAAGAGCTTAATACCCAATTTCCCCCACAACACCTTCCAAAAGTAGCTAAGGAATTTAACATCCCTATCAGAAACAATACTCCTAGGTACACCATGGAGTCGCACTATCTCCCGGAAAAACAAGTCAGCTATGTTTGTGGCATCATCTGTTTTATGGCATGGAATGAAATGTGCCATCTTACTAAATCTATCCACAACCACAAAAATAGAATCTTTACCCCTTTTGGTCCTAGGCAGCCCCAAAACAAAGTCCATAGATATGTCTACCCATGGCTCACTAGGAACGGGTAAGGGTGTATACAACCCATGTGGCAAAACCTTAGATTTGGCTTTTCTACATGTAATGCACCTTCCACAAATACGGTTAACATCTCTCTTCATCTTAGGCCAAAAGAAATGTTCATGCAATATGTCTAAAGTTTTCTTAACACCAAAGTGTCCCATTAATCCCCCACCATGTGCCTCACGCACCAATAACTCACGCATAGAACAATTTGGCAGACAAAGTTTGCTTTCTTTAAACAAATAACCATCATGCTTGTAAAACTTACCAAATGCTGCCTTATCACATGCCACATACACATTTGAAAAATCAGCGTCATCGGCATACATGTCTTTCACATATTCAAACCCAAGCATTTTAGCACTCATAGAAGTAAGAAGTACATACCTCCGGGATAGAGCATCAGCAACAATGTTCTCCTTACCTTGCTTGTAACGGATGACATAGGGAAAGGTCTCAATGTATTCCATCCATCTAGCATGCCTTTTATTCAACTTACCTTGACCCTTGAGATGCTTCAATGATTCATGATCGGTGTGGATCACAAATTCCCTTGGCCATAGGTAGTGCTACCAAGTCTCTAATGCACGAACAAGAGCATAAAGCTCTTTGTCATAAGTAGGGTACTTAAGGGATCCCCAGTTAACTTTTCACTAAAGAAGGCTATGGGCCGCCTATCTTGCATCAAAACGGCTCCAATCCCTATTCCTGAGGCATCACATTCAATCTCAAAAGCTTTGTTAAAATCAGGTAATGCTAACACAGGTGCAGAGCACAACCTTTCTTTAATAGTGGTAAAAGCATTCTCTTGATTAGCCCCCCAATGAAACTCAACATTCTTTTTAATTACCTCAGTGAGTGGTGCAGCAATGGTGCTGAAGTCTTTAACAAAACGTCGATAAAAACTAGTTAAGCCATGAAAGCTTCTTACCTTAGTGATGCTTTTTGGCGTTGGTCACTCCTTGATTGCCTTGACTTTCTCTTCATCCACCTCAATACCCTTTGTACTAACAACATAACCAAGAAAAACAACTTTTTCCATGCAAAAGGCACATTTCTTAAAATTAGCATACAACTTTTCACATCTCAACACATCAAACACATATCTCAAATGTTCAATATGTTCACTTAAGTTCTTGCTGTACACTAAGATATCATCAAAGTACACAACCACAAACTTGCCTATGAATGCACGTAGGACAAGGTTCATTAATCTCATGAAAGTACTGGGCGCATTTGTAAGTCCAAATGGCATAACCAACCATTCATAAAGCCCATACTTAGTCTTAAAAGCAGTTTTCCATTCATCACCCTCTTTCATTCTAATTTGATGGTACCCACTTTTAAGATCAATTTTACTGAAAATACATGAGACATGCAATTCATCAAGCATATCATCTAATCTAGGAATGGGATGGCGATATTTTACCGTGATATTGTTGACCGCCCTGCAATCAATGCACATCCTCCACGTCCCATCCTTCTTTGGCACTAGTAGCACTGGTACTGCACAAGGGCTCATGCTCTCTCTCACGTACCCCTTGCTCATCAAATCCTCAACTTGCCTCTGAAGCTCCTTTGTCTCCTCTGGATTACTCCTATAGGCTGGTCGGTTTGGAATAGCAGCCCCGGGCACAAAATCAATCTGGTGCTCAATGCCTCTAATGGGTGGCAACTCATTTGGCATCTCCTCCGGGAATACATCCTCAAACTCCTGCAACAAAGAAACAGCCAAACTAGGAAGAGACTGGTTAGTTTCATCAAGACTAAGATAAGACTCTTTATAGACAAGAAAAATCATAGGGCGATCTGCGAAGAAAGCCCTCTTAACCTCACTCTCTCTTGCATAGAAACTCACTTTTGCCTTTCCTTTTCTCTCGGCAGACTCTCTTTCTTTTTTCTCTCATGGCTCCACTCTTTTTTCTTTACTCTCAGCCACCTCTCTACTTTTTTTTTCACTCTTTCTTTTATGCTCATTTTCACTCTCACTCTTTCTTTTTTGCTCAATCTCTTTTTCACTTTTTCTTTTTTTATCACTCTTTCTCTTTTGATCACTCTCATTTTCACTCTTTCTTTTTTGAGCAACCTTACTTTTCAATTTCAGTTGGTCCTCATAGACCTGGCATGGAGTTAAAGGAGCAAGCTTAATTGTTTTGCCCTCCTTTTCAAAGCTGTACATGTTCTTGAACCCATCATGTGTCACTCTCCTATCATACTGTCACGGCCTCCCCAACAAAATATGGCCCGCATGCATAAGCACAACATCACAAAGCACCTCATCCTGATACTTCCCAATAGAAAAAGTAACTAACACTTGTTTTTCCACCCTAACCTCTCCACAATCATTCAACCACTGCAATTTGTATGGTCTAGAGTGTTTTAAGGTTGGTAAATTCAATTTTTCAACCAAAGTTGTGCTAGCCACATTAGTACAACTCCCTCCATCAATGATCATACTACATACCTTATTGTTGACATGGCATCTAGTATGGAAAATGTTCTCTCTCTGTTGCTCTGCATCATCCACCTTAATGTGTGCATTAAGAGCACGCCTGGCAACAAGAGACTCACCTGTCACAGGGTATACCACTCCATCATCATCACTAGCATCCTCCAACTCGGGCACCTCATCACTATCATCCTCACTCTCAGTCATCACCTCCCCATTGTCACGCATAATCATCACCCTCCTATTTGAACATTGAGAAGCAATGTGCCCTGAACCCAAACACTTAAAACATTTGATATCTCTATTCCGTGAAGGTTGGGATTCTACCTTGGGTTTGTTGCTAGTTCCCTCATCTTTTCCCTTAGGTGGTTTGGTCTTTCTCTTTGCTTCAACTGGATCATTCCTATCCCATTTTGATTTCCAAGTAGTGCTAGAAACCGAAGTGTACCTTGCTGTCCCTTTTCTCTTTAATTGCCTCTCCACCTTCATAGCCATGTGCACCATGTCCTCTATCTCCACATAATGCTGCAATTCAATTACATTGGCTATGTCCCTATTCAACCCACTCAAAAATCTAGCCATGGTGGCCTCTCGATCCTCCTCTACATTAGCCCGAATCATCGCCACCTCCATCTCCTTATGGTAATCCTCCACACTCTTAGACCCCTGTGTAAGATTTTGTAATTTCTGGTAAAGGTCTCTATAGTAATGGCTTGGAACAAATCTCCACCTCATGAGAGATTTCAACTCTCCCCATGTCTCTATAGGCCTCTCATAATTCCTCCTCCTATTGGTCACTAATTGATCCCACCAAATAATAGCATAATCAGTGAACTCAATTACCGCCAACTTCACTTTCTTCTCCTCTGAGTAATTATGGCAATCAAACACCAACTCTATTTTTTTCTCCCACTCTAGATAAACCTCAGGGTCAGTTCTACCTTGGAAAGATGGTATTTTCATTTTGATGCTACCAAGGTCTCTATCTACACCATCCCGACCCCTTAGATTCTCCTCAAGTCCTCTTTCATGCCTAAGTCTTCTATTTCTACCCGACCCAACGTCAGATGCAAAGTCCTCATCCTCACCATCTCCTTCATTCTCATACTGATTTTCAACTCTATGCTCACGTCGCCTCCTGTCCCTCCCACCTTGTAGATTTCTAATCGCTGCTTCGTGATGATCCATCCTATCCCTCACTTCACCCAACACCAAGTTCAACCGCTCAAACTGTTGTTGCATGGCTTGCAACACAAAGGATGTGTTATCTGCCCTCCCCCTTGGTGATGCGCTACTCCGATGAGACATTATCAAGTGCTACACAAAAGAATGTTAGTGGCAAAAAAAAAAAAGAAATGTAAACCTCACACACTCCCTTACGTGTTTACACTCGAATAATGACACTCCACTCGTGTTTCACTCCTAATTGGCTTTTTTTTTCGATAGTAGTCTCACACTGGTTCTTCTTCTTTCAGACCTATCTTGAGTGTTGGGCTCTTGCTGGCTTCATCCCAAGTGGATTGCACCAATCCTTGCATTGCTTCCTTGATCTTCTTGGCCCTTGATCTTTTAATTGGCCCATCTGGAACTTGCAAAGGATCTTTAAGTGTAGGCCCTCCTTGGTTCCTATCATTCCCCCTCTCCTCAAAAGGATTCGACCTCGAATCTTCACCTACATCAAAAGGAGAAAGATCAGAAACATTAAAAGTTGCAGAAACTTTATACTCACCTGGAAGATCCACTTTATATGCGTTGTCATTAATTTTCTCAAGAATTTGGAAAGGTCCATCTCCTCGAGGATGCAACTTAGTCCTTCTATGGGCTGGGAATCTTTCTTTGCGCATGTGAACCCAAACCCAATCTCCTTGTTCAAAGATGACACGCCTTCGTCCTTTATTGGCTTGGGAAACAACCCTTTCATTCTTTTGGGCAATTTGAAGTCGTACCCTCTCATGAAGTGACTTCACCAACTCCGCTTTCTTTTGTCCATCCAAACTACTCCTGCCATCAACAGGTAAAGGCATCAAATCCAAAGGAGTAAGTGGATTAAATCCATAAACAATTTCAAAAGGAGAGTATGAAGTAGTAGTATGCATCGTCCTATTTATATGCAAACTTTATAAATGGCAAACAATCCTCCCAAGTTTTTAGATTCTTATGAACAACAGTGCGTAAAAGCTGAGTTAAAGTCCTATTAACTACTTCAGTCTGACCATCAGTCTGTGGATGACAAGTAGTGGAAAATAAGAGCTTAGTACCCAATTTCCCCCACAACACCTTCCAAAAGTAGCTAAGGAATTTAACATCCCTATCAGAAACAATACTCCTAGGTACACCATGGAGTCGCACTATCTCCCGGAAAAACAAGTGAACTATGTTTGTGGCATCGTCTGTTTTATGGCATGGAATGAAATGTGCCATCTTACTAAATCTATCCACAACCACAAAAATAGAATCTTTACCCCTTTTGGTTCTAGGCAGCCCCAAAACAAAGTCCATAGATATGTCTACCCATGGCTCACTAGGAACGGGTAAAGGTGTATACAACCCATGTGGCAAAACCTTAGATTTGGCTTTTCTACATGTAATGCACCTTCCACAAATACGGTTAACATCTCTCTTCATCTTAGGCCAAAAGAAATGTTCATGCAAAATGTCTAAAGTTTTCTTAACACCAAAGTGTCCCATTAATCCCCCACCATGTGCCTCACGCACCAATAACTCACGCATAGAACAATTTGGCAGACAAAGTTTGCTTTCTTTAAACAAATAACCATCATGCTTGTAAAACTTACCAAATGCTGCCCACATGCCACATACACATTTGAAAAATTAGCGTCATCGGCATACATGTCTTTCACATATTCAAACCCAAGCATTTTAGCACTCATAGAAGTAAGAAGTACATACCTCCGGGATAGAGCATCAGCAACAATGTTCTCCTTACCTTGCTTGTAACGGATGACATAGGGAAATGTCTCAATGTATTCCATCCATCTAGCATGCCTTTTATTCAACTTACCTTGACCCTTGAGATGCTTCAATGATTCATGATCGGTGTGGATCACAATAAAATAAATCATTTAACCAAACTGGAAGCCTCCAATAACAATAGGCCATATCTCTAAGTCATGTCTTCCACAGCTTGAATCAAGTGGATCAAAACTGGTTCTTCTTCTTTCAGACCCATCTTGAGTGTTGGGCTCTTGCTGGCTTCATCCCAAGTGGATTGCACCAATCCTTGCATTGCTTCCTTGATCTTCTTGGCCCTTGATCTTGTAATTGGCCCATCTGGAACTTGCAAAGGATCTTTAAGTGTAGGCCCACCTTGGTTCCTATCAGATATGATATGAACAAGGCATTTGAGCTCCATGATATGAAATGACATGATATGCTATGATAAGATATGACATGATATGTTATACCATGATATGCTATGATACAAATGAAATGATAAGGAATGATGAGACTTGTTCTCAATAATGATATGTTATGACATGAAATGAATTGGCATGATATGTTAGGATATGAACAAGAACCCGAGCTCAAATGAGGAACATGTGTTAAGAGATTAAAAGATGTAAAAGTGATTTTTATGTGAAAAGTCCATGATGCATAAGTCAAAGTTTTAAGTTATGCATACATGTCCATGCATTTGTTTGTGTTTGCTTTTATATACTTATCATATCTATGGTATTGTAACACCCTGCCCCTTCCTTCTTACGTACGCTTCTCTCTTTCGGACGCACGTTCATTCTCTCTAACGTAAGCAAATCCTGAGGGCAGATATTATGTAAATTGTCTGTCCCTTCTATCTAGTGACTGCGATCCTCGTCATGCATGCCGAACCCCGATGGCGTGTCTTCAAAGATATCGTGTGACTTCTAGGGCATGCCTAGTGTTTTAAATGTGCTGGAAATATTTATAAAGAGTATTTTCAGTGTTGTTGAACTAAGCTTGATTTTAAATATGACAATTATAATATTTTTGAAGAGCTCCAAAAATATTATAATTGCCAGAAATCATTTTAATATCATTATTAAAATGATTTCAACTATTTAAGATATTATGGGATTTAAATTATGTTGAAAGCTTTTATTAATTAAATGGTTTTATTCTCTTTAATAAGTTAAGTGAGACTTCATTATTTTATTAATGACGAAGGAATATTATTTTATAAACTAAAGTTAGTTTAAAATAATATTCTATCTTGATCCCTCTAAGCGCTTTTAATTAAGTTAACGTTTACGCATTTTCAAATCAGTGTTTTAATCCATCATCGTTAGATCGTTGTGTAGACTCCAAGACGAAGGGACTGGATTATAAACCCAGACCCTTTCTCTCTTTCCCCCTCACTTTCCCTAGCCCTCTCTCTCTCCTCTTCTCCCCTTCGGCGTATGTAGTACGCATCCCACTCCCACGCTGAAGCCTCCAATGCACAGCCCGACCCGCCGTGCACTGGCAGACCTCATCACCGGCACCACAATCCCCGCCTCCCTATGTTAAGCTCAACCAGCCCAGCCTCTCTCTCTCACTCTCTCCCTTTATCCCGCTGGAAGTGCAAAGCCTGAATGGGCTTGGTGCACGTAGCGCCGCCGTGCGCTGTCCTCCGGTGCCACCACTCCCATGGCAGCTTCCTCTACCACCGGCCACCACTCCCCAGCGAACTCAACTCCTCCCATGTAGCCACCTTCCCTGTAGCATGCAAGAGGAGACCCACGCACGGCTTCACAGTGCGCGGCCTCTAGCATCGCCATGCGCGGCACCCACGATCACCGAGCGATGCCATAGACCTCCTCTCCCCTTCCCCTTCCTCCTCCACGTGACCCGAGGCCCATAGCCTCCCTCCACCTCACGGCTTCTTCCGCCTCTCACGCACGGGTTTTACACCTTCCACCACCGTGCACCGCCACCCACGGCATAGGACCACCACTTCCAGCCTCCTCAGGCCACCACCAAGCCAACCCAACCACCTATGGCCCCGATCTGCCACCCACGCATGCACACTCTCTCTCACTCTGCCAAGGCCTCTCATCCACTTCACGGCCTTGAACCGCCATCGTGAGCCATCAGGGTGCCACCTCGACATCACCACGAGATCCACCGCATTTCCCTTAGCCGAACCCTAAGTCCAAACCACCACTTTATGTGGTGGGTAACCACTGCACGTGATGGGCAGTCACTGCGCGTGATTGACCGCCACTGCACACGGCTAGAGCTGTCATGTTATGCCCCTCGCCACCATCACAAGGCCACCACGAGCCCTTCCAAGACCACACCTAGCTATCCAAACACCTAAACAGTTAACGTACGTGAGTTAGCCACCACGTACGACACTTCTGACTTCATCGGCTGTGACGATCAATGAGCAACGCACTGGTTTTCCTGTCGATGGTTGCCATCTAACAAGCACATGAATGGACTGCATGATATGCAAGTAGCATGGAGTCCAGGTAAGCATTACGTTCATACTCTTCTAGAGTTTTCCAAGATATAAGAAACACTTTTCCTTTAAGAAAAGAAATGAAAGTCATTTTTAAGAAAGAAGACGATAAGTGTTCAAACGTATAAGTATGTACGGCCCCTCCGTGGCAGCCCCTTTTTACGCACCCAAAGTATTAATTGTACGCATGTGAATGGATGACTATACGTTGTATCTATTGTGTGTATTTTCTAAGAAATTCAACGAACTGATGTAAATGCACGAAAGACATGAAAACGGACGCTTTCATGGATCCTACGAACTGAAGCTCTCATGGACGCCACGAGGTAATGCTCGTGGACACCACATGATGGAAACCAAGATGAGCCTAGTCTTAAAGATCATTTGCAACTTCCAGATGGGCCAAGAAGATCAAGGAGACAATGCAAGGATTGATGCAATCTACTTGGGACAAGTTTAGCAAGAGCCCAACATTCAAGATGGGGCTTGAAGGATGAAGATCCAGTTTTAATTCATTTGATTAGCTACGGAAGAGGGCAACGACAAGACTTAAAGGCTTTGAGCTCTTGAAGGGTTTCAACTTATTTAATTTATTTAAAGAACTTATGTTATTAGTTTAGAATAATTGAGTTTATTATGGGAAGTATTGAAGGGGGCCTATGCAAGGGCATGTTGGGAAAGTTATTATTTTATTGAACTAGGGTTAGGATTACTGTAGCCGAGAGTTACTGTAGTGCGGCACTGTAGCCGCGACACTGTTCATCCAGGGGCACTTTTGGAAGATGGCGGTTTATTTTAAGCTAGTGTTTCATTAGGTTTTTCTTTAAATACTCTATGTAGCCTCATTCTAATCAATTAAATGAAGTTTATGAAATTTGATGAATTTATTCATTGTGAGTTGAGTTTTACTCCTCTTGTTCTTGATTGAACTTTTGAACTTATCAAAGGTAAATCACAACCTTTGTGGCGTTCCTCCTTTATAATCTGGGTTCTTGAGATGGGTTTTTCAACGGGTCTAGATTTTAATATAATCTAGGTTCTTGAAACGAGTTCTCATCGGGTCTAGGTTCTCCATTCATTGACTTGATTTTTTGGCTTTCTTGGGGAGTTTTCAAATTGATTGTGGGTTCAAGGGATTTCATTTCTGCGGGTTCATATCACCACAAGAGACGACGTTTAAAGGTGATGCTTGTGGATGCCATGAAGGCCGACGTTTAAATATTTTACGATGCCATGAACGAATGTTTTACGAATATCACGAAAAGACAAAGTTTATGCACATGCTCATGAAAAGACGTTTTCTCACGAAAACGAACGTTTTCTCATGAAATGACATGTTAAAGGAAAGATAAGAAAAGAATGAAAGCTCCAGGTCTTCCGAGCTGGCATGAATGAATGAAAGGAATGAAAAGAAAGCATGAATGTATGAAAATACGTAACGGCCATATGAATGAATGATACGGGGTACCCAATGAATGAATGGAAGATTGCAATGACGGGCAGTAGTGTTGGTAGTGCACCCAGTGCTGCATCCTAACGGAATGGGATTCCAACCCGCGGCCACGGGCGAATCCATTGGCCATAGGGCCACTAACCCTAACACACGGGGCGTAACAGTGTGTACTGGCCTATGAAAGTGAAAAGAAAAGGAATGTATGTACACATGAATGAATGTACGTATGAATGCACGAGAGCACAACCCTTTAAGAAATGAAGGCATTGACGGGAGAAACGTTTTACGAAAAGAAAGCCCATGTTTAAAAGCTAAACCCCGTCCAATGACGTTTTCAAAGGAACGCACGCACGACACGTATACATGCACATAATAGTATGTACGAATGATGAATGCATGAATGAAAACCAATGTTGTATATTTTAACTGTATGAAGTAATGCTTACGAGTCTTCGACTCATTCTAGTGTTCATGTATGCCCCTCCCCCCACAGGAACTAAACGGGCAATAGGGACACACGGCCCATGGGGAAGAGCACGGAAGTCTAGGCGCGAGTTTTAAAAGTACGAGAGAACATTTTTATTATTAAAATTAATGTTTTCCGCAATAAATCTCTTTTATTACCAAAGCACATTTTATTTTATAAACGTAGAGACTTGCACCCTGGGTATGCAAGTGAAAAGTTTTAAAGGGAACAGTGATTCCCGTCGTCCTTTCTAAAAATAATTTATAAAAAGTCCCAAAACAAGGACAGGCGTTACATGTATGTTGTTTGTTTACTTGCTTAGATTTCTCAAAATCTAACTGTGGTAGTTTCCACTACCATTCACCATCTAGAATGGTAGAAGTTGTAACAGGTGCCCCAGATTCTCAAGAACTATGAACCTAGATGGTTCTATGGTAGAGGAAGAGTATATTGTACAGGCTCATTATGATTATATTGCAGACATATTGATACACACTGCCTCGCTTCTCAGAGAAATTCTAGCTAGTATTAGTGAAATCTAGATTGATGACACGATCTCCTGACCATCCAAAAATTTGAAGTTTGGGCGGAACATGGACCAGTTGTCTACTTCTCTTGAGCGAGATTCGAACTTCGATGGATGCAAAGGCAACGAAAGAAGACTTAGGACTGTTACCACCTGAGCCTAAGCAATCCCATGGGGTCTTTGGTGTTTAACTCCTGATGGGACCTTAGTGACAAAGAGAACGAGAACTTAAGATATTTGTGGTAATCAATTTTGAGGAACAATATTTTGATGGATCTTGTGTTTTGGGAATGGTTTAAAATAGTCTATCTTATTTTGGAAGTCTTTTGGAAAATGCAACTCTTATTTTGAAGTGCTTATGCTATATGAAAGCTATGGGATATTTTCACTTATTAGTACCATTTGTTTTATTTATTTTGCCACCATTCTTAAGTTATACAGAAAAGAATTTTCTGCTATGATTTTTATTGCATACTGCTAGATGCTAGGTGCATTACATCTTAACTGTCATGTATGAGGGGTATGTAGCCTTATGTTACTTGTCCCGACGCATTCAATCACCATCAAATCCCAAGCAGGGGCAGGGGGCGTCGCACTAAGTTGTTAACTTGACCTCAGGGCCAGATTTATTGTTTACTACATGATGAAATTCGGTCACACATGCATCCATAGAAGTTATAGACTTGAAAACACAAAATGGTCACAATGCATGCCACAAGTTGGATGGAGTTAGCACAGTAGCTATTTGATTCTTGCAATTCTAAGATCATATATGGATGTAGAACATGGAAAATATAGAGTTTGTACAATTTGGGGTAAAAATGCAAATAATAAAAGTTTAGGGCCTATGTGGAAATTTTGAGAAATATAGGGGCAATTTTGTAAATATTATTTTGAACCCTCTTGAATCTGAGAATCTCTCTTAGTTATACGATTCCTAACTTAGAAATATCTATTATTTAGCCACATCAATTCCTAATAACCCGAGAAGCTTGTAAGTTAGCTTATAACTTACTCTTGAATAATTTATTTATGTTTCTTGTATAAACACCGTATTCATATTATAGATGTAATTGTGAGCATAAAATATCATATGATACATCATTGATCATTTGATCACTTGCTTACATGACATGTGAAGTTTTCACCACGCTTGCATGTTGCCTGAAAATGTCATTTTTATAGGAAGCATACTACTACATAAGCACATGTCATGAAATACATTTTGAGCATAGTATGAAAGTAATTTTTGTCATGACCCAAAATGATAGGATGGGAAATTATCCTAGTGTAACTCCTTTTGTAACAGCCCGCTAGAAATTCATTGGTGGAATTTCTATTGACTTTAGGAATCTCGTAAAAACCCCATAAGTTTTTATGAATCGACCAATCGCATAAGTTTTAGTTTATCAACATAGTCAGTGTTATCACTCATTATGGTGCTAGAAATATGAGTTTTATTTATTTGAGGTGGTTAGAAGTGTCAGAATGCATTATGGTCCACGCCATTAGACTCAGTGGATTATTTAGAATTTTATGGCGCAATATCCTATTTTCATAATTCCGGACGAAATGTCTGTTGAAAATTGTGAAATTTTTTTTAGGGGCACTTCGAGGTTGAATTTTGGTAAAATATTTTCACTATAGGTTAATATGAATATTTAAAAATTTTTAGTGTTAAGTTTATGATTCACTTTTTCGGAGTGAATAGTAACCTCAATAAGCGCACCAATTGCAGTGTTTCAAAATCACAGTGCGGAATGTCCAAATTGGATTAGAGAACTTTTATATGGACACTTGGCAAGATCTTAGCCACGCTTAGTAGATAATATTAGACACTTGGCAAGATCAAGCTGTGAAATCATGCTACTTTAAGCAAAATTCTGTTTCATCTGCTCAACCAAATTGTGCCAGACCAAAGAGGTTTTCAATCCTAGCGAAACCCTAAATGGTGGGAATCCAATTGAAAGCCCAAAAGCTTTGTTGAAATCGAAACTCTAAACGGTTTCCCCAAAACCCTAAAGTTGGCCTCTAAACCCGTTCTAATCCGATTTCTAGCATTGTCTTTAATCACTTGATTAAATCACTTCCACATGCTATTAATCCTTCAAATTTGTGTTAGAACATCATTATCCAACCTTGTTAACCTTGAAAAATTTGTTGGGCCAAGTGATATTGGATTTGGACTTGATAGCAACCCAAACCCTCTTTAAACCACAAAATTTAAGCCCATTCGGTTTAGGCCCATTAAGGCCCACGAATTTGGTCACCATGGGATTGTTTCATGGCTAAGTTTTGTACCCCCACTTGGCTGGCCAGATCTTTGCAAGAAAGGCCTAGAAGGTTCTTGAAAGAGAAAGCTAAAGGGGCCACCTCACTCTTTCACTCTCACACTCCACCTCGAGAAAAGATCTTGGTCTGATTTTTATGAGAAGAAAAGGCCAACACTCAACCATTCCTTTAGTCCTATCACTTTATATAGCTTGTGTAAGAAGCTCTCCAGTCCACTTCCCACGAAAAACAGCTCTCCTTTACACTTTTCCTTCATAGAACACAAAAGACACTCTCGGACAGTTTTTCTTACCTCTTTTGAACGCCCATTTCGAAGCTTTTATAAGTGTTTTCTCGAAAGGTTTTCTTCATGAAAGTTGTTTATTTTGGAGTATAGTTTACGTGAATATCTTATTCGTTCCATTTGGAGATCATTTGGTTGGTAAAAAGTTGTGTAGACCCCAGAAAGGTCATTCTGGACGATAAACTGGAGAGTGTGTTATATTTTGAGTTTTTGACCAAGCTAATGAATAGATCTTGGTCCAAAATTTTGATGGATTACTGTTAACATGTGTATATGATTATTGGTTGAGGATTTGTTGCATGATTAAAAGTTTTGGTGAAATATTTTCTTAGGTCTAGAAACTTAGAAACTGGAAGAGGAAAAACAGTTTCTCTTTTGAGAAAGTTTGAATCTTTTATGGTTTAATCTTATTCCAATGGCTTTGATATTTTTATTGGAAGATCCTAAGCATCTTATATACATGTTAGAATATTATTTTGAAGATATTTGATGTTAGTTTCGAAGATATGAAATTGTATGCAAGCAGGTATTCAGTTAGGCCAAAGTGATGTTGTTCTTGACTAAATTTATGTTTTGGTTGATGTTTAACCATGTGATCTTGAGTTTGATGCTTGGATCTGTTTTAGAACATCTTTTTAAACCATGTGATATTTTGGTTTGAAGATCACATCTTTATAAGTCATGGATCAAGAGGTTGATCAAAACAAGTTAGAAACAAAATTCTGTTTTGAACTTAGAAGAAAAACCAAAAAGTTCAAGTTTGGTTTTAGTGATTTTGATGATGACTTTTGTTCATGATTCAAAACATGATTATTCTTAAGAATATGTTATGAGTATATTAGAAGAAAAATTTTGGTTTAATCATGAGTTTTGAAATTTGAAAGAATTACAACAAAATAAAGGGAAATAGCCTTGTAAGTTTCGGATCTATAGAGTTTTAATGGTTGTGTTTAGTTTTAAATTTTTTTGAATTGATATTTGAGCTTAGGACAAAATTTACATAAGGTATGTAAATTTTGGTGATTTTTGGAGTTAGGATGCAAAATCCTTAAGTTAGGGGTAAAATGATCATTTTCCCACATGTAGAGGGTAAAATGGTAATTTTACTCGAAGTTGATGTTTCTTCATATTCCTAATTATTAGTGATTAAGTTCTAATTTTTAGTAACCGCTACTTGCAGTTTCTCGTGATCGCACTTGGGTTTTGTCTCGAAGCGCGAAGATCGAGGTAAGTTAGCTTTTAACTTACTATCAGTTTAATGTGTATGAGTGATAAGTAAGAGAACTAAAGTGTATGTATGCACATTATCATATGTGCCACGCCAAGTCATTACATATTTATCTATTACACAGAATTTATTCTGTCATGAATTATTCATCTGTTACATAAGATATTCTGTCACGTATTGCTATACATTGCAAGTATGTCATGTTAAGTTAAGTATGACATCTGTTACATGTATTTCATGTCACGTAATATTCACTGTCACATGTTACACCATGTTAAGAAATGTTGTCTGTTACATGGTATGCTATGTTACGAAATGTTGCCTGTACATGGTATGCTATGTTATATGTTTGTCATGTTATGAAATTTTGTTTGTTACATTTATGTTTCAAAGTATGTCATGTTTGTCGTCTTACGTTCATTTCACGTTACGCTACGTCAAGATTTCTGTCTTTTATGTCACGTTCATGTTACGTCACGTTACGAAATGTCATGTCTGCCAGTTAAGTCATTCATGTCAATCACGACCCTAAGCGCTAGGATGGGGTAATATCCTAGTGGAACTCCTTTGTTCACGCTGGAGTGTCTAAATAGGTGTGAAATTCCCTGGGTTGACGAAGTACAGTCAACAGGATGCGAATGAGGCCTAATTAGCTGGTCACCGGAGCGCGCCAGGCACTAACGCCGATGGTGCCACACATTATGTTACGTGTGTCCACAGCAAGTGTGGCATAAACAGATAAGTCATGGGGCTACAACAACTGTGGAGCATGAAATATGGGGGCCACAACAACTGTGGAGCATACACTACGTGAGACACAACAATTGTGACACATAGAATACGTGGGGCCACAACAACTGTGGAGTACGTATTAACGCACTCACAGCTGGTATAGAAACCTGTGATGTGATGCGGTAATCGGCAGGGACACACGGCTCAAGGAGACCTGTGTAGCACCCATTTGGTCACGTTAAAGATCAAGTCTATTGAATAAGATTCCAAGTTCAAGTCATGTTTCACGTTATGTTATGTTTAAGTTTACGTTCACGCAATCATGGTAATCCCATAAGACAAGAATATGTTCCAAGTTCATGTTACATTATGTTCCAAGTTCACATTTATGTTATGTCATGCTCAAGTTCATGTTCAAATTGTACATGTTCACGTTCATGTTATGTTTCAAGTCCATGTTATATTTCAAGTTCATGTTCATGTTATGTTTCAAGTCACGTTCATGCTAAGCTTCAGTTTTAGTTTAAGTTATGCCAGTTATGTTATGTTGTATGTCAAGTTATACTATGATTACTTATGATTTGATTATACATTCATGCTTTTACTGCCATGCATGCATCATTAACCTGTGTGGAAGTTTCCTGTTAACTTGCTGAGATTTGTAATCAAATCTCACTGTGGTAGTCCCAACTACCATTCCTCCCGAATGGTAGATTTTGTTACAGGATCTGAAGGAGAATCGAGAATCGACCATCTGGAAACAATCGATTAAGCGATGGTGCGACGTAGATGGTAGTATATAGTAGTTACCTCAAGTTACTACCTGTATTTGTGGAGTTCAATCTTCAGCACTCTTTTGATCACAACTATATGGACTATTATTGTGATCTCAGTTGTTTAGTACGTCATTATGAATGAAGTATTGATGGGAACCAAGATGGGCCTAGTCTTAAAGATCATTTGCAACTTCCAGATGGGCCAAGAAGATCAAGGAGACAATTCAAGGATTGATGCAATCTACTTGGGACAAGTTTAGCAAGAGCCCAACATTCAAGATGGGGCTTGAAGAATGAAGATCCAATTTTAATTCATTTGATTAGCTACGGAAGAGGGCAACGACAAGACTAAAAAGTTTTGAGCTCTTGAAGGGTTTCAACTTAATTAATTCATTTAAAGAACTTATGTTATTAGTTTAGAATAATTGAGTTTATTATGGGAAGCATTGAAGGGGGCCTATGCAAGGGCATGTTGGGAAAGTTATTATTTTATTGAACTAGGGTTAGGGTTACTGTAGCCGAGAGTTACTGTAGCGCGGCACTGTAGCCACGACACTGTTCATCCAGGGGCACTTTTGGAAGGAGAAGGTTTATTTTGGCTACGGTTTCATTAGGTTTTGCTTTAAATACTCTATGTAGCCTCATTCTAATCAGTTTATGAAGTTTATGAAATTTGATGAATTTATTCATTGTGAGTTGAGTTTATCTCCTCTTGTTCTTAATTGAACTTTTGAACTTATCAAAGGTAAATCACAACCTTTGTAGCGTTCCTCCTTTGTAATCTCGGTTCTTGAGACAGGTTCTTCAACGGGTCTAGATTTTAATATAATCTAGGTTCTTGAAACGAGTTCTCTTCGGGTCTAGGTTCTCCATCCATTGACTTGATTTTGGCTTTCTTGGGGAGTTTTCAAATTGATTGTGGGTTCAAGGGATTCCATTCCCGCGGGTTCATATCATTTGGTATTCAGAGCAAGGTTTCCAATCAGGTCTGATTCTATCTTTTTATTTCTTGCATATTTAATTCTAGGACATCATTGTTCGGGTTGCCCAAAAAAAAAAATAGAAACAAAAAGTAGGCTGCCGAAATTCTTAGGATTTTGGGTTTGGTTGAAATTTGCATCACCTAGGGTTTCAAAATTCTAGGGTTTCCTGCATCTCTAAGTTTGTCAATTGCTTGGAGTGTGGTTCCATTGATTCTCTTCTACTTCATTGTCCATGCTTGTGTGTTTGAATTCAATTGTTTGGTTTTCACAATTGAATATTGCTGTTTGTGGTTGAATTAGAGAAAAGAAAAAGAAAGGAAAGGAAAAGAAAAGAAAAAAGAAAAGAAAAATCGAAAAAAAAAAAAACAGAAAGAAGAAGAAGAAAAAGAGAAGGTAATTCAAAGTTGCTACATAGTTTGATGATTGAGCTTTTATCATCATAGGAGCAGATTACATCTTTCTAGTTGGTATCTTATTTTATAATTACTCTTTCCCCCATAAAAATTCCTTGAGTCTCGTGTTATTTTATTCATTCCTTGTTTCTTTGATCTATATTACTGGTTGGAATAATACAAAGTTGTATTGTCTTGATTTAGTTCAACTAGTTCTTAAAGAACTTGAGTGAGAAAACTCTTGAGGTAAAAGGCAAGAGAGTGTGAGACTATTATCTGGAAAAAGCCAATTAAGAGTGAAACACGAGTGGAGTGCCATTATTCGAATGTAAACACGTAAGGGAGTGTGTGAGCTTTTTCACTGACATTCTTTTTGTGCAGCATATTATGATGTCTCATAGAAGTGACTCATCACCAAACGGTGTGGCAGATTACTCATCTTTTGTGTTGCAAGCCATGCAACAACAGTTTGAGCAGTTGAACTTGGTGTTGGGTGAAGTGAGGGATATGATGGATAATCAAGAAGAAGTGATTAGAAATCTGCAAGGTGAGAGAGGTAGGAGGCGACATGAGCCTAGTATTGAGAATGGGTATGAGAAAGAAAAGTATGGTGAGTCTCTTGTTGCTAGGCGTGCACTCAATACACAAAATAAGATGAATGATACAGAGCAGCAGAGTGAGAACGTTTTTCATACTAGATGCCACATCAACAACAAGGTATGTAGTATGGTCACTGATTTGAGGAGTTGTATTAATTTGGCTAGCACTACTTTAGTTGAGAAATTGAATTTACGTACCTTGAAACACCCTAGACCATACATGTTGCAGTGGTTGAGTGATTGTGGTGATGTTAGGGTAAATAAGCAAGTGTTAGTTTCTTTTTCAATTGGGAAATATCAGGATATGGTCCTTTGTGATGTTGTGCCTATGCATGCTGGTCATATTTTGTTAGGGAAGCCATGGCAGTATGATAGGAATGTGATCCATGATGGGTTAAGGAAAATGTACAGTTTTGAAAAGGATGGAAAAACAATCAAACATGCTCCTTTAATTCCAACACATATATCCATGGGGACCAATTGAAATTGAAAAGTGAGGTTACTCAAAAAAGAAAGAGTGAAAATGAGAGTGATCAAAAAAGAAAAAGTGAAAAGGAGATTGAGCAAACAAGCAAGACTGAAAGTGAGAATGAGCTGAAATGCAAGAGTGAAGGTGAGAGTGAAAGTGAGATTGAGCTGAAAAGCAAGAGTGAAGATGAGATTGAGAAGAAAAGAAATACTGAGACCGAAATGGAGAAAGAGAGAAAAATGAGAGAGAAAAAAGAAGAGGGTGAGAATAAGACCTCAAGCACAAGAGAGAATGAGTTGAAAAATAATTGTGAGGTCGAGAGTACAAAAAAAAGATAAAGAAAAAGATAGTGACAGAAAAAAAGAGAGTGAAAAGAAAAAAGAGTGTGAAAGGGAAAAAGAGAGTGAAAAAGAAAAAGAGAGTAGAAAGAAAAGAGAGTGAAAAAGAAAAAGAGAGTAGAAAGAAAAGAGAGTGTGAAGAAAGTGAGAGAAAAAAAAAAAAGAAGTGAGTTTTTATGCTAAGGCAAGTCTTAATCCTAACGAACTTGACGTATGTTTGCCTAGTATTGTTGTCTCTTTGTTGCAGAGATATGAGGTCGTGTTTCCTAGCGGTGTGTTTAGTGGATTACCACCTATTAGGGAGATAGAGCACTATAGGCAAGTCTTAATCTAGGTTCTTGAAACGAGTTCTCTTCGGGTCTAGGTTCTCCATCCATTGACTTGATTTTGGCTTTCTTGGGGAGTTTTCAAATTGACTGTGGGTTCAAGGGATTCCATTCCCACGGGATCATATCAAGTATGTTTTAAGTATTTGGGATATTTCGGTTTGCTGCATAGTATTGCTAAAAAGAAAAAAAAATATCCGCTACGAATATTGCATAATGCTAGATGCATGTTAGGAATATTGCATCTTAAATGTCATGAACGGGGGCAGGTAACCTTGTGTTGCATGTCTCGATGCTTCAAATGTCCGTCCGATCCCAAGCGGAATTTGGGGGCGTCACACCTTTGTCCACTCTTGAGTGAGTAAAAATAGAGTAGTAACCCTTGAGTTGACAAAGAACCATCAACAAGTATCGAATGGATTATTTTTTAAAGAATACCATAGCAAAGTCGTATATGGCACCTAATGATGGTGGGTGTATATGTAATGACGATATGTTACGACAATGAAATGTTATGTTATCAATGCATTGAGTTATGAGTTTGCAAGAAACGTAATTTCAACATGAGTTGTGCTACGGTCACTAATAGATACTCACAATGCAAATGGGGAGCCGTGATGATACCATATGTTATGTTCTGTTAATGATGACTCTAACAAATAAGAAATGTTTTGTTTTTGAAAACAATGAAATACAAAATGCTCTCTGTAAGAAAATGTGTATCAAAGTTTTTTTTAAAGATGTTGAGGAATCTGGATGAGAGACAAATACCGATTTTTCACATACCTGGCATGCATTTCATGTTGATCATTAATCATGCATTATCTCTGTGCAAGTTGGTTACTTAACCTACTGAGATTTCAAGGAATCTCAGTAGGTTAACAAGATATCTTATCTCTGTGCAAGTTAGTTCCACTATCATTCCCCTCGGAATGGTAGAAGCTGTGTTAGGACCACCTGTGATGAACAAGATGGTGATGAACTACACCCCTTGGCTTCAGATGAAAGATGTCGTTAATAATGATGGTCCTGTTCACTATAGAGCATATTAGAGAGATTGTTTTGATCTACCCGTTTATGGAGCCTTGTTGTAGTTCTCTGTAATAAGGAGATTCTATCTCACTCTTTATGTCTGAACTTATATGCCTTACTATTTCAGCCTCTTTAAGTAAGACAACATCTATCTATAGTTAACTTGAATTATTGGGATGTTTAGTTCATTCTAACATAAAATTTTATCAATCAACATTTTTTCGATGTGATTATTGAATATCGCTAGTTGCATACTAGGATGCATTGCATATTAACTGTCATGAACAGGTGTATATAACCATGTGTTGCATGTCCTGATATTCCAAGTCTCCGTTACATCCCAAGCGGAGGTTGGGGGCATCACACTAGAAATTGCATGAATCGAGATTTCAAAATTCTCCTCTTCTGAACTTTCATCTACTCCCACTATCATATAGGTGTATCATAAAACCCTTCTTCCCCCTTTTCATCTATGACAATATCCTCGGCTTGTAAAAGATAAATTCTTGAATTCTTACAAACATGGGTAGGGTTCCATTTTCCTCACAATGATAACATAAGTCTTTCCTTCTCTTCTCAGCCATTTGTGAAGAAGAAACTACTTATTTTGAAAGTCGTTTTTCTGGAGCCTATTTCTCCCATCTCCAACTGCATCTTGAAAAATCTTTTCACCATTTGTCACTATTGGTTGAGGAGCGTCGGTAGTATTTCTAAAGAAGAAACATGGAACCCTTAGAATGTGCATCAACTACCGAAAACTGAACATGGTAACCACAAATAATAAGTATCATTTTCTTATAATAGATGACTTGTTTGATCTATTCCAGGAAGCCTACATATTTTTTAAGATTGACCTTAGGTCTAGGTATCACTAGTTGAGTATTAGGGAGAGTGACGTGTCAAAGATTACCTATAGGATAAGCTGCAAACACTTTGAATTTACAGTGATGTTGTTTGATTTAGTTAATGCCCTGACAACATTCATGGACATCATGAATAGGGTGCTTAGGTCAATCTTAGATACATTCGTTGTGGTGTTCACCGATGATATTTTGGTTTACTCCAAGGACATTGAAGACCATAGGAATCACTTAAGATTAGTATTAGGAAAGTTAAAGGAACTCCAGCTATTCGCCAAACTCAGGAAATTTGAGTTTTGGCAGGGAGAGTTTAAGTTTCTCGATAACGTGATATCTGAGGAAGGAGTCGTGGTGGACCTAAGTAAAGTCAAGGCGATCGTAGACAATGCCTCACGACAATCCATGAGGTTAGGAGTTTCATGGGACTTGCAAGATCTAATAGAAGATTCAAGGAAGGATTTGCTAGACTTTCAAGCCCACTCACGACGTTGATAAGGAAGAACACCAAATTTATATGGAATGAGCAATGCAAATGAAGTTTCAAGAAATTGCAGAGGTTAACCACAACCCCTGTATTGGCATTGTCCCATACAAACCAATGGTGGTTTATAGTGACGTATCCAAGTGTTGACTTGGTTGCATCTTGATGCAATAAGGAAGGGTAGTGGCTTACGCATCACAACAACTTAGGTGTGACGACCAAGACTTTCTAGGCTTTTGTGTAAATTGTTTTTCTTTTTCTTTTATATATATAAGCCCATGAGAGTTTGGGCCCTTGTAGAAAATGGGTTTTGAAGCCCAATTGAACTAGGGCTCACGCCCAACTTAAGCTTTATGCATGATACTTGTCATCCAATGAGGGTTTAGGACTTGATGAATCTAGATGGAAATAAAGGAAGAGAGGTGAGAAGGAGGACGCCAACCATAGGAGGATCTATCACTTTTTGCCATGTATCACACATGCATGTAGATCTTTGCTTGTGGGAAAAAGCCTTTTAACATATGCACTATATGAAAGAGGTTCTAGAAGGAAATTATTAGGTTAAGGACGAGTAGAACCTAGGGAAGGCCAAGGCTCCATGGACGGCAATGTGAAGTGCTTTTTGCCATGTGTCATACATACATAAGAGGTAAATAATAAAGTGTTTTAAAGAAAAAACGATATCAAACCCACAGAGAATAATTATGTTATTGAGTATTGAAATTGACTAAATTAATTACTATTTGGAAAACCAAAATTTGAAGAACGGTTTTTCTACATTAAACTGAAGAAAAGAACATTAAAATTAAGATTTTAAAAATAATAAGAATAGATCTAGATCATTTGATTTTACCTAGCATGATGGGAACCAAGGTGGGCCTAGTCTTAAAGATATGTTGCAAGTTCCAGATGGGCCAAATACAAGTTCAAGGGCTTAAACGATAAAGATTATGCTTTGATTCATTTCATAAGCTATGGAAAGGGCAACAACTTGACTTATAGGCTTTGGACACTTGAAGGCTTTCAACTTATTTAATTAATTTCAAGGACCTATTTTATTTGCTTAGAATAATTGGGTTTATGCCTATGTAAGGGCATGCTGGGAAAGTTATTATTTTATTGAACTAGGGTTAGGGTTACTGTAGCCGAGTTACTGTAGCGCCATACTGTAGCCGCGGCACTGTTCACTCAGGGGTATTTTTGGAAGATGGGGTTTTATTTTATCTAGGGTTTTCATTAGGTTTTTGCTTTAAATACTCTATGTAGTCTCATTCTAATCAGTTTATGAAGTTTATGAAATTTGATGAATTTATTCATTGTGAGTTGAGTTTTACTCCTCTTGTTCTTGATTGAACTTTTGAACTTATCAAAGGTAAATCACAACCTTTGTGGCGTTCCTCCTTTATAATCTGGGTTCTTGAGACGGGTTATTCAACGGGTCTAGATTTTAATATAATCTAGGTTCTTGAAACGAGTTCTCATCGGGTCTAGGTTCTCCATCCATTGACTTGATTTTGGCTTTCTTGGGGAGTTTTCAAATTGATTGTGGGTTCAAGGGATTTCATTCCCGCAGGTTCATATCATTTAGTATCAGAGCCAGATTTCCAATCAGGTCTGATTCTATCTTTTAATTTTAGCCTCCTTTAATTTAATTCTAGGGCTTCATTGTTCTAGGGTTGCCAAAAAAATATATATATATAAACAAAAAATAGGCTGCCGAAATTCTTAGGATTTTGGGTTTAGCTGAAATTTGCATCACCTAGGGTTTCAAAATTCTAGAGTTTCCTGCATCTCTAAGTTTGTCAATTGCTTGGAGTGTGGTTCCATTGATTCTCTTGTACTTCATTGTCCATGCTTGTGTGTTTGAATTCAATTGTAAGGTTTTCACAATTGAATATTGCTGTTTGTAGTTGAATTAGAGAAAAGAAAAAGAAAGGAAAGGAAAGGAAAGGAAAGGAAAAGAAAAGAAAAGAAAAGAAAGGAAAGAAAAGAAAAGAAAATTCGAAAAAAAAAAAAACAAAGAAGAAGAAGAAGAAAAGAGAAGGTAGGATATTCAAAGTTGCTACATAGTTACAACAAAGAGAAAGAAAGTATTTGTTGATTGAGTTATTATCATCATAGGAGCTGAATACAACTTGCTAGTTGGTGTCTTGTTTTATAATTACTCTTTCCCTCATATAAATTCCTTGACTCTCGTGTCATTTTATTTATTCATTGTTTCTTTCATCTATATTACTGGTTGGAATAATACAAGGTTGTATTATCTTGATTTAGTTCAACTAGTTTTGAAAGAACTTGAGTGAGAAAACTTTTGAGGTAAAAGGCAAGAGAGTGTGAGACTATTATCGGGAAAAAGCCAATTAAGAGTGAAACACGAGTGGAGTGCCATTATTCGAGTGTAAACACGTAAGGGAGTGGTAAGGTTTTCCACTAACATTGTTTTTGTGCAGCATATTATGATGTCTCATAGAAGTGACTTTTCACCAAAGGGGATGGCAAATAATTCATCCTTTGTGTTGCAAGCCAGGCAACAACAGTTTGAGTGGTTGAACTTGGTGTTAGGTGAAGTGAGGGAAAGTATGGATAATCAAGAAGCAGTGATTAGAAATTTGCAAGGTGAGAGAGATAGAAGGCATGGAGGATGCCTTAGGGCAAACTTAGGGGGTCGAGATAGAGTAGATAGGAACTTTGGGAGCATCAAAATGAAAATACCATTATTCCAAGGTAGAACTGACCCTGAAGTTTATTTAGAGTGGGAGAAAAGAATAGAGTTGGTGTTTGATTGTCATAATTATTCTGAAGAGAAGAAGGTGAAGTTGGCTGTAATTGAGTTCACTGATTATGCGATTATTTGGTGGGATGAATTAGTATCCAGTAGGAGGAAGAATCTTGAGAGGCCTGTAGAAACATGGAGAGAGTTGAAAGCTATCATGAGGCGGAGATTTGTACCTAGCCACTACTATAGAGACCTCTACCAAAAACTACAAAATCTTATACAAGGGTCTAGGAGTGTAGAGGATTACCATAAGGAGATGGAGGTGGCTATGATTCGGGCCAATGTAGTAGAGGATCGGGAGGCCACGATGACAAGATTTTTGAGTGGGTTGAATAGGGAGATAGCCAATGTAGTTGAGTTGCAACATTATAAGGAGGTTGAAGATATGGTGCACATGGCTATGAAGGTGGAGAGACGGCTAAAAGGAAGGGGTACATCAAGGTATACTTCAGTTTCTAGTACTCCTTGGAAGCCAAAGTGGGACAAAAATGATCAAGCTGTATCAAAGGGGAAGACCGAACCACCAAAGGGAAAAGATTTGGGTGAGGCTGAAATCTCAAGAAAAATAGAGAATGAGTTGAAAAACAATTGTGAGGCCGAAAGTTCAAAAAAAGAGGAGACTGAAAGAAAAACAGAGAGTGAAAAGAACAAAGAGAGTGAGAGGAAAAAAGAGAATGAAGCCGAAACATCAAAAGAAAGAGAGGGAGAAAAAGAAAATAGAGAGGTGGTTGAGAGTCAAGAAAAAAGAGTGGAGCCACAAGAGGAAAAAGAAAGAGAGATTGTAGAGAGAAATAAAAAGACAAAAGTGAGTTTTTATGCTAAGGCAAGCTTTTATGCTAACGAATTTAACGACTCTTTGCCTAGTGTTGTTGTTAATTTGTTGCAGGGATATGAGGTCATGTTTCCTAGTGGTGTATTTTGTGGACTGCCACCTATTAGGGAGATAGAGCACTACATTGATTTTGTGCCAGGTGCGACAATTCATAACCGACCTTTCTTGGAAAAACATGAGTCATTGACACACTTAAAGGAACAAGGTAAGTTGTTGACTAGAATGCATGCTAAGCGGGAGGATTGTATTGAGGCTTTTTCTCATGTATTCAAATACACAAAAGGTATGGAAAATTTTGTTGTTGACGCTTTAACAAGAATGTATGTCCTTGTCTTCATTTTAGATGCAAAACTGTTGAGACTTGAATATGATAAGGAATTGAATGCTAATGATGATGACTTTGCTATTGTGTATGGAACATGTGAGAAAGCATCTTTTGGTAAGTTCTATAAACTAGATTGGTACTTGTTTAGAAAGAATAGATTTTGTGTGCCTACTAGTTTTATGCGTAAGTTGCTTGTGTGTGATGGATATGGTGGTTTGTTGGGTAACCATGGTGTAAGGAAGACTTTTGTTGTGTTGCATGAACGTTTGTGGGATTATAATTTGCCTTTCAATGACGTGTTGCATGAACGTTTGTGGGACTATCATTTGCCCTTCATTAAGTTTGCATATATTTGGAGTAGTCATTCTGGTGTCAAGAAAATATTAGACATTTTGCATGAACATTTATGTTGGTCTAAGATGAAGAGAGATGTCAATTGTATTTGTGGCAGGTGCATTACATGCAGAAAGGCCAAATTTATACTTTTGCCACAAAGGTTGCATACGCCCTTACCTATTCCTAGTGAGTCATGTGTAGACATATCTATGGACTTTGTTTTGGGGCTGCCTAGGAAAGAAAGGAGTAGAAATTCTATTTTTGTGGTTATGGATGGATTTATTGAGTTTGCATATAACAGGACCATGCATACTACCACTTTATATTCTACTTTTGAAATTGTTTATAGACTTAATCTATTTACTCCTTTAGATTTAGTGTCTTTATCTGTTGACAATAGGAGTAGCTTGGATGGATGTTCTCAAATTCTTAAACAAATTAATGACAAATGCATATGAAATCAATGATAATGTTACTAACATTTTTCCCTTTGATCCAGGTGGAGATTCGAGGTCGAATCCTTTCGAAGAGAGGGAGAATGATGGGAACGAAGGTGGGCCTAGTCTTAAAGATATGTTGCAAGTTCCAGATGGGCCAAATACAAGTTCAAGGGCTTAAACGATGAAGATTATGCTTTGATTCATTTCATAAGCTATGGAAAGGGCAACAACTTGACTTATAGGCTTTGGACACTTGAAGACTTTCAACTTATTTAATTAATTTCAAGGACCTATTTTATTTGCTTAGAATAATTGGGTTTATGCCTATGTAAGGGCATGTTGGGAAAGTTATTATTTTATTGAACTAGGGTACTGTAGCTGAGTTACTGTAGTGCCGTACTGTAGCCGTGGCACTGTTCACTCAGGGGTATTTTTGGAAGATGGGTTTTTATTTTATCTAGGGTTTTCATTAGGTTTTTGCTTTATATACTCTATGTAGCCTCATTCTAATCAGTTTATGAAGATTATGAAATTTGATGAATTTATTCATTGTGAGTTGAGTTTTACTCCTCTTGTTCTTGATTGAACTTTTGAACTTATCAAAGGTAAATCACAACCTTTGTGACGTTCCTCCTTTATAATCTGGGTTCTTGAGACGGGTTCTTCAACGGGTCTAGATTTTAATATAATCTAGGTTCTTGAAACGAGTTCTCATCGGGTCTAGGTTCTCCATCCATTGACTTGATTTTGGCTTTCTTGGAGAGTTTTCAAATTGATTGTGGGTTCAAGGGATTTCATTCCCGCGGGTTCATATCATAGCAAATCTTACACAATCTATTCTTCATTGTTATAGAATCCCAATTATCCCAAGTTGATGATACAAATTCTATAACTATTCAATATTTTCTCTTGAACAATACCAAAAATATCTCCAACTAATAACTCAATATCTCTATGTGAATTTAACTAATTGGAGACTCATTAAGTTCTTTGGGTTTCTCTTGAAAATCACACTAGTCGCGGTAAAGCATCTCTGCTTTCACTCAACTAGTGGTGTTTAATCCTAGAGCTTTAATCACAAATCACCTCTCGGTCTCATTGCAATCCAAAAGATCGAACAATAGTTAGCTAGAAAATTGTAAGCATTAAGAACAAGGAATAAACACTCAATCATGGAAATACAAAAAATAAAATAACTTGGAATATAAACTATGTTCAATGCTAGGCTACATAAAAGCTCTAGAAAATAAAATTATTTCATAATGAAATTAAAAAGAAAAAGAATAAAACTGGTGTTCTTCGTTGGAGTTAGTTGATGAAGCAGGCGGCTCTCGCCTCTGCTTCCCCAAATCTGCATCCTTGAAAGAAAATTAAATAATAAAATCTGAGCTATTGAAACCTAAACTCAGACTCTCTAAAACCCAAAGCTAAAACTAAGATTAAGAACCAACACTTTCTATTCATCCCACAAGACGGGATTAAATAGATGTCAAAACTCAAATTCGGAAATAGAATAAATACAACTACAATCTAGCCTAAAAATCCCAAAATATCAAAATTATCTAACATGGAAGATTCAGTGATATGCGGCTTGATTTGCAGAGTTTGGGAGGATTTGGTCTCTAATAAATTGATGGCGGAACTCAGAAGGGTAGAAGCGAGTAGATGTCGTATGCGCTAAATATAACTGGTGGGCATGGAGGTCACAAAGGAACGGGCCTCTCCTCGCCTACCGAGTGGAAAGACTCCCATCGAGATGAAAAGCTCCTCATGCCATTTCTAGTTATTGCCCACAATGTCGTTTAGGTTGGTCTTTTAAGTTGGTCATTTAGACTAGTTGCCCAATCTAACCGCCTAGAGCCTTGTCGCCAAGTTTTCACACCTTCTAGCCGCGCCTTTTGGTCGCAAGTCTCCTCGCCTACTGAGAGGTAAGTCTTCTAGCCTTTAGGCGAGAAAGATCTCTTTGCTGCCCATGGGACAAGGCTCCTCGCCCAAATCTCATATGCTTTCTTCAGATCTCCCTGCCTCTCATCGGTTTGGATCCTTAATCTCTTCTTTTGTACCAAAATGCTCTCCTTTTACACTAAATTTTCTCATTCCTTCAAATCCAAGAGAATAAATAAAAATATGTAGAAATAAAATAAAATCATTGAAGGGAAAATGATATTTTTCATAAATAAAATAGTGATAAAATTACATAAAAATAAGACTTACCAAATACCCCTAAACTTAAGCTTTGCTCGCCTTCGAGCACAGAAGAAAACAAACGACAATTAAAACAAGCATTGGTTTGATTTATTAAATTTATTGCCTCAAATATTGTCTAAAGTCTATAATTCAAAGGAAACATTCAAGATCAATCAAGTCCAAATGTTAATTCAAAACTCAATTCCACTGGATTATCCATCCTCACATTCATGCATACCTGATGGGAACCAAGATGGGCCTAGTCTTAAAGATCATTTGCAACTTCCAGATGGGCCAAGAAGATCAAGGAGACAATGCAAGGATTGATGCAATCTACTTGGGGCAAGTTTAGCAAGAGCCCAACATTCAAGATGGGGCTTGAAGGATGAAGATCCAGTTTTAATTCATTTGATTAGCTACGGAAGAGGGCAACGACAAGACTTAAAGGCTTTGAGCTCTTGAAGGGTTTCAACTTATTTAATTCATTTAAAGAACTTATGTTATTAGTTTAGAATAATTGAGTTTATTATGGGACATATTGAAGGGGGCCTATGCAAGGGCATGTTGGGAAAGTTATTATTTTATTGAACTAGGGTTAGGGTTACTGTAGCCGAGAGTTACTGTAGCGCGGCACTGTAGCCGCGACACTGTTCATCCAGGGGCAGTTTTGGAAGGTGGGGGTTTATTTTGTCTAGGGTTTCATTAGGTTTTGCTTTAAATACTCTATGTAGCCTCATTCTAATCAGTAATGAAATTTATGAAATTTGATGAATTTATTCATTTTGAGTTGAGTTTTACTCCTCTTGTTCTTAATTGAACTTTTGAACTTATCAAAGGTAAATCACAACCTTTGTGGCTTTCCTCCTTTGTAATCTGGGTTCTTGAGACGGGTTCTTCAACGGGTCTAGATTTTATTATAATCTAGGTTCTTGAAACGAGTTCTCATCGGGTCTAGGTTCTCCATCCATTGACTTGATTTTGGCTTTCTTGGGGACTTTTCGAATTGATTGTGGGTTCAAGGGAATTCATTCCCGCGGGTTCATATCATTTGGTATTCAGAGCAAGGTTTCCAATCAGGTCTGATTCTATCTTTTATTTCTTGCATATTTAATTCTAGGGCATCATTGTTCTAGGGTTGCCAAACAAAAAAAAAAAAAGAAACAAAAAGTAGGCTGCCGAAATTCTTAGGGTTTTGGGTTTGGCTGAAATTTGCGTCACCTAGGGTTTCAAAATTCTAGGGTTTCCTGCATCTCTAAGTTTGTCAATTGCTTGGAGTGTGATTCCATTGATTCTCTTCTACTTCATTGTCCATGCTTGTGTGTTTGAATTCAATTGAATTAGAGAAAAGAAAAAGAAAGTAAAGGAAAGGAAAGGAAAAGAAAAGAAAAGAAAGGAAAAGAAAAGAAAATTCGAAAAAAAAAAAAAAAAAAAAAAACAGAAAGAAGAAGAAGAAGAAAAGAGAAGGTAGGATATTCAAAGTTCCTACATAGTTACAACAAAGAGAAAGAAAGTATCTGTTGATTGAGTTATTATCATCATAGGAGCTGAATACAACTTGTTAGTTGGTGTCTTGTTTTATAATTACTCTTTCCCTCGTATAAATTTCTTGAGTCTCGTGTCATTTTATTCATTCCTTGTTTCTTTCATCTATATTACTGGTTGGAATAATACAAGGTTGTATTATCTTGATTTAGTTCAACTAGTTCTGAAAGAACTTGAGTGAGAAAACTTTTGAGGTAAAAGGCAAGAGAGTGTGAGGCTATTATCGGGAAAAAGTCAATTAAAAGTGAAACACGAGGGGAGTGACATTATTCGAGTGTAAACACGTAAGGGAGTGTATAAGGTTTTCCACTAACATTGTTTTTGTGCAGCATATTATGATGTCTCATAGAAGTGACTCATCACCAAACGGTGTGGCAGATAACTCATCTTTTGTGTTGCAAGCCATGCAACAACAGTTTGAGCGGTTGAACTTGGTGTTGGGTGAAGTGAGGGATAGGATGGATAATCAAGAAGAAGTGATTAGAAATCTGCAAGGTGAGAGAGGTAGGAGGCGACATGAGCCTAGTATTGAGAATGGGTATGAGAAACAAGACTATGGTGAGTCTCTTGTTGCTAGGCGTGCACTCAATACACAAATTAAGATGAATGATACAGAGCAGCAGAGTGAGAACGTTTTTCATACTAGATGCCACATCAACAACAAGGTATGTAGTATGGTCATTGATTTGAGGAGTTTTATTAATTTGGCTAGCACTACTTTAGTTGAGAAATTGAATTTACGTACCTTGAAACACCCTAGACCATACATGTTGCAGTGGTTGAGTGATTGTGGGGAGGTTTTAGGGTAAATAAGCAAGTGCTAGTTTCTTTTTCAATTGGGAAATATCAGGATATGGTCCTTTGTGATCTTGTGCCTATGCATGCTGGTCATATTTTGTTGGGGAAGCCATAGGAGTTTGATAGGAAGGTGATTCGTGATGGGTTAAGGAACATGTACAGTTTTGAAAATGATGGAAAAACAATCAAACTTGCTCCTTTAACCCCAACACATGTCCATGGGGACCAATTGAAATTGAAAAGTAAGGTTGCTCAAAAAAAGAAAGAGTGAAAATGAGAGTGATCAAAAAAGAAAAAAGTGAAAAGGAGAGTGAGCAAACAAGCAAGAGTGAAAGTGAGAATGAGCTGAAAAGCAAGAGTGAAAGTGAGATTGAGCTGAAAAGTAAGAGTGAAGATGAGATTGAGAATAAAAGAAATAGTGAGACCGAAATGGAGAAAGAAAGAAAAATGAGAGAGAAAAAAGAAGAGAGTGAGAATAAGACCTCAAGCACAAGAGAGAATGAGTTGAAAAATAATTGTGAGGTCGAGAGTACAAAAAAAGATGAAGAAAAAGAGAGTAACAGAAAAAAAGAGGGTGAAAAGAAAAAAGAGTGTGAAAGGGAAAAAGAGAGTGAAAAAGAAAAAGAGAGTAGAAAGAAAAGAGAGTGAAGAAAGTGAGAGAAAAACAAAGAGAAAAGTGAGTTTTTATGCTAAGGCAAGTCTTAATCCTAACAAACTTGACATATGTTTGCCTAGTATTATTGTCTCTTTGTTGCAGGGATATGAGGTCGTGTTTCCTAGCGGTGTGTTTAGTGGATTACCACCTATTAGGGAGATAGAGCACTACATGGATTTTGTGCTAGGTGCGACAATCCCTACCCAACCTTTCTTTGAAGAACATGAGTCCTTGACACACTTGACGGGACAAGGTAAGTTGTTAACTATAATGCGTGCTAAGCGGGAGGATTGTATTGAGACTTTTCCTCATGTATTCAAATACATGCAAGGTATGGAAACTTTTGTGGTTGATGCTTTAGCAAGAAGGTATGTACTTATCTTCATTTTAGATGCAAAATTGTTTAAACTTGAATATGATAAGGAATTGCATGCTAATGATTATGACTTTGCTAGTGTGTATGGAACATGTGAGAAAGTATCGTTTGGTAAGTTCTATAAACTAGATTGGTACTTGTATAGAAAGAATAGATTTTGTATACTTACTAGTTTTATGCGTAACTTGCTTGTGTGTGATGGACATGGTGGTTTGTTGGGTAACCATGGTGTAAGGAAGACTTTTGTTGTATTGCATGAACGTTTGTGGGAATATCATTTGCCTTTCAATGACGTGTTGCATGAACGTTTGTGGAAGTATCAATTGTCATTCATTGAAGTGTTACATGAACGTTTGTGGAAGTATAATTTGTCATTCATTGATGTATTGCACGAACGCTTGTGGGAGTATCATTTGCCATACATTGACGTGTTGCACGATCGTTTGCGGGAGTATCATTTGTATTTCATTGAGTTTGCATATAATTGGAGTGATCATTCTGGTGAAAATAAGATTTCAGACATGTTGCATGAACGTTTATGGGAGTATCATTTGCCATTCATTAACTTGTTGCATGAACGTTTATGGGAGTATCATTTGTCATTCATTGAGTTTGCATATTGGAGTGGTCATTTTGGTTCGAGGAAGACTTTAGATGTGCTTCATGAACATTTGTGGGAGTATTGTTTGCCATTCATTGAGTTTACATATGATTGGAGTGTTCATGCCACTACTAAATTTTCACCAATTGAAATTGTTTATAGACTTAATCAATTTCCTCCTTTAGATTTAAAGTCTTCACCAGATGATGATAAGGGTAGCTTGGATAGACTATTCCAAATTCTTGAACAAATTAATGAAAATGCATATCTAATGGATCTTCAATGTAAGTATCATGTTTCTACTATTTTCAATGTTACTAACCACTTTCCCTTTGATCCAGATGGAGATTCGAGGTCGAATCCTTTTGAGGAGAGGGGGAATGATGGGAACCAAGATGGGCCTAGTCTTAAAGATTATTTGCAACTTCCAAATGGGCCAAGAAGATCAAGGAGACAATGCAAGGATTGATGCAATCTACTTGGGGCAAGTTTAACAAGAGCCCAACATTCAAGATGGGGCTTGAAGGATGAAGATCCAGTTTTAATTCATTTGATTAGCTACGGAAGAGGGTAACGACAAGACTTAAAGGCTTTGAGCTCTTGAAGGGTTTCAACTTATTTAATTCATTTAAAGAACTTATGTTATTAGTTTAGAATAATTGAGTTTATTATGGGACGTATTGAAGGGGGCCTATGCAAGGGCATGTTGGGAAAGTTATTATTTTATTGAACTAGGGTTAGGGTTACTGTAGCCGAGAGTTACTGTAGCGCGGCACTGTAGCCGCGACACTGTTCATCCAGGGGCAGTTTTGGAAGGTGGGGGTTTATTTTGGCTAGGGTTTCATTAGGTTTTGCTTTAAATACTCTATGTAGCCTCATTCTAATCAGTAATGAAATTTATGAAATTTGATGAATTTATTCATTTTGAGTTGAGTTTTACTCCTCTTGTTCTTAATTGAACTTTTGAACTTATCAAAGGTAAATCACAACCTTTGTGGCGTTCCTCCTTTGTAATCTGGGTTCTTGAGACGGGTTCTTCAACGGGTCTAGATTTTATTATAATCTAGGTTCTTGAAACGAGTTCTCATCGGGTCTAGGTTCTCCATCCATTGACTTGATTTTGGCTTTCTTGGGGAGTTTTCGAATTGATTGTGGGTTCAAGGGAATTCATTCCCGCGGGTTCATATCAATACCCATCATTTTCACTTCATCATTAGCTCTCCGCATAGTTTTATGCAAACAAGTAAATAAATAATGGATCACTAAAAACTCCTTAGGCTTGCTTTTCAAATCATTCTCCACTACTGTAGAATATAAACTATCACTAGGGATCAATAGGTCTTTATTAAGCTAGTAATGTAAGGCTAGGGTGAGGGCTAGAAAAAAATGTAGGATTCAAACAAAGCAAGAGAACTTAAGTTTGAACATCAATAGAATAAATAGAGCATCCTCATTTCTAACACAAACATATTTTCTCAGTCATTGTAAATCTCTCAACATACATCTCTTTACTGCACTTCTAAGTATCTCTCTCTTTATCCCTCTATTCAACAGATCGGATTTTTTTTTTTTGAAAATATTCCATACTTTTTCGACTGCCTTTGCGAATGACTCTCGTCAGCCTTTTGTTGTTGGCCACACACAGTAAAGGAGTTGACTTTTAGCACCTCCAAACTTATGATTTTGATAATATTTCTATAATTACTTGGCTACACACAGTAAAGGAGTTGATTTTGTATAAACTTAATTCTCTTGAAAGGTAAGGAAATCAGTGTTTAAGCTCAAATAGGGTAGGGAATATGAGGTTTACAAGAAATAAAAATATAAGGCCAAATATATTTCAATAAAGCTCAAATGAGTGATTAGAGATAAAGATAATAAACAGGTAAGTTTGAAAGGCTCAATCGGTCCAAAGAATCCCTTAATCATTTCCTCAGTAATATTCTATCTAGGATTTCACCTCGAGTGTAATCAAACAAGTTCTAGAGTAAGTTGAGACCATACAAATTCACAAAATTCACATAAAATTTCTTTAGGTACTCAAAACAATTAATGATCATAAGAGGCATTTATTGAAAATAGGAAATATCAAATTAAGCAAGAACATGTAAAGAATTAACAACTAGACTAAAGCAATGAGAATTTTTCCTAAAAATTATATCATCATCATCGTCGTCATCATTATTATTATTATTATTATTATTATTATTATTATTCTTATTATTATTATTTTATAAAATAAGAAAATAATATCCTTTCCCCCCAAACTTAAATATCACATTGTCCTCCATTGGAAAAATGAAGAAATTAAAGCAAAAAATGAAAGAAGGTAAGAGATGTTCCACTGATTTTTATTTATTTTTTGGTCTTCCAATTGAATATTTTCCTTGAAGGTGCAGCCATGTGATCTCCTCAGCCTCTTCATTCCTTAAATCTGATGGAAGCGATTTGAGTTCAAGCTTGGGTGGTTCCTTACTTGGTAACTTTGGAAATTCGACTTCATAAGTCTTGTTAGCCATGACCATGTCTCGGTCGCTTATTAGAAAACAAGAATGTGCCTTAGAAGGGAATTCCATAGATTTAAATATGTCATAAGTGACCTGCTCCTCGCGGACCCTCAAAATGACTTTCCCTTTCTGGATATCAATTAAAGTTCTCCTCGTCACAAGGAAAGGTTGGCCATGTATCAAAGGGATCTCCTCGTCCTCCTCCATTTCGATTATAATGAAGTTGGTCAGGAAAATGAACTTATCAACTTTCACCAGTACGTCCACTCGGGTATTTAATGGATCTGTCTACCAACTGTAGAGAGATGGTGGTCAGTTTTGCTTCTCCAAGGCCTAGTTCCTTAGGTGGCAACTTCTTTTGTACAATTGCACTACTCTCCTCGGTCGCCAACTGTAGAGAAAACTGATTATCAATTTTAGTTTTTCTTAATGTATGTGGAAAATGAATTAGTGGATCATAAGTTAAAGGAGAATAAGTTTCAGAAATAAACTCCCTGGATTTCTTGGGATTTGCAACCCCTTTACTCTCCTTAGTCGTCTCAGCTTGCTGGTCGGTCGCCTCCCGATCTGTTTCTTTCACCTCGTACTTAGTTTCCTTCTTCTTGGACTCTACATTTTTGGTAGCTTCTTCATCTCACTTAGTATTTTACCGACTGTGGCTGGTCATATGTCCGCCCACTTCTCAACGTTATGGCTTTGACATGTTCCTTTGAATCGGTCACATTGTTGCTTGGTAAAGTCCCTATTGTGCTCTTGGTAAGCATGTTTGAGACCTGACCGATTTGTGCCTCTAGATTCCAGATTGAAGCTGAGTTGTTTTGGATCACCAAATCAGCCTTTAGTCTTTTTCATGTACTGCATGATCATATCTTAAAGTGTCAGCTTCTTCTCTTTCTGTGGAAATTGTTGAGGTGGTCTAGCCGGCACTTGCTTATTGTTCCATGAAAAATTAGGGCGATTTCTCCATCTAGGATTGAACGTGTTTGAATAAGGATTATTTCGACGTTGGAAATTGGACATGTAATGGGTTGTTCATAACTTGGTTGGGCAAAAGTATTCCCACTTGGCAATCTACACTTGAATGATTCCTGCGCAATGATCACAAAGAGCATTAGTTTGAATAGCATTAATGTTCATCTTACCTATTTGTTTTGATAGATTTGACATTTGCACTGCCAATGTGGTGATAACATAATCTCTGAACACCTTGTACTCCTGATCGGCCATATTAAATTTGGAGGCAACCTTTTTCTTCTTTGCTTTATTGTACGCCTTGTTCTCTCTTTCTTTTAAATAAAATAAAATAAAATCTAAAGTAGTAAAAATCTAGTTGGTATCAATATCAAAAATAAATAACTATTCCCTGGCAACTGCGGCAAAAACTTGTTCGCATAAAAATATATATGCAAGTGCACTGAATCGTAACAAGTAGTAAAATGTTTTAAAGAAAAATGGATATCGAACCCACAAGGAATAATTGTGCTATTGAGTATTGAAATTGACTAAATTAATTACTATTTGAAAAACCAAAAATTGAAAACCGATTTATCTAAATTAAACTGAAGAAAAGAACATTAAAATTAAGATTTTAAAAATAATAAGAATAGATCTAGAGCATTTGATTTCACCTATTAAATTCCACACAATTTATTCTTCCTTGTTATAGAATCTCAATTATCCCAAGTTGATGATAAAAAATTCCTTAACTATTCAATATTTTCTCTCAAAAAATACCAAAAATATCTCATACTAATAACTTCATATCTCTATGTGAATTTAACTAATTGGAGACTCATTAAGTTTTTCGGATTTTTATTGAGAATTACACTAGTCGTGGTAAAGCATCTCTATTTTCACTCAACTAATGGTGTTTAATCCTAAAGCTTTAATCACAAATCTTCTCTCGGTCTTATTGCAATCCAAAAGATTGAACAATAGTAAGCTAGAAAATTGTAAGCATTAAGAACAAGGAATAAACACTCAATCATAGAAATTTTGAAAATAAAATAACTTGGAATATAAACTGTGTGTTCAATGCTAGGCTACGTCAAAGCTCTAGAAAATAGAATTAGTTTATAATGAAATTAAAAAGAAAAAGAATAAAACTGGTGTTATTCATTGGAGTTAATTGATGAAGCATGCGGCTCTCGCGTCTGCTTCCCCGGATCTGCCTCCTTGAAAAAAACTTAAATAATAAGCTCTGAACTATAGAAACCTAAACCCAGACTCCCTAAAACTCAAAACTAAAACTAAGATTAAGAACCAAGACTCTCTATTCACCCCACAAGACAAGATTAAATAGATGTCAAAACTCAAATCTAGAAACAAAATAAATGCAGCTACAATCTAACCTAAAAATCTAGAAAATAGTTTCTAAAGATAGATATTAACATAAAAGGAAATAATCCCAAGAATATCGAAATTATCTAAAATAGAAGATTTAGTGATATGAGGCTTGATTTGTGGAGTTCAGGAGGAGTTGGTCACCAATAGATTGATTGCGGAACTCAGAAGGGTAGAGGCGAGTATATGCCGAGCCTTTCCTTGCCTACCGAGTGGAAAGAGTCTCCTCACATTTGGGCAAGAAAGATCTCTTTCCTACCCACGGGACAAGGCTCCTCGCCCAAATCTGATCGGCTCTCTTCAGATCTCGCTGCCTCTCATCGGTCTTGATCCGTAGTCTCTTATTTTGTACCAAAATGCTCTCATTTTGCACTAAATCTTCTCATTACTTCAAATCCAATAAAATAAAAAAATAAGATCAATAGTATTAGAGGAAAAATGATATTTTCATAAATAAAAAAGATAAAAATCTCATAAAAATAACACTTATCAATAGGTAAAAAGTTTTATTGGGAAAGAGCAAGATCAGGTTGGAAGGAAGGTTACATGCCTAAGGGCTTTTAGAAGAATATTTTGTATAAGAACACTTGAAGGTGGATGGCTAGGGCATGGTTCCTTGTGCAAAAAGGGACCAATCACATGCTTGTCCAAAGGTATGGTGAAAAAAAGATCTCCTAGGGAAGAGAAGGGTATGACAGCCCATGCACTTACACACACTCCTCATATGCCACTTGGCACCCATGCACACATGTAAGAGACTGAGGAGGATTAGAGTTGATAAAAGACCTTATAGCCACTAGATATATTGAACCAAGACTTGAAATGGAGGGTAAAAGAGGAAGTGAGTTCGGTTTTTGGAGGAAGGAGGCGCCACATGTAGGAAAGGATGCTTTTGGTTCCCAACACAATCAAATGATGAGTTATGGGAAGAGGTCATAGGGCTACACGCCACGTCGCATCCATGAATGAGCTTGATTCATGCAAGAATGATATGAACCCGCGGGAATGAAATCCCTTGAACCCACAGTCAATTTGAAAACTCCCCAAGAAGCCAAAATCAAGTCAATGGATGGAGAACCTAGACCCGATGAGAACACGTTTCAAGAACCTAGATTATATTAAAATCTAGACCCGTTGAAGAACCCATCTCAAGAACCCAGATTACAAAGGAGGAACGCCACAAAGGTTGTGATTTACCTTTGATAAGTTCAAAAGTTCAATTAAGAACAAGAGGAGATAAACTCATCTCACAATGAATAAATTTATCAAATTTCATAAACTTCATAAACTGATTAGAATGAGGCTACATAGAGTATTTAAAGCAAAACCTAATGAAACCCTAGCCAAAATAAACCCTCATCTTCCAAAAGTGCCCCTGGATGAACAGTGCCGCGGCTACAGTGCCACGCTACAGTAACTCGACTACAGTAACCCTAACCCTAGTTCAATAAAATAATAAATTTCACAACATGCCCTTGCATAGAGCTCAAAGCCCTTGCATAGAGCTCCCCTTCAATGCTTCCCATAATAAATTCAATTATTCTAAACTAATAACATAAGTTCTTTAAATGAATTAAATAAGTTGAAACCCTTCAAGAGCTCAAAGCCTTTAAGTCTTGTCGTTGCCCCCTTCCGTAGCTAGTCAAATGAGTTAAAACTGGATCTTCATCCTTCAAGCCTCATCTTGAATGTTGGGCTCTTGCTAAACTTGTCCCAAGTAGATTGCATCAATCCTTGCATTGTCTCCTTGATCTTTTTGGTCCATCTGGAAGTTGCAAATGATCTTTAAGACTAGGCCCATCTTAGTTCCCATCAAAGAAGCTTTTTTGAGTGTCAATAAAAAGGAAGGAGCCGAAAACCCTGAGACCTTTGGCCATTTTATGTATTCTATTGAGGGTTTCGGTCACCACATATTTCCTCCAAGTTTCCATCACTTTCTCACCAACTAAACACTCACCTCAATGTTCTCTTCTCACCCAAACATTCTTTTAAGGATAGGCAAAGTGAGGATACTTTCAAGAAGAGAAACTAAGGAGGTAAGAAGCCAACTTCTCTTTTGTTCTACACACACGCGCGCACGGCTTCAAGAATGAAGAGAAGTTTCGGTTTGAGCCAAGTTCATCGAGAACTTATGCTAACTTATACACATTTGAGCTAGAGGAGATAGCTTGTATCTTTGGAAGATTTTCACATAAAACAACAACCTCACATACACGACTAGGTTAGGGTTTTCTTCAAAGAAAGATATATGTAACCCTACTTCTTTTAAGCCTTAAAGCATGGTGTTTTGAGGTAAGAGAGACACGACACTAGTGAATTGTAGCTAGGGTTTTGTTGAAGATAAGTTTTGGATTCAAGGGGGAAGGGTCCAAAAACTTGGAGCTTTTTCTTGGAAAGAAAAAGGTGTAAGGAGCACCATACTTGAACACATGGGTTAGGGTTTTTCTTGAACAATGATCCTAATTATTATTACATGTGATTTTTCAGCTTGCTTGCCATAGATACATATTTCAAATTTTTGTAAGTACACCTCTAACTTGTACTTGGATATTGTATTCATATGGCTTGTGAACTTGTTGGTTGTCTCGGTTTTATATGGTCATTTGTGATATTATGATATTATTGTTCTTCCATGTGCTATGAACATCTCTTGATATGATTATTTTAAAGCATGATTAAAATGGTTTATGGAAGATGTGTATGATGTGGAAGGACATGGAGTAAGAAGTCATGCTAGGGTTTTGGGTTGTTCTATGTTGTTTGAACATGAATGTTGTCATTTCACCATTTTGGTATGGGACTAAGTTCATGAAAATATCACCCATAACTACAAGAAAATGTTTCGGCACTCGTGAGGTTTCTTTATTAAAACCCTTGCTCAATACATTAGAAGATTCTAAGTTCATGAAAATTGATTGGAATCCATGTTTCCCTGTATAAGAGTTTTCGGCCAACCTTGTAGATGAAGTGAGATTATTGGTGCTTTGAAATTTATGTGATCAGAATGATGTTTGGTTATGTCATGGTTTGTATGTTTCGGCCCTTACATGATTATTATGGGAGTGTATGGCTTTAATTGATATGAATGCCTTTGAATAATTATGAAGAAACATGTTCGCATGTTCTAATATTTTCAAGTTGAAACGCGATATGTATTTCATGCATGAATGCTTTATGGTTGTGATGATGAAGCATTTCGGCATCTCATGATTATGATGAAGCATTTCGGCATTTCATGTGTCTCATGAAAGCTCAAAGATTTATTGTCATGTCATATGCATTGGGATTGTGAAAACCTTTTTTGAAAGGGAAAGAGCCTTTTTAAAAGTAAAGTTTTTATCATGACCCCAAATACACGGACGAGAGAATTTCCTAGTGGAATTCCTCCATCCTCTCAGGAGTGTTTAAACTAAAGGGATACTCCTAGGTCGACGAAGTAGTGTCGACAGATCTCGAATAGTTCCTAAAAGAAAAGGACACCAGAGCCAGATCGCACTTAAAGCAAGTGGGTGCACCTATGGTGAACGCAAAATGCGAGCTACCATATATGAAAGTCAAGATGTAGTCACCTTGGCCAAAATGGCCAATGGTTTATGCGGTAACCAGCGGGGAACACACGGTGCATAGGGGAGCCGTGAGGAATCCAATGTTATGTTATAAGTCAAGATAGGTCGCGAGCTTATAAGTATGTTAATGAACAAGTATGAAATGATGAAACAATGTTTACGAAAGCAAAAGTTATGAAATGTCATGTTTTTACACGATGTCTTTGAAAGGTCAAGTACATAAGTATAAGTTCATGTCCATGCATTCATTGTTAAGTTTGCTTCATATGCTTATGATATTTGTTGCACGTTATTAGTTTATTTACTAAAATTTCTCGAAATCTCACTGTTGTATTTACCCACTATCATTTCTCACTCGAGATGATAGAAGCTGTGATAAGTTTAATCAACGCAAATGACAAAGTGCAAAAGGACAGTACCTCCTCCAGATAGGATCGTTCCTAAGATGGTTATAGGCTCATCGAAGCCTTCCATTTTGGACCATCTTGAGTCAATTGATAAAGCAATTACTGAGATAATTGAAGACATAGAAAAGTTTAGAAGGTCCCATAATAGGGACAAGGACCTAGCTTTAGAGAAGCGAGTGAGGCCCAAATCTCACTAAAGATCAAGATAATGTTATTGGATCACTTTTGGGAACGGACCCTCTGTTTAGCTTTAAATGTTTTAGTCCCATGTTTTTGGGAGTTCTTTAGAAACTCGTTACAACTATGATGCCTCTTATGAATTATGAAATAGTATTGGGATCTTATGTTTTCGGTACCATGACTAATGTTTCCTTTAAATTGACTTAAGTTGACTTTCTGCTGCGATATTGCATACTATTAGTTTTCATTAGGTGTATTGCATCTTATCTGTCATGTACGAGGGGCAGGTAACCCTGGTATTGCATGTCCCGACGTTCCAGATTTCGTCAAATCCCATGCTGGGGCTGGGGGCGCCACATTAAGGACCATGAAAGGAACTACCCTACCCACAACTTAGAACTAGAGACAGTAGTCTTCACCTTGAAAATTTGTTAAGGAGTCGTGGTCTGTATATACTTGCGAGGTATATACAGATGACAAAAGCTTGAAACATCTCTTCACCTCGAAGAATCTTAACATAAGACAAAGGAGATGGTTAGAAACCATAAGCAACTATCGATGTGAGATCAAATACCATCTAGGGAAAGCTAATTTAGTCACTGATGCTCTAAGTCAAACGTCTTGGATGAAGGATGCAGGTGGATCTTCGGATGTCAACTCTCTCCTCGATGGGATGAGGAAATTACTGGTAGAAAGCTTCGGACAAGAAGAAGCCATTACCTCTATACAAGAGATGAGGGCGATGGACTATGATGAACTAAAGGAGCAATAGAGAAAGGATCCAAAGTTATTGGAAATATGATGAAGCGTCAGGAAAGTGAAGAGACCCTTGCATTTCTGTCTTAGCAAGTAAAGAACTTTACTATGAAGAGGACGAAGGGTAATCCCTATGAGTTTAGGAATTAAGGAAAGATACTAAGCAAAACTCATTCATTGTCATACTCGATACACCCAGAAAGTACAAAAATGTACCGAGATCTGAAAAGGAATTCCTGGTGGGAAGGAATGAAGCAGGACATTGCCCACTTCATTGAAAGATGCTCCATGTGTAGGCAGGTAAAACTCGAGCACCAAAGACCCGCCTAAAGGTTAAAACCTCTACCTATTCCATAATGGAAATGGGATGACATAACCATGGGCTTTGTAGTCAGGTTACCAAGGACCTTAAGTGGAAACAATGCAGTGTGGGTGATAGTAGACCGATTGACCAACATCATCCATTTTATTCTAGTTACTACCACGAATTGCCTAGAGAAGCTAACTGAATTATATGTTAAGGAGATACTTAAGTTACACCACTTACCTAGGAATATAAGTATTGGATCAGGATCCAAGATTTATATCACATTTTTGGAAAAGCCTACAAGCGGTGATGGGCACTAAACTAAGATTTAGTAGTACTTATCACCCGCAAACGGATGGACAATAGGAGCGAACCATCCAAACACTGGTGGATATGTTAATGGCTTGTATGTTAGATTTCAAGAATTCACCTATAATGGGGAATGATTCCAAGCCATCCATATACCACTCAATCAATTTGCTTATAACAATAGTTACCAGGCGACTATTCGAATGGCCCCTTACAAAGCATTGTATGGGAGAAAGTGTAGATCACCTCTATGTTGGGATGAAGTTGAAGATAGTAAGCTCTTTGCACCAGAGCTACTTCAAAAAATGAAGGATCAAGTCAAACTTATATGGGAAAGGATGGCAACAACTCAAAGTAGACGGAAAAGCTATGCCGATATAAGGAGGAGTGAGTTGACCTTCAAAGAGGGTGATTGTGCATATCTCAAGGTGTCACCCATGAAGGGCGTGAAGAGATTTAGGAAGAAGGGAAAATTGAGCCAAAGATATATTGGGCCCTACCAGATAATGGAGAAAGTAGGCCTCGTAGCGTATAGAATCGTATTACCAGAGGAATACCAAAAGGTGCATGACGTGTTTCGTGTCTCTTTGTTGAGGAAGAGTTTTGGAAATCAAGAACCTCGAACAGTTATTCCAAAGGGGATTAAGTTGCAACTAAATCTTACTTATGAGGAAAAGCCAATATGAATCATGGATAGGAAGGAACAACAACTACGGTCCGAAGTCATACCCTTAGTAAAAGTACAATGGGGAGGCCCAAGGAATGAGGAGTTCACATGGGAAAGTGAGAGGGACAGGAGGAAACAGTTTTCCTATTTATTCAAGTTGTAGTAACTAATTTGTAACGCACTAGATGAGGGTAGTTTTGCCATTTTGGAGGTATGAACACGGCTATAAATAACCTTCAAGTTATCCACTCTAGTCATAACACTTAGAGATAAAAAGACTGCACAGAAGGCAACCTTGCCACTAGAGATAATCATATGTTTGTGGATGAATGATTAAAAACAAGAAGACTAATGAAGGAGCATCGATGAAATCAAGAGCATCGAAGAGATGAGAAGGATCATTGGAGGACTAGGACCCTACACAAAGAGATGATAGAACACCATGATGATGTCCTGCGGCCACTAGGATTAAGACGCCCAATTCGAGACCATGAGCTCTAGAGAGGATAAGGGTGTGGTCACATTGGAATCAGGCGGTGCCAAATCTTCCTAGGAAGCAACACTGATTGTGCATTGTAGAGAGCATGGCAGATATGGGACAACACAGGGCGATGAATGAAGGTTCTTTGGACACCAAGCATGATGGGAACCAAGATGGGCCTAGTCTTAAAGATATGTTGCAAGTTCCAGATGGGCCAAATACAAATTCAAGGGCTTAAACGATGAAGATTATGCTTTGATTCATTTCATAAGCTATGGAAAGGGCAACAACTTGACTTATAGGCTTTGGACACTTGAAGTGATGGGAACCAAGATGGACCTAGTCTTAAAGATCATTTGCAACTGCCAGATGGGCCAAGAAGATCAAGGAAACAATGCAAGGATTGATGCAATCCACTTGAGACATGTTTTGCAAGAGCCCAACATTCAAGATGGGGCTTGAAGGATGAAGATCCAGTTTTAATTCATTTGATTAGCTACGGAAGAGGGCAACGACAAGACTTAAAGGCTTTGAGCTCTTGAAGGGTTTCAACTTATTTAATTCATTTAAAGAGCTTATGTTATTAGTTTAGAATAATTGAGTTTATTAAGGGAAGTATTGAAGGGGGCCTATGCAAGGGCATGTTGGGAAAGTTATTATTTTATTGAACTAGGGTTAGGGTTACTGTAGCCGAGAGTTACTGTAGCGCGGCACTGTAGCCGTGACACTGTTCATCCAGGGGCAGTTTTGGAAGGTGGGGGTTTATTTTGTCTAGGGTTTCATTAGGTTTTGCTTTAAATACTCTATGTTGCCTCATTCTAATCAGTTTAATGAAGTTTATGAAATTTGATGAATTTATTCATTGTGAGTTGAGTTTATCTCCTCTTGTTCTTAATTGAACTTTTGAACTTATCAAAGGTAAATCACAACCTTTGTGGCGTTCCTCCTTTGTAATCTGGGTTTTTGAGACGGGTTCTTCAACGGGTCTAGATTTTAATATAATCTAGGTTCTTGAAACGAGTTCTCGTCGGGTCTAGGTTCTCCATCCAATGACTTGATTTTGGCTTTCTTGGGGAGTTTTCAAATTGACTGTGGGTTCAAGGGAATCTCGTTCCCGCGGGTTCATATCATGAAGGCTTTCAACTTATTTAATTAATTTCAAGGACCTATTTTATTTGCTTAGAATAATAATTGGGTTTATGCCTATGTAAGGGCATATTGAGAAAGTTATTATTTTATTGAACTAGGGTTAGGGTTACTGTAGCCGAGTTACTGTAGCACCGTACTGTAGCCGCGGCACTGTTTACTCAGGGGTATTTTTGGAAGATGGGGTTTTATTTTATCTAGGGTTTTCATTAGGTTTTTGCTTTAATTACTCTATGTAGCCTCATTCTAATCAGATTATGAAGTTTATGAAATTTGATGAATTTATTCATTGTGAGTTGAGTTTTTTATTCCTCTTGTTCTTAATTGAACTTTTGAACTTATCAAAGGTAAATCACAACCTTTGTGGCGTTCCTCCTTTGTAATCTGGGTTCTTGAGATGGGTTCTTCAACGGGTCTAGATTTTAATATAATCTAGGTTCTTGAAACGAGATCTCATCGGGTCTAGGTTCTCCATCCATTGACTTGATTTTGGCTTTCTTGGGGAGTTTTCAAATTGACTGTGGGTTCAAGGGATTTATGTTCCCGCGGGTTCATATCATTTGGCATTCAGAGCAAGGTTTCCAATCAGGTCTGATTCTATCTTTTAATTCTTGCATCCTTAAATTAATTCTAGGGCTTCATTGTTCTAGGGTTTCCAAAAAAAAAAAAATAGAAACAAAAAGTAGGCTGCCGAAATTGTTAGGGTTTTGGGTTTGGCTGAAATTTGCATCACCTAGGGTTTCAAAATTCTAGAGTTTCCTGCATCTCTAAGTTTATCTGTTGCTTGGAGTGTTGTTCCATTGATTCTCTTCTACATCATTGTCGTACTTGAATTCAATTGCTTGATTTTTACAATTGAATATTGCTATTTGTGATTGAATTAGAGAAAATAAAAGAAAAGAAAAGAAAGGAAAAGAAAAAAAAAAGAAAAGAAAAAATAATTCGAAAAAAAAAAAAAAAAAAAGAAGAAGAGGAAGAAGAAGAAGAAAAGAGAAGGTAGCATATCCAAATTTGCTACATAGTTTCAACAAAGAGAAAGAAAGTATTTGTTGATTGAGCTTTTATCATCATAGGAGCTGATTACATCTTTCTAGTTGGTATCTTCTTTTATAATTACTCTTTCCCCTCATATAAATTCCTTGAGTCTCGTGTCATTTTATTCATTCCTTATTTCTTTGATCTATATTGCTGGTTGTGGAGTGTAAACACGACTAGAGTGCCATTATTCGAGTGTAAACACGTAAGGGAGTGTGTGAGGTTTTCCACTAACATTCTTTTTGTGCAGCATATTATGATGTCTCATAGAAGTGACTCATCACCAAACGGTGTGGCAGATAACTCATCTTTTCTGTTGCAAGCCATGCAACAACAGTTTGAGCGGTTGAACTTGGTGTTGGGTGAAGTGAGAGATAGGATGGATAATCAAGAAGAAGTGATTAGAAATCTGTAAGGTGAGAGAGGTTGGAGGCGACATGAGCGTAGTATTGAGAATGGACTCAATACACAAATTAAAATGAATGATAGAGAGCAGCAGAGTGAGAACGTTTTTCATACTAGATGCCACATCAACAATAAGGTATGTAGTATGGTCATTGATTTGAGGAGTTGTATTAATTTGGCTAGCACTACTTTAGTTGAGAAATTGAATTTACGTACCTTGAAACACCCTAGACCATACATGTTGCAATGGTTGAGTGATTGTGGGGAGGTTAGGGTAAATAAGCAAGTGCTAGTTTCTTTTTCAATTGGAAAATATCAGGATATGGTCCTTTGTGATGTTGTGCCTATGCATGCTGGTCATATTTTGTTAGGGAAGCCATGGCAGTATGATAGGAATGTGATCCATGATGGGTTAAGGAACATGTACAGTTTTGAAAATGATGGAAAAACAATCAAACTTGCTCTTTTAACTCCAACACATGTCCATGGGGACCAATTGAAATTGAAAAGTGAGGTTGCTCAAAAAAGAAAGAGTGATCAAAAAAGAAAAAGTGAAAAGGAGATTGAGCAAACAAGCAAGAGTGAAAGTGAGAATGAGCTGAAAAGCAAGAGTGAAGGTGAGAGTGAAAGTGAGAATGAGCTGAAAAGCAAGAGTGAAGGTGAGAGTGAAAGTGAGATTGAGCTGAAAAGCAAGAGTGAAGATGAGATTGAGAAGAAAAGAAATAGTGAGACCGAAATGGAGAAAGAGAAAAAAATGAGAGAGAAAAAAGAAGAGGGTGAGAATAAGACCTCAAGCACAAGGGAGAATGAGTTGAAAAAAAATTGTGAGGTCGAGAGTACAAAAAAAGAGAGTGACAGAAAAAAAGAGAGTGAAAAGAAAAAAGAGTGTGAAAGGAAAAAAGAGAGTGAAAAAGAAAAAGAGAGTGGAAAGAAAAGAGAGTGTGAAGAAAGTGAGAGAAAAACAAAGAGAAAAGTGAGTTTTTATGCTAAGGCAAGTCTTAATCCTAACGAACTTGACGTATGTTTGTCTAGTATTGTTGTCTCTTTGTTGCAGGGATATGAGGTCGTATTTCCAAGTGGTGTATTTAGTGGATTGCCACCCATTAGGGAGATAGAGCACTACATTGATTTTGTGCCAGGTGCAACAATTCCTAACCGAGCTTTTTTGGAAGAACATGATATGAACCCGTGGGAATGAAATCCCTTGAACCCAAAGTCAATTTGAAAACTCCCCAAGAAAGCCAAAAATCAAGTCAATGGATGGAGAACCTAGACCCGATGAGAACTCGTTTCAAGAACCTAGATTATATTAAAATCTAGACCCGTTGAAGAACCCGTCTCAAGAACCCAGATTATAAAGGAGGAACGCCACAAATGTTGTGATTTACCTTTGATAAGTTCAAAAGTTCAATTAAGAACAAGAGGAGTAAAACTCAACTCACAATGAATAAATTCATCTAATTTCATAAACTTAATTATCTGATTAGAATGAGGCTACATAGAGTATTTAAAGCAAAACCTAATGAAACCCTAGCCAAAATAAACCCCTACCTTCCAAAAGTGCCCCTGGATGAACAGTGTCGCGGCTACAGTGCCGCGCTACAGTAACCCTAACCCTAGTTCAATAAAATAATAACTTTCCCAACATGCCCTTGCATAGGCCCCCTTCAATACTTCCCATAATAAAATCAATTATTCTAAACTAATAACATAAGTTCTTTAAATGAATTAAATAAGTTGAAACCCTTCAAGAGCTCAAAGCCTTTAAGTCTTGTCGTTGCCCTCTTCCGTAGCTAATCAAATGAATTAAAACTGGATCTTCATCCTTCAAGCCCCATCTTGAATGTTGGGCTCTTGCTAAACTTGCCCCAAGTAGATTGCATCAATCTTTGCATTGTCTCCTTGATCTTCTTGGCCCATCTGGAAGTTGGAAATGATCTTTAAGACTAGGCCCATCTTGGTTCCCATCATTCCCCCTCTCCTCAAAAGGATTCGACCTCGAATCTCCACCTGGATCAAAGGGAAAGTGGTTAGTAACATTGAAAATAGTAGAAACATGATACTTACCTTGAAGATCCATTAGATATGCATTTTCATTAATTTGTTCAAGAATTTGGAATAGTCCATCCAAGCTACCCATATCATCAACTGGTGAAGACTTTAAATCTAAAGGAGGAAATTGATTAAGTCTATAAACAATTTCAATTGGTGAAAATTTAGTAGTGGCATGAACACTCCAATCATATGTAAACTCAATGAATGACAAACAATACTCTCACAAATGTTCATGAAGCACATCTAAAGTCTTCCTCGAACCAAAATGACCACTCCAATATGCAAACTCAATGAATGGCAAATGATACTCCCATAAACGTTCCTGCAACAAGTCAACGAATGGCAAATGATACTCCCATAAACGTTCATGCAACATGTCTGAAGTCTTATTTTCACCAGAATGGCCACTCCAATTATATGCAAACTCAACGAAATACAAATAATACTTCCGCAAACGTTCATGCAACAAGTCAATGAATGGCAAATGATACTCCCATAAACGTTCATGCAACATGTCTGAAATCTTATTTTCACCAGAATGACCACTCCAATTATATGCAAACTCAATGAAATACAAATGATACTCCCGCAAACGATCGTGCAACACGTCAATGTATGACAAATGATGCTTCCACAAACGTTCAAGTAATACGTCAATGAATGACAATTGATACTTCCACAAACGTTCATGCAACACGTCATTGAAAGGCAAATGATATGCCCACAAACGTTCATGCAACACAACAAAAGTCTTCCTTGCACCATGGTTACCCAACAAACCACCATGTCCATCACACACAAGCAAGTTACGCATAAAACTAGTAGGTATACAAAATCTATTCTTTCTATATGAGTACCAATCTAATTTATCGAACTTACCAAACGATACTTTCTCACATGTTCCATACACACTAGCAAAGTCATAATCATTAGCATGCAATTCCTTATCATATTCAAGTTTAAACAATTTTGCATCTAAAATGAAGATAAGTACATACCTTCTTGCTAAAGCATCAACCACAAAAGTTTTCATACCTTGTGTGTATTTGAATACATGAGGAAAAGTCTCAATACAATCCTCCCGCTTAGCACGCATTATAGTTAACAACTTACCTTGTCCTTTCAAGTGTGTCAAGGACTCATGTTCTTCAAAGAAAGGTTGGGTAGGGATTGTCGCACCTAGCATAAAATCCATTTAGTGCTCTATCTCCCTAATAGGTGGTAATCCACTAAACACACCGCTAGGAAACACGACCTCATATCCCTACAACAAAGAGACAACAATACTAGGCAAACATACGTCAAGTTCGTTAGGATTAAGACTTGCCTTAGCATAAAAACTCACTTTTCTCTTCGTTTTTCTCTCACTTTCTTCACACTCTCTTTTCTTTCTACTCTCTTTTTCTTTTTCACTCTCTTTTTCCCTTTCACACTCTTTTTTCTTTTCACTCTTTTTTTTTCTGTCACTCTCTTTTTCTTCATCTTTTTTTGTACTCTCGACCACACAATTATTTTTCAACTCATTCTCTCTTGTGCTTGAGGTCTTATTCTCACCCTCTTCTTTTTTCTCTCTCATTTTTCTCTCTTTCTCCATTTCGGTCTCACTATTTCTTTTCTTCTCAATCTCACTTTCACTCTCACCTTCACTCTTCCTTTTCAGCTCATTCTCACTTTCACTCTTGCTTGTTTGCTCAATCTCCTTTTCACTTTTTCTTTTTTGATCACTCTTTCTTTTTTGAGCAACCTCACTTTTCAATTTCAATTGGTCCCCATGGACATGTGTTGGAGTTAAATGAGCAAGTTTTATTGTTTTTCCATCATTTTCAAAACTATACATGTTCCTTAACCCATCATGGATCACATTCCTATCATACTGCCATGACTTCCCTAACAAAATATGACCAGCATGCATATAGGCACAACATCACAAAGGACCATATCCTGATATTTCCCAATTGAAAAAGAAACTAACACTTGCTTATTTACCCTAAACTCCCCACAATCACTCAACCACTGCAACATGTATGGTCTAGGGTGTTTCAAGGTACGAAAATTTAATTTCTCAACTAAAGTAGTGCTAGCCAAATTAATACAACTCCTCAAAAAGAAGAAGAAGAAGAAGAGGAAGAAGAAGAAGAAAATAGAAGGTAATTCAAAGTTGGTACATAGTTTCAACAAAGAGAACGAAAATATTTGTTGATTGTGCTTTTATCATCATAGGAGCAGATTACATCTTTCTAGTTGGTATCTTGTTTTATAATTACTCTTTCCCTCGTATAAATTCCTTGAGTCTCGTGTCATTTTATTCATTCCTTGTTTCTTTGATCTATATTACTGGTTGGAATAATACAAGGTTGTATTGTCTTGATTTTAGTTCAACTAGTTCTTAAAGAACTTAAGTGGGAAAACTCTTGAGGTAAAAGGCAAGAGAGTGTGAGACTATATTATCGGAAAAAAAGCCATTAAGAGTGAAACACGAGTGGAGTGTCATTATTTGAGTGTAAACACGTAAGGGAGTGTGTGAGCTTTTTCACTAACATTCTTTTTGTGCAGCATATTATGATGTCTCATAGAAGTGACTCATCACCAAACGGTGTGGCAGATAACTCATCTTTTGTGTTGCAAGCCATGCAACAACAGTTTGAGCGGTTGAACTTGGTGTTGGGTGAAGTGAGGGATAGGATGGATAATCAAAAAGAAATGATTAGAAATCTGCAAGGTGAGAGAGGTAGGAGTCGACATGAGCCTAGTATTGAGAATGGGTATGAGAAAGAAGAGTATGGTGAGTCTCTTGTTGCTAGGCGTGCACTCAATACACAAATTAAGATGAATGATACAGAGCAACAAAGCGAGAATGTTTTTCATACTAGATGCCATATCAACAACAAGGTATGTAATATAGTCATTGATTTGAGGAGTTGTATTAATTTGGCTAGCACTACTTTAGTTGAGAAATTGAATTTACGTACCTTGAAACACCCTAGACCATACATGTTGCAGTGGTTGAGTGATTGTGAGGAGGTTAGGGTAAATAAGCAAGTGCTAGTTTCTTTTTCAATTGGGAAATATCAGGATATGGTCCTTTGTGATGTTGTGCCTATGCATGCTGGTCATATTTTGTTAGGGAAGCCATGGCAGTATGATAGGAATGTGATCCATGATAGGTTAAGGAACATGTACAGTTTTGAAAAGGATGGAAAAACAATCAAACTTGCTCCTCTAACTCCAACACATGTCCGTGGAGACCAATTGAAATTGAAAAGTGAGGTTGCTCAAAAAAGAAAGAGTGAAAATGAGAGTGATCAAAAAAGAAAAAGTGAAAAGGAGATTGAGAAAACAAGCAAGAGTGAAAGTGAGAATGAGCTGAAAAGCAAGAGTGAAGGTGAGAGTGAAAGTGAGATTGAGCTAAAAAGCAAGAGTGAAGATGAGATTGAGAAGAAAAGAAATAGTGAGACCGAAATGGAGAAAGAGAGAAAAATGAGAGAGAAAAAAGAAGAGGGTGAGAATAAGACCTCAAGCACAAGAGAGAATGAGTTGAAAAGTAATTGTGAGGTCGAGAGTACAAAAAAAGATGAAGAAAAAGAGAGTGAAAAGAAAAAAGAGTGTGAAAGGGAAAAAGAGAGTAAAAAAGAAAAAGAGAGTAGAAAGAAAAGAGAGTGAAGAAAGTGAGAGAAAAACAAAGAGAAAAGTGAATTTTTATGCTAAGGCAAGTCTTAATCCTAACGAACTTGACGTATGTTTGCCTAGTATTGTTGTCTCTTTGTTGCAGGGATTTGAGGTCGTGTTTCCTAGCGGCGTGTTTAGTGGATTACCACCTGTTAGGGAGATAGAGCACTACATAGATTTTGTGCTAGGTGCAACAATCCCTACCCAACCTTTCTTTGAAGAACATGAGTCCTTGACACACTTGAAGGAACAAGGTAAGTTGTTAACTATAATGCGTGCTAAGAGGGAGGATTGTATTGAGACTTTTCCTCATGTATTCAAATACACACAAGGTATGGAAACTTTTGTGGTTGATTCTTTAGCAAGAAGGTATGTATTTATCTTCATTTTAGATGCAAAATTGTTGAAACTTGAATATGATAAGGAATTGCATGCTAATGATTATGACTTTGCTAGTGTGTATGGAACATGTGAGAAAGTATCGTTTGGTAAGTTCTATAAACTAGATTGGTACTTGTATAGAAAGAATAGATTTTGTATACCTACTAGTTTTATGCGTAACTTGCTTGTGTGTGATGGACATGGTGGTTTGTTGGGTAACCATGGTGTAAGGAAGACTTTTGTTGTGTTGCATGAACGTTTGTGGGAATATCATTTGCCTTTCAATGACGTGTTGCATGAACGTTTGTGGAAGTATCAATTGTCATTCATTGACGTATTACTTGAACGTTTGTGGAAGCATCATTTGTCATACATTGACGTGTTGCACGATTGTTTGCGGGAGTATCATTTGTATTTCATTGAGTTTGCCTATAATTGGAGTGGTCATTCCGGTGAAAATAAGATTTCAGACATGTTGCATGAACGTTTATGGGAGTATCATTTGCCATTCATTGACTTGTTGCATGAACGTTTATGGGAGTATCATTTGCCATTCATTGAGTTTGCATATTGGAGTGCTCATTTTGGTTCGAGGAAGACTTTAGATGTGCTTCATGAACATTTGTGGGAGTATTGTTTGTCATTTATTGAGTTTACATATGATTGGAGTGTTCATGCCACTACAAAATTTTCACCAATTGAAATTGTTTATAGACTTAATCAATTTCCTCCTTTAGATTTAAAGTCTTCACCAGATGATGATATGGGTAGCTTGAATGGATTATTCCAAATTCTTGAACAAATTAATGAAAATGCAGATCTAATGGATCTTCCAGGTAAGTATCATGTTTCTACTATTTTCAATGATACTAACCACTTTCCCTTTGATCCAGGTGGAGATTCGAGGTCGAATCCTTTTGAGGAGAGGGGGAATGATGGGAACCAAGATGGGCCTAGTCTTAAAGATCATTTGCAACTTCCAGATGGGCCAAGAAGATCAAGGAGACAATGCAAGGATATCACCAATCTACTTGGGACAAGTTTAGCAAGAGCCCAACATTCAAGATGGGGCTTGAAGGATGAAGAACCAGTTTTAGTTCATTTGATTAGCTACGGAAGAGGGCAACGACAAGACTTAAAAGCTTTGAGCTCTTTAAGGGTTTCAACTTATTTAATTCATTTAAAGAACTTATGTTATTAGTTTAGAATAATTGAGTTTATTATGGAAAGTATTGAAGGGGGCCTTTGCAAGGGCATGTTGGGAAAGTTATTATTTTATTGAACTAGGGTTAGGGTTACTGTAGCCGAGAGTTACTGTAGCGCGGCACTGTAGCCGCAACACTGTTCATCCAGGGGCACTTTTGGAAGGTGGGGGTTTATTTTGGCTAGGGTTTCATTAGGTTTTTCTTTAAAGACTATATGTAGCCTCATTCTAATGAGTTTATGAAATTTGATGAATTTATTCATTGTGAGTTGAGTTTTACTCCTCTTGTTCTTAATTGAACTTTTGAACTTATCAAAGGTAAATCACAACCTTTGTGGCGTTCCTCCTTTGTAATCTGGGTTCTTGAGACGAGTTCTTCAACGGGTCTAGATTTTAATATAATCTAGGTTCTTGAAACGAGTTCTCATCGGGTCTAGGTTCTCCATCCATTGACTTGATTTTGGCTTTCTTGGGGAGTTCTCAAATTGATTGTGGGTTCAAGGGAATTCATTCCCACAGGTTCATCTCAAAGACCGTACCACCTGAAGTGACACATGATGGGTTCAAGAACATGTACAGCTTTGAAAAGGAGGGCAAAACAATTAAGCTTGCTCCTTTAACTCCAAGCCAGGTCTATGAGGACCAACTGAAATTGAAAAGTGAGGTTGCTCAAAAAAGAAAGAATGAAAATGAGAGTGATCAAAGGAGAAAGAGTGAAAATGAGAGTGATCAAAAAAGAAAGAGTGAAAAAGAGATTGAGCAGAAAAGAAAGAGTGAGAGTGAAAATGAGCATAAAAGAAAGAGTGAAAAAGAAAGTAGAGAGGTGGCTGAGAGTAAAGAAAAAAGAGTGGAGCCATGAGAGAAAAAAGAAAGAGAGTCTGCCGAGAGAAAAGGAAAGGCAAAAGTGAGTTTCAATGATTTTTCTTGTCTATAAAGAGTCTTATCTTAGTCTGGATGAAACTAACCAGTCTCTTCCTAGTTTGGCTGTTTCTTTGTTGCAGGAGTTTGAGGATGTATTCCCGGAGGAGATGCCAAATGAGTTGCCACCCATTAGAGGCATTGAGCACCAGATTGATTTTGTGCCCGGGGCTGCTATTCCAAACCGACCAGCATATAGGAGTAATCCAGAGGAGACAAAGGAGCTTCAGAGGCAAGTTGAGGATTTGATGAGCAAGGGGTACGTGAGAGAGAGCATATGCCCTTGTGCAGTACCAGTGCTACTAGTGCCAAAGAAGGATGGGACGTGGAGGATGTGCATTGATTGCAGGGCGGTCAACAATATCACGGTAAAATATCGCCATCCCATTCCTAGATTAGATGATATGCTTGATGAATTGCATGGCTCATGTATTTTCAGTAAAATTGATCTTAAAAGTGGGTACCATCAAATTAGAATGAAAGAGGGTGATGAATGAAAAACTGCTTTTAAGACTAAGTATGGGCTTTATGATTGGTTATGCCATTTGGACTTACAAATGCGCCCAGTACTTTCATGAGATTAATGAACCATGTCCTACGTGCATTCATAGGCAAGTTTGTGGTTGTGTACTTTGATGATATCTTAGTGTACAACAAAAACTTAAGTGAACATATTGAACATTTGAGATATGTGTTTGATGTGTTGAGATGTGAAAAGTTGTATGCTAATTTTAAGAAATGTGCCTTTTGCATGGAAAAAGTTGTTTTTCTTGGTTATGTTGTTAGTACAAAGGGTATTGAGGTGGATGAAGAGAAAGTCAAGGCAATCAAGGAGTGGCCAACGCCAAAAAGCATCACTGAGGTAAGAAGCTTTCATGGCTTAGCTAGTTTTTATCGGCGTTTTGTTAAAGACTTCAGCACCATTGCTGCACCACTTACTGAGGTAATTAAAAAGAATGTTGGGTTTCATTGGGGGGCTAATCAAAAGAATGCTTTTGCCACTATTAAAGAAAGGTGTTAGCATTACCTGATTTTAACAAAGCTTTTGAGATTGAATGTGATGCCTCAGGAATAGGGATTGGAGCCATTTTGATGCAAGATAGGCGGCCCATAGCTTTCTTCAGTGAAAAGTTAAATGGGGCATCCCTGAAGTACCCTACTTATGACAAAGAGCTTTATGCTCTTGTTCGTGCATTAGAGACTTGGCAACACTACCTATGTGGCCAAGGGAATTTGTGATCCACACCGATCATGAATCATTGAAGCATCTCAAGGGTCAAGGTAAGTTGAATAAAAGGCATGCTAGATGGATGGAATACATTGAGACCTTTCCCTATGTCATCCGTTACAAGCAAGGTAAGGAGAACATTGTTGCTGATGCTCTATCCCGAAGGTATGTACTTCTTACTTCTATGAGTGCTAAAATGCTTGGGTTTGAATATGTGAAATACATGTATGCCGATGACGCTGATTTTTCAAATGTGTATGTGGCATGTGATAAGGCGCCATTTGGTAAGTTTTACAAGCATGATGGTTATTTATTTAAAGAAAGCAAACTTTGTCTGTCAAATTGTTCTATGCGTGAGTTATTGGTGCGTGAGGCACATGGTGGGGGATTAATGGGACACTTTGGTGTTAAGAAAACTTTAGACATTTTGCATGAACATTTCTTTTGGCCTAAGATGAAGAGAGATGTTAACCGTATTTGTGGAAGGTGCATTACATGTAGAAAAGCCAAATCTAAGGTTTTGCCACATGGGTTGTATACACCCTTACCCGTTCCTAGTGAGCCATGGGTAGACATATCTATGGACTTTGTTTTGGGGCTGCCTAGGACCAAAAGGGGTAGAGATTCTATATTTGTGGTTGTGGATAGATTTAGTAAGATGGCACATTTCATTCCATGCCATAAAACAGATGATGCCACAAACATAGCTGACTTGTTTTGGGGCTGCAAGGGCATGTTGGGAAAATTATTATTTTATTGAACTAGGGTTAGGGATATTGTAGCCGAGTTACTGTAGCGCGACACTGTAGCGGAGGCACTGTTCATCCAGGGGCACTTTTGGAAGATGGGGGTTTATTTTGGCTAGGGTTTCATTAGGTTTTGCTTTAAATACTCTATGTAGCCTCATTCTAATCAGTTCATGAAGTTTATGAAATTTGATGAATTTATTCATTGTGAGTTGAGTTTATCTCCTCTTGTTTTTAATTGAACTTTTGAACTTATCAAAGGTAAATCACAACCTTTGTGGCGTTCCTCCTTTGTAATCTGGGTTCTTGAGACGGGTTCTTCAACGGGTCTAGATTTTAATATAATCTAGGTTCTTGAAACGAGTTCTCATCGGGTCTAGGTTCTCCATCCATTGACTTCATTTTGGCTTTCTTGGGGAGTTTTCAAATTGACTGTGGGTTCAAGGGAATCACGTTCCCGCGGGTTCATATCATTTGGTATTCAAAGCCAGGTTTCCAATCAGGTGTGATTCTATCTTTTAATTTTAGCATCCTTTAATTTAATTCTAGGGCTTCATTGTTCTAGGGTTGCCAAAAAAAAAAAAAAATAGAAACAAAAAGTAGGCTTCCAAAATTCTTAGGATTTTGGGTTTGGCTGAAATTTGCATCACCTAGGGTTTCAAAATTATAGTGTTTTCTGCATCTCTAAGTTTATCTGTTGCTTGGAGTACCGTTCGATTGATTCTCTTCTACTTCATTGTCGTGCTTGAATTCAATTGCTTGATCTTCACAAATGAATATTGCTATTTGTGATTGAATTAGAGAAAAGAAAAGAAAGGAAAAGAAAAGAAAGGAAAGGAAAAGAAAAGAAAAGAAAAGAAAAGAAAATTCGAAAAAAAAAAAAAAAGAAGAAGAAGAAGTGGAAGAATAAGAAGAAAAGAGAAGGTATATTCAAAGTTGCTGCATAGTTTCAACAAAGAAAGAAAGTATTTGTTGATTGAGCTTTTATCATCATAGGAGCTGATTACATCTTTCTAGTTGGTATCTTGTTTTATAATTACTCTTTCCCTCGTATAAATTCCTTGAGTCTCGTGTCATTTTATTCATTCCTTGTTTCTTTGATCTATATTACTGGTTGGAATAATACAAGGTTGTATTGTCTTGATTTAGTTAAACTAGTTCTTAAAGAACTTGAGTGGGAAAACTCTTGAGGTAAAAGGCAAGAGAGTGTGAGACTATTATCGGAAAAAAGCCATTAAGAGTGAAACACGAGTGGAGTGTCATTATTTGAGTGTAAACACGTAAGGGAGTATGTAAGCTTTTTCACTAACATTCTTTTTGTGCAGCATATTATGATGTCTCATAGAAGTGACTCATCACCAAACGGTGTGGCAGATAACTCATCTTTTGTGTTGCAAGCCATGCAACAACAGTTTGAGCGGTTGAACTTGGTGTTGGGTGAAGTGAGGGATAGGATGGATAATAAAAAAGAAGGGATTAGAAATCTGCAAGGTGAGAGAGGTAGGAGGCGACATGAGCCTAGTATTAAGAATGGGTATGAGAAAGAAGAGTATGGTGAGTCTCTTGTTGCTAGGCGTGCACTCAATACACAAATTAAGATGAATGATACAGAGCAGCAGAGCGAGAATGTTTTTCATACTAGATGTCACATCAACAACAAGGTATGTAATATGGTCATTGATTTGAAGAGTTGTATTAATTTGGCTAGCACTACTTTAGTTGAGAAATTGAATTTACGTACCTTGAAACACCCTAGACCATACATGTTGCAGTGGTTGAGTGATTGTGGGGAGGTTAGGGTAAATAAGCAAGTGCTAGTTTCTTTTTCAATTGGGAAATATCAGGATATGGTCCTTTGTGATGTTGTGCCTATGCATGCTGGTCATATTTTGTTAGGGAAGCCATGGCAGTATGATAGGAATGTGATCCATGATGGTTAAGGAACATGTACAGTTTTGAAAAGGATGGAAAAACAATCAAACTTGCTCCTTTAACTCCAACACATGTCCATGGGGACCAATTGAAATTGAAAAGTGAGGTTGCTCAAAAAAGAAAGAGTGATCAAAAAAGAAAAAGTGAAAATGAGAGATTGAGCAAATAAGAAAGAGTGAAAGTGAGAATGAGCTAAAAAGCAAGAGTGAAGGTGAGAGTGAAAGTGAGATTGAGCTGAAAAGCAAGAGTGAAGATGAGATTGAGAAGAATAGAAATAGTGAGACCGAAATGGAGAAAGAGAGAAAAATGAGAGAAAAAAAAAGAAGAGGGTGAGAATAAGACCTCAAGCACAAGAGAGAATGAGTTGAAAAATAATTGTGAGGTCGAGAGTGCAAAAAAAGATGAAGAAAAAGAGAGTGACAGAAAAAAAAAGAGTGAAAAGAAAAAAGAGTGTGAAAGGAAAAAAGAGAGTGAAAAAGAAAAAGAGAGTGGAAAGAAAAAAGAGTGTGAAGAAAGTGAGAGAAAAACAAAGAGGAAAGTGAGTTTTTATGCTAAGGCAAGTCTTAATCCTAATGAACTTGACGTATGTTTGCCTAGTATTGTTGTCTCTTTGTTGTAGAGATATGAGGTCGTGTTTCCAAGTGGTGTATTTAGTGGATTGCCACCCATTAGGGAGATAGAGCACTACATAGATTTTGTGTCAGGTGCAACAATTCCTAACCGACCTTTCTTGGAAGAACATGAGTCACTGACACACTTAAAGGGACAAGGTAAATTGTTGACTATAATGCGTGCTAAGAGGGAGGATTGTATTGAGACTTTTCCTCATGTATTCAAATACACACAAAGTATGGAAACTTTTGTGGTTGATGCTTTAGCAAGAAGGTGTGATGTACTTATCTTTATTTTAGATGCAAAATTGTTGAGACTTGAATATTATAAGAAATTGCATGCTAATGATGATGACTTTGCTAGTGTGCATGAAACATGTGAGAAAGCAACATTTGGTAAGTTCTATAAACTAGATTGGTACTTGTTTAGAAAGAATAGATTTTGTGTGCCTACTAGTTTTATGCTTAAGTTGCTTGTGTGTGATGGACATGGTGGTTTGTTGGGTAACCTTGGTGTAAGGAAGACTTTTGTTGTGTTGCATGAATATTTGTGGGAATATCATTTGCCATTCAAAGACGTGTTACACGAACGTATGTGGAAGTATCATTTGTCATTCATTGATGTATTGCACGAACGTTTGTGGGAGTATCATTTGCCATACATTGACGTGTTGCATGAACGTTTGCAGGAGTATCATTTGTATTTCATTGAGTTTGTATATAATTGGAGTGGTCATTCTGGTGAAAATAAGATTTCAGACACGTTGCATGAAAGTTTATGGGAGTATCATTTGCCATTCATTGACTTGTTGCATGAACGTTTGCGGGAGTATCATTTGCCACTCATTGAGTTTGCATATTGGAGTGGTCATTTTGGTTCGAGGAAGACTTTAAATGTGCTTTATGAACATTTGTGAGGGTATTATTTGCCATTAATTGAGTTTACATATGATTGGAGTGTTCATGCCACTACTAAATTTTCACCAATTGAAATTGTTTATAGACTTAATCAATTTCTTCCTTTAGATTTAAAGTCTTCACCAGTTGATGATATAGGTAGCTTTGATGGACTATTCCAAATTCTTGAACAAATTAATGAAAATGCATATCTAATGGATTTTCCAGGTAAGTATCCTGTTTTTACTATTTTCAATGTTACTAACCACTTTCCCTTTGATCCAGGTGGAGATTCGAGGTCGAATCCTTTTGAGGAGAGGTGAAATGATGGGAACCAAGATGGGCCTAGTCTTAAAGATCATTTGCAACTTCCAGATGGGCCAAGAAGATCAAGGAGACAATGCAAGGATTGATGCAATCCACTTGAGACAAGTTTAGCAAGAGCCCAACATTCAAGATGGGGCTTGAAGGATGAACATCCAGTTTTAATTCATTTGATTAGCTACGGAAGAGGGCAACGACAAGACTTAAGGGCTTTGAGCTCTTGAAGGGTTTGAACTTATTTAATTCATTTAAAGAACTTATGTTATTAGTTTAGAATAATTGAGTTTATTATGGGAAGCACTTAAGGGGGCCTATGCAAGGGCATGTTGGGAAAATTATCATTTTATTGAACTAGGGTTAGGGTTACTATAGCCGAGTTACTGTAGCGCGACACTGTAGCGGAGGCACTGTTCATCCAGGGGCACTTTTGGAAGATGGGGGTTTATTTTGGCTAGAGTTTCATTAGGTTTTGCTTTAAATACTCTATGTAGCCTCATTCTAATCAGTTCATGAAGTTTATGAAATTTGATGAATTTATTCATTGTGAGTTGAGTTTATCTCCTCTTGTTCTTAATTGAACTTTTGAACTTATCAAAGGTAAATCACAACCTTTGTGGCGTTCCTCCTTTGTAATCTGGGTTCTTGAGATGGGTTCTTCAACGGGTTTAGATTTTAATATAATCTAGGTTCTTGAAACAAGTTCTCATCGGGTCCAGGTTCTCCATCCATTGACTTCATTTTGGCTTTCTTGGAGAGTTTTCAAATTGACTGTGGGTTCAAGGGAATCTCGTTCCCGCTGGTTCATATCACAAGTAAATCTCACCCTTTGTGGAACCACTATCGTAGAAGTTGTAGTTGCAGATGGACCCAATGGACCAGTGGATCAAGAGGATTGAGGAGGAATCAGACATTGACAAGAGACTTTATCTTATTTTGATATTTCTAGGCCTAACCCTTCGTGCTATAGAATGCATGAAGCAACTGGTTTAGATCCTACTGGAGAACTAATATTTTGTACTATGATTAGGCTACCTGATGTTTTGAAACTTATTATTCAATCTATATTATTGGGCTGATTTAGTTATTATGGCATGAGTTCATTTTCACCCTTATTTTTCGTAGTGATTATTGCATACTGCTAGTTGCATTTCTAGGATGTATTGCATGATAGCTATTAGGTACAGGGGTATGTAACCTTGTGTTGCATATCCTGACGCTCTAAGTCTCTGTTACATCACAAGTAGAGGTTGAGGGTGTCACAGGGTGATATCAAAGTGATTATGTCTCTTGATAAACCCACATGTCCTTGGGTATATGCCAGAATATAGGTTTTGATTGTAGATTGGGTAGGCTTGTATCATGAAGTTAAAGATTTGGATCTGACGCACGTACCTATCAGGATGGCATGTGGAAGGAGGGAAAGGAACCCCGAAGGATCCAATGTTCATCATGACGAATTGGCATATGCAATTCGTCAGAAGATGGAAACGATGGAGAAGCAACATAAATTGATTTTGAGACGATACCCTAAGGTTGAGAGGCAGGAAAACTGAGGTTGTTCATATGAAAAATACCTGATTTACCGATACCCTAGTTTTATGGGTGTTGAGGGACCCCTAAAAGCCAACAAGTGGCTATTAGATCTCGATAGAACATTAAAGATCAGCAACTATACGAAGGAGTAGAAATTATAGTATCCAGGGCATCTAGTGGGACACTAAGGGGCAATTACTGATAAGGGAATTAGGTCATATCGCTGCTTTGACTTGGGATAGGTTCAAAGAGGAGTTTGATAATCGATTCTTCCCTTAATCGATGAAGACCCAGAAGGCCCAGAAGTTTGCCACTTTGGTACAAGGCAATCTCACTATTGAACAATATGCCGCAAAATTTATGGAATTAGGAAGGTTCAGTCCCCACTTAATTGTTATGGAAAAGATGCAAGCCCAAAAGTTTCAAGGAGGACTGCAACCCTAGATTCGTAGTTACATGGCCGGATTTCATAACAATAATTTTCAGGACTTAGTTAACATGGCCTCAATAATCGAAGTAGAGCAGTGAAACGTGGTAGCTCAAATTAACTTAGAACGAAAAAGGGCTTCTTCCTTTGTAGGAGGAAATAACGCTAAGAAAAGGATTATTCAAAGTCATAGCAAGGGCAAAGGCATTACAATGGCCCCCCACCTACAACTTGTAAGAAGTGTGGGAGGAATCACGGTGGAGAGTGTCAAGTAGATTAGGAGTATGCTACCGATGCGGTCAACTCATGCATATGATACGCGAATGCCCTCAGAACACGCAATGTGCAAAGGCTCCTAGCAACTGACCCAACCAAAGGCCACTGCCCAAGCTCGTGTGTACGCTATCACCCCTAGAGAGATTAGCGAGGAAATCTCTGGTGATGAAGAAGGGGAGTCATCACTTGTATTTTTCCTTAAGTGCCCATTTTTAGTAGGTAGTTACTTGTTATAACTGCTAAGTAGTTAGTGATTACGCATTAGGTAAAGTCACGTTATACGAGTATACGATCTACACTTTGTTTGACTCCAGTGCTACGAGGTCTTTTGTGTCTGCAACATTTACACGCATGTGTAACCTGCCAACTCAGACGTTACCTCAAGCTATAGTAGTGTCGTTTCCGATGGACACTCGATCACTTGTAACCGCGTGATGGGAAGCTGCCCGCTGAAATTAGGAGTATTAATGGATGCTAACTTGATCCTCTTCGATGTATTAGGGTTTGACATTATATTTGGAATGGACTGGTTTTCCAAGCATCTCGCTAGGATAGATTGTAGAAATAAGGAGATCACCTTTGAATCACCCATAGATAGGTAGATCTGTTATACAGGAGAGTCAGTGAAAGCTACCCCCTTGTTAATTTTGGCTTTGCAAGCTAGGAAGTGCATCGCCGATGGAGGCATTGCCTATTTAGCCTTTGTACTAGATGAAAGTTGTAGTAGTAAGGAGATTTAGGGGATACCTATGGTTGAAGAGTATTCGGAGGTCTTCATAGACAACTTACCTGGATTACCCCCCGATAAAGAGATAGAATTCGTTATAGAATTAGAACCTGCTACTACCCCTATCCATAGAGCATCCTATCGTTTGGCCCTTTAGAGCTGAAGGAGTTGAAGGAGCAAATAGAACAATTGCTGTTGAAAGAATTCATTCTGCCTCGTTCATCACCACGCATGTTCTATTTGTAATGAAAAATGATGGATCTTTAAGGATGTGCATTGATTATAGGGAATTAAGCAATGTAACAATGAAGAACAAGTACCTGTTACCATGTATTGATGACCTATTAGATCAATTGAGAGGAGCATTAGTGTTCTCAAAGACAGATTTAAGGTCGAGGTATCATCAACTAAAGATTAGGAATTAGGATATTCCTAAAACAACATTTCAGACTATATATGGGCACTATAGAATCATGCCCTTTGCTTGAAGCGAAATATTAATGAATGCCCCTGCCGCATATATGGATATGATGATTCGAGTATTCAGACCCTATCTGGATATCTTTGTAGTCGTATTCATTGATGATATATTAATCTACTCTAGAAGCGAACGAAAGCATAGGCAGCATCTCTATTTTGCTTTGGAAAGGCTAAGAGAACACAGGTCGTACGCCAAATTCAATAAGTGTGAATTTTGGCTTAAGGAGGTGAAATTTTTAGGGCATGTGATCTCTAGTTAAGCAGTATAAATAGATCCTAATAAAGTGGAAGCTGTGGTAGATTGGAAAAGTTCGACTAGAGTGCAGGAGATTAAGAGCTTCCTAGGTTTACCTGGATTTTATCGACGTTTCATTCTAGGATTTTCTAAGTTATCAGGACCCTTTACTGCCCTGACTAGGAAGAACGTCAAGTACATTTGGTTAGAGGAATGTGAGCATAGTTTTGTGGAGTTAAAGGAAAGGCTCACGACCGTACCAGTACTTGCTTTACCTGAACCCCAAAGGCCTTATGTTGTATTTAGCGATGTGTCTAAGTTAGGACTTGAATGTGTACTTATGCAAGATGAGTGAGTGGTCGCCTACACCTCACGACAATTGAAGATTCACGAGCGAAATTACCCCACTCGTGACTTGGAGCTAGACGTTGTAATTTTTGCCCTAAATATTTGAAGGCATTATTTGTATGGAGCAACGTGTGAGGTCTACACAGATCATAAGAGCCTCAAGTATTTGTTTTGTCAGCAAAACTTGAATATGAGGTAGAGGAGATGGTTAGAGACTATTAGCAACTATCAGTGTATGATCAAGTATCACCCTGGTAAAGCTAACATAGTAGCTGATGCGTTAAGTCGGAAGTCTCATAGTGATGATCCCAATCAGGAAGAAGGATCACTTCTACACAGCATGAGGAACTTGCTGATTAAGGATTTTCCTCGGGATGTATCTCTCATTGTAGTACAAGAAGTTGTACCTTTATGTGGGATGAAGTAAGGAAGTAGCAGATGGAAGATCCTAAGTGAGTCGAAGTAAGGAAAAAGGTAGAATGGAAGGAAGGGCCATAAGGTTTTGCCCTTAGGGAAAGTGGGTTGCTGTATTACCATAACAGAAAGGTAATTCCCGCAGACCAAGAGATTATGGATCGGATTTTAAGAGAAGCCCATCGACCCCGTACACGGCTCATCCTGGAAGTACAGGGATGTATCAAGATTTGAAGCAACACTTCTGGTGGGATGGTTTGGAAAAGAATGTAGCCGATTTTGTTAATAAATGCTCTGTTTGTAAAATAGTCAAGGTTGAGCATCAGAAACCTACTAGTCAATTGCAGCCACTTCCGATCCCAGAATGGAAATAGGAGGATATATCTATGGACTTCATTGTCGAATTTCCAAGGACCTCGGCAGGAACTGATTCCATTTGGGTTATAATCGATCGCCTAACTATAAGCGCTCATTTTCTACCGATAAAGAATCTTGACACGTTAGAATGACTAACTTGGTTGTTTGTATTAAAAATAGTGCGTTTGCATGAAGTACCAAAATGGTAGTATCATATAGAGGTCCTCGTTTTGCCTCTTGTTTTTGGATGAGTCATCAGGACGCACTAGCACTAAGTTGAAGTTCAATAGTGCCCTATCACCCTTAGATAGATGGACAATCTGAGTGGACTATACAAACTCTAGAAGACATGTTGAGGGCAATTGGGAAGAGCTCTTATCGTTGATTGAGTTAGCGTAGAATAACAGCTTTCAGGCCACCATTCAGATGGTGCCTTACAAAGCTTTGTACGGAAGGAAATGTAGGTTTGATTTATATTTGGACGAAGTAGGAGAAGGAATGATTCTTGATGTAGAGATTCTTCAAGAAATGAAGAACAAGATTCGAGTAATAAGGGAAAGGATGAACGTAGCTCAGGATAGGCAGAAGAGCTATGCGGAACATAGGCGTAGGAACCTTGAGTTCGAAGTTGGCGATTGGGTGTATCTTAAGGTATCGCCAATGAGAGGAGTTTGTTCGATTTGGAAAGAAAGGGAAGCTAAGTCCAAGATACGTAGGACCCTATGATGGGAACCAAGATGGACCTAGTCTTAAAGATCATTTGCAACTTCCAGATGGGCCAAGAAGATCAAGGAGACAATGCAAGGATTGATGCAATCCACTTGAGACATGTTTTGCAAGAGCCCAACATTCAAGATGGGGCTTGAAGGATGAAGATCCAGTTTAAATTCATTTGATTAGCTACGGAAGAGGGCAACGACAAGACTTAAAGGCTTTGAGCTCTTGAAGGGTTTCAACTTATTTAATTCATTTAAAGAACTTATGTTATTAGTTTAGAATAATTGAGTTTATTATGGGAAGTATTGAAGGGGGCCTATGCAAGGGCATGTTGGGAAAGTTATTATTTTATTGAACTAGGGTTAGGGTTACTGTAGCCGAGAGTTACTGTAGCGCGGCACTGTAGCCGCGACACTGTTCATCCAGGGGCACTTTTGGAAGGTGGGGGTTTATTTTGGCTAGGGTTTCATTAGGTTTTGCTTTAAATACTCTATTTAGCCTCATTCTAATCAGATAATGAAGTTTATGAAATTTGATGAATTTATTCATTGTGAGTTGAGTTTTACTCCTCTTGTTCTTGATTGAACTTTTGAACTTATCAAAGGTAAATCACAACCTTTGTGGCGTTCCTCCTTTATAATCTGGGTTCTTGAGACGGGTTCTTCAACGGGTCTAGATTTTAATATAATCTAGGTTCTTGAAACGAGTTCTCATCGGGTCTAGGTTCTCCATTCATTGACTTGATTTTGGCTTTCTTGGGGAGTTTTCAAATTGATTGTGGGTTCAAGGGAATTCATTCCCACGGGTTCATATCATTTGGTATCAGAGCAAGGTTTCCAATCAGGTCTGATTCTATCTTTTAATTTTAGCATCCTTTAATTTAATTCTAGGGCTTCATTGTTCTAGGGTTGCCAAAAAAAAAAAATAGAAACAAAAAGTAGGCTTCCAAAATTCTTAGGATTTTGGGTTTGGCTGAAATTTGCATCACCTAGGGTTTCAAAATTCTAGGGTTTTCTGCATCTCTAAGTTTATCTGTTGCTTGGAGTGCCGTTCCATTGATTCTCTTCTACTTCATTGTCGTGCTTGAATTCAATTGCTTGATCTTCACAATTGAATATTGCTATTTCTGATTGAATTAGAGAAAAGAAAAGAAAAGAAAATTCAAAAAAAAAAAAAAAAAGAAGAAGAAAGGAAGAAGAAGAAGAAAAGGGAAGGTAATTCAAAGTTGCTACATAGTTTCAACAAAGAGAGAAAATATTTGTTGATTGTGCTTTTATCATCATAGGAGCAGATTACATCTTTGTAGTTGGTATCTTGTTTTATAATTACTCTTGCCCTCGTATAAATTCCTTGAGACTCGTGTCATTTTATTCATTCCTTGTTTCTTTGATCTATATTATTGGTTGGAATAATACAAGGTTGTATTGTCTTGATTTTAGTTCAACTAGTTCTTAAAGAACTTGAGTGGAAAAACACTCGAGGTAAAAGGCAAGAGAGTGTGAGACTATATTATCGGAAAAAAAGTCATTAAGAGTGAAACACGAGTGGAGTGTCATTATTTGAGTGTAAACACGTAAGGGAGTGTGTGGGCTTTTTCACTAACATTCTTTTTGTGCAGCATATTATGATGTCTCATAGAAGTGACTCATCACCAAACGGTGTGGCAGATAACTCATCTTTTGTGTTGCAAACCATGCAACAACAGTTTGAGCGGTTGAACTTAGTGTTGGGTGAAGTGAGGGATAGGATGGATAATCAAGAAGAAGTGATTAGAAATGTGCAAGGTGAGAGAGGTAGGAGGCGACATGAGCCTAGTATTGAGAATGGGTATGAGAAAGAAGAGTATGGTGAGTCTCTTGTTGCTAGGCGTGCACTCAATACACAAATTAAGATGAATGATACAGAGCAGCAGAGCGAGAATGTTTTTCATACTAGATGTCATATCAACAACAAGGTATGTAATATGGTCATTGATTTGAGGAGTTGTATTAATTTGGCTAGCACTACTTTAGTTAAGAAATTGAATTTACGTACCTTGAAACACCCTAAACCATACATGTTGCAGTGGTTGAGTGATTGTGTGGAGGTTAGGGTAAATAAGCAAGTGCTAGTTTCTTTTTCAATTGGGAAATATCAGGATATGGTCCTTTGTGATGTTGTGCCTATGCATACTGGTCATATTTTGTTAGGGAAGCCATGGGAGTTTGATAGGAAGGTGATTCGTGATGGGTTAAGGAACATGTATAGTTTTGAAAAGGATGGAAAAACAATCAAACTTGCTCCTTTAACTCCAACACATGTCCATGGGGACCAATTGAAATTGAAAAGTGAGGTTGCTCAAAAAAGAAAGAGTGAAAATGAGAGTGATCAAAAAAGAAAAAGTGAAAAGGAGATTGAGCAAACAAGCAAGAGTGAAAGTGAGAATGAGCTGAAAAGCAAGAGTGAAAGTGAGATTGAGCTGAAAAGTAAGAGTGAATATGAGATTGAGAAGAAAAGAAATAGTGAGACCGAAATGGAGAAAGAAAGAAAAATGAGAGAGAAAAAAGAAGAGGGTGAGAATAAGACCTCAAGCACAAGAGAGAATGAGTTGAAAAATAATTGTGAGGTCGAGAGTACAAAAAAAGATGAAGAAAAAGAGAGTGACAGAAAAAAAGAGGGTGAAAAGAAAAAAGAGTGTGAAAGGGAAAAAGAGAGTGAAAGAGAAAAAGAGAGTAGAAAGAAAAGAGAGTGAAGAAAGTGAGAGAAAAACAAAGAGAAAAGTGAGTTTTTATGCTAAGGCAAGTCTTAATCCTAACGAACTTGACGTATGTTTGCATAGTATTATTGTCTCTTTGTTGCAGGGATATGAGGTCGTGTTTCCTAGCGGTGTGTTTAGTGGATTACCACCTATTAGGGAGATAGAGCACTACATGGATTTTGTGCTAGGTGCGACAATCCCTACCCAACCTTTCTTTGAAGAACATGAGTCCTTGACACACTTGAAGGGACAAAGTAAGTTGTTAACTATAATGCGTGCTAAGCGGGAGGATTGTATTGAGACTTTTCCTCATGTCTTCAAATACACGCAAGGTATGGAAACTTTTGTGGTTGATGCTTTAGCAAGAAGGTATGTACTTATCTTCATTTTAGATGCAAAATTGTTGAAACTTGAATATGATAAGGAATTGCATGCTAATGATTATGACTTTGCTAGTGTGTATGGAACATGTGAGAAAGTATCGTTTGGTAAGTTCTATAAATTAGATTGGTACTTGTATAGAAAGAATAGATTTTGTATACCTACTAGTTTTATGCGTAAGTTGCTTGTGTGTGATGGACATGGTGGTTTGTTGGGTAACCATGGTGTAAGGAAGACTTTTGTTGTGTTGCATGAACATTTGTGGGAATTTCATTTGTCTTTCAATGACGTGTTGCATGAACTTTTGTGGAAGTATCAATTGTCATTCATTGAAGTGTTACATGAACGTTTGTGGAAGTATAATTTGTCATTCGTTGATGTATTGCACGAACGCTTGTGGGAGTATCATTTGCCATACATTGACGTGTTGCACGATCGTTTGCGGGAGTATCATTTGTATTTCATTGAGTTTGCATATAATTGGAGTGGTCATTCTGGTGAAAATAAGATTTCAGACATGTTGCATAAACGTTTATGGGAGTATCATTTGCCATTCATTGACTTGTTGCATGAACGTTTATGGGAGTATCATTTGTCATTCATTGAGTTTGCATATTGGAGTGGTCATTTTGGTTCGAGGAAGACTTTAGATGTGCTTCATGAACATTTGTGGGAGTATTGTTTGCCATTCATTGAGTTTACATATGATTGGAGTGTTCATGCCACTACTAAATTTTCACCAATTGAAATTGTTTATAGACTTAATCAATTTCCTCCTTTAGATTTAAAGTCTTCACCAGATGATGATAAGGGTAGCTTGGATGGACTATTCCAAATTCTTGAACAAATTAATGAAAATGCATATCTAATGGATCTTCAATGTAAGTATCATGTTTCTACTATTTTCAATGTTACTAACCACTTTCCCTTTGATCCAGGTGGAGATTCGAGGTCGAATCCTTTTGAGGAGAGGGGGAATGATGGGAACCAAGATGGACCTAGTCTTAAAGATCATTTGCAACTTCCAGATGGGCCAAGAAAATCAAGGAGACAATGCAAGGATTGATGCAATCCACTTGAGACATGTTTTGCAAGAGCTCAACATTCAAGATGGGGCTTGAAGGATGAAGATCCAGTTTAAATTCATTTGATTAGCTACGGAAGAGGGCAACGACAAGACTTAAAGGCTTTGAGCTCTTGAAGGGTTTCAACTTATTTAATTCATTTAAAGAAATTATGTTATTAGTTTAGAATAATTGAGTTTATTATGGGAAGTATTGAAGGGGGCCTATGCAAGGGCATGTTGGGAAAGTTATTATTTTATTGAACTAGGGTTAGGGTTACTGTAGCCGAGAGTTACTGTAGCGCGGCACTGTAGCCGCGACACTGTTCATCCAGGGGCACTTTTGGAAGGTGGGGGTTTATTTTGGCTAGGGTTTCATTAGGTTTTGCTTTAAATACTCTATTTAGCCTCATTCTAATCAGATAATGAAGTTTATGAAATTTGATGAATTTATTCATTGTGAGTTGAGTTTTACTCCTCTTGTTCTTGATTGAACTTTTGAACTTATCAAAGGTAAATCACAACCTTTGTGGCGTTCCTCCTTTATAATCTGGGTTCTTGAGACGGGTTCTTCAACGGGTCTAGATTTTAATATAATCTAGGTTCTTGAAACGAGTTCTCATCGGGTCTAGGTTCTCCATTCATTGACTTGATTTTGGCTTTCTTGGGGAGTTTTCAAATTGATTGTGGGTTCAAGGGAATTCATTCCCATGGGTTCATATCACCCTACATGATATTAGAAAGAATAGGAGCAGTAGCTTATAGGCTAGACCTTCTTGTGGAATTTCGAGGAATTCACAACATATTTCACGTATCTTCTCTTAAGAAGAGTTTTGAGAAATCGACGACTACGATTGTGGATACGACGGAGATTTCGCTACAACCTGACCTGACCTATGAAGAAACTCCTATTCAGATCATCGATTGGAAGGACAAGGAACTTCAAAATCTGAAAATTCTATTAGTTAAAGTTCTTTGGAGAAATCACAATATCGAAGAAGCTACGTGGGAAAGGAGGACATGAGAAAGAAATACCCTTACATGTTTGGCATATGAATTGCATTGCATCATTTGCATCATCATGACATTCGCATCCATTCATGCATGCATGGCATCCAAATCATTTTCACCCTATGACCCACAATTTTTATCATCATTTATAGTTACAGCATGGCCGAATGAAACAGAGTCACATGACAAACATATATGACCCCTAGTAGACTCTGAAGGCTTATGGCTGAGAGACGGCGCAAACAACTAGAGCACATGAGAGAGACACTGGAGAGGTTGGAGTATCATAGAACTCATGTTCTTGATCATGACGAGAGAGGTAACATCCGTACTAGGAGATCCCTACCCCATGAGGAGCGTTAGCCCCTCGATCCCATTAGATGTATGGATTTGTCGACCGTAGCTTGGTTTAGGAGACAACTTAGAATTTCCCCTCCGACTGTGCTAGATCAGCCAGAGTGGAGTCGTGCTACTGAGCAGCTTCAGGCTGAGTGGGAGCCACCTATCCTGAGCCTCTATTTGATGACTCTTCTGATCTTTCCAACTCCTCGGTGGATCGTATACTATTCCATGAGAAGGGTGAGCCCTGGTTAGAGTGATGAGGTTCTCCTGAGTTTTCATGAAGAGCACGTTAATGCTTTTTATGATTCGGATGATCACAAGTACTATTATATTCCTAGGATGAGGTGTCTGATGAGGATCCTGATAGACCCCCATCAAGCCCCACGTCTTAGTGTAGTTGGTGAGTCTTGTTTGACTTTGTGTTTAATGCTTGATTGTTTTGTTTTACTAAGACTCAGATTTCAAGGACGAAATCTTGTTTTAAGGGAGGAGAATGTAACACCACATTTCTTTACCCCATTAGGCTAACTCTTAGGTTAACCCTATATTTTAGAAGGATAGCTTGCTTACTTAGAAGAATACTGACTTTCGTTAGGCAAGCTCAGATAGAACGCATGAAGCAACTAGTTTAGATCCTTTTGGAGAACTTATATTTTGTATTAAGATTAAGTTACCTAATGTTTTGAAACTTATGGTTCAATCTATATTATTGGGATGTAATTATTCTAGCATGAGTTCATTTTCACCCTTATTTTCTGCTACGATTATTTCATACTGCTAATTGCATTTCTAGGATACATTGCATAATAACTATTAGGTACGAGGGTATGTAACCATGTGTTGTATGTCCCGACGCTCTAAGCCTCCATTACATCTCAAGCAGAGGTTGGGGGCGCCACATATAACATGTCTAAGAATATTTTGATATGATTTATTAATGTCTTAGAATGATCAAGAAATGTTTGATTTTAAGACTAGAAGCATGTCATGATAGGTTTTAGTTCAATCTTGTGTTGATCATCCAAGGATACACAATTTTGATTAATTATGCATAACTTAAGGAGTTTAGATTTATTTCACCTAGGCTTGAAATTTCAGAATTTAGAAAACCTTGTGATTGGGTTAAGAAAGGAAATATATGGTTTAACTCCAGTTTTTAAAACTCTTCTTGATGAAAAAGATTAAGAAATAGCATACATGCTTAAGGACTAGTTCAATAGAGATTAAGGTTTTTAGGCATGATTAAGTGTTGGGTTGAGCTTATTTACCTAAGATTAAGCTTTTAACATGTCATTAAGGACTATAGTAATTATTTGTAATTAAACAAAATTGAATATGCATGCATTCATAAGGGTCAATAGTTAAAATTACACTTAGGCATCAACTAGAGTGCATACCACGGGTTGAGTGTATTTGGACTAGTTCCACTTTGCTTTTTAGGATTATAAGGGCATAGATGATTTTAAAATATGGAAATTATGAGGTCTATAAAGTTTGGTTAAATTTGGAGTTCATTTGCAAATAATGAAAAATTAGGGTCTTGGTGGCAATTTTGAAAGTTTAGAGGTATTTTTGTAAATAACCATTTTTGAAATCTTTTAGTTATGAACATCTTCTATAGTAGTGCAGACCCTAACTTAGTACAACTTTCATTACAGTTGCTACGTTTTTCCGAACTCAGACAGTTCGTAAGTTAGTCTGATATGAACCCGCGGGAATGAAATCCCTTAAACCCACAGTCAATTTGAAAACTCTCCAAGAAAGCCAAAATCAAGTCAATGGATGGAGAACCTAGACCCGATGAGAACTCGTTTCAAGAACCTAGATTATATTAAAATCTAGACCCGTTGAAGAACCCGTCTCAAGAACCCAGATTACAAAGTAGGAACGCCACAAAGGTTGTGATTTACCTTTGATAAGTTCAAAAGTTCAATTAAGAACAAGAGGAGTAAAACTCAACTCACAATGAATAAATTCATCAAATTTCATAAATTTCATAAACTTCATAAACTGATTAGAATGAGGCTACATAGAGTATTTAAAGAAAAACCTAATGAAACCCTAGCTTAAAATAAACCCCCATCTTCCAAAAGTGCCCCTGGATGAACAGTATCGCGGCTACAGTGCCGCGCTACAGTAGCTAGGCTACAGTAACCCCTAACCCTAGTTCAATAAAATAATAACTTTCCCAACATGCCCTTGCATAGGCCCCCTTAAGTGCTTCCCATAATAAACTCAATTATTCTAAACTAATAACATAAGTTCTTTAAATGAATTAAATAAGTTGAAACCCTTCAAGAGCTCAAAGCCTTTAAGTTTTGTCGTTGCCCTCTTCCGTAGCTAATCAAATTAATTAAAACTGGATCTTCTCCTTATGGTAATCCTCTACACTCCTAGACCCCTGTATAAGATTTTGTAGTTTTTGGTAGAGGTCTCTATAGTAGTGGCTAGGTACAAATCTCCGCCTCATGATAGCTTTCAACTCTCTCCATGTTTCTACAGGCCTCTCAAGATTCTTCCTCCTATTGGATACTAATTGATCCCACCAAATAATCGCATAATCAGTAAACTCAATTACAACCAACTTCACCTTCTTCCTTCTTCTCCTCAGAATAATTATGACAATCAAACACCAACTCTATTCTTTTCTCCCACTCTAAATAAACTTCAGGGTCAGTTCTACCTTGGAATGATGGTATTTTCATTTTGATGCTCCCAAGGTTCCTATCTACTCTATCTCGACCCCCTGAGTTTGCCCTAAGGCCTCCTCCATGCCTTCTATCTCTCTCACCTTGCAAATTTCTAATCACTGCTTCTTGATTAACCATACTTTCCCTCACTTCACCTAACACCAAGTTCAATCGCTCAAACTGTTGTTGCATGGCTTGCAACACAAAGGATGAGTTATCTGCCATCCCCTTTGGTGAAAAGTCACTTCTATGAGACATCATAATATGCTGCATAAAAACAATGTTAGTGGAAAACCTTACACACTCCCTTACTTGTTTACACTCGAATAATGGCACTCCACTCGTGTTTCACTCTTAATTGGCTTTTTCCCGATAATAGTCTCACACTCTCTTGCCTTTTACCTCAAAAGTTTTCTCACTCAAGTTCTTTCAGAACTAGTTGAGCTAAATCAAGATAATACAACCTTGTATTATTCCAACCAGTAGTATAGATGAAAGAAACAAGGAATGAATAAAATGACACGAGACTGAAGGAATTTATACGAGGGAAAGAGTAATTATAAAACAAGACACCAACTAGCAAGTTGTATTCAGCTCCTATGATGATAATAACTCAATCAACAAATACTTTCTTTCTCTTTGTTGTAACTATGTAGCAACTTTGAATATCCTACCTTCTCTTTTCTTCTTCTGTTTTTTTTTTTTTTTTTTTGAATTTTCTTTTCTTTTCTTTTCTTTTCTTTTCTTTTCCTTTCTTTTTCTTTTCTCTAATTCAACCACAAACAGCAATATTCAATTGTGAAAACCAAACAATTGAATTCAAACACACAAGCATGGACAATGAAGTAGAAGAGAATCAATGGAACCGCACTCCAAGCAATTGACAAATTTAGAGATACAGGAAACCCTAGAATTTTGAAACCCTAGGTGATGCAAATTTCAGCCAAACCCAAAATCCTAAGAATTTCGGCAGCCTACTTTTTGTTTCTATTTTTTTTTTTTTTGGCAACCCTAGAACAATAAAGCCCTAGAATTAAATTAAAGGATGCTAAAATTAAAAGATAGAATCAGACCTAATTGGAAACCTTGCTCTGAATACCAAATGATATGAACCTGCGGGAATGAAATCCCTTGAACCCACAGTCAATTTGAAAACTCCCCAAGAAAGCCAAAATCAAGTCAATGGATGGAGAACCTAGACCCGATGAGAACTCGTTTCAAGAACTTAGATTATATTAAAATCTAGACCAGTTGAAGAACCCGTCTCAAGAACCCAGATTACAAAGGAGGAACGCCACAAAGGTTGTGATTTACCTTTGATAAGTTCAAAAGTTCAATTAAGAACAAGAGGAGTAAAACTCAACTCACAATGAATAAATTCATCAAATTTCATAAACTTCATAAACTGATTAGAATGAGGCTACATAGAGTATTTAAAGAAAAACCTAATGAAACCCTAGCTTAAAATAAACCCCCATCTTCCAAAAGTGCCCCTGGATGAACAGTATCGCGGCTACAGTGCCGTGCTACAGTAGCTCGGCTACAGTAACCCTAACCCTAGTTCAATAAAATAATAACTTTCCCAACATGCCCTTGCATAGGCCCCCTTAAGTGCTTCCCATAATAAACTCAATTATTCTAAACTAATAACATAAGTTCTTTAAATGAATTAAATAAGTTGAAACCCTTCAAGAGCTCAAAGCCTTTAAGTCTTGTTATTGCCCTCTTCCGTAGCTAATCAAATGAATTAAAACTGGATCTTCATCCTTCAAGCCCCATCTTGAATGTTGGGCTCTTGCTAAACTTGTCCCAAGTGGATTGCATCAATCCTTACATTGTCTCCTTGATCTTCTTGGTCCATCTGGAAGTTGCAAATGATCTTTAAGACTAGGCCCATCTTGGTTCCCATCATAGTCTCTAAGTTACACCTTGATAAGTTATTTATGATTTATCGATAAATGCCACATTCATATTATAATTGTCATTTAGAGCATGAAACATCAGGTTATATGATACATTGAGTACATGACATGTGACATTTCCACCATGTTTAGCATATTGCATATAAATTTCTTTTTCACATGAAAGTTTGCTACATATGCACATGTTATGAGCTACATTTTTCAAGTATATCATGCAAATAATTTTTTGTCAAAACCCCGAAGGCTGGAATGGGAAATGATATGAACCCGCGGGAATGAATTCCCTTGAACCCACAGTCAATTTGAAAACTCCCCAAGAAAGCCAAAATCAAGTCAATGGATGGAGAACCTAGACCCGATGAGAACTCATTTCAAGAACCTAGATTATATTAAAATCTAGACCCGTTGAAGAACCCGTCTCAAGAACCCAGATTACAAAGGAGGAACACCACAAAGGTTGTGATTTACCTTTGATAAGTTCAAAAGTTCAATTAAGAACAAGTGGAGTAAAACTCAATTCACAATGAATAAATTCATCAAATTTCATAAATTTCATAAACTGATTAGAATGAGGCTACATAGAGTATTTAAAGCAAAACCTAATGAAACCCTAGCCAAAATAAACCCCCACCTTCCAAAAGTGCCCCTGGATGAACAGTGCCACGCTACAGTAACTCTCGGCTACAGTAACCCTAACCCTAGTTCAATAAAATAATAACTTTCCCAACATGCCCTTGCATAGGCCCCCTTCAATACTTCCCATAATGAACTCAATTATTCTAAACTAATAACATAAGTTCTTTGAATGAATTAAATAAGTTGAAACCCTTCAAGAGCTCAAAGCCTTTAAGTCTTGTCGTTGCCCTCTTCCGTAGCTAATCAAATGAATTAAAACTGGATCTTCATCCTTCAAGCCCCATCTTGAATGTTGGGCTCTTGCAAAACATGTCTCAAGTGGATTGCATCAATCCTTGCATTGTCTCCTTGATCTTCTTGGCCCATCTGGAAGTTGCAAATGATCTTTAAGACTAGACCCATCTTGGTTCCCATCATTCCCCCTCTCCTCAAAAGGATTCGACCTCGAATCTCCACCTGGATCAAAGGGAAAGTGGTTAGTAACATTGAAAATAGTAGAAACATGATACTTACATTGAAGATCCATTAGATATGCATTTTCATTAATTTGTTCAAGAATTTGGAATAGTCCATCCAAGCTACCCTTATCATCATCTGGTGAAGACTTTAAATCTAAAGGAGGAAATTGATTAAGTCTATAAACAATTTCAATTGGTGAAAATTTAGTAGTGGCATGAACACTCCAATCATATGTAAACTCAATGAATGGCAAACAATACTCCCACAAATGTTCATGAAGCACATCTAAAGTCTTCCTCGAACCAAAATGACCACTCCAATATGCAAACTCAACGAATGACAAATGATACTCCCATAAACGTTCATGCAACAAGTCAATGAATGGCAAATGATACTCCCATAAACGTTCATGCAACAAGTCAATGAATGGCAAATGATACTCACATAAACGTTCATGCAACATGTCTGAAATCTTATTTTCACCAGAATGACCACTCCAATTATATGCAAACTCAATGAAATACAAATGATACTCCCGCAAACGATCGTGCAACACGTCAATGTATGGCAAATGATACTCTTACAAGCGTTCGTGCAATACATCAATGAATGACAAATTATACTTCCACAAACGTTCATGTAACACTTCAATGAATGACAATTGATACTTCCACAAACGTTCATGCAGCACGTCATTGAAAGGCAAATGATATTCCCACAAACGTTCATGCAACACAACAAAATTCTTCCTTACACCATGGTTACCCAACAAACCACCATATCCATCACACACAAGCAAGTTACGCATAAAACTAGTAGGTATACAAAATCTATTCATTCTATACAAGTACCAATCTAGTTTATAGAACTTACCAAACGATACTTTCTCACATGTTCCATACACACTAGCAAAGTCATAATCATTAGCATGCAATTCCTTATCATATTCAAGTTTCAACAATTTTGCATCTGAAATGAAGATAAGTACATACCTTCTTGCTAAAGCATCAACCACAAAAGTTTCCATACCTTGCGTGTATTTGAATACATGAGGAAAAGTCTCAATACAATCCTCCCGCTTAGCACGCATTATAGTTAACTACTTACCTTGTCCCTTCAAGTGTGTCAAGGACTCATGTTCTTCAAAGAAAGGTTGGGTTGGGATTGTCGCACCTAGCACAAAATCCATGTAGTGCTCTATCTCCCTAATAGGTGGTAATCCACTAAACACACCGCTAGGAAACACGACCCCATATCCCTGCAACAAAGAGACAATAATACTAGGCAAACATACGTCAAGTTCGTTAGGATTAAAACTTGCTTTAGCATAAAAACTCACTTTTCTCTTTGTTTTTCTCTCACTTTCTTCACACTCTCTTTTCTTTCTACTCTCTTTTTTTTTTTCACTCTCTTTTTCCCTTTCACACTCTTTTTTCTTTTCACCCTCTTTTTTTCTGTCACTCTCTTTTTCTTCATCTTTGTTTGTACTCTCGACCTCACAATTATTTTTCAACTCATTCTCTCTTGTGCTTGAGGTCTTATTCTCACCCTCTTCTTTTTTCTCTCTCATTTTTCTCTCTTTCTCCATTTCGGTCTCACTATTTCTTTTCTTCTCAATCTCATCTTCACTCTTACTTTTAAGCTCAATCTCACTTTCACTCTTGCTTTTCAGCTCATTCTCATTCTCACTTTCACTCTTGCTTGTTTGCTCAATCGCCTTTTCACCTTTTTTTTTTTATCACTCTCATTTTCACTCTTTCTTTTTTGAGCAACCTCACTTTTCAATTTCAATTGGTCCCCATGGACATGTGTTGGAGTTAAAGGAGCAAGTTTGATTGTTTTTCCATCCTTTTCAAAACTGTACATGTTCCTTAACCCATCACGAATCACCTTCCTATCAAACTCCCATGGCTTCCCTAACAAAATATGACCAGCATGCATGGGCACAACATCACAAAGGACCATATCCTGATATTTCCCAATTGAAAAAGAAACTAGCACTTGCTTATTTATCCTAACCTCCCTACAATCACTCAACCACTGCAACATGTATGGTCTAGGGGGGTTTCAAGGTACGTAAATTCAATTTCTCAACTAAAGTAGTGCTAGCCAAATTAATAGAACTCCTCAAATCAATGACCATACTACATACATTGTTGTTGATGTGGCATCTAGTATGAAAAACGTTCTCACTCTGTTGCTCTGTATCATTCATCTTAATTTGTGTATTGAGTGCACGCCTAGCAAGAAGAGACTCACCATACTCTTGTTTCTCATACCCATTCTCAATACTAGGCTCATGTCGCCTCCTACCTCTCTCACCTTGCAGATTTCTAATCACTTCTTCTTGATTATCCATCCTATCCCTCACTTCACCCAATACCAAGTTCAACCGCTCAAACTGTTGTTGCATGACTTGCAACACAAAAGATGAGTTATCTGCCACACCATTTGGTGATGAGTCACTTTTATGAGACATCATAATATGCTGCACAAAAACAATGTTAGTGGAAAACCTTACACACTCCCTTACGTGTTTACACTCGAATAATGGCACTCCACTCGTGTTTCACTTTTAATTGGCTTTTTCCCGGTAATAGTCTCACACTCTCTTGCCTTTTACTTCAAAAGTTTTCTCACTCAAGTTCTTTCAGAACTAGTTGAACTAAATCAAGATAATACAACCATGTATTATTCCAACCAGTAATATAGATGAAAGAAACAAGGAATGAATAAAATGACACGAGACTCAAGAAATTTATACGAGGGAAAGAGTAATTATAAAACAAGACACCAACTAGCAAGTTGTATTCAGCTACTATGATGATAATAACTCAATCAACAGATACTTTCTTTTTCTTTGTTGTAACTATGTAGCAACTTTGAATATCCTACCTTCTCTTTTCTTCTTCTTCTTCTTTCTGTTTTTTTTTTTTTTTTCGACTTTTCTTTTCTTTTCTTTTCCTTTCTTTTCTTTTCTTTTCTTTTCTTTTCTTTTTCTTTCCTTTCCTTTCTTTGACTTTTCTCTAATTCAACCACAAACAACAATATTCAATTGTGAAAACCAAACAATTGAATTCAAACATACAAGCATGGACAATGAAGTAGAAGAGAATCAATGGGGACCACACTCCAAGTAATTGACAAACTTAGAGATGCAGGAAACCCTAGAATTTTGAAACCCTAGGTGACGCAAATTTCAGCCAAACCCAAAACCCTAAGAATTTCGGCAGCCTACTTTTTGTTTCTATTTTTTTTTTTTGGGCAACCCTAGAACAATGATGCCCTAGAATTAAATATGCAAGAAATAAAAGATAGAATCAGACCTGATTGGAAACCTTGCTCTGAATACCAAATGATATGAACCCGCGGGAATGAATTCCCTTGAACCCACAGTCAATTTGAGAACTCCCCAAGAAAGCCAAAATCAAGTCAATGGATGGAGAACCTAGACCCGATGAGAACTAGTTTCAAGAACTTAGATTATATTAAAATCTAGACCCGTTGAAGAACCCGTCTCAAGAACCCAGATTACAAAGGAGGAACGCCACAAAGGTTGTGATTTACCTTTGATAAGTTCAAAAGTTCAATTAAGAACAAGAGGAGTAAAACTCAACTCACAATAAATAAATTCATCAAATTTCATAAATTTCATAAACTGATTAGAATGAGGCCACATAGAGTATTTAAAGCAAAACCTAATGAAACCCTAGCCAAAATAAACCCCCACCTTCCAAAAGTGCCCCTGGATGAACAGTGTCGCGGCTACAGTGCCGCGCTACAGTAACTCTCGGCTACAGTAACCCTAACCCTAGTTCCAATAAAAAAATAACTTTCTCAACGTGCCCTTGCATAGGCCCCCTTCAATACTTCCCATAATGAACTCAATTATTCTAAACTAATAACATAAGTTCTTTAAATGAATTAAATAAGTTGAAACCCTTCAAGAGCTCAAAGCCTTTAAGTCTTGTCGTTGCCCTCTTCCGTAGCTAATCAAATGAATTAAAACTGGATCTTCATCCTTCAAGCCCCATCTTGAATGTTGGGCTCTTGCAAAACATGTCTCAAGTGGATTGCATCAATCCTTGCATTGTCTCCTTGATCTTCTTGGCCCATCTGGAAGTTGCAAATGATCTTTAAGACTAGACCCATCTTGGTTCCCATCAGGAAAATTATCCTAGTGGAACTCCTTTGTCCACTCTAGATTGAATAAAAATGGAGTGGTAACCCTTAGGTTGATGAAGAACAGTCAATGGATTTCGAATGGATTCTTTTTAAAAAACGCTGGAGCGAAGTCAAATGTTATAACAATTTCGGCAGCCTACTTTTTGTTTCTATTTTTTTTTTTGGAAACCCTAGAACAATGAAGCCCTATAATTAATTTAAGGATGCAAGAATTAAAAGATAGAATCAGACCTAATTGGAAACCTGACTCTGAATACCAAATGATATGAACCCGTGGGAATGAATTCCCTTAAACTCAATCAATTTGAAAACTCCCCAAGAAAGCCAAAAATGAAGTCAAGGATGGAGAATCTAGACCCAATGAGAACCCATTTCAAGAACCTAGATTATATTAAAATCTAGACCCGTTGAAGAACCCGTCTCAAGAACCCAGATTACAAAGGAGGAACGCCACAAAGGTTGTGATTTACCTTTGATAATCAAGAACAAGAGGAGAAAACTCAACTCACAAATAAAATTCAATATTGTCTAATCTGTCAAATGAGGCTACAAAGAGTTTTTAAACCCAAACCTAATCAAAACCCTAGCCAAAATAAAGCCCCTTTTACCCAAAATTACCCTTGATGAACAGTGCCGGCTACAGTACGCGCGGCTACAGTAACCCCTACAATAAATTGATGAAACCCTAATTCTTAAAAAGTAACTTTCCCAATAAGCCCTTGGCCAAAATACAAGGCATTCCCAAAAACATAGTTCATAAGAAATAAGACATGTGAGCCAAGCATCTTCAAGCCCACTTATTCTAAACTAATAAAATAAATCATTTAACCAAACTGGAAGCCTCCAATAACAATAGGTCGTATCTCTAAGTCATGTCTTCCACAGCTTGAATCAAGTATATCAAAACTGGTTCTTCTTCTTTCAGACCCATCTTGAGTGTTGGGCTCTTGCTGGCTTCATCCCAAGTGGATTGCACCAATCCTTGCATTGCTTCCTTGATCTTCTTGGCCCTTGATCTTGTAATTGGCCCATCTGGAACTTGCAAAGGATCTTTAAGTGTAGGCCCACCTTGGTTCCTATCATTCCCCCTCTCCTCAAAAGGATTCGACCTCGAATCTTCACCTACATCAAAAGGAGAAAGATCAGAAACATTAAAAGTTGCAGAAACTTTATACTCACCTGGAAGATCCACTTTATATGCGTTGTCATTAATTTTCTCAAGAATTTGGAAAGGTCCATCTCCTCGAGGATGCAACTTAGTCCTTCTATGGGCTGGGAATCTTTCTTTGCGCATGTGAACCCAAACCCAATCTCCTGGTTCAAAGATGACACGCCTTCGTCCTTTATTGGCTTGGGAAGCAACCCTTTCATTCTTTTGGGCAATTTGAAGTCGTACCCTCTCATGAAGTGACTTCACCAACTCCGCTTTCTTTTGTCCATCCAACCTGCCATCAACAGGTAAAGATATCAAATCCAAAGGAGTAAGTGGATTAAATCCATAAACAATTTCAAAATGAGAGTTTGAAGTAGTAGTATGCATCGTCCTATTATATGCAAACTCTATAAATGGCAAACAATCCTCCCAAGTTTTTAAATTCTTATAAACAACAGTGCCTAAAAGCTGAGTTAAAGTCCTATTAACTACTTCAGTCTGACCATCAGTCTGTAGATGACAAGTAGTGGAAAATAAGAGCTTAGTACCCAATTTCCCCCACAACACCTTCCAAAAGTAGCTAAGGAATTTAACATCCCTATCAGAAACAATACTCCTAGGTACACCATGGAGTCGCACTATCTCCCGGAAAAACAAGTCAGCTATGTTTGTGGCATCATCTGTTTTATGGCATGGAATGAAATGTGTCATCTTACTAAATCTATCCACAACCACAAAAATAGAATCTCTACCCCTTTTGGTCCTAGGCAGCCCCAAAACAAAGTCCATAGATATGTCTACCCATGGCTCACTAGGAACGGGTAAGGGTGTATACAACCCATGTGGCAAAACCATAGATTTGGCTTTTCTACATGTAATGCACCTTCCACAAATACGGTTAACATCTCTCTTCATCTTAGGCCAAAAGAAATATTCATGCAAAATGTCTAAAGTTTTCTTAACACCAAAGTGTCCCATTAATCCCCCACCATGTGCCTCACGCACCAATAACTCACGCATAGAACAATTTGGCAGACAAAGTTTGCTTTCTTTAAACAAATAACCATCATGCTTGTAAAACTTACCAAATGCCGCCTTATCACATGCCACGTACACATTTGAAAAATCAGCGTCATCGGCATACATGTCTTTCACATATTCAAACCCTAGCATTTTAGCACTCATAGAAGTAAGAAGTACATACCTCCGGGATAGAGCATCAGCAACAATGTTCTCCTTACCTTGCTTGTAACGGATGATATAGGGAAAGGTCTCAATGTATTCCATTCATCTAGCATGCCTTTTATTCAACTTACCTTGACCCTTGAGATGCTTCAATGATTCATGATCGGTGGGGATCACAAATTCCCTTAGCCATAGGTAGTGCTGCCAAGTCTCTAATGCACGAACAAGAGCATAAAGCTCTTTGTCATAAGTAGGGTACTTCAGGGATGCCCCACTTAACGTTTCACTGAAGAAGGCTATGGGCCGCCTATCTTGCATCAAAACGGCTCCAATCCCTATTCCTGAGGCATCACATTCAATCTCAAAAGCTTTGTTAAAATCAGGTAATGCTAACACAGGTGCAGAGCACAACCTTTCTTTAATAGTGGCAAAAGCATTCTCTTGATTAGCCCCCCAATGAAACCCAACATTCTTTTTAATTACCTCAGTGAGTGGTGCAGCAATGGTGCTGAAGTCTTTAACAAAACGTCAATAAAAACTAGCTAAGCCATGAAAGCTTCTTACCTCAGTGATGCTTTTTGGCGTTGGCCACTCCTTGATTGCCTTGACTTTCTCTTCATCCACCTCAATACCCTTTGTACTAACAACATAACCAAGAAAAATAACTTTTTCCATGCAAAAGGCACATTTCTTAAAATTAGCAAACAACTTTTCACATCTCAACACATTAAACACATATCTCAAATGTTCAATATGTTCACTAAGTTCTTGCTATACACTAAGATATCATCAAAGTACACAACCACAAACTTGTCTATGAATGCACGTAGGACATGGTTCATTAATCTCATGAAAGTACTGGGCGCATTTGTAAGTCCAAATGGCATAACCAACCATTCATAAAGCCCATACTTAGTCTTAAAAGCAGTTTTCCATTCATCACCATCTTTCATTCTAATTTGATGGTACCCACTTTTAAGATCAATTTTACTGAAAATACATGAGCCATGCAATTCATCAAGCATATCATCTAATCTAGGAATGGGATGGCGATATTTTACCGGGATATTGTTGACCACCCTGCAATCAATGCACATACTCCACGTCCCATCCTTCTTTGGCACTAGTAGCACTGGTACTGCACAAGGGCTCATGCTCTCTCTAACGTACCCCTTGCTCATCAAATCCTCAACTTGCCTCTGAAGCTCCTTTGTCTCCTCTGGATTACTCCTATAGGCTGGTCGGTTTGGAATAGCAACCCCGGGCACAAAATCAATCTGGTGCTCAATGCCTCTAATGGGTGGCAACTCATTTGGCATCTCCTCCGGGAATACATCATCAAACTCCTGCAACAAAGAAACAGCCAAACTAGGAAGAGACTGGTTAGTTTCATCAAGACTAAGATAAGACTCTTTATAGACAAGAAAAATCATAGGGCGATCTGCGAAGAAAGCCCTCTTAACCTCACTCTCTCTTGCATAGAAACTCACTTTTGCCTTTCCTTTTCTCTCGGCAGACTCTCTTTCTTTTTTCTCTCGTGGCTCCACTCTTTTTTCTTTACTCTCAGCCACCTCTCTACTTTCTTTTTCACTCTTTCTTTTATGCTCATTTTCACTCTCACTCTTTCTTTTTTGCTCAATCTCTTTTTCACTCTTTCTTTTTTTATCACTCTCATTTTCACTCTTTCTCTTTTGATCACTCTCATTTTCACTCTTTCTTTTTTTAGCAACCTCACTTTTCAATTTCAGTTGGTTCTCATAGACCTGGCTTGGAGTTAAAGGAACAAGCTTAATTGTTTTGCCCTCCTTTTCAAATCTGTACATGTTCGGAACCCATCATGTGTCACTCTCCTATCATACTGCCATGGCCTCCCCAACAAAATATGGCCCGCATGCATAGGCACAACATCACACAGCACCTCATCCTGATACTTCCCAATAGAAAAAGTAACTAACACTTGTTTATCCACCCTAACCTCTCCACAATCATTCAACCACTGCAATTTGTATGGTCTAGAGTGTTTTAAGTTTGGTAAATTCAATTTTTCAACCAAAGTAGTGCTAGCCACATTAGTACAACTCCCTCCATCAATGATCATACTACATACCTTATTGTTGACATGGCATCTAGTATGGAAAATGTTCTCTCTCTGTTGCTCTGCATCATCTACCTTAATATGTGCATTAAGAGCACGCCTGGCAACAAGAGACTCACCTGTCACAGGGTATACCACTCCATCATCATCACTAGCATCATCCAACTCGGGCACCTCATCACTATCATCCTCACCTGTTAGTCATCACCTCCCCATTGTCATGCATAATCATCACCCTCCTATTTGGACATTGAGAAGCAATGTGTCCTGAACCCAAACACTTAAAACATTTGATATCTCTATTCCGTGAAGGTTGGGATTCTACCTTGGGTTTGTTGCTAGTTCCCTCATCTTTTCCCTTAGGTGGTTCGGTCTTTCTCTTTGCTTCAGCTGGATCATTCCTATCCCATTTTGATTTCCAAGTAGTGCTAGAAACCGAAGTGTACCTTGCTGTCCCTTTTCTCTTTAATTGCCTCTCCACCTTCATAGCCATGTGCACCATGTCCTCTATCTCCACATAATGCTGCAATTCAATTACATTGGCTATGTCCCTATTCAACCCACTCAAAAATCTAGCCATGGTGGCCTCTCGATCCTCCTCTACATTAGCCCGAATCATCGCCACCTCCATCTCCTTATGGTAATCCTCCACACTCTTAGACCCCTGTGTAAGATTTTGTAATTTATGGTAAAGGTCTCTATAGTAATGGCTTGGAACAAATCTCCGCCTCATGAGAGATTTCAACTCTCCCCAGGTCTCTATAGGCCTCTCATAATTCCTCCTCCTATTGGTCACTAATTGATCCCACCAAATAATAGCATAATCAGTGAACTCAATTACCGCCAACTTCACTTTCTTCTCCTCGGAGTAATTATGGCAATCAAACACCAACTCTCCCACTCTAGATAAACCTCAGGGTCAGTTCTACCTTGGAAAGACGGTATTTTCATTTTGATGCTACCAAGGTCTCTATCTACACCATCCCGAACCCTTAGATTCTCCTCAAGTCCTCTTTCATGCCTAAGTCTTCTATTTCTACCTGACCCAACGTCAGATGCAAAGTCTTCCCTCATCCTCACCGTCTCCTTCATTCTCATACTGATTTTCAACTCTATGCTCACGTCGCCTCCTGTCCCTCCCACCTTGTAGATTTCTAATCGCTGCTTGTTGATGATCCATCCTATCCCTCACTTCACCCAACACCAAGTTCAACCGCTCAAACTGTTGTTGCATGGCTTGCAACACAAAGGATGTGTTATCTGCCCTCCCCCTTGGTGATGCGCTACTCTGATGAGACATTATCAAGTGCTACACAAAAGAATGTTAGTGGCAAAAAAAAAAAAAAAGAAATGTAAACCTCACACACTCCCTTACGTGTTTACACTCGAATAATGACACTCCACTCGTGTTTCACTCCTAATTGGCTTTTTTTTCGATAATAGTCTCACACTCTCTTGCCTTTTACCTCAAGAGTTTTCCCACTCAAGTTCTTTAAGAACTAATTGACTCAATCAAGACAAAACAACCTTATTTTATCCCAACTAGTAATTAGGTCCAAGAAACAAGAACAAGAGAAACACAGAAGCAATGAAAGAAAGAAAATGGCACGTGAATCAAGGAAATTATATGAATGAAACAGTAACTATAAGACAAGATACCAACTAGAATCACCCCTTTTGATGATAAGGCTGAAGAAAAGATCTTGGGATTTTTTTTTTTTCACGATTTTATTTTATTTTATTTTTCTTTTCTTTTCCTTTCTTTTCTTTTCTTTTCTTTTCAATCACAAATAGCAATATTCAATTGTGAAAATCAATCAATTGAATTCAAGCACGACAATGAAGTAGAAGAGAATCAATGGAACAGCCTAACAATTTCGGCAGCCTACTTTTTGTTTCTATTTTTTTTTTTTGGAAACCCTAGAACAATGAAGCCCTAGAATTAATTTAAGGATGCAAGAATTAAAAGATAGAATTAGACCTGATTGGAAACCTGGCTCTGAATACCAAATGATATGAACCCGTGGGAATGAATTCCCTTGAACTCACAATCAATTTGAAAACTCCCCAAGAAAGCCAAAAATGAATCAAGGATGGAGAATCTAGACCCAATGAGAACCCGTTTCAAGAACCTAGATTATATTAAAATCTAGACCCGTTGAAGAACCCGTCTCAAGAACCCAGATTACAAATGAGGAACGCCACAAAGGTTGTGATTTACCTTTGATAAGTTCAAGAGTTCAATCAAGAACAAAAGGAGAAAACTCAACTCACAAATAAAATTCAATATTGTCTAATCTGTCAAATGAGGCTACAAAGAGTTTTTAAACCCAAACCTAATCAAAACCCTAGCCAAAATAAAGCCCCTTTTACCCAAAATTACCCTTGATGAACAGTGCCGGCTACAGTACGCGCGGCTACAGTAACCCCTACAATAAATTGATGAAACCCTAATTCTTAAAAAGTAACTTTCCCAATAAGCCCTTGGCCAAAATACAAGGCATTCCCAAAAACATAGTTCATAAGAAATAAGACATGTGAGCCAAGCATCTTCAAGCCCACTTATTCTAAACTAATAAAATAAATCATTTAACCAAACTGGAAGCCTCAAATAACAATAGGTCGTATCTCTAAGTCATGTCTTGCACAGCTTGAATCAAGTGGATCAAAACTGGTTCTTCTTCTTTCATACGCATCTTGAGTGTTGGGCTCTTGCTGGCTTCATCCCAAGTGGATTGCACCAATCATTGCATTGCTTCCTTGATCTTCTTGGCCCTTGATCTTGTAATTGGCCCATCTGGAACTTACAAAGGATCTTTAAGTGTAGGCCCACCTTGGTTCCTATCACGATATGCCACAGAACCAACTCTTTCTACTATTTTGTATGGACCTACATACCAGGAACTCAATTTTCCTCTCTTGCCAAACCGTACAACTCCCTTTATTCGTCAAATCTTAACATACACCCAATCTCCTATGGCAAATTTTGAATTTCTTTGTCGGTTATCGGCATAACTTTTCTGCTGATTCTGGGCCACTTGCATGCTCTCTCTTATTAATGCTACTTTCCTCCGACTTCGTCCCAATACAACGAGGACCTACATTTCTCCCATACAGTGCCTCGTAAGGTGCCATTTGTATCGTGGCTTGAAAACTGTTGTTGTAAGAAAATTCTATCAAAGGCAAGTGACTTTCCCAATCACCACTTAGTTCCAATACACATGCTTGTAGCATATCCTCCAGTGTCTGAAACGTACATTAAGTCTATCTGTTTGTCTGCGGATAATATGCGCTACTAAACCTTAAACTAGTACCTAGCAACTTCTACAAACTCTGCCAAAAATGTGAAGTGAATCGTGCATCTTTGTCTGACACTATAGACTTGGGTACTCCATGCAAACGAACTATCTCTTTAACATAAATTCAAGAAAGCTTATCCATAGAGTTTGTAGTGGCTATGGGTAGAAAATGTGCACTCTCCGTCAAACTGTCAACCATAACCCAAATTGAGTTCTTTCTTGATGATGTCCTTGGCAGACCTATCACAAAGTCCATAGACACATATTCCCATTTCCATTCTGGGATCGGCAACGGTTGCAATTCGCTAGCTAGCCTTTGATGTCCAGCCTTCACTAATTGGCAAACAGAGCATTTTGCTACGAATTCTCCTATGTCCTTCTTAATTCCTTCCCACCAAAATTGACCATTCAGGTCTTGATACATCTTAGTGCTACCAGGATGAGTCGTATAAAGGTACAATGAGCTTCCCTCAAAATTATTTCCTTAAATTGTGGGATTGCAGGAATTACCTTCCTCTCCTTATAACACAACATCCCATTCTTACCAATGGTAAAAAGCTGCGGCCCTTCAGATTTCGCAATCATTTGTCAAAGTTTCTCAAGTTTATGATCTTTTCACTGCCCTTGTAAGATCTCTTGCTTAGTTAACGATATGATCTCTTGTATTGCTACTAATATGGTATCTCTTGGCAGATTCTCAATCAACAAGTTCCTCATTCCTGCCAACAGAGATGGCAAGTCGGTTTGAGACTTGCGACTAAGGGCATCTACTACCACATTAGCCTTCCCGAGATGATACTTTATCTCGCACTGATAATCACTAATCATTTTGAGCCATCTTCTATACTCCATGTTCAAATTCTTCTGACTAAACAAATACTTGAGACTCTTATGATCCATAAATACTTCGCATTTTTCTCTGTATAAGTAATGTCTCCAAATCTTCAATGTGAAGACTACTGCAACTAATTCTATGTCTTGGGTAGGACAACTCATCCTTCCTGCATCAGTACACATCCTAATCCCATCTTAGAGGCATCACTATAAACCACATAAGGCTTATGAGGTTCAGGTAAAGCCAATACCGGTGATGTGGTTAACCTCTTCTCACACTCCTCACTCCAAATATACTTTGCATTCTTCTTTGTCAATGTTGTTAATGAACCAGAGAGTTTAGAAAATCCTTCCACAAACCTCCAATAGTATCTTGCTAAACCAAGGAAACTATGTATTTCATAGGCATTGGTCGGCCTTTGCCATTTCGTGGGCAGGGTCTATAGCTACTCCTTTAATAGAAATGACACTTCCCAAATACTTCACCTCTCGAAGCCAGAACTCACACTTACTAAGTTTGGCGTACAACTGGTGTTTTTGTAATGTTTCCAATACTAACCTCAAATGTTCCCTACATTCTTTGTCACTTTGGGAATACATCAATATATCATCTATGAATACTACCACAAAATTGTTCATGTACTGTCTAAAGATATTCATTAAATCCATAAATGCCGTTGGGGCATCAGTCAATCCGAAAAGCATTAGTAGGAACTCGGAATGTCCATAACAAGTCCGAAAGGTGGTCATAGATATATTCTGATCCTTAATCTTGAGCTGGTGATGTCCTGATCGCAGATCTATCTTAGAAAATACTGAAGCTCCTTGTAATTGGTGCAATAGATCATCAATCTATGGCTAGGGATACTTATTCTTGACAGTTACTTCGTTTAATTCTCAATAATCGATCCACATTCTCAGAGTCTCGTCCTTCTTTTTCATGAGTAGGATTGGTGCTCCCCAAGGAGATGAGCTAGGGTGAATAAAACCATTCTCTAGGAGTTCCTCAATTTGAACATTTAATTCCTATAATTTTGCCGGAGCCATTCAGTAAGGTGCCTTGTGCACTGGGGCTGTTGCTGGCTCTAGATTGATTACGAACTCTGTTTCTCGGTCTGGGAGTAATCCAGGCAAATCGTAGGCAAAAACTTTAGAGAAATCTTAGGTCACTAAAATTCCTTGGAATCCTTTAGGCTCGTCCATCGTACTAGTCATAACTACAAGATAAGAAGCAACTCCTGTGGCTACCCCAGCCCCCACTTGGGATTTGACGGAAACTGAAATGCTGGGACATGCAACACCAGGATTACTTGCCCCTCGTACATGATAGATAAGATACAATGCACGTACTGATAACTAACAGTATGCAGTATATTGCAACGGAAAGTCAACTTAAGTCAATTTAAAGGAAATATTAGTCATGGTACCGAAACATAAGATCCCAATACTTTTACATAATCCCAAAATGGTCATCATAATTGATATGAGTGTCTAAAGAACTCCCAAAACACGGGACCAAACGTTTAAAAACTTAAACAGACGATCCTTTCCCAAATAGTGGAATGGGTTAGAAAGAAGGTCCCATCCTCGAGTAGACTTAAGAATATTCCCCTAGACGGGTGAACATCTATATCCAAACTCAATTCTGTTGCTACCTCCTTAGCCTCTACTGTAGAGTTCTTAGCTTGTTCTAAATGTTTTAACACAAAACTCATATCCTGCTTGAGCCTCAACATCTTCTAAGGGTCCAGTGACGAAATACCAACATCGGACTCATTGATAAAAGCTACTATCTTTTTGAGTCCCTGTGCTGTGACACCTTATGCAACTCTAGGGTGGATTGACGGCAAGCCTCCACAGTGAACTCGTCCTTAATTATTTCACTAATTCTCTCCATACTCAAGGATCTCAAGTACCTGGCAAAACTTCTATCATTCCGAGTGAAGAATGATAGTGGGTACATATAACAGTGAGATTTTGAGAAATCACAATAAGTAAACAAATAACAGGCAACATATATTTTAAGCATATCAAGCAAACTTAACAATGAATGCACGGACATGAACTTATACATATGCTCTTGACTTTACAAAGACTTCGTATAAAAACATGACATTTCATAACCTTGACTTTCATAAACACTCTTTCATCATTTCATACTTATGAGCTCGTAGCATTTCTTGACTTACAACGTAACATAACCTAACATTGGATACCTAAGGGCTATGCACCGTATGTTCCCCACTAGTTACCGCATCAACCATTGGTCACTTGGACCAAGGTGACTACGTCTTGACTTTCATATACAGCAGCTTGCATTTTGCCTTCACCGTAGGTGCACCCACTACCTTTAGGTGCGTCCAGCTCCTGTTTCCTTTTCTTTTAGGTACCATTTGAGATCCGCCGACAGTACTTCGTCAACCCAGGGGTATCCCTCCATTTTAAACACGTGAGAGGATAGAGGAGTTCCACTAGGACATTCCCCCGTCCCAGCATTTGGAGTTGTGATAAAAACTTTACTTCTTAAAAATACTCTTTTTCCTTTCAGAAAGAGTTTTCACAATCCCAACGCATGTGACATGACAATGGACCTTACAACTTTCATGAGACACATTAAATACCAAAATGCTTCATCATAACCATGAGATGTTGAAATGCTTTATCGTAATAACCATAAAACATTCATTCATGAAATACATATCGTGTTACGGAATTAAAATATTAGAACATGCGAACATGTTCCTTTATACTTACTCGAAGGCATTCATATTAATCAAAGGAATACATTCCAATCATCATCATGTAAGGGCCAAAACATTTAAAACCCTAACCTAACCAAACATCATTAATATCAAATCAATCTTAAGACACCAATGATCATGCTTCATCCATAGGGTTGGCTGAAACCTCGTATCTTAGTAAACATGCATTTCAATCAATTTTCTTGAACTCACAATCTTCTCATGCATTGAACAAAGCCTTTAATAAAGAATTTCTCATGGGTGGCCGGAACCCTTCCTTGTGATCATGGACAATATTTTCATGAGTTTAGTCCCATACTAAAAACATTTGAGTGACAACCATTTATGTATAAACAAACATTGTAAAAACTGAACCCTAAGATGGAATTCTTACTCCCTTTTTCATATCATACACATCTTCCTTAAACCATTTCAATCATGCTTTAAAATAATCATAACAAAAGAAGTTCATAACACATGAAAGAACATCAAGTCCCAAACAATCATACAAAACCGAATCAACCAACAAGTTCACAAGTCATATGCATAAAATGCCCAAGTATAAGTTAGAGGTGTACTTTCAAAAATCCAAATATTTGTTTAAAGCAAGAAAGCTGAAAAAATTATATACAATACTAGCTAGGATCCTTGCTCAAGAAAACCCTAACCATGTGTTCATTTGTAGTCCTTCTTACACCTTTTTCTTTCCAAGAAAACCAAGTTTTCGAACCCTTCCCTCTTTGAATCTAAAACTTACCTTTAATAAAAAACCTAGCTACAACTCACTAGTGCCGTCACCCACTTTTCTCAAAACACCATATTTTAGAGCTTAAAGTCAAGTAAGGTTACATTATCTTTCTTGAAGAAAAAGTCCGAATCTAACCGTGTGAGTGTAGGCGTGATTCATGTGGAATAACCTTTCAAAATACAAGCTAAATCCATCTAGCTCAAGTGTGTGGATGTTAGAGCATAAGTTCCTCTCCCTTCAATCTGTGCATGTGTGTGTGTAGTAAGGGAAATGTTGCTTCATACCTTCTAGTCTCTTCTTTTGAAAATATCTCTTAGCTTTGCTTAACTTCCTAGTGATGTTTGGATGAGAAGAAGGTATGGTGGAGAGTGTTTGGATGGTGAGAAATGATGGAAACTTGGGAGGAAATGTGTAGTGACCGAAAATCACAAGAGAAGCATAAAATGGCCAAAGTTCCTAGGGTTTTCGGTTTGTCCCCTTTTATAGACATTTCAAGAAGCCTTTTGCATGAAACAAGCTCATGCGTGGATGCCATGTGGCGTGTAGCCCTATGATCTCTTCCTATAGTTCATCATTTGATTGTGTTGGGAACCAAAAGTATCATTTCCTACATGTGGCACCTCCCTCTTCCAAAATCGAATTCACCTTCCTCATTTTCCCTTCATTTCATGTCTTGGTTCAATGTATCTAGTGGATAAAAGGTCATTTTTCCACTCAAATCCTCTTCAATCTCTTACATGTGTGCATGAGTGCCAAGTGGCATGTGAAGCGTGAGTGTGTGTAAGTGCATGGGCTGCCAAACCCCTTTCTCTTCCTAAGTAGATCTTTTTTTCACCATACTTTTGGACAAGCATGTGATTGCTCCTCTCTTGGCACAAATATCTTGCCCTAGCCAACCACCTCAAGGGTTTCTTACACAAGCTTCTCTTCTAGAAGCCCTTAGGCGTGTAGCCTTCTTCCCTCCTTGTTCTTGCTCCGTTCCAAGGCAACTTTTTACCTACCTTCATGCATGGAAGACACATGGGAAAAAAAGCAAATCCTTTCTCCTCTCCTTGTTGCCATCCAAGGCTTCTTGGCCTTCCCTAGTTCCATTTTCCCATAATCCTAATCATTTCCTTCTTAGTTCCTTTCCCCATGGTGACATGTGTCAAAGGCTTTCTTCCACAAGCAAAGATCTTCACACATGTGTGACACATGGCAAAAAGTGCTAGCTCTTCCTATGATAAGCGTGCAAGCCAAAATTCCTAGCTCCTTCTCACCTCCCTTCCCTTATTTCCATCTAGATTCATCAAGTCCTATACTTAACCTTATTGGATGTCAAACACCATGCATAAACCTCATGTTGGGCGTGAGCCCTAATTTCATTAGGTTTCAAAAACCCTAATTTCCTACAAGGGCCGAAACTCTCATAGGCTAAAAAACCAATTACACAAAAGCCTAGAAAGTCTTGGTCGTCACAACTCCTCCCATCAAACTCTTCTTAACTTGTTTGGCGATTACTGCTAATGAAACTAACTTAATTGTTTCTCCCATGTAATAGATTATATCGTTGCTAGGCAAATCAAATACCACCTCTTTCCTTCGGCAGTCCATCTTGGCGTAATGCCTTCATAGCCAATCCATCCCTAGGATTAAGTCGAATTCCATTAGGTCAGCAGTCAAAGTTAAACACCGCGACTACCAATGGACAGTCTCCTTGACTACTCGTGTATACCCAACTATCTTCACATTCGGAATAGCTACTTGAACCTTTGGAGACAAAGGTTCATCAATCAATTCACATCTTTGCACACAACCAAAAGCCACAATAGATCGTGATGCTCCAAAATCAAACAAAGCGCAAGCCGTGTGTTGCATCAACTTAACCTTACCTAATAGGGTAACTAGGGTTATTCAAGGATTCTCAAACAAACACAAGTTACTAGTTAGGGTAGGGTTGCAAATCTTACTGGTGATTACTCCGGCATCAGTTGCCTCATTAGCCTCCAAATCTACCTCTCCAGGGGTGATGGCATAAACCTTAGCCTTCACGGGAGTCTTTACTCTGCCACCTGGTGTTGTTGTTCCTCCAAGCATATTGCGTGGACAATCTCAAATTAAGTGGCTAGTTTGACCACATTTATAACATGCTCTAGTGATTATTCGACATTCATCGCTATGCCTTCATCCTCATCTTTGGCATGGTGGTGGTGTGATGAGCACCGTGCAGAAATTCATGTAAATCTATGTAAGATTTAGAGCAATTTTGCTAAATATTAAGGTACCATAAAACTAAATATCCCAAAAGATCTCATTGTTCAAATTTCCTCAAAATAGTCCCTTCGCTTGAGATACATAAAAAGACTCATTTCCTTTAAGGTAGTTTGGGCTGCTAAATTCCCAAACTCTAAGCAACCCTTTGGGCTTCTACGGTGTACTCCTATGCTTGTCTTAGATAGCCCGTTGTCCATACGATCTCCTAAGGACATCGTGGCCTCATGCACGGACAACCCTCGTGAGTCGTGGTCCTTATTCAAAGTATCTTGGATGTCCTTAAGGTATCAAGAAGTAGTTCTTAAGCAAACAATAGCCAAATTGTAGCTGGCCTCAAGAGTGTACTTATCCTCAACTAGGTCCTTAATCTCATTCATCCTACTTAGGGTCTTGATTACCTGCCACAACTTTTACCATTCTGGGTTGGGAATGGTGACTATGTCATAATCCTTAACTATGCAACAATTTGCAATTTCTCCTTCACCGCATGTAACACATCTGTGGCACCCACTAGCTTTAGGTGCTACCCCACTCCGGTATCCTTTCCACAAGGATCCATTCGAGATCTGCTGGCGATATTTTGTTGTCACAACCCTGCCCCGTGGAGGTCCGGATCGCGACGTACATACCTGTCCTTTACTTTCTTCCAATTTTTTTTTCTTTTCTTTCTTTTTCTAGTAACATGCGATCGGCATGGACATGACACACATGCACTCTAAATTCCTCATTTAATAATGGGAACACCTGATAGACATTCAATTCGAACATTCATCTATAAGAGACTCTCAGAGTCCATTCCAACAAAAAACATCTATACATAAACATAACCCATTATCCGTAACATAACTGTTCTATTTAGGGAAGGTCCTAAGCATCTGTCTCTCCCTCTACAGTAATGCCTTGCTCCCCAGCCTTTTCGTCATTACCTAGATGTACACCATACAGTGAACATACTAGGCATCTCTTCTTTTTCTTTTGCAAATATGCATACATAAACATTTGCTAATCTTGACAATGTTTTCATGCATAACAGTTTAAGGAATAAGCCATACTTTCATACATAAACATTTTAAGAAATACTATGCTTTCATGTATAACAGGTTTCAGAAATAACCATGCTTTTCATGTTTCACTTTCTTTGACCGGTACACACTATTACGCCCCATGTGTTGGGGTCAGCGGTCTTCCTTTGGACCTGGATTCTGCCCTTGGCCACAGGTTGGGAATCCCTTTCTGTCAGGGGCAGCAATAGGTGCACTACCAGTTCTACTTACCCGACATTGCAATCTGCCCATTCATTTGGTACCATTTTCATTCATATGGCCGTTACGTATTTTCATACAATAAAACGTTCATTCATTCAGTCCTTTCTTTCATTCATTCATTCAGTCCTTTCTTTCTTTCATTCATGGCAGTACTATCTTTTCAGTCCTTTTCATTTAACAGTTCATTCATGGAAAACGTCATTTAAAAGCATGAACTTAAACATCATCTTTTCATTTAACAATGCATTCATGAAAACATCATTTTAAAAGTATGAGCTTAAACATCATTTTTCATGGCATCCATAAAACATCAATTCATAGGGACATTGTAACATCAGTTCATAGGGACATTTTAAATCACTTTCTTCGCGTCATTTAAAGCATGATTCATAGGGGCATATTAAAACACTTTCTTTGTGTCATTTAAAGCATCAGTTCATAGGGACCTTTTAAAACTCATTTAAAGCATTACTTCAAGCATAAGGCATGAGACATTCATTTCCTTTCCTTTGCAATCAAAACATTTTAATCATCTTTCTTGCTCTGATGCACATGCATTTTTATGAATAAGATACATTTTCATGCTATACTACATATAGGAATAATCAATAAGTTTATTGAGAGAGCATGTATGGAAATCTCATGACTTAAAAACCTACGTGCATGCATTACCTTATACACATACACACAATTATAATCGATAGAGTGCTTAACAGGGGCTATCAAGAAAGGGCTTGTACATACTATATACATTTACTCTTTCTGATGGGAACCAAGGTGGGCCTAGTCTTAAAGATATGTTGCAAGTTCCAGATGAGCCAAATACAAGTTCAAGGGCTTAAACGATGAAGATTATGCTTTGATTCATTTCATAAGCTATGGAAAGGACAACAACTTGACTTATAGGCTTTGGACACTTGAAGGCTTTCAACTTATTTAATTAATTTCAAGGACCTATTTTATTTGCTTAGAATAATTGGGTTTATGCCTATGTAAGGGCATATTGGGAAAGTTATTATTTTATTAAACTAGGGTTAGGGTTACTATAGCCGAGTTACTGTAGCACCGTACTGTAGCCGCGGCACTGTTCACTCAGGGGTATTTTTGGAAGATGGGGTTTTATTTTATCTAGGGTTTTCATTAGGTTTTTGCGTTAATTACTCTATGTAGCCTCATTCTAATCAGATTATGAAGTTTATGAAATTTGATGAATTTATTCATTGTGAGTTGAGTTTTATTCCTCTTGTTCTTAATTGAACTTTTGAACTTATCAAAGGTAAATCACAACCTTTGTGGCGTTCCTCCTTTGTAATCTGGGTTCTTGAGATGGGTTCTTCAACGGGTCTAGATTTTAATATAATCTAGGTTCTTGAAACGAGATCTCATCGGGTCTAGGTTCTCCATCCATTGACTTGATTTTGGCTTTCTTGGGGAGTTTTCAAATTGACTGTGGGTTCAAGGGATTTTTCATTCCCGCGGGTTCATATCATTTGGTATTCAGAGCAAGGTTTCCAATCAGGTCTTATTCTATTTTTTAATTCTTGCATCCTTAAATTAATTCTAGGGGTTCACTGTTCTGGGGTTTCCAAAAAAGAAAAAATAGAAACAAAAAGTAGGCTGCCGAAATTGTTAGGGTTTTGGGTTTGGCTGAAATTTGCATCACCTAGGGTTTCAAAATTCTAGGGTTTCCTGCATCTCTAAGTTTATCTGTTGCTTGGAGTGTTGTTCCATTGATTCTCTTCTACATCATTGTCGTACTTGAATTCAATTGCTTGATTTTCACAATTGAATATTGCTATTTGTGATTGAATTAGAGAAAAGAAAGGAAAGGAAAAAAAAAGAAAGGAAAAGAAAAGAAAATTCGAAAAAAAAAAAAAAAAAAACAGAAGAAGAAAAGAGAAGGTAGGATATTCAAAGTTGCTACATAGTTACAATAAAGAGAAAGAAAGTATTTGTTGATTGAGTTATTATCATCATAGGAGCTGAATACAACTTGCTAGTTGGTGTCTTGTTTTATAATTACTCTTTCCCTCGTATAAATTCCTTGAGTCTCGTGTCATTTTATTCATTCATTGTTTCTTTCATCTATACTACTGGTTGGAATAATACAAGGTTGTATTATCTTGATTTAGTTCAACTAGTTCTGAAAGAACTTGAGTGAGAAAACTCTTCAGGTAAAAGGCAAGAGAGTGTGAGACTATTATCTGGAAAAAAGCCAATTAAGAGTGAAACACGAGTGGAGTGCCATTATTCGAGTGTAAACACGTAAGGGAGTGTGTAAGGTTTTCCACTAACATTGTTTTTATGCAGCATATTATGATGTCTCATAGAAGTGACTCATCACCAAACGGTGTGGTAGATAACTCATCTTTTGTGTGCAAGCCATGCAACAACAGTTTGAGTGGTTGAACTTGGTGTTGGGTGAAGTGAGAGAGGTAGGAGGTGACATGAGCGTAGTATTGAGAATGGATATGAGAAAGAAGAGTATGGTGAGTCTCTTGTTGCTAGGCGTGCACTCAATACACAAATTAAAATGAATGATAGAGAGCAGCAGAGTGAGAACGTTTTTCATACTAGATGCCACATCAACAACAAGGTATGTAGTATGGTCATTGATTTGAGGAGTTGTATTAATTTGGCTAGCACTACTTTAGTTGAGAAATTGAATTTACGTACCTTGAAACACCCTAGACCATACATGTTGCAATGGTTGAGTGATTGTGGAGAGGTTAGGGTAAATAAGCAAGTGCTAGTTTCTTTTTCAATTGGAAAATATCAGGATATGGTCCTTTGTGATGTTGTGCCTATGCATGCTGGTCATATTTTGTTAGGGAAGCCATGGCAGTATGATAGGAATGTGATCCATGATGGGTTAAGGAACATGTACAGTTTTGAAAAGGATGGAAAAACAATCAAACTTGCTCCTTTAACTCCAACACATGTCCAAGGGGACCAATTGAAATTGAAAAGTGAGGTTGCTCAAAAAAGAAAGAGTGAAAATGAGAGTGATCAAAAAAGAAAAAGTGAAAAGGAGATTGAGCAAACAAGCAAGAGTGAAAGTGAGAATGAGCTGAAAAGCAAGAGTGAAGGTGAGAGTGAAAGAGAGAATGAGCTGAAAAACAAGAGTGAAGGTGAGAGTGAAAGTGAGATTGAGCTGAAAAGCAAGAGTGAAGATGAGATTGAGAAGAAAAGAAATAGTGAGACCGAAAAGGAGAAAGAGAAAAAATGAGAGAAAAAAGAAGAGGGTGAGAATAAGACCTCAAGCACAAGGGAGAATGAGTTGAAAAAAAATTGTGAGGTCGAGAGTACAAAAAAAGAGTGACAGAAAAAAAGAGAGTGAAAAGAAAAAAGAGTGTGAAAGGAAAAAAGAGAGTGAAAAAGAAAACGAGAGTGGAAAGAAAAGAGAGTGTGAAGAAAGTGAGAGAAAAACAAAGAGAAAAGTGAGTTTTTATGCTAAGGCAAGTCTTAATCCTAACGAACTTGACGTATGTTTGCCTAGTATTGTTGTCTCTTTGTTGCAGGGATATGAGGTCGTATTTCCAAGTGGTGTATTTAGTGGATTGCCACCCATTAGGGAGATAGAGCACTACATTGATTTTGTGCCAGGTGTAACAATTCCTAACCGACCTTTCTTGGAAGAACATGAGTCATTGACACACTTAAAGGGAAAAGGTAAGTTGTTGACTATAATGTGTGCTAAGCGGGAGGATTGTATTGAGACTTTTCCTCATGTATTTAAATACACACAAGGTATGGAAACTTTTGTGGTTGATGCTTTAGCAAGAAGGTATGTACTTATCTTCATTTTAGATGCAAAATTGTTGAAAGTTGAATATGATAAGGAATTGCATGCTAATGATTATGACTTTGCTAGTGTGTATGGAACATGTGAGAAATCATCGTTTGGTAAGTTCTATAAACTAGAATGGTACTTGTATAGAAAGAATAGATTTTGTGTACCTACTAGTTTTATGCGTAAGTTGCTTGTGTGTGATAGACATGGTGGTTTGTTGGGTAGCCATGGTGTAAGGAAGACTTTTGTTGTGTTGCATGAACGTTTGTGGGAATATCATTTGCCTTTCAATGACGTGTTGCATGAATGTTTGTGGAAGTATCAATTGTCATTCATTGATGTGCTGCATGAATGTTTGTGGAAGTATCATTTACCATACATTGACCTGTTGGATGAACGTTTTTGGGACTATCATTTGCCCTTCATTGAGTTTGCATATATTTGGAGTAGTCATTCTGGTGTCAAAACAATATTAGACATTTGTGGTAGGTGCATTACAATACTTTTGCCACATGGGTTGCATACGCCCTTACCTATTCCTAGTGAGTCATGTGTAGACATATCTATGGACTTTGTTTTGGGGCTGCCTAGGAAAGAAAGGAGTAGAAATTCTATTTTTGTGGTTATGGATGGATTTATTGAGTTTGCATATAACAGGACCATGCATACTGCCACTTTATATTCTCCTTTTGAAATTGTTTATAGACTTAATCTATTTACTCCTTTAGATTTAATGTCTTTATCTGTTGACAACAGGAGTAGCTTGGATGGATGTTATCAAATTCTTGAACAAATTAATGACAATGCATATGAAATCAATGATAATGTTACTAATATTTTTCCCTTTGATCCAAGTAGAGATTCGAGGTCAAATCCTTTTGAGGAGAGGGGGAATGATGGGAACCAAGGTGGGCCTAGTCTTAAAGATATGTTGCAAGTTCCAGATGGGCCAAATACAAGTTCAAAGGCTTAAACGATGAAGATTATGCTTTGATTCATTTCATAAGCTATGGAAAGGGCAACAACTTGACTTATAGGCTTTGGACACTTAAGGCTTTCAACTTATTTAATTAATTTCAAGGACCTATTTTATTTGCTTAAAATAATTGGGTTTATGCCTATGTAAGGGCATATTGGGAAAGTTATTATTTTATTAAACTAGGGATAGGGTTACTGTAGCCGAGTTACTGTAGCACCGTACTGTAGCCGCGGCACTGTTCACTCAGGGGTATTTTTGGAAGATGGGGTTTTATTTTATCTAGGGTTTTCATTAGGTTTTTGCTTTAATTACTCTATGTAGCCTCATTCTAATCAGATTATGAAGTTTATGAAATTTGATGAATTTATTCATTGTGAGTTGAGTTTTACTCCTCTTGTTCTTAATTGAACTTTTGAACTTATCAAAGGTAAATCACAACCTTTGTGGCGTTCCTCCTTTGTAATCTGGGTTCTTGAGATGGGTTCTTCAACGAGTCTAGATTTTAATATAATCTAGGTTCTTGAAACGAGATCTCATCGGGTCTAGGTTCTCCATCCATTGACTTGATTTTGGCTTTCTTGGGGAGTTTTCAAATTGACTGTGGGTTCAAGGGATTTTTCATTCCCGCGGGTTCATATCACTTTCCTTAGAAGAAAATTCGCAAAAAGAGAGAGAGACATTCTTTCATAAAGAGAACTTGGTGTAAGAAGTATGGTCATAGCTACTTACCTGCGAGCTTTACTAGTGAGTTCCTTTGAACTTGAAAATAAACTCCTATTTAATGAAATGGAATAAACACATTAATATCCATCTTAATTTAAGCTTTACTAACCAACACCCTTACATGCTCACTTTGATTCCGATTTAGAATTAAAGTGTTTTCCTTAACCCATTCTCACCGAATGAGCATTATCTACAAGGTACAACCTTAACCCAATTTTAAAGAAACTTATGAAAAAGTAAATACCATGCTTGCTATCCCTTTTAAAGACCATTGTTTTCTACATGAAGGATAGATGGAAATCATAGGTTAGAAATGCATAGATGGTAGGAATTTATTTAAAAATGGAAGGGAACAAGGAAGTGCTACAAAATCTGAAACTGTCATCAAAGAGGGCATTTTGACAGCTTTGTAACATCATGTGGAAAGTAAATCCAACAAAATGGTCAATGCTCACAAGAGGGTTTATTTTTATCACTTGTTCTTCAATGATTTTTCATACTAAAATTTATCTTTGGTTGAACAAAAAGGTGAAACTAAACAAGGGATGAAATGGGCGGATTGAGGCTTCAAAACAGAACATGGTGCAGAAATTTTGTAGTGCATGGGCAGCTAGCAAGTCTTGGTACATTCATGGTCTTAAACATCCCTCATTTAGCCAAAATCTCAACTACATAATTAAACAATACTAGAGTTGTAGAAAACTTTAGAAAACCTCACATGTTTTTCTGAAAACATAGCATAAACAAAAAGAGTACAAGACTTAGGCAACTTAAAATTCTCAAAGCAAGCTTACTAGCTCAATTAAAATTCTCAAAGCAAGCTTACTAGCTCAATTAAAATTCTTAGTGGCTTACTTAGGCCATAAACCTTGAGGAAAGTATGTCTAAAATTATAATGCTCAACTCCTATTAATTTAACACATAAAAAAACAAGAGTTCACATAATTAAAACATGGCTTAAATACAAGGTAAGGCTACAACAAAAATGCCATGCAAAACGCATGGCTAGGAACTAAACAGAGCATAACACATATGGGCTATCATTTTGTTACTCGGTTACCATCCACGAGGATAGATATTAGAGGAACAAATGAGAAATCAGTCTAGAAACTACCATACAACAATCGGCCAACAAAGAAAATTCAAAAACCCCAAAACCGAAACATAAAAAATCATCAAAAGAAAACCCACTTGATCAACCATGGCTAATATTTCGAAATACACAGAGGAGAAGGATTAAGGGTACTCTTACCTTGATATGGAGTCATAAGCTTGAAGATGATGAGAGGAGTTTGGTTTCTTGAAGATGAGAAGAGAGGAGAAGAAGAGCTTTAGCTTGGAGGAGAAGGTGAAACTTTTTCTTTCTTTTCCTAAGTGTAGTCGACAGGTTAAGGGGACTAAAGGGGATAAATTCTAACTTTTCCCCTTTTTGTGTTGCTTTGACCAATGGGTGCAAAAGAGAAAGAATGAATTTGTTCCTTCTCTTGTAAGCCAACGTATAGGAGAAGGAAAGGAGACTTAATTTGGCTTATAGGGGAAGCTACGGGTTTCAAGGGGGAGAAAAGTCAAAGGGATTTAGTTGCTTATCTTAGAAAGGAAGATGGGATTTTATTCCTTTCTTGGGTGTTGACCGACGGGTAGGAATAGGATGCTTTAGTATAGTTTTATTTTGTTTTCTCTTCTCTCTTTTTGACTTGCCTTAGACGATGGGTGCTAGGAAAAGTGGATTCAATGGCTTCCTTAAGAAGCTTACGTCCAAGGAAGAAGGAATTGGTTGATTTGTACAAAACTTATCACATAAGCTTGGGAGTTGAATGGTGGAGATCTATCCACCTCAAGGGTAATTTTCACCTACTCATCCAATGGTAGAGAATAATTGGGCCATTTCTTAAATAAATAAAATTAAAGGGCTTAAGGAAAAATATTTCAAAGTCTTAAAAATAATACCCTTGATTTATTTTAATAAATCATATTTTTAAAATAAAGCATACTCATCTTAAAATAAAATAATTGAAAGTAATAAAAATATTTATCTCAAAATATTTAACTTAATGAATTAATAAAATGATGTAAGAACCTACGTAGTAGGACTCGGGTATTACATTTGTCGACCCAGGGACTATCACTCCAATTTAAGCACTCCAGAGTAGACAGAGTTCCACTAGGACATTCCCCCGTCCTAGCATTTGGGGTCGTGATAAAACATGCACAGACTCTTTCTTTGAAAGCAGTATACAACCCAAATGAATGTGACATGAAACTTTTGACACTTTTCTTTCCAGGCATCATATGAACATGTAAATGCCATGAGTCATGTAATCATGTAATCGAACATTGAACATCTCAAGTTACGGCATGAAAATATTTGAACATTCGAATACTCAGTTCACAAACATAATGTGATGCTCCCAACCTCCGTTTGGGATGGAATGGAGACTTAGATCATCGGGACATGTAACACAAGGTTACATACCCCTGTACATGACAGTTAACAGCAATGCATCCTATAAGTGCAACTAGCAGAATGCAATATTCGTAGGGTATTAAGGGTGAAAATAAAACTTATGTTAGAATAACTAAAAACATCACAATTCATTACTAACCATCATAACTTCAAACCAAATAGTAGCATAATCTTAGTATAGCTAATCATCATAAAACTCTCAAAAGCTAGATCAACGGCTTCATGCATTCTAGAGCATGAAGGGCTAGTGCTATAAACATTAGGATAAGGTCTAGTCTTTTCTTGACATCTAGCTCCTCAATCTATTAGATCCACCCTTCCATCCAGTCCGTCCTTTTCGAGTCCTGACATAACTTCTATCATTCCAAGTGGAATGATAATGGGTCCACAAGGGGAGAAATTTACTTGAAGTCTCACTAAGTTAAACTACCAACGTGCACAAAGATAAATTATACATGATGAATGATAAATATGAACTGCATGTAATGCGAAAAATCAATGTGTCACCCATCTAGATTCCTCAACATTTTTAGAAAAACTGAGACACATTTTTGTACAATGAACATTTTTCACTTTACTGGCAAAAATAATCATAACGTTTCATCATTATTAGCAATTCATACTTAATCGTAACATCATAACGTGTGGTATTGTTAAAGTTCCCCAAATGCATAGTGAGCACCTGCCCGTGACCGTAGTACAACTGACGTTGAAACTACGTTATCTGCTGACTCATTCTCAATGCATTGGTAACATAACATAACATCATAACATGTACACCCACTAACCATTAGTGTCATAACATTTAACACTCCAGAAGCCCGTTGATTGTTCTTCGTCAAATAGGGGTTACCACTCAATTCTTAAACACTCCAGAATGGATAGAGGAGTTCCATTAGGATAATTCACAAACCTAGCCTTTGGGTTTGTGACAAAAATTATTTCATGCTATGTGAAAAAATGTGTTTCATGGCATGTTCATATGTAGCAAGCTTTCATGTGAAAATGACATTATAGGTGCAATATGCTAAAATGGTGAGAATATCACATGTCATGTAAGTAAGTACTCAGTGTATCATATAACATGACATTTTATGCTCAAAATGATAATTATAACATGAATGTGGCGTTTGTAAATAAATCAAAAATAACTTATCAAGGGTGTGTAAGTTAGAGGCCAACTTACAGAGTTTGAAAAGTTGTAGCGGATGAAATCAAATTCATACTAAGTTAGGATTTATACCACTATGGAAGATGTTCATAATCAAAGGCTTCAGAAATGGATATTTGCAAACAAACCTCAAATTTAACCAAACTTCATGTACCTCACATTTTTCATATTCTAAAACCATCTATACCCTTAGAATTGTAAAATGCAAGCGGGAACTAGCTCAAACATTCCCAACCCGTGGCATGCACTCTAGTTGATGCCTTGGTGTGATTTCAACTATTGATCCCTATGAACGCATGCTTATGCAAATAATCACTATAGTCCTTAGTCACAAATAATCACTATAGTCCTTAATTATATGATAAAGGCCATTTATTGGGTAAGCAAGTTCAACACTTAATCATGGCTAAAAACCTTAATTTTCATTAATCCTCCATTAATCAAGCTTGATGCTCCTAGTGTAATCACAAATGCATGCTTTCAAAACTCACCCAAAATATGTATTTTCATTCTATCCCAATCAGAAGGTTTTCTAAATGCTTAATCATCAAGCCTAGGTGTAATAAATCAAACTTCATACCTTAATAACCTTACTTAAAACCCATGCATGTTTTGATGATCAACACAAGATAGAATTAAAACTTATCATGGCATGCTTCTAATCTAAAATCAAACCTTCCATGATCATTCTAAGACATTAATAAATCATATCAAAATATCATAAGACATGCCATAGCTAAAATTTCCATTTAAAACAATTTAAACACTTAAATCATTCTTAATGAACCCGATTTTGAATTAAGCATGGTAACATTTTCTAAATTCATCCAAAAATTACTCATACACTTAAAATCACAACATGGCATGTAAACTAAGATCTGGGGCAAGATAAATTACAAATTTTGTGGCCACTCAAGCTTCCAACACGAGAACGTCAAGAACACTCAAGTGCGCACACACCTTTTGGTTTCTCTCAAAACTAAGGAGGGACATGGCTCTCAATGATCAAGTGGAGCTGGAGATGAGTAAGCCCGTGGGGATTTGGTGATATGGCTGGTGGTGTAAGGAGCTGGAAATTCAGCTTGCATTTCATCATATTGTGTCACTTGTGCATAGTGAACAGTGCCCTAAATCACCATGACTTCATCAATTCAGGTGCTACATTGATCCTATGGGCTATTCAGGTTGTGGTGTAGAAGGAAGAGAAGAAAAATAAAACAAAAATCAAGCATGAAGCTGACGGGTTCAAGGGTGGTTTCTTGGACGGTTTTGATCATGGCCTTGATTCACCCTCTTGTATTTTCACCATGGCTGCTTTGTGTAAGTCATAAGCCATTCTTGGAAGGCTTTCAAGGTGAGGGAATGGTTCTTGGTTGGCTGCCTAGTGATCATGAACTGCCAGTTCAAATGAAAGGGGTGAAGGGAAGTGGGTTGCTAAAATCAAGGTGGTTTGATGCCTTCGGTTTGGTGCTTTCTTTGGGTGGAAAATATTGCTCAAAATCTCAAGATGACCATGAGGGCTTCTTGGGGATTGGGTGGTGATGGAGGTGGCATGGGGTGGTGGCTCAGCCATGGGCAGAAGGGGGGGTTGAAACTCAACCAACTTGGTTCCCATCCAGCTAGTGCCCAAGGTGAAATCGGTTTTTCGTTTTGGTTTTTTTTTAAACCAAATTTGTCCAAGGCTTCATCAAAATCTAAAGGGATCATATGAGGTGTTTAAATACCATAGTGCCCTTGAGAAAATGGCACAAAAAGATTGGGGTTAAGGGCAAAACAGTCCATTGCACACATGTGTGCCAATTGGTGTAATTTGGGGGTTTTATTTGTCATTTCTTCTAATGACATGTGTAGAGGTTTATATAAGGTCCTAATATGATCTAAGAATGATTTAATTGAATAATGAAACAAGAAAATTTCAGATAAAAAAGGCTAAAAGGATTAAGAAAGAAAATTAAGATCCAAAACAAGGTTTAAAGATTATGAATATTGGGTAAGTCCATTAATGGCCTTAACCCAATTTCAAAACTTAATTTGGGTACTTAGGATATGACATGGGGTTGAGGACACTCATGGTAAGGTGTATTGGGCTTCAAATTGAAGAATGAATAGAAGCGAAACAAGGCTTTGGGCCTTATAGGGCTTAAAAGGGCCATGAGTGTGGGTTAATGGTCCATGAGTGGATGGGAGGCCTTGTTTCTAGATTTTGAGGGATTAAGAGAGGCCACAAGATCCACAAAGATGGGGCTTAAAAGGCTTACCTTGACATAAATAGGCCATGGGTCAAACATATACCATGCTTGGCCCAAAAGGCTTTATGCCTTCCTCATACATGGGCCAAGGCTATCCTACCAAGACTTGTACTCCTGCAAGGCTTGGTTTAAGGCTTCTATTGTCTGGCCCATAAATGTACGAAAGTTCTGAAGGCCTTAATAGGATTACTAATGGGCTTGCTTCTCTAATCCTCCATGCTTAATATAATTAATGACACTAAGTGCCATGGTCTAAATAAATCTAACTATCCCCACTGAAATAAATAAATAATAGAAACAAACAAAATAATATAATAATAATAGTAATAACAAATATATATATATATATATATATATAAAGCCCAAAATTATAAGCTTAATCTAAGGGAGTTTTGAGATTAATCCTAATGATTAATTAGGCGGAGTGTTACACATAAGCAATAGCATTCGAGGCATATCCAAGTAGAAGTGCAATATCTTAAACCCGAAAACATATGCATGGCCGAATCATAGGAAAGCAATACAAACATGTTATGAAAAGCAACTCAAGCTAGCATCACTAAGCATACCCGATATATCATGAACAAGTAGACATAGCAAGAACATCATACAAATCCGATTACAAAGCATCACATAGCAAAAGATTATTGCCAATCAAATAGTTCATGTAATAGCGCATAAGAATGCAAAGTTCACGTGGTATATACAAATATTATCCAAAGTAGGTTGAGAGTCTACTTATAAATATCTGAAGCAAAACACAAGTATCACGATCTAGCAAACTGAAAATATGATTTAATCTATTAGACAAAGTGACACACAAAATCCTAATCCGAGTACGTGCATCTGTGTGTGTCGTGACTAGGGTTTATTCCCTCATGACTTATGAAACCCATTCCATAGCTATAAAAGCTCTGCATGTATTCGGACTTCACTCTTAAGGCTGAAGCACTATAGAGAATGGAACCTTAGTTCAAACTCAAAAATGGTTGCCATGGTCTTTCTTCCCTTCCAAGATCTAATGCTTACGTGTATATGCTAATGGTGGTTCGGTCTTCCTCTTGAGGAAAAACCCTAGTCTTTTCCGAATGTGTTTGTGCAAGTGAACACAAGGATCCAAACCTTTCACCACATTTTTCACTCTAAGTGGTCGTGCATGTGTGTGTTGATAAAAATGGTTGAGTGGTTCTTATCGTGCGATCTGCTTCTTCTTGGGTGGATTCAAGACTTCCTTCTTCACTTGTGGGGTTGGTTGGATGAAGGTGGATGATATGTACACGGTATTTGGTTGGTGAGAAATGGTGAGAAAGTGAAGACGTGAGTTTCTTTTCTTTCCAGGGTGGGAGAGAGAGAGAGAGAGAGAGAGAGAGAGAGAGTTCAAAAATGAAATGGGCAGAGTGTCCCCTTCGTGTGTGTGTGTGTGTGTGTGTGTCTTCTTTGGGCGCCGGCCCTTGGGCTTCCTCTTATATAGACCCTCAAGATCCCACACTCCCATGACATAGGAAATCTCAAAGGTTGGATGCATGTATGCCATGTGTCATTGACGGCCCTTGGGCCTCCTCTTATACAGACCCTCAAGATCCCACACTCCCATGACATAGGAAATCTCAAAGATTGGATGCATGTATGCCATGTGTCATTGGTCCATGGCCTTGGCCGAAACCTTTCCCCCTCCTCTCTTTGGATGTCCAAGTGGCTTCTATTGCTTAAGTGACATGTGGCCCACCTTCTAGTTTAAGAAATCTTAATTCCCTAAGTGCTCTTAGGCATGTGACACAGAATGGTCTAGGTTCATTGAACCTTTGGGGCTTCTTAGGCATGTGCATGGTTGCCTAGTGGCAAGTGGCAAGTGGCATGTAAGGATGTGTGTGTTAGTGCCTCTTGCCATCCATCCTTTTCTCTTCCCCACAAGGATTCTTTTAGAGCCTCGGTGAGTGTGTGTGTTATGTTGCCACCCCTTCTTTTTCCTACAAGACATTCCCTCTTCTCAAGACTCTAGGGGTGGCATGTGGTGCATATTTCCTAGGCAACCGTTCCTCCTCCCCATGAACCTTCTTCTAGGATTCCCAAGTGAGTGACATGTGGCGTGTGTGAGGGAGAGTGGTATGGTGGCCAAAACCTAGGGACTAAGGTTTTTCTTTATCCCATGTGCCTCTTCCAATTCCAATCAGATCTATCTTCTAGAAAGTCCCTTGCATAAATGACACTTGGCGAAAAGGTAATTGGAACCCATGGGTAGGCGTGAAGCCCTTCTTGATGTTGAAACCCTAATCTCCTTAGTGGAATGCACCTTAGCCTCTTTAGCTCCCCCATGTGCCACTTCCCCATGTAAATCTTCTTGGGACTCACATGGATTTGACAAGTGGCATGAAAAAAGTGGATGGTTGGTGAGTTGGTGCATTGGCGAAGTGATCCATTGTCTTCCCTACGTGTCTTATGATTGCTTCCCTTCTTGAAACCTTCTACATGTGTGATAAGTGTCAAAAACAAGTGGCCTTTGTCATGGTAGGTGTGCTAGGACTTTTGGGTTATCGAAATCCTAAGTCGCTCACCCCTTATTCACACAATATTTTATAGATTCATTGAGCCTTGAATGTGTGACAAGTGGCCTAAAGGTTGGATGTGTAGGGCGTGCCCCTTGTTCCCCTAGGCTTTTAGGGTTTAGCCCAATGGGCTGGCCAAATTCCCAAGGCCTTGCTGGGCTTATCTTATGGGCTTAGATGTAGTGCATTAGAACCAAATAGGGTCCAAGGTTTCTAAGTACTCTACACCTATTGCTTGGCCCAAAAATTAAACATAAGCTAGTGAAAAAATACAGACGAAGACTTGGCTAAGTCTGGGTTGTCACATAAAAGGTAATGGATGATAGTCAACATCCCACTTTAGAGATCGTAAAGAACTTCAACGCTTTTCTTTCTTTACTATTCAAAGGGTTCAAGGATGCCAAGTGCTAAGAATCGTCATCAACCTAAGGATCACCACTTTAGCGCGACCATTAGTACTTCAAATACTATCTAGTTAGGTTTACTCCTACAACCATACTAGAAATGTTGGGTAAATGCTTATGAGTATGTTTAGGATTTGCATATTCTACTTCTTGTCACCTTCTCTCATGAAAGTGCATACTTTTCTCATTGTATTTATGGAATACTTTAACGATGAGATTTCATGATGTGATTTAATGTGATGTGCTATCAATGAACTCTGTTGTTATGGAATCTAGTTAAGGATTCCCCGTACCATTCTTGGGCGGCACATTGTGATGGGAACCAAGATGGGCCTAGTCTTAAAGATCATTTGCAACTTCCAGATGTGCCAAGAAGATCATGGAGACAATGCAAGGATTGATGCAATCCACTTGGGACAAGTTTAGCAAGAGCCAAACATTCAAGATGGGGCTTGAAGGATGAAGATCCAGTTTTAATTCATTTGATTAGCTATGGAAGAGGGCAACGACAAGACTTAAAGGCTTTGAGCTCTTGAAGGGTTTCAACTTATTTAATTCATTTAAAGAACTTATGTTATTAGTTTAGAATAATTGAGTTTATTATGGGAAGCACTTAGGGGGCCTATGCAAGGGCATGTTGGAAAAGTTATTATTTTATTGAACTAGGGTTAGGGTTACTGTAGCCGAGTTACTGTAGCGCGGCACTGTAGCCGCGACACTGTTCATCCAGTGGCACTTTTGGAAGATGGGGGTTTATTTTAAGCTAGGGTTTCATTAGGTTTTTCTTTAAATACTCTATGTAGCCTCATTCTAATAAGTTTATGAAGTTTATGAAATTTGATGAATTTATTCATTGTGAGTTGAGTTTTACTCCTCTTCTTCTTGATTGAACTTTTGAACTTATCAAAGGTAAATCACAACCTTTGTGGCGTTCCTCCTTTATAATCTGGGTTCTTGAGACGGGTTCTTCAACGGGTCTAGATTTTAATATAATTTAGGTTCTTGAAACGAGTTCTCATCGGGTCAAGATTCTCCATCCTTGACTTAATTTTTGGCTTTCTTGGGGAGTTTTCAAATGGACTGTGGGTTCAAGGGAATTCATTCCCGCGGGTTCAAAATTCTAGGGTTTCCTGCATCTCTAAGTTTATCTGTTGCTTAGAGTGCCGTTCCATTGATTCTCTTCTACTTCATTGTCGTGCTTGAATTCAATTGCTTGATTTTCACAATTGAATATTGCTATTTGTGATTGAATTAGAGAAAAGAAAGGAAAAGAAAAGAAAAGAAAAGAAAATTCGAAAAAAAAAAGAAGAAGAAGAAGAAAGGAGAAGGTAGCATATTCAAAGTTGCAGCATAGTTTCAACAAAGAAAGAAAGTATTTGTTGATTGAGCTTTTATCATCATAGGAGCTGATTACATCTTTCTAGTTGGTATCTTGTTTTATAATTACTGATATGAACCCGCGGGAACGAGATTCCCTTGAACCCACAGTCAATTTGAAAACTCTCCAAGAAAGCCAAAATCAAGTCAATGGATGGAGAACCTAGACCCGATGAGAACTCGTTTCAAGAACCTAGATTATATCAAAATCTAGACCCGTTGAAGAACCCGTCTCAAGAACCAGATTACAAAGGAGGAACGCCACAAAGGTTGTGATTTACTTTTGATAAGTTCAAAAGTTCAATTAAGAACAAGAGGAGATAAACTCAACTCACAATGAATAAATTCATCAAATTTCATAAACTTCATAATCTGATTAGAATGAGGCCACAAAGAGTATTTAAAGCAAAACCTAATGAAACCCTAGCCAAAATAAACCCCCATCTTCCAAAAGTGCCCCTGGATGAACAGTATCGCGGCTACAGTGCCGCGCTACAGTAGCTCGGCTACAGTAACCCTAACCCTAGTTCAATAAAATAATAACTTTCCCAACATGCCCTTGCATAGGCCCCCTTCAATACTTCCCATAATAAACTCAATTATTCTAAACTAATAACATAAGTTCTTTAAATGAATTAAATAAGTTGAAACCCTTCAAGAGCTCAAATCCTTTAAGTCTTGTCGTTGCCCTCTTCCGTAGCTAATCAAATGAATTAAAACTGGATCTTCATCCTTCAAGCCCCATCTTGAATGTTGGGCTCTTGCTAAACTTGTCCCAAGTGGATTGCATCAATCCTTGCATTGTCTCCTTGATCTTCTTGGTCCATCTGGAAGTTGCAAATGATCTTTAAGACTAGGCCCATCTTGGTTCCCATCATTCCCCCTCTCTTCAAAAGGATTCGACCTCGAACCTCCACCTGGATCAAAGGGAAAGTGGTTAGTAACATTGAAAATAGTAGAAACAGGATACTTACCTGGAAGATCCATTAGATATGCATTTTCATTAATTTGTTCAAGAATTTGGAATAGTCCATCCGAGTTACCCATATCATCAACTGATGAAGACTTTAAATCTAAAGGAGGAAATTGATTATATGAAGAAAGCTGTGATTTTTATGATGTAAGTTTTGTTGATTGTTCTAGCATGTTATTTAAGCATAGGATGTGATTTTTATATGTTCCATATTTCAGTTTTAGCATGAAAGACAGGGTTTGAAAGAATTGCAACAAAATCAATGAGTTTTGGCCATACATGTTTTCGACCTAGTTATGTTATGTTTTAAATCTTTCTAATTAGATATTTGGACTTAGGTCAAAATTTTTGTTGAGTTTTGGAGTTAGGATGTGAAATCCTTAAAATAGAATAATTCACAACATAATAAGTAAAGGTGTGCTTTCTCACTAGCAGTGCACACGCAGGAAAAATAGAATAATTCACAATGGAATAACTAAAGGTTTAGTCAAAGACTAAATATTAATAGTACCAGAGTTTAAACTGGAAAAATGGTTCATGAGGAACATCTAAAGGGATAGATACTATTATTTAGAAGAGTTATGCCAACTATTATTTAGAGTCAGAACTAGGAACAACTATTATTTAGATTAATTACTGATCAATTATCGAGGTACCACCTAGGATTCCTTGAAGAAATAGAGAAAGTGAATTCAGTTGTGTATGGATTAAAATTTTCCCAATTGAAAGACAAGGACATCTGAAGTGTATTGCATATATTTTTCTAAGAAAGAGTTTTGAAAGATTAGCTGCTGAAGTTTTAGATTCAGATAGTATATCGGTATGACTCAATCTAGCTTCACAAAAGGATTCCAGTACAAATTGTTGATTAGAAAGGGAGAGAGTTAAGGAATGTCAAAATCTCAGTAGTATAAATATATGTGGTAAATAACTATTCAAGCAGTAAGGAAAGTAGTGATTTCGCTTAGGCAAGGATTCAATGTCATAAAGGTTAGCCTAGAATTTGTTCAATTTAGGCAATAACCTTTGTAAGTGTTATATTCTTCTCTTATATGGTGGTAGTTTTTTATGAACCCATGTGATGGATATAGATAGGAATAGTATAGGTTATGAGAGGAAGGCCTTGCTTCATGAGTGTTATCCACCTCTTCCCCGGACCACGTGGATGGATCGAGATAACTTCAAGGAGAAGATGTCGCAAGATGGAACTAGGTCCAACCGAGTAACTGAGGAGCATGCCTCAGCCATCAATCTTAAGCCCGAGACATCAGGATCTTCGATGTCGTCTACCCATCAAGGACAACTACTCGTTGAGGGCCACGTAACTGACAACAATGATGAGGAGGTCGAGCAACACCTTGGCCCTGAGCATTTTAGTAATGTGGCTTATAATCTCGAGGATGACGTGTTCTACTATCTACCTCAACATGCCATGTCTATGCATATCGACTCAGCCCCGCCCGCATCGACTCGTGATGATACAGCTAGTGATGGACAATAGGCTTGGTGAGCAACATTTTCTCCTTTGTTTTGTAATAGTTGGTTTTAGTACATTCTTAGATTTCAGGTACGAAGTCTTTTTTTAGGAGGGGAGGATATAACAGCCCACAAAAAAATTTAACGGGTGAATTTTTTTAGGCATTAGAAATGTCATGAAAACCCCGAAAAGTTTTCATGAATCATTCAATCACATAAGTTTTGGTCTATCAGAAACACCATTTTATTAGTTTGAGGTCCTTACTACTCATTATGATGCCAGAAATGTGATTTTATTTGTTTGAGGTATTTAGGAGTGTGAGAATGAAAAACAGTATGCACCATTAGACTCATGTGAATATTTAGGATTTTATGGCGTAATAAAACGATTTTTATTTTTCGGACAACAGTTGTTCAAAAACGTGTTTTGAATTGTTTGAGGTACTTGGGAGTTGAATTTTGTGAAATAAATACTCTTCTAGTTTCATTTGAATGTTTAGGATCTTATGGTGCAAAGTTATTTTCACCATTTTTCGGAGTGAATAGCAACGACTCCAGTGTAAGCGTCATATGATACTCAGTCAAGTGTTTTAAAGATCACAATGTGTAATGTCCAAATTAGGTTAGAGAAGTTTTATTTGGACACTTGGCAAGATCATAGCCACTCTTGGTGAATAGTATTGGACACTTGGCACATAGAGAAATCTTGAGATGGAAATGTGAAGAAAATCAAGCTTTGTGATCATGCCACCTAGGCCAAACTCAATTCCATCCAACCATCTATTTTGTGCCAAACCAAAGACGTTTTCAACCCTAGTGAAACCCTAAACACTTTGGAATCCAATTGAAACTCCAAAATCTTGGTGAAAACCAAAAGCCCAAATGGTTTCCCGAAACCCTAATTGTAACCGGTGGTAGCTTAGTGTTTAACTACTTCCACATGCTATTAACCACTCAAGTTCATGCCATTACATCCTTATTTATTCTTTTATTCCTTGATAATTTGATTGCACCAAAAGAAATTAGATTTAGGCTTGTTAGAAACTCAAACCCCCACCAAACCCCATTGAGACCCCCAAATAAGGCCACTTCAGTTAAAGCCCATTAAGGCCCACGAATCTGCACCACCAAGACAAGGCTTGTTGTGATATCCCATATGATAAGAATAAGGGTAGGTGGTGTATGAGATCCCACATTACTTGGAAATGAGAAGTTCTTGCTATTTATAAGGTTTTAATAGGGCTCCAATTGTATTATTGAATAGTCATTTTGGAGTATAGGCCATGTGGTTTGGGCATTCCATTGGAGCATTACAAATAGTGTGGCGCCCCCAGCCCCTACTTGCGATATGCAATTGCAATAGTTGGATAAATAGTAAAAGTCGGATAAACTAAGCAACCCAATAAGCAATTGCAAAGCACATGACACCGTACTAATATCATATCCCAAATCATTAAGTATAGTTTAAAACACCCAAAAGACGGGACCTCCTCAAAACATAGTTCCACAAAAGTTGAGGTCTAAAACCATAAGTACTATTTTCTCTCTTTTGTTTTCTCCAAAAAATGACTTAAGCTCTCGTACTTCCTCAAGAAGATTCGGGCTACACACATTTTTCCAAAGCCTTATCTTTGTCCCGATTGTTAAGCCTCCGCAATGAATTCAAGTATAGCAGTGAACTCCCGATAGATGGCCTCGAGTCACTCCAGGATGGAGGGCTCTGGCCAATTCACAACCATCGCCCAGCATTTATATACATATATATATATATATTATTAAATATATATTTATATTTTAAAAATTGTGTATATATAAATATATATTATAATTTGTTAGACTTGTTCACAAAATATACATTGACAAATTTAAAAACTACATAGTTTAAAAATTAATACACTGCAATTTACACAAAATATGCATTGACAAATTTAAAAGCTACATAGTTTAAAAATTAATACACTACAATTTACACAAAATATGCACTAGCAAATTTAAAAATTACATAGTTTTTAAATTATAGTCATATTTACAAAATTTAAATTTATAATTTGGATCTAAAAATGTATTTTTAATTACTTTTGTACTTATAAATAATTTTTAAATCAAATAAAAGTATTGTTTTTTTTTAAGTGAAAAGAGGCAGGGCGGATGGAAATCCGCCCCGCACCCCGCCCATTGGGGCGGGGTACCCCGACCCTGCATCCCGGGGGCAGGATGCGGGGAAGGGGTACCCCCGCCCCGTAGGGGGCGGGTAGCACCCCTACGGTATATCATGAATGCATGCATGGACATGTACTTCACTTATGCCTTTGACCAGAACTTGACTTGTGCACTTGACCATTTTCAAAAGACTTGTAATAGAGACTTTAGCTTTCCAGAAAAACTTCTTAACTTTTTCTTAATCACGTGATCTTAATCAGAACTTGCCTTATGAGAACATATCACAAGATTTGCATCGAGTGATCCTTAGCACATAAGCTCATACTCTTATTCAGAGGATGGAAACAACACAATTCCCCTTAGCACCGTGTGTTCCTGCTAGTTACCACACTATCAACGGTCCGTACACCATGATGAATACGCTATAAACAGAGATTCATATTAACTCGACCTTATTTCGTCGGGTTACATGCCTAATGAACCACTAGCGTTAGGCGCTTCCTCGCTCCTGTATCCTTTGAAAAGAATCCATTCAAGACTCGTTAACGGTACTTTGTTGACCCAGAGTGGACAGAGGAGTTTTATTTGGACATTCCCCCGTCCTAGCACTTGGGGTCGTGATAAAACTTTTAAACTCTTTTCTTTGAAAACACTTTTTGAAAACACTTTCTTTAAAAACTCTTTTTCCCAAATGCATGTGACATGAGACTTATAACATGTGTACTTACACTTGACATATGACATGCGAAATGCCATGCATGAAATAACCAAGCATAACATGTTCATTTCATAGCATGATAACATAAACCATATGAGATATCAAAACACATACATGGAACTATGAGAACTTGCTTAGGCCGAAACTCATAGGTACAAAAACATGAAGAATCATCACTTAAACATGTTCCAAACTTCAAGCATATAATATAGAAATCAAGACATAGTGAAACAAAACATGAAATCATAGGTTTTTTACCAAGGTCCGAAACTTCCAAGACATGTTCAAACCGAAACATCATGTTGCATAAACCATCAACCTTAATCAAGTGAAAACCGAAACTTATAGGAGTATTTCATGGCATTTTCATCACAAATCCGAAGCATATAATTCCTTCCATAGATTTACTCAAGACCTAATAGCATATTCAAACAAACAATCAAGAGATAGCAAACAAAGCAATCGAACAATGAAAGGATTTACACAAATATATACAAGCCAAGAGTAAGTTGAGTGTATACTTACAAAGATCCGAGTAAAGAAATACTAGTAAGCTGTAAATCCGAACACACTATATTAGAAAGAGTAACTAAAAACCCTATCTCATGTTCTTGAGTGTGTGGATTTTTAGGGCATCACTTTATCTTAAACAACTTGGTTTCTAGGATTTTTGGGGTAAAACCCCTTCATTTCACTCATGAAGTAAAACAAAATCTAAGGTAAATCAAAGATACATGTGGTGGTCGAAAACATGGAGGATGAACTCCCTCTACTAATTGGCTTCAAGAATTTCTTGAAAACCCTAAGTCATTTTTCAAGAAATCGGTAAAAAGTGTGGGTGTTCTATCATTTTCGAAATCCAATGAGGTTTGAATCTCATTTTCGGGTTGAGAAAATGACATGTGTGTGCAAAACTTAAGAGGAAATTGATCCTTGCCTTGTCTATTCTTGATGTGCGAAATCCTCTTTCTTGAAAGGATCCTCCTTGTTTGGTTGGAAAGAAAATACGAGAAAGTGAGGGAACCTTCAAGTGAACATGTGAAAATTGTGTGGAGAGAGTGAGAGTTCATGCAATTTCTGAAAAATGGCAAGGGAAAAGCCCCTTGGCATGTCCCCGTTCCATTTTCTAGTAGACTCTTCACTTCCCTCCTTGGTTTCTTCCAAAATCCTTGCATGGATGACAAGTGGCATAGATTTCTTCTTCCACTTTCTCTTTTGCTGAAAATGCCCCTTGGAATTCCCCACTTGGATTGCATTGGGAAGGGACATCTTGGGGGTGGCGTGTATGGTTTCTCTTCCTTTGACCGAAATTCCCTTCTTTCCCCTTTATGCCCTTCCTTTCCTTAAGCAAGTGAATATTACTTCAAGGGTAACTTGGTAAAACATTACATGTCTCTTCCTTTTCTCAACAAGTAACCTTTGGCATGGATGACAGGTGGCATTGGGCGTGTGCCATAGCCCTAGTCGTCCACTCCTTCTTCCTTTCCCAAGTTGATGCTTCATCTTCCTATTGCTCCTTCCCTAGGTGACATTTCATGTGTCATTGGTCCAAAATAGTCTAAGTGACAAGTGGCAAGTGAATGGCGTGCTTGGGAGTGTGCTAGCCAAAACCCTAAGGGCATATCTATCCTTGATACAAAAGTCTATTCACATATTCTTCTAGAAACTTAGTGCATGCTTGACACTTAAAAGCTGACCAAATTCGAAATCCTATGTGCCTCCCTTCGGTTTCCTATGCAAATTTTCTACAAAAGCTCTATTTCACTTTCCTAGGCTTCTCTTCCCAATAAATCTACCTTGGAACTCGAATTTTGGGCAAGACAATGGGCTAGGCGTGTGGGAAGATGGGCTAGCCAAAAATCCCTTAGTCTTCCTAGGATCCTTTTGCCCTTCGGTTCATCTAGAAAGTTTCTAGCAAGTTGACAAGTGTCAATTCTTCTAGGGTAGGCGTGCAAGCCATTTCTTGGTGCTTTCCTACACCTCTCTCTCCCCCTTAACCCACTATCAAGACTAGATTCAAAGTGTAACATTTTCATGACACATGGCAATAGTGACTTAAGATTTGGGTCATGGGCCTAAAGCCATTGGGCCTGGGTTTCTAAATAGGGCTAAAAATTACAAAGTAATCTAAGGTCACTCTCCTCTTGGGCTCAAGTTACCAAATCAAAGACTTTAAGCACTACAACAGAAAGGCTCTTTTGGGACAAAAATTTTCGTCCCAAAAGATAGGCATTTTGTCCCAAAAAATTTTTTGGGATGAAAAAAGTCGTCCCGAACTCGTTCCAACAACACTGTCCCAAAAGATATATTGGGACAAAAATTACCATTTCGTCTCAAAAAATATCTTTTGGGATGAAATTGAAGGAAACCGTTCAAACACGTTCGAATGGGAATTTCTTTTGTCACAGTTAAAATTCGTCCCAGAATATCGTTCGAACGGAAACAATTTTACGTTCGAATAGTAGTAACGTGTTTGAACGATTGCAAAATATGTTCGAACAAAAATAAATGTTTGAATGGTATGAGTTTAGTTTTGCGTTCGAACGTTAAAGGGTCAGATTGAACGGTATATGGGTTCGAACGATATAAGTTATGTTCAAACACTACGGAAAAAAATGACGTTCGAACGTTGTGTGATCGTTTGAACTCTACAAAAATAAATTGCGTTCGAACATTATGTTAATGTTTGAACGTTCAAACATTATTTTGTCGTTCAAACGATAACTATTTTATTTAAAGCCAATAATAGAAAACCAAATAGACATTCATAATATTTGAAAAGATACATTAGAAATTGTTTAATACTCGCAAAAGTTTTATAATAAGTGCGAACTAAATAAATAACCATGAGACTGGCATTGTTCGTACATAAATAGATAATCCCAAAATCTGTACACAAAAAACCATCAGTTACTTGGAGGCTATACTGTTGCATAAGCTGCTGCATTTGGAGTTCCATCTATCTTCTGAACTCTTCTTGTTGTTAATCATGTTGTTTGAGGCGCATCTCCATATCTGCTTGTTTTGCTAATTGAGACTCTAACTCATGCTGCCTTGCAGTCAATTCTTCGATTTTGGAATTCACATTCTCTGGCGCTATAGAAGTCATAGATGCAATCCCAGAAGAAGACGAAGAGGGAGAAGGCTTTACACAGCGACCCAAACCCCTCAAATGTCCTTAACGTTGACTCAAGACTTGTGTAAAAATATCAATATCACTTGCTGAAGAATTTTGATCTGAAGTAGATTCAACACATATGGCAACCATTTTATCCTAAACATATATAAGATAAAGAATTAATATCGTCATAAATATTCTAATATATTTAATTAAAACAGGTTATAATACTTACATAATTTTCACGGGCATCAGGATGAATCAAACTCTCCATTACGATCAGTGTGCGATGCAGTATATAATTTTGTCAGATCATAAATTGGTATCTAAATCTTGCTACAATAAATGTGTTAAGATATAAAGTCATTATGATTCATCCAAATAATTAACTATATCCAATAAAAAAAATAGCAATACCAATTTCTTAGAGAGGCGATGGAAATATCTTGAGCCTGCATGATGATTAATTTTCAATTTTGATCTATTTATTTTTTTTATAGAACTTTGCTCCTGCAAAGAAATTGAAAATATTATGAAGCGAAATGACAAATAGGACAAGTAAAATAATTAAATTTAATTATACCTGATATGATAGATCTTCAAACATGTCACAAAGTTTTTCTCACTCAGAAGGTTGGACATCTTGAAAAGGATAATAGCGTGCATCTTCCTTCTTCTCAAACTTATTATAATGCTCATGACCCCCCGCCTTATATTTGCAGAATGCATTACCCATAAGCTCTTCCACAGTCTTACGCTCCTCTCTCCGATCAAAATTTAATTCGAAATCATCCTTAAAAAAATAGTCACAAACACATTATCATTTATAAAATTCTAAATTTAAGTAAAATATAGAAATTTATTCTACTAAATCAATGTTTTAAAAATTACCAAACAACGCTTATTGATAAGCTCTTTAATATCTTGGGGACTTTCTTCCATGAAGTCGTTGCCAAAGGTGCGTAAGTTCATGTAAGTGCACCCACATGCGATGCAAGCCAAGCTGCTAGTTGTCCTTTGTCCCCGGTATGTTCATCAGGAATGTTAACCTTGATCTTACCCACCTTATGATATTTTTCCAACGTCACCCCTCTAGTGGTGCCTCGAGCTTGACGAGATTGTACTGTAGACTCTATAAAATATAACATTGTAATCAATTCCATTTATACGTCTATTATAGGACCTTAATTAATAACTTTTATGAGTATTAGATTTTTACCATGTTCTGTAGAGTCAATCTGTAATGGTGATGAGTCTAAATGAGAGCTAAGAATAGGTGGAGATGGGTTGTGAACTTCCTTCCTCTTTGGCGGCATAATTTCAAACTATTAATACATTCAATAAGTAAAATATTTGTCATCAAGTGTAATGTTAACATATAATTGGTCAATCATAATCTGTATCAGTTTCATTTGACAATTCGCTCTCATCATCTATAGATACTTCAGATGATTCAACATTTTCCTCAACTGTCGCATCAACAATTTCAGCCTCAATATCTTCTCTATTTAATGGAATCATCTCATACTAGCTCAAATCCTCAAACAAATTTAAGGCGGTTTGACTCTCTTGGTATGCTTCTGAATAGAGGGGTCATCTTCTTCTTCATCTTGTCCTTCCGCCTGAGGGATGACATCATATATATTTCTTGGAGAATATTTTTGTACTACTCGCCATTGATTTCCTAACATCGGGTCATCTAAATAGAATACTTGAGATGCTTGAGAAGCTAAAATAAAAGGATCATCTTCATACCATTTTTTTGATATATTAACACTAAAAAAATATTCATCATCACGGACTCCAGTTTGAGGATTGCTTAAATCCCACCAATCACACTTAAACAGATACACCGCAAGCTCTCCCAAATATTTCATTCCAATTATATTGATAATAACCCCATAGAAATTAATATTTTCTCCATCATGACTTCCTTCGACTAGGACACCACTATTTTGGGTTTTCCTATAACAATCTCGATCCATTGTATGATACCTACTTCCCCGAAAAATATATGTAGAATATCGAGCAACGCATCTCGATGGGCCACATGCATACAGTTCATACGGATTATTCGCTTGCATTTGTAAAGCATATATCATACGGATTATTCGCTTGCATTTGTACAACCTACATATTGAGTAAAGCATATATTATATCAAAATTTAAATCAATATTTTTTCATTGGTCGTTGAGTAAAGCATATGTAATGTCATTACCCGTTCTTCAAACCATCTCGAAAACTCCTCTTCTTGTTTCTGGTTTGTATCATTTACTCTCATTTCCTTGAACACGTTAATATGATCACTGAAACTGATAATTACCACAAACCTTTTATATTCTTAGATTTTTTTAAAGTAAATGAGCGAATTTAAATTAAGAAAAAGTTATAACTTACTTCAAATAGTTCTCTATCTCAGGGCAATTGTTCAGCACATACCACTGAGTTTTCTTGAACTCTCTTCCACACAAGTCAGAGCCACGCACTGCACCAATTGGATGTACTTGTTGGGAAAATACAAAAAACACATTCTGTTGTCTTGCTTGGTCAACGTCAAAGTTTCTTTCCGGCCAACCAAATCGAGTGTCAACTCCTGGAAATATTTGGAACAAAAAATATGTCACTCATCGTCAATATATGCTTCTGCAATTAATCCTTCTGGGCAGGCCTTGTTACCCACTATACGTTTCAACTTTCCAAGAAATCGTTCAATGGGATACATCCATCTATATTGAACTGGTCCTGCAAGTCGAGCCTCACGTGGCAAATGAACGGCTAGGTGAACCATGACAGTGGGTAAATACTTTTTAGCTTACACAATATTATGAAAATTTATCGTTCCATTCAATTCAAAGTGATAGGAACCAAGGTGGGCCTAGTCTTAAAGATATGTTGCAAGTTCCAGATGGGCCAAATACAAGTTCAAGGGTTTAAACGATGAAGATTATGCTTTGATTCATTTCATAAGCTATGGAAAGGGCAACAACATGACTTATAGGCTTTGGACACTTGAAGGCTTTCAACTTATTTAATTAATTTCAAGGACCTATTTTATTTGCTTAAAATAATTGGGTTTATGCCTATGTAAGGGCATGTTGGGAAAGTTATTATTTTATTGAACTAGGGTTAGGGTTACTGTAGCCGAGTTACTGTAGCCGCGGTACTGTTCATCCAGGGGCACTTTTGGAAGACGGGGGTTTATTTTGGCTTGGGTTTGATTAGGTTTTGTTTTAAATACTCTATGTAGCCTCATTCTAATCAGTTTATGAAGTTTATGAAATTTGATGAATTTATTCATTGTGAGTTGAGTTTTACTCCTCTTGTTCATAATTGAACTTTTGAACTTATCAAAGGTAAATCACAACCTTTGTGGCGTTCCTCCTTTGTAATTTGGGTTCTTGAGACGGGTTCTTCAACGAGTCTAGATTTTAATATAATCTAGGTTCTTGAAACAAGTTCTCATCAGGTCTAGATTCTCCATCCTTGACTTGATTTCTGGCTTTCTTGGGGAGTTTTCGAATTGATTGTGGGTTCAAGGGAATTCATTCCCGCGGGTTCATATCATTTGGTATTCAGAGCAAGGTTTCCAATCAGGTTTGATTCTATCTTTTAATTCTTGCATCCTTAAATTAATTCTAGGGCTTCATTGTTCTAGGGTTTCCAAAAAAAAAAAAAAATAGAAACAAAAAGTAGGCTGCCGAAATTGTTAGGGTTTTGGGTTTGGCTGAAATTTGCATCACCTAGGGTTTCAAAATTCTAGGGTTTCCTGTATCTCTAAGTTTATCTGTTGCTTGGAGTGCTGTTCCATTGATTCTCTTCTACATCATTGTCGTACTTGACTTCAATTGTTTGATTTTCACAATTGAATATTGCTATTTGTGATTGAATTAGAGAAAAGAAAAAAAAAGAAAATAAAATAAAATAAAATAAAAGAAAGGAAAAGAAAAGAAAAGAAAATTCGGAAAAAAAAAAAAAGAAGAAGAAGAGGAAGAAGAAGAAGAAAAGAGAAGGTAGCATATTCAAAGTTGCTACATAGTTTCAACAAAGAGAAAGAAAGTATTTGTTGATTGAGCTTTTATCATCATAGGAGCTGATTACATCTTTCTAGTTGGTATCTTGTTTTATAATTACTCTTTCCCTCGTATAAATTACTTGAGTCTCGTGTCATTTTATTCATTCCTTATTTCTTTGATCTATATTACTGGTTGGAATAATACAAGGTTGTATTGTCTTGATTTAGTTCAACTAGTTCTTAAAGAACTTGAGCGGGAAAACTATTGAGGTAAAAGGCAAGAGGGTGTGAGACTATTATCGGGAAAAAACCATTAAGAGTGAAACACGAGTGGAGTGCTATTATTTGAGCGTAAACACGTAAGGGAGTGTGTGAGGTTTTTCACTAACATTCTTTTTGTGCAGCGCATATTATGATGTCTCGTAGAAGTGACTCATCACCAAATGGTGTGGCTAATAACTCATCTTTTGTGTTGCAAGCCATGCAACAACAGTTTGAGTGGTTGAACTTGGTGTTGGGTGAAGTGAGGTAGGAGGCGACATGAGCCTAGTATTGAGAATGGGTATGAGAAAGAAGAGTATGGTGAGTCTCTTGTTGCAAGGCGTGCACTCAATACACAAATTAAGATGAATGATACAGAGCAGCAGAGTGAGAACGTTTTTCATACTAGATGCCACATCAACAACAAGGTATGTAGTATGTTCATTGATTTGAGGAGTTGTATTAATTTGGCTAGCACTACTTTAGTTGAGAAATTGAATTTACGTACCTTGAAACACCCTAGACCATACATGTTCCAGTGGTTGAGTGATTGTGGGGAGGTTATAGGGTAAATAAGCAAGTGCTAGTTTCTTTTTCAATTAGGAAATATCAGGATATGGTCCTTTGTGATGTTGTGCCTATGCATGCTGGTCATATTTTGTTAGGGAAGCCATGGGAGTGTATGATAGGAATGTGATCCATGATGGGTTAAGGAACATGTACAGTTTTGAAAAGGATGGAAAAATAATCAAACTTGCTCCTTTAACTCCAACACATGTCCATGGGGACCAATTGAAATTGAAAAGTGAGGTTGCTCAAAAAAGAAAGAGTGAAAATGAGAGTGATCAAAAAAGAAAAAGTAAAAAGGAGATCGTGCAAACAAGCAAGAGTAAAATTGAGAATGAGCTAAAAAGCAAGAGTGGAGGTGAGAGTGAAAGTGAGAATGAGCTGAAAAGCAAGAGTGACGGTGAGAGTGAAAGTGAGATTGAGCTGAAAAGCAAGAGTGAAGATGAGATTGAGAAGAAAAGAAATAGTGAGACCGAAATGGAGAAAAAAAGAAAAATGAGAGAGAAAAAAGAAGAGGGTGAGAATAAGACCTCAAGCACAAGAGAGAATGAGTTGAAAAATAATTGTGAGGTCAGGAGTACAAAAAAAGATGAAGAAAAAGAGAGTGACAGAAAAAAAGAGAGTGAAATGAAAAAAGAGTGAAAGGAAAAAAAAGAGTGAAAAATAAAAAGAGAGTGGAAAGAAGAGTGAGTGTGAAGAAAGTGAGAGAAAAACAAAGAGAAAAGTGAGTTTTTATGCTAAGGCAAGTCTTAATCCTAATGAACTTGACGTATGTTTTGCCTAGTATTGTTGTCTCTTTGTTGCAGGGATATGAGGTCGTGTTTCCAAGTGGTGTATTTAGTGGATTGCCACCCATTAGGGAGATAGAGCACTACATTGATTTTGTGCTAGGTGCAACAATTCCTAACCGACCTTTCTTGGAAGAACATGAGTCATTGACACACTTAAAGGGAAAATGTAAGTTGTTGACTATAATGCGTGCTAAGCGGGAGGATTGTATTGAGACTTTTCCTCATGTATTCAAATACACACAAGGTATGAAAACTTTTGTGGTTGATGTTTTAGCAAGAATGTATGTACTTATCTTCATTTTAGATGCAAAGTTGTTGAAACTTGAATATGATAAGGAATTGCATGCTAATGATTATGACTTTGCTAGTGTGTATGGAACATGTGAGAAACCATCGTTTGGTAAGTTCTATAAACTAGATTGGTACTTGTATAGAAAGAATAGATTTTGTGTACCTACTAGTTTTATGCGTAAGTTGCTTGTGTGTAATGGACATGGTGGTTTGTTGGGTAACCATGGTGTAAGGAAGACTTTTGTTGTGTTGCATGAACGTTTGTGGGAATATCATTTGCCTTTCAATGACGTGTTGCATGAACGTTTGTGGAAGTATCAATTGTCATTCATTGATGTATTGCATGAATGTTTGTAGGAGTATCATTTGCCTTTCATTGAAGTGTTACATGAACGTTTGTGGAAGTATCATTTGTCATTCATTGATGTATTGCATGAATGTTTGTAGGAGTATCATTTGCCTTTCATTGAAGTGTTACATGAACGTTTGTGGAAGTATCATTTGTCATTCATTAACATATTGCATGAACGTTTGTGGGAGTATTGCTTGCCATTCATCGAGTTTTCATATAATTGGAGTGGTCATTGTGTTGTAAAAAAAAACTTTAGGTGTGTTTCAGGAACGTTTGTGGGAGTATCATTTGCCATACATTGACCTGTTGCATGAACGTTTGTGGGACTATCATTTGCCCTTCATTGAGTTTGCATATATTTGGAATAGTCATTCTGGTGTCAAGAAAATATTAGACATTTTGCATGAACCTTTATGTCGGTCTAAGATGAAGAGAGATGTCAATTGTATTTGTGGCAGGTGCATTACATGCAGAAAGGCCAAATTTATACTTTTGCCACATGGGTTGCATACGCCCTTACCTATTCCTAGTGAGTCATGTGTAGACATATCTATAGACTTTGTTTTGGGGCTGCCTAGGAAAGAAAGGAGTAAAAATTCTATTTTTGTGGTTATGGATGGATTTATAGAGTTTGCATATAATAGGACCATGCATACTACCATTTTATATTCTCCTTTTGAAATTATTTGTAGACTTAATCTAGTTACTCCTTTAGATTTAATGTCTTTATCTGTTGACAACAAGAGTAGGTTGGATGGATGTTCTCAAATTCTTGAACAAATTAATGACAATGCATATATGAAATCAATGATAATGTTACTAACATTTTTCCCTTTGATCCAGGTGGAGATTCGAGGTCGAATCCTTTTGAGGAGAGGGGGAATGATGGGAACGAAGGTGGGCCTAGTCTTAAAGATATGTTGCAAGTTTCAGATGGGCCAAATACAAGTTCAAGGGCTTAAACGATGAAGATTATGCTTTGATTCATTTCATAAGCTATGGAAAGGGCAACAACATGACTTATAGGCTTTGGACACTTGAAGGCTTTCAACTTATTTAATTAATTTCAAGGACCTATTTTATTTGCTTAAAATAATTGGGTTTATGCCTATGTAAGGGCATGTTGGGAAAGTTATTATTTTATTGAACTAGGGTTAGGGTTACTATAACCGAGTTACTGTAGCGCGGCACTGTAGCCGCGACACTGTTCATCCAGGGGCACTTTTGGAAGACGGGGGTTTATTTTGGCTAGGGTTTGATTAGGTTTTGTTTTAAATACTCTATGTAGCCTCATTCTAATCAGTTTATGAAGTTTATGAAATTTGATGAATTTATTCATTGTGAGTTGAGTTTTACTCTTCTTGTTCTTAATTGAACTTTTGAACTTATCAAAGGTAAATCACAACCTTTGTGGCGTTCCTCCTTTGTAATTTGGGTTCTTGAGACGGGTTCTTCAACGGGTCTAGATTTTAATATAATCTAAGTTCTTGAAACAAGTTCTCATCGGGTCTAGATTCTCCATCCTTGACTTGATTTCTGGCTTTCTTGGGGAGTTTTCGAATTGATTGTGGGTTCAAGGGAATTCATTCCCGCGGGTTCATATCACAAAGCTTCTACATTTAACGTCCTAGCACATAAATCTTTAAAAAATGCACCCAACTCAGTCAAAGCCATGCGCACATCTCTCGTCAAGTACCCACGGATACCAATAGGCAAGATACGCTGTAAGAAAACATGACAATCATGACTTTTTAATCCAATTATTTTCCAATCATTTGTTCTCACACACCTTGTTAGATTCGAGACATAACCGTCCGGTAATTTTATCTTCATTAGCAACTCACAAAATGTAACCCTTTCGTTTATTGACAATGTATACCACTCAATCGGCATGTAGACAAACGAACCATTTTCTTACAATTGCATTTCCCGTCTTATTTCCAACGGCTTCAAATCCTTCCTTGAGTTTATTGTATCCTTTATTTTTCCTTCAATTAACATCAATGTTCCTAATACGGATTGCAGATATTTTTTTCAATGTGCATAACATCAAGACTAGACCGCAATTTTAACTTCGACCAGAACGGGAGTTCAAAAAATATATCGTCTTTGTCCAATTCAACTCATTCGTATCTCATTTTTTCTTTCATTGTTTTTTACCAAATTCATTATAACCAACATCTATAAATTGTGCAAGTACATCTTCGCCAGACAAATATGGTGGAGGTTGGCCCCATTCAACAATTCCATCAAACATTCTAGAATTTCCACGCCATCTATGGTCACCACGTAAAAATCGACGATGACCCATGAAAGATAATTTCCTCCTGTACGTAAGACATTCAAATTTGGTATGTTTGTTACAAGTTGGACATGCCATTTTCCCCTTACTACTCCAACCTGACAAGTTTTTATAAGCGGGATAATCATTTATTGTCCACAACACTGCAGCATGCATCTTGAACGACTTGCCTGTTAATGAATCAAATGTGACAACCCCATTCTCCCACAAATCTTTCAATTCTACAATCAATGGCTGTAAGTGTATGTCTATATCATTTCCCGGTGACCTCGGACCTGAAATGAGCAAACTCATCATGAAATATGGATCTTTCAACACTTCCACGGTAGTAGATTGTACAGCATAAGTACAACTGGACAAGTACTATGACTAGTACTCATGTTCCCAAACGGATTAAATCCATTTGTTGCCAACCCAAGTCTTACATTATGCGGTTCTTCAACAAACCATGGGTGTTCCTGATCAAATTCCTTCCACACCTGGGAGTCAGTAGGATGTGACAAAATTTCATCATTCCTTACTCTGCCTGATGAGTGCCATGTCATGTCTACAGCCATTGCGCGTGACATAAATAATTGTTGTAATCTAGGTACAATGGAAAGTGGCGTACGACCTTTTGCAGAACATTTTGCTTGTCCGATGTCCACCTTGATTCGTGGCATATGGGACACTCATTCAACTACTCATTCTCTAGCCAAAATAATATGCAGTCATTCTTCATGCATGTATTACGTTGTAATCAAACCTGAGTCCTCGTTTCAACTTTTTTGCTTCATAGAAGTTACGAGGTAAAGTATTGTCTGTCAGTAATGCCTCTTTAAACAGCTCAAGTAACATATTGATTGCCTTAATAGATAATCGACAAATTGATTTTATGTGAAGCAATCTTACGGTAAATGACAACTTACTGTGTCTTCTGCATCCTGGATATAGCTCACGTTGTGAATCATTCCACAATCATGCAAAAGTGTTTTGGCCCCCATCATTTGAGCTTGATGTGTCCGTGTCACCTTCATTCATAAACATTCTCGCACCGATGTCATCTAACATTTGCTCCATATCCTCAACGTATTCATCTCCAACAACCTCTGGTTGTACATTTTCATCGATCTCTTATTCTTCATGTGGAGCCTCAAATGAAGTTGGATATGGTTCGCTGTGTAAGACCCAATCAGTATAACCCTTATTAATACCTTTGACAAACAGATGCTCTCTCACCAAGTCTATCTTATGAGAATGCAAATTTCTGCATTCTCTGCATGAGCATCTAATACGCCCATCACTATTGCATGTACCCAATGCAAACTCCAAGAATTTCTTAATACCTTCAGCATATACATTGTAATTCTGACCCAATTGATTGCTAACTCTCATCCAATTCTTATCCATGCAGACTATATTCATTACAAACAATCACGTGTGCATCAGCAAACAAGCATATATCATGTATCAATTAAGGAGTATGCCACCTTTCACCGGGTAGTTGGTCCTATCCCGTTTGGGATTGTAAGATCATAGTCGCCAACCTATGATCTATTATTTGTCACGTTCAACAACATTTTGGTAACATTTCCCCATAGTTCTCCAAATATGCTCATTTGGTTGTGTGCACTGACGATTAACACGTCGTTGCACCATCATCGAAACTGCATATCCGGAGAACAAGGGATGAATCTACCAAAATCATAATGTTGGACGACAACAGATATAGTTTGATAGTTTGCGAGAATGATCTTACAATCTCAAACTATCCACTCTGGACAATTCAAGAGTTATCAATCAAGCATTCATTCGGATTGATAACTCTCGAACGGGTCTAAAGTTTATTTTGATGAACAAACAATGCAAGATATGCTAACATATATCAAACAATAACAACATATTATCTATACAACAAAAACATAATTTGTAGGTATTATTTAAAGATTTAATAGTTTTTTAATTTAAATATTAATTTTATTAATTTAGAATTAACTATTTAAGTGTTACCATATCCTAACTATTTGTATTTTAATTTAAAGATTTAGTAGTATTTTAATTTACAAACTTCATTTTATTAATTTAGAATTAAGTATTTAAATATTATTAAATCTTAACTATTTGTATTTTAATTTAAAGATTTAATAGTATTTTAATTTACAAACTTCATTTTATTAAATTAGAATTAAGTATTTAAGCATTATTAAATCTTAACTATTTGTATTTTAATTTAAAGATTTAGTAGTATTTTAATTTACAAACTTCATTTTATTAATTTAGAATTAAGTATTTAAGTATTATTAAATCTTAACTATTTGTATTTTAATTTAAATACTTAATTTTATTAATTTAGAATTAACTATTTAAGCGTTATTAAATCCTAACTATTTGTATTTTAATTTAAAGATTTAGTGGTACATATAATTTACAACTATTCTTATATATTTGTATTCTAATTGTAATAAATACATTGATGTATAGTTTACGTTCGAAAGGTGCTAAACTATGTTCGAACATAACATACACGTTCGAACTGTAAGACTAACTTGTTTGAACGGATTCATTCCAGATTTTAGTCATCTTTCAACAACGGAAAACCCCATTAATCACGAAGTCATAGCAACACAAATAACATATCAAGAGCATACAAATTTCCAATATTGCAAAACATTATATTCAAACCAAATGAGAATATAAAATGCATACCTAAATTTTTTGAGATGAAAATGCAAGGAGATTAGATTATATGCCGTGTGAAGGAGCTCCCCAACAAGTAGTAATCCGAGAATAATTGAGTGAGATGAAAACTCTTTTGAGTTTGGGGGCTAGATTGAGGAAGAATTATACCTGGTGTCGCGAAGGGTCTCTGTTTCGTAAGATACTAAGAGTGGCGCGTGGGAGGAGAGCGAGATTGTGAGGTTCTTTCGTGTATTTGCAGAAGATTTCATGTTCGAACGATTAGTTACTAACTGTTTGAACGTAAAAATATGTAGCAGGAAAAAATTCCCTCCTAAATTTTCACGTTCGAACGTATAAATAGTATGTTCGAACGGTAATGGATGCATTCCCGCTCGAACATTAACCGTTCGAACGTTTATTTTTAACAATTCAAACGGTTTGGTAAATGTTTACTAATATTTTTTTTTACACTATACCTTCAAATAAAATAACAACATTAATATATATAGACATATTAGATGATACTATAGTTTAGTAACATAGTAATATCATATATAGTGTCATCTAATTAGACTATCATACAAATATATTATGTTAATATATATAACATATATATAGTATCATATATAATGTCATCTATAGTACTAGCATATATAGTGTCATCTAATTAGATTATAACACAAATATATTATGTTAATATATTAGACTATATATATAACATATATATAGTATCATATATAATGTCATCTATAGTACTAACATATATATAGTATCATATATAGGGTCATCTAATTAGATTATAACACAAATATATTATGTTAATATATTAGACTATATATATAACATATATATAGTATCATATATAATGTCATCTATAGTACTAACATATATAGTGTCATCTAATTAGACTATAACACAAATATATTATGTTAATATATTTTACTATATATATACATATATATAGTATCATATATAAGGTCATCTAATTAGGCTATAACTAAAATATATTATGTTAATATATTAGACTATATATATAACATATATATAGTATCATATATAGTGTCATCTATAGTACTAGCATAGATAATGTCATCTAATTAAACCATAACTAAAATATAATATGTTAATATATTAGACTATATAGATAACATATATATAGTGTCCTATATAGTAACGCCCGTCCTTGTGGTGAGACTTTTTATAAAATATTTTTGAAAGGATGACGGGAATTACCGTTCGATTTAAAACTTTGCACTTGCATACCCAGGGTACAAGACTCTACGTTTATAAAATAAAATGTGCTTTAATAATAAGAGAGGTTTACAGCGGAAAACATCAATTTTAATAATAAAAGGGACTCTCATACTCTTAAAACTCGTACCTAGACTTCCGTGCTCTTCCCCATAGGCCGTGTCCGTCCTGGCCGTTTAGTTCTTATGGGGGGAGGGGCATACATAAACACTAAAATGAGTCGAAAACTCGTAAGCATTATTTCATACAGTTAAAATATAACAATATAGGTTTTCATTCATGAATTCATCATTCGTACATACTATTACGTGCATGCATAGGTGTCGTAGGTGCGTTCCTTTGAAAAAGTCACTGGACGGGGTTTTGCTTTTAAACATGGGCTTTCTTTTCGCAAAACGTTTCTCTCGTTAGTGCCTTCATTTCTTAAAGAGTCGTGCTCTCGTGCAGTCATGCGTACATACATTCATGCATACATACATTCTTTCTTTTCACTTTCATAGGCCGGTACACACTGTTACGCCCTGTGTGTTAGGGTTAACGGCCCTATGGCCAATGAATTCGCCCGTGGGCGGGTTGGAATCCCATTCCGTTAGGGGGCAGCACTGGGTGCACTACCAGCACTACTGTCCGGCATTGCAATCTGCCCATTCATTCATTGGGTACCCATTTTCATTCATACATGTGGTCGTTACGTATTTTCATACATTAAACGTTCAGTTCATTCAGTCATTTCATTTCATTATTTCATTCATGCCAGCTCTAAAGAGCTGGAGCTTTCATTCTTTTCTTATCTTTCATTTAACATGTCCTTTCATGATAAAACATTCGTTTTCGTGAGAAAACATCTTTTTATGAGCATGTGCATAAACATCTTCTTTTCATGAAATTCGTAAAACATCCGTTCATGGCATCGTAAAACATTTAAAACGTCTGCCTTCATGGCATCCATAGTCATCACCTTTAAACGTCGTCTCTCGTGGTGTCCACAAGCATCACCTCGTGACGTCCATGGGAGCGTCGGTTCGTAGGATCCATGAAAGCGTCCGTTTTCATGTCTTTTGTGCATTTACATCAGTTCGTTGATTTTCTTAGAAAACACACACAATAGATACAACGTATAGTCATCTATTCACATGCGTACAATTAATACTTTGGGTGCGTAAAAAGGGTCTGCCACGAAGGGGCCGTACATACTTATACGTTTGAACACTTATCATCTTCTTTCTTAAAACGTCTTTCGTTTATTTTCTTAAGCATCTTAAAGGAAAAGCGTTTCGTTTTCATTTTCGTATCTTTTGGAAAACTATAGAAGAGTATGAACGTAACGCTTACCTGGACTCCAGGCTACTTGCATATTATGCAGTCCATTCATGTGCTTGTCAGATGGCAACCTACATGCATACACATAACCTTAATGTAATTATCTATCTAGTACATAAGCAACTTAAACTTAGAAAGCACAAGCTACACTTCACTTGGAACACTCTCATTTTATCCCGTGTTCTTACGTTTTTCTTACTAAGTTAAAACCTCCGGGGACCCATTACGGTCACCCCATCTTCCAACTCAGGCCATGCCTCGAGTGCTCATCCACTAAAATGAATCCATGATTCACCTTAGGATTAAGACACTAAGGCCTCTATCTCATTCTTCTCATTAACCACATTCCACGCATGACTCAGACCAACTAAGTCACGCATCCCTTCTTTAGATAGAGTACACTCGTCACTTTCTTCATGCATCTTAGCCCATACTAACCCTCATTCCCATCCATACTAGCTACACGGTTCTAAGGGAACTCTGAGGCTTAAGCATTGTGCAACTATACTCAGGAAAGATTACCCATTACACATGGTGAATCCGTCCGACACATGTGTCTCACCATGTTACACATGTACTTTACCCCTTATCACCTAAGATCAACATATATAACACGTTGATCACCTGTTTGGAGGGACAAAGGCCATACTCCGATACTAACCTTCTCTTAACCCGGCTAGCATGGCTCTTCATGCTATCCGTCCCTTTCGACAGTTCATCGCAACACTTAACACGACAAGACTCCATTCATAACCACGTCTTATGTCACGTCATACAGCTCGAGACTATTTCCAAGCTACACTGTGACCTTGTCGTATTACCCAACATCCTGCCACGTCAATTCCTAACTCATCATGAGTACGATTCCTTACGTACTCCCGACACATCGTGACATCTTGTCACGTTCCCATTACGCCATTCATACCCTATCACTTCACCACATGGCAAGCACGACTGTTAGTAACCACGTCACGAGGTGACGTTGCCCAGTCATGCTTCCGCTGCATACTCTTACACTTATTCCGCTACTTCATCCTTGTTCCCAGCCGTAAGTCCAACACGATGACACTTGTCACCTTAGACTACAGGCTTCACCATAATTACTCTGGGACACTGTTCCACAGTTCCCGACTCTACTCATCACGTTCCATGCCCATCAATCACACAACCATGCGTACTCTCTTCTCACATGCTACGCCACATCATCACTATGGCGTACCCGCCAGATAGTGCATCACTTCACCACATGGAGTACACTCTGCGTGTACTCCCCTCATACACATCACGCCACATCACCATTATGGCATACAGCCATATGGTGCATCAATCCACCGTATGGAGTACATTCCACATGTACTCCCTTCATACATATCACGCCACATCACCATTATGGCATACAGCCATATGGTACATCAATCAGCCATACGGAGTACATTCCACATGTACTCCCTTCATACACATCACGCCACATCACCATTATGGCATATCTGCCATATGGTGCATCACATCACCTTACGGAGTACATTCCACATGTACTCCCTTCATACACATTCCGCCACATCACCATTATAGCATACAGCCATATGGTACATCAATCCGCCTTACGAAGTACATTCCACATGTACTCCCTTCATATACCATACACCACACAGAGTACACTCAACGTGTACTCGTCCCATTCCACATACACCACATCACCATTATGGCATACAGCCATATGGTGCATCACTCTGCCACATGGAGTACATTCCATATGTACTCCCTTCATATACACTACGCCACATCACCATTATGGCATACCCTCCATATGGTGTATCACTCCACTACATAGAGTACACTCATCATGTACTCCCTTCACACGTTACACCACATCACCATTATGGCTTATCCACCACATGGTGCATCACCCACCATACCGAGTACACTTCCCGTGTACCTCCTTCACATGCATTATGCCACATCACCACTATGGCGTACACGCCATATGGTGCATCAATCCTTCACATGGAGTACACTCCACGTGTACTCCTTTTACACGCACTATACCACAGAGTACACTTAGCGTATACTCTTCCCATTCCACCTACACCACACCACCATTACAACACAGTCCTCAACACTTCACAGCATACTTCCCATCTACACCCAACAGATCACAGCGCACTATACAAATAAGCCCAACATTTCACATAGACGGCACATCACATCCCCACACTACACAGATATGCCCAACACTTCATCACACAGCACTACATCACAATACAACAACTCTACAAATACTAATAGCACAGTTCACAACCTAGTCAACTAATCAATATCTAATACAAATACGAGGGATAGAGAGTTATACCATCGACGGGATAACCCGTGCGTTGCTCGTTAACCGGCACTGTCGAAGACGTCTGAAGGGTCGTACGTGGTGGCTAAACAGCGTACGGGGACCGTTTAGGAATTTGGATAGCTAGGTGTGGTCTTGGAAGGGCTCGTGGTGGCCTTGTGATGGTGGCAAGGAACGTAACACGGCGGATCTAGACATGTACAGTGGCTGTCCATCACGTGCAGTGACTATCCACCACTCAAAGTGGTGGTTTGGACCTAGGGTTAGACTGAGGGGTTGCTAGTGGAGCTCATGGTGGCAATGGGGTGGCGCCATAGTGGCTCACTGCGGCGGATCTGGCCGCGCGGTGAGGAGAAGCCGTGGGAGAGTGAGAGAGAGTGTGCATGCATGGGTGGTAGATCGGAGCTATGGGCGGTTGGGATAGCTCGGTGGTGGCCTAAGGAGGCTGGAGGTGGTGGTCATCTGTCGTGGGTGGCAGTGCACGGCGGTGGAGGGTGTGCAATCCGTGCGTGGAGGAGGGGCTTCTAGCCATGGGTCACATGGAGGAGGAAGGGGGAGGGAAGGGGAGGTCCAAGGCAGTGCTTGGTGGCCGGGGGTGCCGCGTACGGTGGTGCTAGAGGTCGCACACGGTGAAGCCATACGTGGGTCTCTTGTGCGTGTGACAGGGAAGGTGACTGCATGGGAGGGGCTGAGCTCGCTAGAGGGTGATGGCAGGTGGAAGAGGAAGCTGTTGTGGCAGTGGTGGCGCTGGAGGACGGCGCACGGAGCACGGCGGCGCAATGGACACCAAGCCCGTTTGGGCTTTGCACTTCCGAAAGGGAGAAAGGGAGAGCGTGAGAGAGAGGGGCTGGCGGAGGGAGGCTCGCCGGTATTAGGTGGAGGTTGTGGTGCCGGCGGTGAGGGTTGCCGACGCACGGCGGCGCAGGCTGAGGCATGGAGTAGTTCGGCGTGGAGATGGACCGCGTACGCTGTGGAGAGGGAGGAGAGAGAGAGAGCTAGGGGAAAAGTGAGGGGGAAAGATAGGGGGTCTGGGTATTTAACCCAGTCCCTTCGTCTTGGGGATCCACGTAACGATCTAACGATGGATCTGAAGCACTGATTTAAAATGCATTAACTAATAACTTAATTAAAATCGCTTAGAGGAATTAAGATAGATGATATGAACCCGCGGGAATGAAATCCCTTGAACCCACAGTCAATTTGAAAACTCCCCAAGAAAGCCAAAATCAAGTCAATGGATGGAGAATCTAGACCCGATGAGAACTCCTTTTAAGAACCTAGATTATATTAAAATCTAGACCCGTTGAAGAACCCGTCCCAAGAACCCAGATTACAAAGGAGGAACGCCACAAAGGTTGTGATTTACCTTTGATAAGTTCAAAAGTTCAATTAAGAACAAGAGGAGTAAAACTCAACTCACAATGAATAAATTCATCAAATTTCATAAATTTCATAAACTCATTAGAATGAGGCTACATAGAGTATTTAAAGCAAAACCTAATGAAACCCTAGCCAAAATAAACCCCCACCTTCCAAAAGTGCCCCTGGATGAACAGTGTCGCGGCTACAGTGCCGCGCTACAGTAACTCTCGGCTACAGTAACCCTAACCCTAGTTCAATAAAATAATAACTTTCCCAACATGCCCTTACATAGGTCCCCTTCAATACTTCCCATAATAAACTCAATTATTCTAAACTAATAACATAAGTTCTTTAAATGAATTAAATAAGTTGAAACCCTTCAAGAGCTCAAAGCCTTTAAGTCTTGTCGTTGCCCTCTTCCGTATCTAATCAAATGAATTAAAACTGGATCTTCATCCTTCAAACCCCCATCTTGAATGTTGGGCTCTTGCAAAACATGTCTCAAGTGGATTGCATCAATCCTTGCATTGTCTCCTTGATCTTCTTGGCCCATCTGGAAGTTGCAAATGATCTTTAAGACTAGGCCCATCTTGGTTCCCATCATTCCCCATCTCCTCAAAAGGATTTGACCTCGAATCTCCACTTGGATCAAAGGGAAAGTGGTTAGTAACATTGAAACATGATACTTACATTGAAGATCCATTAGATATGCATTTTCATTAATTTGTTCAAGAATTTGGAATAGTCCATCCAAGCTACCCTTATCATCATCTGGTGAAGACTTTAAATATAAAGGAGGAAATTGATTAAGTCTATAAACAATTTCAATTGGTGAAAATTTAGTAGTGGCATGAACACTCCAATCATATGTAAACTCAATGAATGGCAAACAATACTCCCACAAATGTTCATGAAGCACATCTAAAGTCTTCCTCAAACCAAAATGACCACTCCAATATGCAAACTCAATGAATGACAAATGATACTTCCATAAACGTTCATGCAACAAGTCAATGAATGACAAATGATACTCCCCTAAACGTTCATGCAAAATGTCTGAAATCTTATTTTCACCAGAATGACCACTCCAATTATATGCAAACTAATGAAATACAAATGATACTCCCGCAAACGATCGTGCAACACGTCAATGTATGGCAAATGATACTCCCACAAGCGTTCGTGCAATACATCAATGAATGACAAATTATACTTCCACAAACGTTCATGTAACACTTCAATGAATGACAATTGATACTTCCACAAACGTTCATGCAACACGTCATTGAAAGGCAAATGATATTCCCACAAACGTTCATGCAACACAACAAAAGTCTTCCTTACACCATGGTTACCCAACAAACCACCATGTCCATCACACACAAGCAAGTTACGCATAAAACTAGTAGGTATACAAAATTTATTCTTTCTATACAAGTACCATTCTAGTTTATAGAACTTACCAAACGATACTTTCTCACATGTTCCATACACACTAGCAAAGTCATAATCATTAGCATGCAATTCCTTATCATATTCAAGTTTCAACAATTTTGCATCTAAAATGAAGATAAGTACATACCTTCTTGCTAAAGCATCAACCACAAAAGTTTCCATACATTGCGTGTATTTGAATACATGAGGAAAAGTCTCAATACAATCCTCCCGCTTAGCACGCATTATAGTTAACAACTTACCTTGTCCCTTCAAGTGTGTCAAGGACTCATGTTCTTCAAACAAAGGTTGGGTAGGGATTGTCGCACCTAGCACAAAATCCATATAGTGCTCTATCTCCCTAATAGGTGGTAATCCACTAAACACACCGCTAGGAAACACGACCTCATATCCCTGCAACAAAGAGACAATAATACTAGGCAAACATACGTCAAGTTCGTTAGAATTAAGACTTGCCTTAGCATAAAAATTCACTTTTCTCGTTGTTTTTCTCTCACTTTCTTCACACTCTCTTTTCTTTCTACTCTCTTTTTCTTTTTCACTCTATTTTTCCCTTTCACACTCTTTTTTCTTTTCACCCTCTTTTTTTCTGTCACTCTCTTTTTCTTCATCTTTTTTTGTACTCTCGACCTCACAATTATTTTTCAACTCATTCTCTCTTGTGCTTGAGGTATTATTATCACCTTCTTCTTTTTTCTCTCTCATTTTTCTTTCTTTCTCCATTTCGGTCTCACTATTTCTTTTCTTCTCAATCTCATCTTCACTCTTACTTTTCAGCTCAATCTCATTTTCACTCTTGCTTTTCAGCTCATTATCACTTTCACTCTTACTTGTTTGCTCAATCTCCTTTTCACTTTTTCTTTTTTGATCACTCTCATTTTCACTCTTTCTTTTTTGAGCAACCTCACTTTTCAATTTCAATTGGTCCCCATGGACATGTGTTGGAGTTAAAGGAGCAAGTTTGATTGTTTTTCCATCCTTTTCAAAACTGTACATGTTCCTTAACCCATCACGAATCACCTTCCTATCAAACTTCCATGGCTTCCCTAACAAAATATGACCAGCATGCATAGGCACAACATCACAAAGGACCATATCCTGATATTTCCCAATTGAAAAAGAAACTAGCACTTGCTTATTTACCCTAACCTCCCCACAATCACTCAACCACTGCAACATGTATGGTCTAGGGTGTTTCAAAGTACGTAAATTCAATTTCTCAACTAAAGTAGTGCTAGCCAAATTAATAGAACTCCTCAAATCAATGACCATACTACATACCTTGTTGTTGATGTGACATCTAGTATGAAAAACGTTCTCACTCTGCTGCTCTGTATCATTCATCTTAATTTGTGTATTGAGTGCACGCCTAGCAACAAGAGACTCACCATAGTCTTCTTTCTCATACCCATTCTCAATACTAGGCTCATGTCGCCTCCTACCCCTCTCACCTTGCAGATTTCTAATCACTTCTTCTTGATTATCCATCCTATCCCTCACTTCACCCAACACCAAGTTCAACCGCTCAAACTGTTGTTGCATGGCTTGCAACACAAAAGATGAGTTATCTGCCACACCGTTTGGTGATGAGTCACTTCTATGAGACATCATAATATGCTGCACAAAAAGAATGTTAGTGAAAAAGCTCACACACTCCCTTACGTGTTTACACTCAAATAATGACACTCCACTCGTGTTTCACTCTTAATGGATTTTTTCCGATAATAGTCTCACACTCTCTTGCCTTTTACCTCAAGAGTTTTCCCACTCAAGTTCTTTAAGAACTAGTTGAACTAAATCAAGACAATACAACCTTGTATTATTCCAACCAGTAATATAGATGAAAGAAACAAGGAATGAATAAAATGACACGAGACTCAAGGAATTTATACGAGGGAAAGAGTAATTATAAAACAAGATACCAACTAGAAAGAAGTAATCTGCTCCTATGAGGATAAAAGCACAATCAACAAATATTTTCTTTCTCTTTGTTGAAACTATGTAGCAACTTTGAATTACCTTCCCATTTCTTCTTCTTCTTCCTTTCTTCTTCTTCTTTTTTTTTTTTTGAATTTTCTTTTCTTTTCTTTTCCTTTCCTTTCTTTTCTTTTCTTTTCCTTTCTTTTCTTTTCTTTTCTTTTCTCTAATTCAATCAGAAATAGCAATATTCAATTGTGAAGATCAAGCAATTGAATTCAAGCACGACAATGAAGTAGAAGAGAATCAATGGAACGGCACTCCAAGCAACAGATAAACTTAGAGATGCAGAAAACCCTAGAATTAATTTAAGGATGCAAGAATTAAAAGATAGAATCAGACCTGATTGGAAACCTGGCTCTGATACCAAATGATATGAACCTGCGGGAATGAAATCCCTTGAACCCACAGTCAATTTGAAAACTCCCCAAGAAAGCCAAAATCAAGTCAATGGATGGAGAACCTAGACCCGATGAGAACACGTTTCAAGAACCTAGATTATATTAAAATCTAGACCCGTTGAAGAACCCGTCTCAAGAACCCAGATTACAAAGGAGGAACGCCACAAAGGTTTTGATTTGCCTTTGATAAGTTCAAAACTTCAATTAAGAACAAGAGGAGTAAAACTCAACTCACAATGAATAAATTCATCAAATTTCATAAATTTCATAAACTCATTAGAATGAGGCTACATAGAGTATTTAAAGCAAAACCTAATGAAACCCTAGCCAAAATAAACCCCCACCTTCCAAAAGTGCCCCTGGATGAACAGTGTCGCGGCTACAGTGCCGCGCTACAGTAACTCTCGGCTACAGTAACCCTAACCATAGTTCAATAAAATAATAACTTTCCCAACATGCCCTTACATAGGTCCCCTTCAATACTTCCCATAATAAACTCAATTATTCTAAACTAATAACATAAGTTCTTTAAATGAATTAAATAAGTTGAAACCCTTCAAGAGCTCAAAGCCTTTAAGTCTTGTCGTTGCCCTCTTCCGTATCTAATCAAATGAATTAAAACTGGATCTTCATCCTTCAAACCCCATCTTGAATGTTGGGCTCTTGCAAAACATGTCTCAAGTGGATTGCATCAATCCTTGCATTGTCTCCTTGATCTTCTTGGCCCATCTGGAAGTTGCAAATGATCTTTATGACTAGGCCCATCTTGGTTCCCATCAGTAGAATACCGTTTTAAACTAATTTTAGTTTATAAAATAATATTCCTTCATCATTAATAAAATGATGAAGTCTCACTTAACATATTAAAGAGGATAGAACCATTTAATTAATAAATGCTTTCAACATAATTTAAATCCCATAATATCTAAAATAGTTGAAATCATTTTAATAATGATATTAAAATGATTTCTGGCAATTATAATATTTTTGGAACTCTTCAAGAATATTATAATTTGCGTATTTAAAATCAAGCATGGTTCAATAATACTGGAAATACTCTTTATAAATATTTCTAGCACATTTAAAACACTGGGCGTGCCCTAGAAGTCGCACGATGTCTTTGAAGACACGCTATCGAGGTTCAACACGCATAATGAGGCTCACATTCGCTAGATAGAGTTCAGATAAATCACATAATTTCTGCCCTTAGGATTTGCTTACGTCATAAGAAGAAACATACGTCAGAAAGAAAGAAGCTACATAAGAAGGAAGAACCGTACGTAAGAAGAAGGAGCGGGGTACTACATATATAGTGTCATCTAATTAGATTATAACTAAAATATATTATGTTAATATATTAGACTACATATATATATAACATATATATAGTATCGTATATAATGTCATCTATAGTACTAGCATATATAGTGTCATCTAATTAGACTATAACTAAAATATAATATATTAATATATTAGTATAATATTTAAATGTATTGAAGTAAACCGTTCGAACGGTATTGCATAAATAAGTTCTCGCGGACGGTCATTTTCACGGACATTCGAACTATTAACAAAACTTCTGTAACACCCGGATCCAAGTTTGGTATAGTTGGACTGTGATTTTTTTAGTTATTTATTTGGAGATCTATGCTGTTTATTTTATTTTATTTTTTATTTTTTTTATTTTTATTCTCCCTGCTTGTTTTATATTTTTTTGTTTTCATTTCCTTTCTCTTTCCATTTATAGTATTCCTTTCACACGGCTTATTTCCGTCGCCCACAGCATGCATGCACATACACGGCTTACCTTTCCTTCCGCACACACGTCTCATTTATCTCTAGGGTTTTAGCACTATATTTATAGACACATGTTTTACTACTGCCCAAACACATTCGTCGCACGCAATACTCCACACCATGCATGCCTCTCTTGCAAATTCTCCCTCTGCTCCTCCCTAGGTTTTTCCTTTTGTTTCTCGATAATTATTTACGTTACATCATCCCTCTAGGGTTTTCTCATCACATAAATATACACACTGATACACTCATCCCTCGTGCATGATGAAGCCAAACTGCCGCTGCCTCTTTTCATGACCTCGGCCAGCCAAACTTCCCAGAGCATCTGCCCTCCTTGGTGAATCACTGCCATCTCCCAAACTCCTCCTCGAAACCATTCCCAGCCACTAGGCATCGCAGTCGAGCCCAGCCCGATAAATAATTGGTAGTTGTTATGTGCATCGTGTCCTTAAAAATACAAATCCCGTGCGTCCACTCCATACGGAACCACCCTGTGCAAACCGAGTACAACCACATCGCAGCCCGAGTGCACGTCCAGGGCAACCACCGCGAGCCATCATGGCATGTCCACAAACACCCCTGTTTTTGCTCCCCGAATCAGAGCAAGTTTTTGCTCAAGCCGTCCATCGAGCCCCCTTCCGTTGGCCTCTCACTGGGCGTTGCACCTCACTGTCGCCTTCGATCTCCACCGTCGATACCTCACAGAAACCACCGCCACAGACTTTTCGACACCCCCAGTCCGTCGCGCCTCACGGTGAGCTACATCTCTTTCCCTCATGTTTTGCTCTCTCTCGTCCAGTGCACAGCCGCCAAGTTCACCACCTTCCACCGCACCCAGCGCCGCACACCTTCCATCACAGTGAGCCTCCGTCACACACCTCCTCTTTCTGTTTCCTCTTCTTTTTACCGGGTTTTCAGTTTTCCCTAGAAACAAGCAGAAGCTTTGGACTTGTTGAAGATTTTAACGTGTAGATAGTTTTAAAGTATATGGTCTTCATATCCCTTGTTATTATGAAAATGCCATCAAGCATTTTGGTCATTATTTTTCGTAAAACACCTCAAACCTTTTTTTAAGCGTTTTCACATTTGTACCGTTCAAGTTATAAAACTCTTCGTTTTTTTTTTAAATGTACTCTCGCTCATTTTATAATTTAGTCTAAATGTGTTATAACATATAGTAATTACAAATTTATAACTTTATTATTTAGTATTAATTTTATAGTTAACTTCCGGAAATAAATAAGTTAGAGTTTAAATAGTCATTTTTCTTAATATCGGGATATTTGAGAAATTATGGTATTTTAGGAATTAAGAGAATTTTAGGTTTTGAAGACTTAAAATAGGTTCCTTTAGCAATTTAGGTTTAAATATCAAAATACGTGATTGATTGGAAATTTACGGGAATTACGTGATTTTTTTATAGGTGACAATTAATAATTGTTCAGTATTTTGAGGAAATTCTTGAAAAGCTAAGAAGTTCAGGTAAGCGGGGTTCCTATGCTAAACTTTGCATATAAAATAAAATGAGCTGAGGTTATTTTTGGAAAATATACATATTTGATGTTGAAAAGAAATTTGAACTGCCTCAGTTATTTGTTCTGCATTACTCATGAGATTCTATTTAAGAAGAAATTATTTTCTGTCATGACTAGTGTAGACATGAGCTTATTTCTGACATTCTATTTCTGAACTTTGAAAAACAGAGCGAATATGAAATTTGTGCATAAATTATTTTGTGATATGATTTTTGTTTTGTTCTGAAGATTTTATGTACACTAATATGATCTGATGTGATTTCTGAAAACCTCTGGTATAACATTCTGTTTCTGTTTCTGTTCCGTTCTGACCTCACCACGGGTGTAAAACTGTGGCCTTTGTTCAGGTTGGTACCAACTTTTCTGTTTCTGGTGCACCCCACTTTGGAAACAAAGTGGTTTTCTGCGTGGTCTTTCCTATGTGCACACTCAGGGCTCCGAGAATGAATAAAGGGAAGATTCACATTCTGTTTCTGATATGACAAGATAAGATGTGATGTTTATGTTTATGCTATGTCAAAGGGATTTTTTATTATGAATATTTTCGAACTATCGCTCTGACATTTTTGATAACATGTTCTGACGCTGTATTTTGAAACATTATTCTGATTCTGCATTCTGAAAGGAAATATTTTGTTCTGCATTCTGATTTCTGTAAATGCTCATGTTTACCTACTAGTATATGTCCTGTAGCACCCGGACCCAAAATTGTGTAGTTGGACTTTAGATTTTTTTTTGTTTTTTTTTATTTATTGGAGCTTGGTATTTTAAGTTCTTATTTTACAAACTGGAGTAGTGATTTTATTTTATTTTATTTTCTTCACACGTTATGTTTTCCCGCATGTTTCTTATTTTCTATTTTCCTTCTTTTCCGGTCCTTATCTCTTTTCCCGTAAGTTTATTTTTTTTGTTTCTCTTTCGTTCACGTCGTGCATGCTCACACGTTCATCCCCATCCGCTCACGCGTCTACTTCTCTAGGGTTTTATTTTTCTTGTTCCTCCGTATTCGAAGATGCTTCCGCCGCTGCCCTCCTACGCGAAACCTTAGTCCAGTATATATATTTTTTTTCTTCTTCTTCTTCTTCCTCCTCAGCCTCCACTCCCTCGGTTGCTTGCACTCCCATACCTAGAGTCACCCCACATAAGCCAGCCCTCCGTCGTCCCTTTTACCGCCACAAGTGCACCCCTCGTGAGCCTAAGATCAGTTGACCCATCTTCACCATGCACCGACCAGAATTCACGCTGCCCTCCCAAACGAAATCAACGCAACTGTGCATGCTTTGCATCTCCACGGATCACAACTCCACCTCGCCGTGCATCACCTCCTCTTGGCCATCACTGGAGCCCAGCTTCTCCGCCGTACTCGACCTGCACCACCACCAGAGTACTAGAAACAACCATCTACAGAGTGAGTCAAAACTCCTCTGTTTTGAGTCTGAAAAACAAAGCATTGGTTGCTCCCGCAAGCACGGCAGTTTCGGGCGTCTCCTCCGCGGCGCAAAGGGAACCCGTAATCCAGCACCTCAGCCACGCCTCGCCGTGCCACCGACGATAGCCACCCCAGACCGTCACAAGCCTCGCTGCCCCAAGGTGAGTTTTCGTCCCCTTTCACGCCGAGCTTTCTCTCCGCCCTTTCTCGCTCACCTCTCCCTCTCTTTGTCTCGTGCCCAGCGCTGCTCAACGGAAGCTTCGCCGCGCTCCTGCTCTTCTGCCGCACCACTGCAGTCCCTCCAGCCAGCCATCGCGCCTCGGTTTCCCTTGGGTAGTTTCCGCCGTGCATGTTTTCAGTTACGTAGGTTTTATTTTGGTTTGTCTTCAAATTGCCGTAATACCCTTCACTACTTATATTTTGGGCTTTTATTTTTATTCTGTATTAGTAACCTATTATTTATTTATGATTACCGAAAACTATTTTTAATATGTTATTAAGTGAAGATTTTTGTTAAGAGTAAATAATATTGTTGTATTGTTATTTCTACATTTTAGATATATTTTAGTCTTTTTATTAATAGTTATGGTTTATTTTAAAATATTTTGGGATATTTATATTACTTAGTATTAAGCTTCATAGGTTGTTTTCATTAATAAATAGGTCCAGATTTTAAATGTGTTAGTCATAGTATTAATTTGGCATTGACGATTTTAGAAAGTGATGACTGGTAATTTTAGGTTTTGAGGAATTAAATAGGTTATTTTATAAGCTTAAGATTAAATATCGAAATACGTGATTAATTGGAAATTAATGAGAATTACGTGATTATTTTATAGGTGACGATTAATTATTGTCCGACGTTTGAGGAATTTCGAAAAAAAAAAACTAAGAAGTTCAGGTAAGCGGGGTTCCTATGCTAGACTTTGCATTTAAATAAAATGAGTTGAGGTCATTTTTGGAAAATATACATGTTTGATGTTAAAAAGAAATTTGATTTACCTCAGTTATTTGTTCTGCATTACTCATGAGATTCTGTTTAAGGAAAAATTATTTTCTGTCATGACTGGTGTAGACATGAGCTTATTTCTGACATTCTGTTTCTGAACTTTGAAAAATAGAGCGAATATGAAATTTGTGCATAAATTATGTTGTGATATGATTTTTGTTCTGTTTTGAAGATTTTCTGTACTCTGATATGATCTAATGTGATTTCTGAAAACCTCTGGCATAACATTCTGTTTCTGTTTTTGTTCCGTTCTGACCTCACCACGGGTGTAAAACTGTGGCCTCTGTTCAGGTTGGTACCAACTTTTCTGTTTCTGGTGCACCCACTTTGGAAACAAAGTGGTTTTCTGCGTGGTCTTTCCTATGTGCACACTCGGGGCTCCGAGAATGAATAAGGGGAAGATTCACATTCTGTTTCTGCTCGGTTAGCTACCGGGGTTTGCACAACCCTACCACGGGGGTTAAACATTGTATTTGTTCTGATTTGATAAGATAAGATATGATGTTTCAGTTTATGCTATGCCAAAGGGATTTTTGATTATGAATATTTTCGAACTAATGCTCTGACATTTTTGATAACATGTTCTGACGCTGCATTTTGAAACATTATTCTGATTCTGCATTCTGAATGAAATATTTTGTTCTGCATTCTGATTTCTGTAAATGCTCATGTTTACACACTAGTATATGTCCTCTGCTTACTAAGTTGTTGATAACTCACCCCTTATCTCCATATATTTTTTAGATAATTTTGATGATTCAGCTGGAGAACAAGAGTAGAAAGTTTAGCAAGGTGTGATGATCGTAGTGGAATAAGTGTCTGAGGGTACAAATGCTTATTTGAGAGTCGTAGTTAGTAGATTGATTTATTTTTAGGGTATTTGATTTGATGAGTTGAGGATGTTTTCGAGTTTTTGGAGAATTTCTAATTTATGTTATTGGGGATTTCTTTATTGTTGCCAAAGAGGAACTTAGATTTTTGGTTTGATTAAGTGGATTAATATTTTATGGAATTTCTGGATTTTATAGTTGTGTTATTTAAGTAAATTTTTAAGTATTAAGAGCTAACTCTCCGGACCTACGGGATCGGGGCGTTACATGTCCTCTGCTTACTGAGTTGTTGATAACTCACCCCTTATCTCCATATATTTTTTAGATAATTTTGATGATTCAGTTGGAGAACAAGAGTAGAAAGTTTAGCAAGGTGTGATGATCGTAGTGGAATAAGTGCCTGAGGGTACAAATGCTTATTTGAGAGTCGTAGTTAGTAAGCTGATTTATTTTTCGTGTATTTGATTTGATGAGTTGAGGATGTGTTCGAGTTTTTGGAGAATTTCTAATTTATGTTATTGGGGATTTCTTTATTGTCGCCATGGAGAAACTTAGATTTTTTGTTTGATTAAGTGTATTAATATTTTATGGGATTTTTCTGGAATTTATAGTTGTGTTATTTAAGTTAATTTTAAATATTAAGAGCTAACTCTCCGGACCTCCGGGAACGGGGAGTTACAACTTCATTTTCTCCAAGTGAACCGTCCATCTCCACCGTTTAAAGCCACCATCGCCGTCGCGAACAGTACCCAGTCGAAGCCTCTTCCTCTAAGCACTAGTATGCTATTTTTTTTAACTATTTTACCGTTTAAATTTAGGTTTTTGATGGATTATTTGTTTAAATTAGAATAAAACAATTTATCCATCAATACTCACCGTAGATTTGCTTAAATTTATTGTAGGAAGGTTTATTTAAGTCTCTTTGTATTTGTTTGTTGAAAAATCGTTGGAATCGAAGGATTCCATGGATTTCAATGGCTAAGTCGACTCAGCGTAATCGCTGAGTTAAATTCGCATACCGTTCGAATGCTGGTTAGGGAGTTTGAACGGTACTAATCAAACATGTAGTCTACCGTTCGAACACTATTTTAAGCGTTCGAACGGAGTAATTAATTTTAGTAATATTAGTGAATCGATGTTTTTATTCCATATTGTAATTCTATTAAATTACTATTCGTATGTAATCTAGTTATTAGTTATTTATTATATTTTTATCATTAATGTTGTATTGATAAACTCTTTAATTGTAAATTTCAAGTTGATTAAAATGTATTCTTCTAGGGCGGGACGTAAGCAACGCAATCAAGCTGAGACTAGTATTAGTCCAGGTAGGGAGAGGATTGTTTCACTAGAGCGACAAGTGAAACTTTCCGACTTCCAGAGTCTTGTCTGGGAGGGTCATTCACTGCCATCAGTCTTTAGCGACTGTGGTTGGGGAGCTATCTTAGATGAGCGAGAGGAATCATGGGAGACCGTCTCCTATATTGACATTGTTTCTGAGTTCTATAGAGAGCTCGGTGGTGCCAGCCCAGATGAAGGAAGGGCATACAAGATCTCTATCCGAGGAGTTTCAGTTGTATTTTCACGGGACGGACTCGCTGAGCATCTCGGTATTCCTAGGCTGCCAAATGCATATCCGAACGTGATGCTTAGAGAGTCTGATCCTTCAGCTGAGGACGAGGCACCAATTTATACAGATGAGGTCGATACCCTTGCTGATCATGAGGTGAGGGATTTGGTTGTTGGTCCAGATGATCCCCCGTGTGACGGGACGAAGAGCATCAAGCAGGCAAATCTATCTTCTTTCTTCAAGATCCTGAATTTGATAATCACCAACAATATTGACCCTCGGCAACACAAGACAGGGGTTGGCATTGACCGGATGAAATTTATGATACAGGTCACTCGTGGTATTCCTATCGACCTGGTGGGATATATATTCAATAGGATTCGATCAGAGTCCCGGTACATTTCGACAGATATACTGCCATTCGGGATCCTAATCACCCGATTTCTACTATTTGCCGGTGTCGTGCCTGATGTTGCCGAGCGTAAACGGGAGCCGATGGGACCGATCAACAACACCACCCTCTCACGCAGCACGGGACACTCGAGACTGCGTCTTCGTGGACATGTTCCAGACCCGTTGATCCTCAGAGAGATGCACAGCCGGGAGATCATGGAGTATTGGCTGCTGGGACATCCAGATAGACTAAGGCATCAGTACACAGCGCTACTCGTGAGGACATGGCCGAGGTCGTGAGCGCATCGATCAGCGGACAGACATCAGCGTTGATCGATGCAGTGCGTATGGAGGTCCGTTCTGTTGTGTTTGAGTTTCATACAGAGATTACTAGTACCATCTTTGAGCTACGTATGAAGCTTGATGCCATGTCTGCGATTCAGGTCACCATCAGTACTCGACTGACACAGATAGATGAACGCTTAGCTGCAGTCGAGAAAGTGTGCAAAGAGTTGGGGTCTTAGTACTTTCTATCTTTTATTTGTTTATTTATTTTGCTTTAAGAATGGACAATATTTAGTGTTTTGTAAATGCAATATTTAATTATGAATTAGTATTAGTTTATATTTTCCAAACTAATTATTGATTGATATTATTCCTATTATTTAATTGATAAATTTTTTATAATTACTAGTTAATATAAATATAATTCTCTAAAAAAAACATATGACCACCGTTCGAAAGTTTGAATAGTATTGATTCATCATTTGAACGGTGAATATTGTACGTTCAAACGGTAGATCAATTTTCCGCTATAATAATGTTACTTAACGTGCCAAATTGCACGTTCGAATACTGCTGATTTATCATTCGAACGGTAAAATTGTACGTTCGAATGTAAAGCAGTTTCCCGCTATAATAATTATACTTAACGCACCAAAATGTAAGTTCGAACAGTGCTAATTAATCATTCGAACGGTGAAAGTTGTATGTTCGAACAGTAGAACAATTTCCCGCTATCATAAAATTACTTAACGCGCCAAAATGTACATTCGAATGGTTAAATTTAACCGTCCGAACGTTAAAACATTACATTTGAATGGTTTCATTATTAGGGATAAAATATTTCATCCCTAATCTGAAATTCGTCCCTAAATCTTACTTTTGGGACAATTTTCATTTCGTTCCAAAAGAAAATCTTCCCAAAAAGTCTATTTTGTTGTAGTGAAGGCCTTCCAAAGTAACTAAGGCTCCTAAAATGCCATGGCAACCTAGAATGAATTCAAAGGGCCAAAGTCTAGACAAACTCGGGTCAGCACAAATGGTATCAAAGCGTATCCTAACTAGAAATGTGGGACTTGAGCCGTGCCATCTACGACAGACTGGCCTGACAAGGATGTCAGGAATTTAAAGGGAGTAGATTGTAATACCCCAAATGATAAGGATAAGGGTAGGTGGTGTATGAGATCCCACATTACTTGGGAATGAAAAGTTTTTGCTTTTTATAAGGTTCCAATGGGGCTCAAATTGTATCATTGACTAGTCATTTTGGAGTATAAGTCATGTAGTTTAGGCCTTCCATTGAAGTGTTACACTTGTAGCAGGAGTTTTTCCCCTACCATGAGTGTCCTTTCACTGCGCAAGTCAGCCCCAAATAGTGGATGATGGGAAGACCAAAAGCCACCTAACCACCACCGTTTTCATGGAAGCTTCCTTGGTAGAAAACCATGTGTTGTAGCACATGGTATTACCCACGATTTTGGCTGACCCCACATCACCCAAAGTGTCATTTACATATCTCCTATCACCCCTCCAGATGTATAAGTTTCGTCCTTGTCCATTTCACTAGCTTTTGATCACTTATGAAGCCTTTTCTTAAAGAGGAAACCATAGGAACTCTCGGACAGTTTTCCTGGTCTTCCTTGCTTGACTTTTTCGAAGCTGGTTTATGTGTTTTCTCATAATGTTCCCTTCATATACGTTGTTCCTACTGCATTCTAGTGTTCGGTTAAAAATATATCTGCAAGTGCACAAAATCTTAACAAGTAGTAAAGTGTTTTAAAGAAAATGGATTTCGAATCCACAGGGAACAATTATGCTATTGAGTATTGAAATTGACTAAATTAATTACTATTTAGAAAACTAAAATTTGAAGAATGGTTTACCTAAATTAAATTGAAGAAAAGAATATTAAAATTAAGATTTTAAAAATAATAAGAATAGAACTAGAGCATTTGACTTAACCTAGCAAATCCCACACAATTTATTCTTCATTGTTCTAGAATCTCAATTATCCCAAGTTGATGATAAAAATCCCTTAGCTAGTCAATATTTTCTCTCAAACAATACCAAAAAAACTCCAACTAATAACTCCAAATCTCTATGTGAATTTAACTAATTGGAGACTCATTAAGTTTTTTAGATTTTTCTTAAAAATCACACTAGTTGCTGTAAATCATCTTTGGTTTTGTTCAAATAATGGTGTTTAATCCTAGAGCTTTAATCACAAATCACCTCTCAGTCTCATTGCAATCCAAAAGATTGAAAAATTGTTAGCTAGAAAAGTCTAAGCATTAAGAATAAGGAATAAACACTCAATCATGGAAATATTGAAAATAAAATAACTTGGATTATAAATTTTGTGTTCAGTGCTAGGCTACATCAAAGTTCTAGAAAATAGAATTAGTTCATCATGAAATTAAAAATAAAATAAATAAATAAAACTAGTGTTCTTTGTTGGAGTTAGTTGATGCAACATGCGGCTCTTGCCTCTCCTCCCCCCAGATCTGCCTCCTTGAAAGAATACTTCAAGAATAAATTCTGGAACTCTATACTCAGACTCAAATTAAACTAAAACTAAGATTAAGAACCAAGACTCCCTAATCATCCTACAAGATGGGAAAAATAGATGTCGAAATTCAAATCTGGAAACAAGATAACTACGGCTACAATCTAACCTAAAGATCTGAAAAATAGTTTCGAAAGATAAATGTTAATATAAAAGAAGTTATCCCAAGGATAACGAAATTATCTAAAATGAAAGATTCAGTGATATGCGGCTTGATTTGCAGAGTTCGGGAGGATTTGGTCACCAACAAATTGATTGCAGAACTCATATTCGGTGGTCAGCAGCAGATTGATCCCGATCGGGAGGAATTATCCCATTGAGTAGATGTCGTGTGCGCTGAATATAGCTGGCGTGGAGGCCACAAATGAGCAGGCCTCTCCTCGTCTACCGAGTGGAAAGACTCCTGATCGGGATGAAAGACTCCTCTTGCTTTTTCTAGTTATTGCCCACGATGTCGTTTAGGTTAGTTTTTTAAGTTGGTTGTTTAGACTAGTCATCCAATCTAACCGCCTAGAGCCTTGTCGCCAAATCTTCGTGCCTTCTGGTCGTACCTTCTGGTCACAAGTCTCCTCGCCTACCGAGAGGTAAGTCTTCTCACCTTTGGGTGAGAAAGCTCTGTTTGCTGCCCACAGGACAAGGCTCCTCGCCCAGATCTCATTGGCTCTCTTCAGATGTCACTGCCTCTCATCGGTCTAGATCTGTAGTCTCTTCTTTTGTGTCAAAATGCTCTCCTTTTGCACTAAATTTTATCATTACTTCAAATCCAAGAAAATAAATAAAATTATGTAGAAATAAAATAAAATCAATAGTATTGAAGGGAAAATGATATTTTTCATAAATAAAACAGTGATAAAAATCACATAAAAATAACACTTATCATCTAGTTTACATTGGTATGTTCTTTGTAAATTTTAATGGTCATTTGATGGGTCAAACTTTTTTTTGAGTGTGAAGAGGTCATTCTAGGTGATATTCTGAACACTGTGTGATATTTTGATTTTTTGACTAAGTTATTGTCAAGATATTGCTATGATCTTTTATGGTTTATAGTTAACATGCTAATATACAAGTTTGATGAAGATTTGTTGCACATTATAAGTTTTTTTATAAGTGTTTTGCAAAGATCTAAAAAACTGGAAACTGGGAGTAGCAAAATAGATTCTATTTTGGATAAGCTTAGGTCTTTTGTTGTGAAAGCATGCTCCAATGGCTTTAATATTCACATATGATACTCTTATGACTCTAACTAGAATTGTCTTTTGAGGATTTATTGTGTTGATCTTAAAGATATGAATTATTATGCATGCAATGGTTCAAATAGTTCCTGCATTTGAGGTTTTCGGATGGGTCTATGTTTTTATGCTATTTTTGCCATGAGATCTTAGGTTTGATGGTTAGATCTATTTTATGACTTGAATATAAACCACATGATGTTATTTATTGATGATTTACCTCATGGAAGTTTTGGATCTAATGGTTTGATCACAACCAAATCTCTTGCTCAATTTTGGAGAAAAGGGTGAAAACCGATTGTGTTGAGTTTGATTTCGTTACTTTTTGTTGTTTTGGCATAATGATTCAAAGTATGATAGTTCTTAAGAATGTTTTATGAATTTATTAAGATTATATTATTTAACTTTTGGAGTTCTTGGAATTATTTTGAAAACAGATAGACCATAAACATCAAGGGTTGTTCTTAAAGTTAAAATACTTGAAGTTCTATTATGAAGAAAGTTGTGATTTTTATGATATAATTTTTGTTGGTTGTTCTAGCATGTTATTTCAGCATAGGATGTTATTTTTGTATGTTGCATATTTCAGTTTTAGCATGTAAGATAGAGTTTGAAAGAATTGCAACAAAAATCAAGAATTTTGGCCTATACATGTTTTGACCTAGCTGTATTATGTTTTGAATTTTTCTAATTAGATATTTGGACTTAGGACAAAATTTTTAGTGAGTTTTGGAGTTAGGATGTGAAATCCTTAAAATAGAATAATTCATAACAGAATAAGGAAAGGTGTGCTTTCTCAGGAGTAGTGCACGTGCAAGAAAAATAGAAAAATTCACAATGGAATAACTAAAGGTTTAGTCAGAGACTAAATATTAATAGTACCAGAGTTTAAATAGGCAAAATGGTTTTTTCATTAAAATAACAATATCCACAAGTCACTGTCACTTCCCAAATAAGGTTATACAACACCATTTGCTTATTACTTGTATTCATGTACAACAAATTAAACATGATTTGTCACCTGATTAAGAGATACCTCTCAAAAAAAAAAAAACAACCTATTAATGGAGACAGGCCTCCATCTCTAATACTTGGGCTAGGCGGGTCGTTCCACCTCGGGAGCCTCCTCTGGGACTACATCTGCATCAAGGTCTATGATCACGATAATGAAACCATAGGTAGGTTAAACATCTATGGCAATACTACTAATAAGAGACAATGCAAGTGAAGACGTATGCATTGTTTAATGTAAAAGATCTATGAACACATATATTTGTGCATGGCGAGGAATCACACTCAGGGCTGAAACACATATATTCATAGTTACGATAAAGATTCACTCTCTGAACAACACAAGTATATAAGCATGGCGACAAATCACCCTCTGAGTAGATCTCAATATATGTAGTTATGGTTGAGGTGAGGAACCATCCTCTTATCGAACACATAAAACTCATTATATCTCATCACCTAAAAGCCAACAAGGAATTAGTCCACCATTCGACTTGGGGACTCACTTAACCTGGTCAATGTGCAAATTGATTCACTTGTTTCAAATCATCCTATACAAGGAATCACTCAATCCGATCAACACAAGTGACACCCATGGAATCACTCTACCCGGTCAATCGACTCAAGACACCACACATGATACACAAGGAGAATCTCTCTACTCGTCTATCAAGACTTCAAGTGAGGCCAATACGAAAGTGTTCCACTCCGATCATCATGGAGACACACTCTCTCTCTGATGGGAACCAAGATGGGCCTAGTCTTAAAGATCATTTGCAACTTCCAGATGGGCCAAGAAGATCAAGGAGACAATGCAAGGATTGATGCAATCTACTTGGGACAAGTTTAGCAAGAGCCCAACATTCAAGATGGGGCTTGAAGGATGAAGATCCAGTTTTAATTCATTTGATTAGCTACGGAAGAGGGCAACGACAAGACTTAAAGGCTTTGAGCTCTTGAAGGGTTTCAACTTATTTAATTCATTTAAAGAACTTATGTTATTAGTTTAGAATAATTGAGTTTATTATGGAAAGTATTGAAGGGGGCCTATGCGAGGGCATGTTGGGAAAGTTATTATTTTATTGAACTAGGGTTAGGGTTACTGTAGCCGAGAGTTACTGTAGTGCGGCACTGTAGCCGCAACACTGTTCATCCAGGGGCACTTTTGGAAGGTGGGGGTTTATTTTGGCTAGGGTTTTATTAGGTTTTTCTTTAAAGACTATATGTAGCCTCATTCTAAGGAGTTTATGAAATTTGATGAATTTATTCATTGTGAGTTGAGTTTTACTCATCTTGTTCTTAATTGAACTTTTGAACTTATCAAAGGTAAATCACAACCTTTGTGGCGTTCCTCCTTTATAATCTAGGTTCTTGAGACGGGTTCTTCAACGGGTCTAGATTTTAATATAATCTAGGTTCTTGAAACGAGTTTTCATCGGGTCTAGGTTCTCCATCCTTGACTTGATTTTTGGCTTTCTTGGGGAGTTTTCAAATTGACTGTGGGTTCAAGGGAATTCATTCCCGCGGGTTCATATCATTTGGTATTCAGAGCAAGGTTTCCAATCAGGTCTGATTCTATCTTATAATTTTAGCATCCTTTAATTTAATTCTAGGGCTTCATTGTTCTAGGGTTGCCAAAAAAAAAAAAAAATAGAAACAAAAAGTAGGCTACCGAAATTCTTAGGATTTTGGGTTTGGCTGAAATTTGCATCTCCTAGGGTTTCAAAATTCTAGGGTTTCCTGCATCTCTAAGTTTATCTGTTGCTTGGAGTGCCGTTCCATTGATTCTCTTCTACTTCATTCTCGCGCTTGAATTCAATTGCTTGATTTTCACAATTGAATATTGCTATTTGTGATTGAATTAGAGAAAAGAAAAGAAAAGAAAAGAAAGGAAAAGAAAAGAAAAGAAAGGAAAGGAAAAGAAAAAAAAGGAAAGAAAAGAAAATTCGAAAAAAAAAAAAAAGAAGAAGAAGAAGAGGAAGAAGCAGAAGAAAAGAGAAGGTAAATTCAAAGTTGCTACATAGTTTCAACAAAGAGAAAGAAAGTATTTGTTGATTGAGCTTTTATCATCATAGCAGCAGATTACATCTTTCTAGTTGGTATCTTGTTTTATAATTACTCTTTCCCTCGTATAAATTCCTTGAGTCTCGTGTCATTTTATTCATTCCTTGTTTCTTTGATCTATATTACTGGTTGGAATAATACAAGGTTGTATTGTCTTGATTTAGTTCAATTAGTTCTTAAAGAACTTGAGTGGAAAAACTCTTGAGGTAAAAGGCAAGAGAGTGTGACACTATTATCGGAAAAAAGTCATTAAGAGTAAAACACGAGTTGAGTGTCATTATTTGAGTGTAAACACGTAAGGGAGTGTGTGAGCTTTTTCACTAACATTCTTTTTGTGCAGCATATTATGATGTCTCATAGAAGTGACTCATCACCAAACGGTGTGGCAGATAACTCATCTTTTGTGTTGCAAGCCATGCAACAACAATTTGAGCGGTTGAACTTGGTGTTGGGTGAAGTGAGGGATAGGATGGATAATCAAGAAGAAGTGATTTGAAATCTGCAAGGTGAGAGAGGTAGGAGGCGACATGAGCCAAGTATTGAGAATGGGTATGAGAAAGAAGAGTATGGTAAGTCTCTTGTTGCTAGGCGTGCACTCAATACACAAATTAAGATGAATGATACAGAGCAGCAGAGCGAGAATGTTTTTCATACTAGATGCCACATCAACAACAAGGTATGTAGTATGGTCCTTGATTTGAGGAGTTGTATTAATTTGGCTAGCACTACTTTAGTTGAGAAATTGAATTTACGTGCCTTGAAACACCCTAGACCATACATGTTGCAGTGGTTGAGTGATTGTGGGGAGGTTAGGGTAAATAAACAAGTGCTAGTTTCTTTTTCAATTGGGAAATATCAGGATATGGTCCTTTGTGATGTTGTGCCTATGCATGCTAGTCATATTTTGTTAGGGAAGCCATGGCAGTATGATAGGAATGTGATCCATGATGGGTTAAGGAACATGTACAGTTTTGAAAAAAATGAAAAAACAATCAAACTTGCTCCATTTACTCCAACACATGTCCATGGAGACCAATTGAAATTGAAAAGTGAGGTTGCTCAAAAAAGAAAGAGTGAAAATGAAAGTGATCAAAAAAGAAAACGTGAAAAGGAGATTGAGCAAACAAGCAAGAGCGAAAGTGAGAATGAACTGAAAAGCAAGAGTGAAGGTGAGAGTGAAAGTGAGATTGAGCTGAAAAGCAAGAGTGAAGATGAGATTGAGAAGAAAAGAAATAGTGAGACCGAAATAGAGAAAGAGAGAAAAATGAGAGAGAAAAAAGACGAGGGTGAGAATAAGACCTCAAGCACAAGAGAGAATGAGTTGAAAAATAATTGTGAGGCCGAGAGTACAAAAAAAGATGAAAAAAAAGAGAGTGACAGAAAAAAAGAGAGTGAAAAGAAAAAAGAGTGTGAAAGGAAAAAAGAGAGTGAAAAAGAAAAAGAGAGTGTAAAGAAAAGAGACTGTGAAGAAAGTGACAGAAAAACAAAGAGAAAAGTGAGTTTTTATTCTAAGGCATGTCTTAATCCTAACGAACTTGACGTATGTTTGCCTAGTATTATTGTCTCTTTGTTGCAGGGATATGAGGTCGTGTTTCCTAGCGGTGTGTTTAGTGGATTACCACCTATTAGGGAGATAGAGCACTACATGGATTTTGTGCCAAGTGCGACAATCCCTACCCAACCTTTCTTTGAAGAACATGAGTCCTTGACACACTTGAAGGGACAATGTAAGTTGTTAACTATAATGCGTGCTAAGCGGGAGGATTGTATTGAGACTTTTCCTCATGTATTCAAATACACACAAGGTATGGAAACTTTTGTAGTTGATGCTTTAGCAAGAAGGTATGTACTTATCTTCATTTTAGATGCAAAATTGTTGAAACTTGACTGTGATAAGGAATTGCATGCTAATGATTATGACTTTGCTAGTGTGTATGGAACATGTGAGAAAGTATCGTTTGGTAAGTTCTATAAACTAGATTGGTACTTGTATAGAAAGAATAGATTTTGTATACCTACTAGTTTTATGCGTAACTTGCTTGTGTGTGATGGACATGTTGGTTTGTTGGGTAACCCTGGTGTAAGGAAGACTTTTGTTGTGTTGCATGAACGTTTGTGGGAATACCATTTGCCTTTCAATGACGTGTTGCATGAACGTTTGTGGAAGTATCAATTGTCATTCATTGATGTGTTGCATGAAGGTTTGTGGGATTATCTTTTGCCTTTCATTGAAGTGTTACATGAACGTTTGTGGAAGTATCATTTGTCATTCATTGATGTATTGCATGAACGCTTGTGGGAGTATCATTTGCCATACATTGACGTGTTACACGATCGTTTGCGGGAGTATCATTTGTATTTCATTGAGTTTGCATATAATTGGAGTGGTCATTCCGGTGAAAATAAGATTTCAGACATGTTGCATGAACGTTTATGGGAGTATCATTTGCCATTCATTGACTTGTTGCATGAACGTTTATGGGAGTATCATTTGCCATTCATTGAGTTTGCATATTGGAGTGGTCATTTTGGTTCGAGGAAGACTTTAGATGTGCTTCATGAACATTTGTGGAAGTATTGTTTGCCATTCTTTGAGTTTACATATGATTGGAGTGTTCATGCCACTACAAAATTTTCACCAATTGAAATTGTTTATAGACTTAATCAATTTCCTCCTTTAGATTTAAAGTCTTCACCAGATGATGATATGGGTAGCTTGGATGGACTATTCCAAATTCTTGAACAAATTAATGAAAATGCAGATCTAATGGATCTTCAAGGCAAGTATCATGTTTCTACTATTTTCAATGTTACTAACCACTTTCCCTTTGATCCAGGTGGAGATTCGAGGTCGAATCCTTTTGAGGAGAGGGGGAATGATGGGAACCAAGATGGGCCTAGTCTTAAAGATCATTTGCAACTTTCAGATGGGCCAAGAAGATCAAGGAGACAATGCAAGGATTGATGCAATCTACTTGGGACAAGTTTAGCAAGAGCCCAACATTCAAGATGGGTGATATGAACCCGCGAGAACGAGATTCCCTTGAACCCACAGTCAATTTGAAAACTCCCCAAGAAAGCCAAAATCAAGTCAATAGATGGAGAACCTAGACCCGATGAGAACTCGTTTCAAGAACCTAGATTATATTAAAATCTAGACCCGTTGAAGAACCCGTCCCAAGAACCCAGATTACAAAGGAGGAACGCCACAAAGGTTGTGATTTACCTTTGATAAGTTCAAAAGTTCAATTAAGAACAAGAGGAGATAAACTCAACTCACAATGAATAAATTCATCAAATTTCATAAGCTTCATAAACTGATTAGAATGAGGCTACATAGAGTATTTAAAGCAAAACCTAATGAAACCCTAGCCAAAATAAACCCCCACCATCCAAAAGTGCCCCTGGATGAACAGTGTCGCGGCTACAGTGCCGCGCTACAGTAACTCTCGGCTACAGTAACCCTAACCCTAGTTCAATAAAATAATAACTTTCCCAACATGCCCTTGCATAGGCCCCCTTCAATACTTCTCATAATAAACTCAATTATTCTAAACTAATAACATAAGTTCTTTAAATGAATTAAATAAGTTGAAACCCTTCAAGAGCTCAAAGCCTTTAAGTCTTGTCGTTGCCCTCTTCCGTAGCTAATCAAATGAATTAAAACTGGATCTTCATCCTTCAAGCCCCATCTTGAATGTTGGGCTCTTGCAAAACATGTCTCAAGTGGATTGCATCAATCCTTGCATTGTCTCCTTGATCTTCTTGGCCCATCTGGAAGTTGCAAATGATCTTTAAGACTAGGCCCATCTTGGTTCCCATCATTCCCCCTCTCCTCAAAAGGATTCGACCTCGAATCTCCACCTGGATCAAAGGGAAAGTGGTTAGTAACATTGAAAATAGTAGAAACATGATACTTATCTTGAAGATCCATTAGATATGCATTTTCACTAATTTGTTCAAGAATTTGAGAACATCCATCCAAGCTACTCCTGTTGTCAACAGATAAAGATATTAAATCTAAAGGAGTAAATAGATTAAGTCTATAAATAATTTCAAAAGGAGAATATAAAGTGGTAGTATGCATGGTCCTGTTATATGCAAACTCTATAAATCCATCCATAACCACAAAAATAGAATTTCTACTCATTTCTTTCCTAGGCAGCCCCAAAACAAAGTCCATATATATGTCTACACATGACTCACTAGGAATAGGTAAGGGCATATGCAACCCATGTGGCAAAAGTATAAATTTGGCCTTACTGCATGTAATGCACCTGCCACAAATACAATTGACATCTCTCTTCATCTTAGACCAACATAAATGTTCATGCAAAATGTCTAATATTTTCTTGACACCAGAATGACTACTCCAAATATATACAAACTCAATGAAGGGCAAATGATAGTTCCACAAACGTTCATGCAACAGGTCAATGTATGGCAAATGATACTCCCACAAACGTTCCTGAAACAAACCTAAATCTTTCCTTACACCAAAATGACCACTCCAATTATATGCAAACTCAATAAACGGCAAGTAATACTTCCACAAATGTTTATGCAACACGTTAATGAATGACCAATGATGCTTCCACAAATGTTCAAGTAATACGTCAATGAATGGCAAATGGTACTCCCACAAACGGTCATGCAACACATCAATGAATGAAAAATGATACTTCCAGAAACGTCCATGCAACACGTCATTGAATGGCAAACGATAGTCCAAAAAATGTTCATGCAACACAACAAAAGTCTTCTTTACACCAAGGCCACCCAACAAACAACCATGTCCATCACACACAAGCAACTTACGCATAAAACTAGTAGGCACACAAAATCTATTCTCTCTAAACAAGTACCAATCTAGTTTATAGAACTTACCAAATGTTGCTTTCTCACATGTTCCATACACACTAGCAAAGTCATAATCATTAGCATGCAATTCCTTATCATATTCAAGTTTCAACAATTTTGCATCTAAAATGAAGATAAGTACATACCTTCTTGCTAAAGCATCAACCACAAAAGTTTCCATACCTTGCGTGTATTTGAATACATGAGGAAAAGTCTCAATACAATCCTCCCGCTTAGCACGCATTATAGTTAACAACTTACCTTGTCCCTTCAAGTGTGTCAAGGACTCATGTTCTTCAAAGAAAGGTTGGGTAGGGATTGTCGCACCTAGCACAAAATCCATGTAGTGCTCTATCTCCCTAATAGGTGGTAATCCACTAAACACACCGCTAGGAAACACGACCTCATATCCCTGCAACAAAGAGACAATAATACTAGGCAAACATACGTCAAGTTCGTTAGGATTAAGACTTGCCTTAGCATAAAAACTCACTTTTCTCTTTGTTTTTCTCTCACTTTCTTCACACTCTCTTTTCTTTCTACTCTCTTTTTCTTTTTCACTCTCTTTTTCCCTTTCACACTCTTTTTTCTTTTCACTCTTTTTTTTTCTGTCACTCTCTTTTTCTTCATCTTTTTTTGTACTCTCGACCTCACAATTATTTTTCAACTCATTCTCTCTTGTGCTTGAGGTCTTATTCTCACCCTCTTCTTTTTTTCTCTCTCATTTTTCTTTCTTTCTCCATTTCGATCTCACTATTTCTTTTCTTCTCAATCTCATCTTGACTCTTACTTTTCAGCTCAATCTCACTTTCACTCTTGCTTTTCAGCTCATTCTCACTTTCACTCTTGCTTGTTTGCTCAATCTCCTTTTCACTTTTTCTTTTTTGATCACTCTCATTTTCACTCTTTCTTTTTTGAGCAACCTCACTTTTCAATTTCAATTGGTCCCCATGGACATGTGTTGGAGTTAAAGGAGCAAGTTTGATTGTTTTTCCATCATTTTCAAAACTGTACATGTTCCTTAACCCATCACGAATCACCTTCCTATCAAACTCTCATGGCTTCCCTAACAAAATATGACCAGCATGCATAGGCACAACATCACAAAGGACCATATCCTGATATTTCCCAATTGAAAAAGAAACTAGCACTTGCTTATTTACCCTAACCTCCCCACAATCACTCAACCACTGCAACATGTTTGGTCTAGGGTGTTTCAAGGTACGTAAATTCAATTTCTCAACTAAAGTAGTGCTAGCCAAATTAATAGAACTTCTCAAATCAATAACCATACTACATACCTTGTTGTTGATGTGGCATCTAGTATGAAAAACGTTCTCACTCTGCTGCTCTGTATCATTCATCTTAATTTGTGTATTGAGTGCACGCCTAGCAACAAGAGACTCACCATAGTCTTGTTTCTCATACCCATTCTCAATACTAGGCTCATGTCGCCTCCTACCTCTCTCACCTTGCAGATTTCTAATCACTTCTTCTTGATTATCCATCTTATCCCTCACTTCACCCAACACCAAGTTCAACCGCTCAAACTGTTGTTGCATGGCATGCAACACAAAAGATGAGTTATCTGCCACACCGTTTGGTGATGAGTCACTTCTATGAGACATCATAATATGCTGCACAAAAATAATGTTAGTGGAAAACCTTACAGACTCCCTTACGTGTTTACACTCGAATAATGTCACTCCCCTCGTGTTTCACTTTTAATTGGCTTTTTCCCGATAATAGTCTCACACTCTTTTGCCTTTTACCTCAAAAGTTTTCTCACTCAAGTTCTTTCAGAACTAGTTGAACTAAATCAAGATAATACAACCTTGTATTATTCCAACCAGTAATATAGATGAAAGAAACAAGGAATGAATAAAATGACACGAGACTCAAGAAATTTATACGAGGGAAAGAGTAATTATAAAACAAGACACCAACTAGCAAGTTGTATTCAGCTCCTATGATGATAATAACTCAATCAACAAATACTTTCTTTCTCTTTGTTGTAACTATGTAGCAACTTTGAATATCCTACCTTCTCTTTTCTTCTTCTTCTTCTTTCTATTTTTTTTTTTTCGAATTTTCTTTTCTTTTCTTTTCCTTTCTTTTCTTTTCTTTTCTTTTCCTTTCCTTTACTTTCCTTTCTTTTTCTTTTTTCTAATTCTACCACAAACAGCAATATTCAATTGTGAAAACCAAACAATTGAATTCAAACACACAAGCATGGACAATGAAGTAGAAGAGAATCAATGGAATCACACTCCAAGCAATTGACAAACTTAGAGATGCACGAAACCCTAGAATTTTGAAACCCTAGGTGACGCAAATTTCAGCCAAACCCAAAACCCTAAGAATTTCGGCAGCCTACTTTTTGTTTCTATTTTTTTTTTGTTTGGCAACCCTAGAACAATGATGCCCTAGAATTAAATATGCAAGAAATAAAAGATAGAATCAGACCTGATTGGAAACCTTGCTCTGAATACCAAATGATATGAACCCGCGGGAACGAGATTCCCTTGAACCCACAGTCAATTTGAAAACTCCCCAAGAAAGCCAAAATCAAGTCAATGGATGGAGAACCTAGACCCGATGAGAACTCGTTTCAAGAACCTAGATTATATTAAAATCTAGACCCGTTGAAGAACCCGTCCCAAGAACCCAGATTACAAAGGAGGAACGCCACAAAGGTTGTGATTTACCTTTGATAAGTTCAAAAGTTCAATTAAGAACAAGAGGAGAGATAAACTCAACTCACAATGAATAAATTCATCAAATTTCATAAGCTTCATAAACTGATTAGAATGAGGCTACATAGAGTATTTAAAGCAAAACCTAATGAAACCCTAGCCAAAATAAACCCCCACCTTCCAAAAGTGCCCCTGGATGAACAGTGTCGCGGCTACAGTGCCACGCTACAGTAACTCTCGGCTACAGTAACCCTAACCCTAGTTCAATAAAATAATAACTTTCCCAACATGACCTTGCATAGGCCCCCTTCAATACTTCTCATAATAAACTCAATTATTCTAAACTAATAACATAAGTTCTTTAAATGAATTAAATAAGTTGAAACCCTTCAAGAGCTCAAAGCCTTTAAGTCTTGTCGTTGCCCTCTTCCGTAGCTAATCAAATGAATTAAAACTGGATCTTCATCCTTCAAGCCCCATCTTGAATGTTGGGCTCTTGCAAAACATGTCTCAAGTGGATTGCATCAATCCTTGCATTGTCTCCTTGATCTTCTTGGCCCATCTGGAAGTTGCAAATGATCTTTAAGACTAGGCCCATCTTGGTTCCCATCAGGCTTGAAGGATAAAGATCCAGTTTTAATTCATTTGATTAGCTTCGGAAGAGGGCAACGACAAGACTTAAAGGCTTTGAGCTCTTGAAGGGTTTCAACTTATTTAATTCATTTAAAGAACTTATGTTATTAGTTTAGAATAATTGAGTTTATTATGGAAAGTATTGAAGGGGGCCTATGCGAGGGCATGTTGGGAAAGTTATTATTTTATTGAACTAGGGTTAGGGTTACTGTAGCCGAGAGTTACTGTAGCGCGGCACTATAGCCGCAACACTGTTCATCCAGGGGTACTTTTGGAAGGTGGGGGTTTATTTTGGCTAGGGTTTCATTAGGTTTTTCTTTAAAGACTATATGTAGCCTCATTCTAAGGAGTTTATGAAGTTTATGAAATTTGATGAATTTATTCATTATGAGTTGAGTTTTACTCATCTTGTTCTTAATTGAACTTTTGAATTTATCAAAGGTAAATCACAACCTTTGTGGCGTTCCTCCTTTATAATCTGTGTTCTTGAGACGGGTTTTTCAACGGGTCTAGATTTTAATATAATCTAGGTTTTTGAAACGAGTTTTCATCGGGTCTAGGTTCTCCATCCTTGACTTGATTTTTGGCTTTCTTGGAGAGTTTTCAAATTGACTGTGGGTTCAAGGGAATTCATTCCCGCGGGTTCATATCATTTGGTATTCAGAGCAAGGTTTCCAATCAGGTCTGATTCTATCTTATAATTTTAGCAACCTTTAATTTAATTCTAGGGCTTCATTGTTCTAGGGTTGCCCAAAAAAAAAAAACATAGAAACAAAAAGTAGGCTACCGAAATTCTTAGGATTTTGGGTTTGGCTGAAATTTGCATCTCCTAGGGTTTCAAAATTCTAGGGTTTCCTGCATCTCTAAGTTTATCTGTTGCTTGGAGTGCCGTTCCATTGATTCTCTTCTACTTCATTGTCGCGCTTGAATTCAATTGCTTGATTTTCACAATTGAATATTGCTATTTGTGATTGAATTAGAGAAAAGAAAAGAAAAGAAAAGAAAAGAAAGGAAAAGAAAAGAAAAGAAAGGAAAGGAAAGGAAAAGAAAAGAAAGGAAAGGAAAGGAAAAGAAAAAAATGGAAAGAAAAGAAAATTCGAAAAAAAAAAAAAAGAAGAAGAAGAAGAGGAAGAAGAAGAAGAAAAGAGAAGGTAAATTCAAAGTTGCTACATAGTTTCAACAAAGAGAAAGAAAGTATTTGTTGATTGAGCTTTTATCATCATAGCAGCAGATTACATCTTTCTAGTTGGTATCTTGTTTTATAATTACTCTTTCCCTCGTATAAATTCCTTGAGTCTCGTGTCATTTTATTCATTCCTTGTTTCTTTGATCTATATTACTGGTTGGAATAATACAAGGTTGTATTGTCTTGATTTAGTTCAATTAGTTCTTAAAGAACTTGAGTGGGAAAACTCTTGAGGTAAAAGGCAAGAGAGTGTGAGACTATTATCGGAAAAAAGTCATTAAGAGTGAAACACGATTTGAGTGTAAACACGTAAGGGAGTCTGTGAGCTTTTTCACTAACATTCTTTTTGTGCAGCATATTATGATGTCTCATAGAAGTGACTCATCACCAAACGGTGTGGCAGATAACTCATCTTTTGTGTTGCAAGCCATGCAACAACAATTTGAGCGGTTGAACTTGGTGTTGGGTGAAGTGAGGGATAGGATGGATAATCAAGAAGAAGTGATTAGAAATCTGCAAGGTGAGAGAGGTAGGAGGCGACATGAGCCAAGTATTGAGAATGGGTATGAGAAAGAAGAGTATGGTAAGTCTCTTGTTGCTAGGCGTGCACTCAATACACAAATTAAGATGAATGATATAGAGCAGCAGAGCGAGAATGTTTTTCATATTAGATGCCACATCAACAACAAGGTATGTAGTATGGTCATTGATTTGAGGAGTTGTATTAATTTGGCTAGCACTACTTTAGTTGAGAAATTGAATTTACGGACCTTGAAACACCCTAGACCATACATGTTGCAGTGGTTGAGTGATTGAGGGGAGGTTAGGGTAAATAAACAAGTGCTAGTTTCTTTTTCAATTGGGAAATATCATGATATGGTCCTTTGTGATGTTGTGCCTATGCATGCTAGTCATATTTTGTTAGGGAAGCCATGGCAGTATGATAGGAATGTGATCCATGATGGGTTAAGGAACATGTACAGTTTTGAAAAAAATGAAAAAACAATCAAACTTGCTCCATTTACTCCAACACATGTCCATGGAGACCAATTGAAATTGAAAAGTGAGGTTGCTCAAAAAAGAAAACGTGAAAAGGAGATTGAGCAAACAAGCAAGAGTGAAAGTGAGAATGAACTGAAAAGCAAGAGTGAAGGTGAGAGTCAAAGTGAGATTGAGCTGAAAAGCAAGAGTGAAGATGAGATTGAGTAGAAAAGAAATAGTGAGACTGAAATAGAGAAAGAGAGAAAAATGAGAGAGAAAAAAGAAGAGGGTGAGAATAAGACCTCAAGCACAAGAGAGAATGAGTTGAAAAATAATTGTGAGGCCGAGAGTACAAAAAAAGATGAAAAAAAAGAGAGTGACAGAAAAAAAGAGAGTGAAAAGAAAAAATAGTGTGAAAGGAAAAAAGAGAGTGAAAAAGAAAAGTGAAAAGTGAGTTTTTATTCTAAGGCAAGTCTTAATCCTAACGAACTTGACGTATGTTTGCCTAGTATTATTGTCACTTTGTTGCAGGGATATGAGGTCGTGTTTCCTAGCGGTGTGTTTAGTGGATTACCACCTATTAGGGAGATAGAGCACTACATGGATTTTGTGCCAGGTGCAACAATCCCTACCCAACCCTTCTTTGAAGAACATGAGTCCTTGACACACTTGAAGGGACAAGGTAAGTTGTTAACTATAATGCGTGCTAAGCGGGAGGATTGTATTGAGACTTTTCCTCATGTATTCAAATACACACAAGGTATGGAAGTATCATTTGTCATTCATTGATGTATTGCACGAACGCTTGTGGGAGTATCATTTGCCATACACAAACGTGTTGCACGATCGTTTGCGGGAGTATCATTTGTATTTCATTGAGTTTGCATATAATTGGAGTGGTCATTCCGGTGAAAATAAGATTTCAGACATGTTCCATGAACGTTTATGGGAGTATCATTTGCCATTCATTGACTTGTTGCATGAACGTTTATGGGAGTATCATTTGCCATTCATTGAGTTTGCATATTGGAGTGGTCATTTTGGTTCGAGGAAGACTTTAGATGTGCTTCATGAACATTTGTGGAAGTATTGTTTGCCACATTCTTTGAGTTTACATATGATTGGAGTGTTCATACCACTACAAAATTTTCACCAATTGAAATTGTTTATAGACTTAATCAATTTTCTCCTTTAGATTTAAAGTCTTCACCAGATGATGATATGGGTAGCTTGGATGGACTATTCCAAATTCTTGAACAAATTAATGAAAATGCAGATCTAATGGATCTTCAAGGTTAAGTATCATGTTTCTACTATTTTCAATGTTACTAACCACTTTCCCTTTGATCCAGGTGGAGATTCGAGGTCGAATCCTTTTGAGAAGAGGGGGAATGATGGGAACCAATATGGGCCTAGTCTTAAAGATCATTTGCAACTTCCAGATGGGCCAAGAAGATCAAGGAGACAATGCAAGGATTGATGCAATCTACTTGGGACAAGTTTAGCAAGAGCCCAACATTCAAGATGGGGCTTGAAGGATGAAGATCCAGTTTTAATTCATTTGATTAGCTACGGAAGAGGGCAACGACAAGACTTAAAGGCTTTGAGCTCTTGAAGGGTTTCAACTTATTTAATTCATTTAAAGAACTTATGTTATTAGTTTAGAATAATTGAGTTTATTATGGAAAGTATTGAAGGGGGCCTATGCGAGGGCATGTTGGGAAAGTTATTATTTTATTGAACTAGGGTTAGGGTTACTGTAGCCGAGAGTTACTGTAGCGCGGCACTGTAGCCGCAACACTGTTCATCCAGGGGCACTTTTGGAAGGTGGGGGTTTATTTTGGCTAGGGTTTCATTAGGTTTTTCTTTAAAGACTATATGTAGCCTCATTCTAAGGAGTTTATGAAGTTTATGAAATTTGATGAATTTATTCATTGTGAGTTGAGTTTTACTCATCTTGTTCTTAATTGAACTTTTGAACTTATCAAAGGTAAATCACAACCTTTGTGGCGTTCCTCCTTTATAATCTGGGTTCTTGAGACGGGTTCTTCAACGGGTCTAGATTTTAATATAATCTAGGTTCTTGAAACGAGTTTTCATCGGGTCTAGGTTCTCCATCCTTGACTTGATTTTTGGCTTTCTTGGGGAGTTTTCAAATTGACTGTGGGTTCAAGGGAATTCATTCCCGCGGGTTCATATCACTCTCCTTGTATGAAACTCGTGGCAACGTGTCATAAGAATGGCACAGGAACTCCTCAACCCGTCCATGATGATCGTGACAAACGATTAGACACACTCACCTAGAAATCACCATTTCCATCAAACCAAACCATTCAAACTCATAAACATAATGAAGAAAATGTATATTATTTTCATGAAGAAAAGGGGAAACTTACAGAATATGCAATGCCTAATCTTACAGCATACCCACAATATTTAGCCTACATTCCCAGTACGGTCTTAGGAGATAATCTACTTAGTGGTATTTAAAATAATGTGGCGGCACTCGCGCTATTTATTCTGTTGCTCTGATATGAACCCGCGGGAACATAAATCCCTTGAACCCACAGTCAATTTGAAAACTCCCCAAGAAAGCCAAAATCAAGTCAGTGAATCGAGAACCTAGACCCGATGAGAACTCGTTTCAAGAACCTAGATTATATTAAAATCTAGACCCGTTGAAGAACTCATCTCAAGAATCCAGATTACAAAGTAGGAACGCCCCAAAGGTTGTGATTTACCTTTGATAAGTTCAAAAGTTCAATTAAGAACAAGAGGAGTAAAACTCAACTCACAATGAATAAATTCATCAAATTTTATAAACTTCATAAACTTATTAGAATGAGGCTACATATAGTATTTAAAGAAAAACCTAATGAAACCCTAGCTTAAAATAAACCCCCATATTCCAAAAGTGCCCCTGGATGAACAGTGTTGCGGCTACAGTGCCGCGCTACAGTAACTCGGCTACAGTAACCCTAACCCTAGTTCAATATAATAATAACTTTCCCAACATGCCCTTGCATAGGCCCCCTTAAGTGCTTCCCATAATAAACTCAATTATTCTAAACTAATAACATAAGTTCTTTAAATGAATTAAATCAATTGAAACCCTTCAAGAGCTCAAAGCCTTTAAGTCTTGTCGTTGCCCTCTTCCGTAGCTAATCAAATGAATTAAAACTAGATCTTCATCCTTCAAGCCCCATCTTGAATGTTGGGCTCTTGCTAAACTTGTCCCAACTGGATTGCATCAATCCTTGCATTGTCTCCTTGATCTTCTTGGCCCATCTGGAAGTTGCAAATGATCTTTAAGACTAGGCTCATCTTGGTTCCCATCATTCTCCCTCTCCTCAAAAGGATTCGACCTCGAATCTCCACCTGGATCAAAGGGAAAGTAGTTAGTAACATTGAAAGTAGTAGAAACAGGATACTTACCTGGAAGATCCATTAGATATGCATTTTCATTAATTTGTTCAAGAATTTGGAATAGTCCATCCAAGCTACCCATATCATCAACTGGTGAAGACTTTAAATCTAAAGGAGGAAATTGATTAAGTCTATAAACAATTTCAATTGGTGGAAAATTTAGTAGTGGCATGAACACTCCAATCATATGTAAACTCAATGAATGGCAACCAATACTCCCACAAATGTTCATGAAGCACATCTAAAGTCTTCCTCGAATCAAAATTACCACTCCAATATGCAAACTCAATGAATGGCAAATGATACTCCCGAAAACGTTCATGCAACATGTCAATGAATGGCAAATGATACTCCCATAAACGTTCTTGCAACATGTCTGAAATCTTATTTTCACCAGAATGATCACTCCAATTATATGCAAACTCAATGAAATACAAATGATACTCCCGCAAACGTTCATGCAACACATCAATGTATGGCAAATGATACTCCCACAAACGATCGTGCAATACATGAATAAATGACAAATGATACTTCCACAAACGTTCGTGTAACACGTCTTTGAATGGCAAATGATATTCCCACAAACATTCATGCAACACAACAAAAGTCTTCCTTACACCAAGGTTACCCAACAAACCACCATGTTCACCACACACAAGCAACTTAAGCATAAAACTAGTAGGCACACAAAATCTATTATTTCTAAACAAGTACCAATCTAGTTTGTAGAACTTACCAAAAGATGCTTTCTCACATGTTCCATACATACTAGCAAAGTTATCATCATTAGCATGCAATTCCTTATCATATTCAAGTCTCAACAATTTTGCATCTAAAATGAAGACAATGACATACCTTCTTGCTAAAGCATCAACCACAAAATTTATCATACCTTGTGTGTATTTGAATACATGAGGAAAAGTCTCAATACAATCCTCCCGCTTAGCATGCATTCTAGTCAACAACTTACCTTGTCCCTTTAAGTGTGTCATTGACTCATGTTTTTCCAAGAAATGTCGGTTAGGAATTGTCGCACCTAGCACAAAATCAATGTAGTGCTCTATTTCTCTAATAGGTGGCAATCCACTAAACACACCGCTAGGAATCATGAGCTTATATGCCTGCAACAAAGAAACAACAACACAAGACAAAGAGTCATTAAATTCATTTGTATAAAAGCTTGCCTTAGCATAAAAACTCACTTTTGTCTTTTTATTTCTCTCTACAATCTCTCTTTCTTTTTCCTCTTGTGACTCCACTCTTTTTTCTTGACTCTCAACCACCTCTCAATTTTCTTTTTCTCTCTCTCTTTCTTTTGATGTTTCGGCTTCATTCTCTTTTTTCCTCTCACTCTCTTTGTTCTTTTCACTCTCTGTTTTTCTTTCAGTCTCCTATTTTTTTGAACTTTCGGCCTCACAATTGTTTTTCAACTCATTCTCTATTTTTCTTGAGATTTCAGCCTCACCCAAATCTTTTCCCTTTGGTGGTTCGGTCTTCCCCTTTGCTACAGCTTGATCATTTTTGTCCCACTTTGGTTTCCAAGGAGTACTAGAAACCGAAGTATACCTTGATGTACCCTTTCCTTTTAGCCGTCTCTCCACCTTCATAGCCATGTGTACCATATCTTCTACCTCCTTATAATGTTGCAACTCAACTACATTGGCTATCTCCCTATTCAACCCACTCAAAAATCTTGTCATCGTGGCCTCCCGATCCTCTACTACATTGGCCCGAATCATAGTCACCTCCATCTCCTTATGGTAATCCTCTACACTCCTAGACCCCTGTATAAGATTTTGTAGTTTTTGGTAGAGGTCTCTATAGTAGTGGCTAGGTACAAATCTCCGCCTCAAGATAGCTTTCAACTCTCTCCATGTTTCTACAGGCCTCTCAAGATTCTTCCTCCTATTGGATACTAATTGATCCCACCAAATAATCGCATAATCAGTGAACTCAATTACAGCCAACTTCACCTTCTTCTCCTCAGAATAATTATGACAATCAAACACCAACTCTATTCTTTTCTCCCACTCTAAATAAACTTCAGGGTCAGTTCTACCTTGGAATGATGGTATTTTCATTTTGATGCTCCCAAGGTTCCTATCTACTCTATCTCGACCCCCTGAGTTTGCCCTAAGGCCTCCTCCATGCCTTCTATCTCTCTCACCTTGCAAATTTCTAATCACTGCTTCTTGATTATCCATACTTTCCCTCACTTCACCTAACACCAAGTTCAATCGCTCAAACTGTTGTTGCATGGCTTGCAACACAAAGGATGAGTTATCTGCCATCCCCTTTGGTGAAAAGTCACTTCTATGAGACATCATAATATGCTGCACAAAAACAATGTTAGTGGAAAACCTTACACACTCCCTTACGTGTTTACACTCGAATAATGGCACTTCACTCGTGTTTCACTCTTAATTGGCTTTTTCCCGATAATAGTCTCACACTCTCTTGCCTTTTACTTCAAAAGTTTTCTCACTCAAGTTCTTTCAGAACTAGTTGAACTAAATCAAGATAATACAACCTTGTATTATTCCAACCAGTAGTATAGATGAAAGAAACAAGGAATGAATAAAATGACACGAGACTCAAGGAATTTATACGAGGGAAAGAGTAATTATAAAACAAGACACCAACTAGCAAGTTGTATTCAGCTCCTATGATGATAATAACTCAATCAACAAATACTTTCTTTCTCTTTGTTGTAACTATGTAGCAACTTTGAATATCCTACCTTCTCTTTTCTTCTTCTTCTTCTTTCTGTTTTGTTTTTTTTCGAATTTTCTTTTCTTTTCTTTTCTTTTCCTTCCTTTCCTTTCCTTTCTTTTTCTTTTCTCTAATTCAACCACAAACAGCAATATTCAATTGTGAAAACCAAACAATTGAATTCAAACACACAAGCATGGACAATGAAGTAGTAGAAGAGAATCAATGGAACCACACTCCAAACAATTGACAAATTTAGAGATGCAGGAAACCCTAGAATTTTGAAACCCTAGGTGATGCAAATTTCAGCCAAACTCAAAATCCTAAGAATTTCGACAGCCTACTTTTTGTTTCTATTTTTTTTTTGGCAACCCTAGAACAATAAAGCCCTAGAATTAAATTAAAGGATGCTAAAATTAAAAGAAAGAATCAGATTTGATTGGAAACCTTGCTCTGAATACCAAATGATATGAACCCGCGGGAACATAAATCCCTTGAACCCACAGTCAATTTGAAAACTCCCCAAGAAAGCCAAAATCAAGTCAGTGAATGGAGAACCTAGACCCGATGAGAACTCGTTTCAAGAACCTAGATTATATTAAAATCTAGACCCGTTGAAGAACCCGTCTCAAGAACCCAGATTACAAAGTAGGAACGCCACAAAGGTTGTGATTTACCTTTGAAAAGTTCAAAAGTTCAATTAAGAATAAGAGGAGTAAAACTCAACTCACAATGAATAAATTCATCAAATTTTATAAACTTCATAAACTTATTAGAATGAGGCTACATATAGTATTTAAAGAAAAACCTAATGAAACCCTAGCTTAAAATAAACCCCCATATTCCAAAAGTGCCCCTAGATGAACAGTGTCGCGGCTACAGTGCCACGCTACAGTAATTCGGCTACAGTAACCCTAACCCTAGTTCAATATAATAATAACTTTCCCAACATGCCCTTGCATAGGCCCCCTTAAGTGCTTCCTATAATAAACTCAATTATTCTAAACTAATAACATAAGTTCTTTAAATGAATTAAATCAATTGAAACCCTTCAAGAGCTCAAAGCCTTTAAGTCTTGTCGTTGCCCTCTTCCGTAGCTAATCAAATGAATTAAAACTAGATCTTCATCCTTCAAGCCCCATCTTGAATGTTGGGCTCTTGCTAAACTTGTCCCAAGTGGATTACATCAATCCTTGCATTGTCTCTTTGATCTTCTTGACCCATCTGGAAGTTGCAAATGATCTTTAAGACTAGGCTCATCTTGGTTCCCATCATGCTCCCTCTGAAGCCACTTGCTTTCTTTGAAGATTCCAACTCCAAAGAATCCCTTATCCAATCCCTTTTATAAGGCCAAATCGTCAGGTGTCCTTCTAATGTTCTCCTAACTCCTAATATGCTTGAATATGAGACCTTTGATCTCGGCCTTCCATTTGCCTTGGTTCCAATCCACAGTCCTTCCCCAAATAAGGGTCTCCCACGTGGTGCTAGATCATACCTCTGAGATAAGATGATATGGCCTGTAGAGTTGTAATTTGTTTTCCACAGAATCACCCCAGATGTGACTTTTGAGATGGAGTGTGAGCCTATGTGTACGGCACTGCCACCTTCTAAGTAGTTTTGTGCTATCTCAAAAAGCCCTTACATCCATATCGGTCTTTTCCTTGACCGTTGTTCACCTCTTGCAAGTAACTCGCCCTTTGTCCGGGCTACCAACCTCTTCAACTCGTTGTTCTCACCTTTGCATGGTTAGCATAGTGCTTGCCCGCCTAGCATAAGATGAAAATTCCTTTGCGACCCAATGTTGAGACGTGTCAACCAAACTTTCTACATAGTGTTGCTCGCCCTTCCATTGGACTAGCTGCACTTTGCTTGCCACGCAGCCTCATCTTCCACCTCGTTGTGGAAATGAATGGCTCTCTTCTTCGTCTTCCCTATGTCCTTAGGAAGGGATCTTTTCCCTTGCTTTGGTGCAATCCTCACAATAGAGCTTCGAACCTAGTGGAACCTGTGTGTTAGGGTGGAAAAACATGGTGGATATGAAAACAACATTTGTCTTAAAAGTTTAAGCTAATAGGAAGATATAGATTTAATTATTCATATTATATTCTTAATAGTCATCATCACTCGTGGGCTAGACTCCCCCTCAATGAGTGAGTCCAACATGTGGAATATTTAAGTAAATGGGGATAAAGTGTAGTGTTAGGGTTCAAACTCAAGATATCTGCTTTGATACCATGTAGAGAATAAAATAAACTAGAAAATGAGATAGAGAAAAGAGAAGGGAAAGAGAATTTGAGGACTACATCTATACTATTGTCAATTGTTATTGAATACATTACATTTATCTCTATTTATAGGTGAATGGAGCAAGAGAAATAATGGAAATACGATAAATCAATGATATTAATTGATTTACATAATAAATTGAATATAGTAGGGAATAAGTCACATTAGTAAACATATGCTAGAATATTATAAACATATTCTAAGAATGAAGTAAACCAACGTGCGTGCTGCGGGTTTGGGTATTTATAGCAATAGTGATGGGAACCAAGATGGACCTAGTCTTAAAAATCATTTGCAACTTCCAGATGGACCAAGAAGATCAAGGAGACAATGTAAGGATTGATGCAATCCACTTGGGACAAGTTTAGCAAGAGCCCAACATTCAAGATGGGGCTTGAAGGATGAAGATCCAGTTTTAATTCATTTGATTAGCTACGGAAGAGGGCAACGACAAGACTTAAAGGCTTTGAGCTCTTGAAGGGTTTCAACTTATTTAATTCATTTAAAGAACTTATGTTATTAGTTTAGAATAATTGAGTTTATTATGGGAAGCACTTAAGGGAGCCTATGCAAGGGCATGTTGGGAAAATTATTATTTTATTGAACTAGGGTTAGGGTTACTGTAGCCGAGCTACTGTAGCGCGGCACTGTAGCCGCGATACTGTTCATCCAGGGGCAATTTTGGAAGATGGGGGTTTATTTTAAGCTAGGGTTTCATTAGGTTTTTCTTTAAATACTCTATGTAGCCTCATTCTAATCAGTTTATGAAGTTTATGAAATTTGATGAATTTATTCATTGTGAGTTGAGTTTTACTCCTCTTGTTCTTAATTGAACTTTTGAACTTATCAAAGGTAAATCACAACCTTTGTGGCGTTCCTCCTTTGTAATCTGGGTTCTTGAGACGGGTTCTTCAACGGGTCTAGATTTTAATATAATCTAGGTTCTTGAAACGAGTTCTCATCGGGTCTAGGTTCTCCATCCATTGACTTGATTTTCGCTTTCTTGGAGAGTTCTCAAATTGATTGTGGGTTCAAGGGAATTCATTCCCACGGGTTCATATCATTTGGTATTCAGAGCAAGGTTTCCAATCAGGTCTGATTCTATCTTTTATTTCTTGCATATTTAATTCTAGGGCATCATTGTTCTAGGGTTGCCAAAAAAAAAAAAATAGAAACAAAAAGTAGGCTGCCGAAATTCTTAGGGTTTTGGGTTTGGCTGAAATTTGCGTCACCTAGGGTTTCAAAATTCTAGGGTTTCCTGCATCTCTAAGTTTGTCAATTGCTTGGAGTGTGGTTCCATTGATTCTCTTCTACTTCATTGTCCATGCTTGTGTGTTTGAATTCAATTGTTTGGTTTTCACAATTGAATATTGCTGTTTGTGGTTGAATTAGAGAAAAGAAAAAGAAAGGAAAGGAAAGGAAAGGAAAAGAAAAGAAAGGAAAGGAAAAGAAAAGAAAAGAAAATTCGAAAAAAAAAAAAGAAGAAGAAGAAGAAAAGAGAAGGTAATTCAAAGTTGCTACATAGTTTCAACAAAGAGAAAGAAAATCTTTGATGATTGAGCTTTTATCATCATAGGAGCAGATTACATCTTTCTAGTTGGTATCTTGTTTTATAATTGCCCTTTCCGTCATATAAATTCCTTGAGTCTCGTGTCATTTTATTCATTCATTGTTTCTTTGATCTATATTATTGGTTGGAATAATACAAGGTTGTATTGTCTTGATTTAGTTCAACTAGTTCTTAAAGAACTTGAGTGGGAAAACTCTTGAGGTAAAAGGCAAGAGAGTGTGAGACTATTATCGGAAAAAAAGCCATTAAGAGTGAAACACGAGTGGAGTGTCATTATTTGAGTGTAAACACGTAAGGGAGTGTGTGAGCTTTTTCACTAACATTCTTTTTGTGCAGCATATTATGATGTCTCATAGAAGTGACTCATCACCAAACGGTGTGGTAGATAACTCATCTTTTATGTTGCAAGCCATGCAACAACAGTTTGAGCGGTTGAACTTGGTGTTGGGTGAAGTGAGGGATAGGATGGATAATCAAGAAGAAGTGATTAGAAATCTGCAAGGTGAGAGAGGTAGGAGGCGACATGAGCCTAGTATTGAGATTGGGTATGAGAAAGAAGAGTATGGTGAGTCTCTTGTTGCTAGGCGTGCACTCAATACACAAATTAAGATGAATGATACAAAGCAGCAGAGCGAGAATGTTTTTCATACTAGATGTCACATCAACAACAAGGTATGTAATATGGTCATTGATTTGAAGAGTTGTATTAATTTGGCTAGCACTACTTTAGTTGAGAAATTGAATTTACGTACCTTGAAACACCCTAGACCATACATGTTGCAGTGGTTGAGTGATTGTGGGGAGGTTAGGGTAAATAAGCAAGTGCTAGTTTCTTTTTCAATTGGGAAATATCAGGATATGGTCCTTTGTGATGTTGTGCCTATGCATGCTGGTCATATTTTGTTAGGGAAGCCATGGCAGTATGATAGGAATGTGATCCATGATGGTTAAGGAACATGTACAGTTTTGAAAAGGATGGAAAAACAATCAAACTTGCTCCTTTAACTCCAACACATGTCCATGGGGACCAATTGAAATTGAAAAGTGAGGTTGCTCAAAAAAGAAAGAGTGAAAATGAGAGTGATCAAAAAAGAAAAAGTAAAAAGGAGATTGAGCAAACAAGCAAGAGTGAAAGTGAGAATGAGCTGAAAAGGAAGAGTGAAGGTGAGAGTGAAAGTGAGATTGAGCTGAAAAGCAAGAGTGAAGATGAGATTGAGAAGAAAAGAAATAGTGAGACCGAAATGGAGAAAAAGAGAAAAATGAGAGAGAAAAAAGAAGATGGTGAGAATAAGACCTCAAGCACAAGAGAGAATGAGTTGAAAAATAATTGTGAGGTCGAGAGTACAAAAAAAGATGAAGAAAAAGAGAGTGACAGAAAAAAAGAGAGTGAAAAGAAAAAAGAGTGTGAAAGGGAAAAAGAGAGTGAAAAAGAAAAAGAGAGTAGAAAGAAAAGAGAGTGTGAAGAAAGTGAGAGAAAAACAAAGAGAAAAGTGAGTTTTTATGCTAAGGCAAGTCTTAATCATAACGAACTTGACGTATGTTTGCCTAGTATTGTTGTCTCTTTGTTGCAGGGATATGAGGTCGTGTTTCCTAGCGGTGTGTTTAGTGGATTACCACCTATTAGGGAGATAGAGCACTACATGGATTTTGTGCTAGGTGCGACACTCCCTACCCAACTTTTATTTGAAGAACATGAGTCCTTGACACACTTGAAGGAACAAGGTAAGTTGTTAACTATAATGCGTGCTAAGAGGGAGGATTGTATTGAGACTTTTCCTCATGTATTCAAATACACACAAGGTATGGAAACTTTTGTGGTTGATTCTTTAGCAAGAAGGTATGTACTTATCTTTATTTTAGATGCAAAATTGTTGAAACTTGAATATGATAAGGAATTACATGCTAAGGATTATGACTTTGCTAGTGTGTATGGAACATGTGAGAAAGTATCTTTTGGTAAGTTCTACAAACTAGATTGGTACTTGTTTAGAAAGAATAGATTTTGTGTGCCTACTAGTTTTATGCTTAAGTTGCTTGTGTGTGATGAACATGGTGGTTTGTTGGGTAACCTTGGTGTAAGGAAGACTTTTGTTGTGTTGCATGAATGTTTATGGGAATATCATTTGCCATTCAAAGACGTGTTACACGAACGTTTGTGGAAGTATCATTTGTCATTCATTCATGTATTGCACGAACGTTTGTGGGAGTATCATTTGCCATACATTGATGTGTTGCATGAACGTTTGCGGGAGTATCATTTGTATTTCATTGAGTTTGCATATAATTGGAGTGGTCATTATGGTAAAAATAAGATTTCAGACATGTTGCATGAACGTTTATGGGAGTATCATTTGCCATTCATTGACATGTTACATGACCGTTTGCGGGAGTATCATTTGCCATTCATTGAGTTTGCATATTGGAGTGGTCATTTTGGTTCGAGGAAGACTTTAGATGTGCTTCATGAACATTTGTGGGAGTATTGTTTGCCATTCATTGAGTTTACATATGATTGGAGTGTTCATGCCACCACTAAATTTTCACCAATTGAAATTGTGTATAGACTTAATCAATTTCCTCCTTTAGATTTAAAGTCTTCATCAGTTGATGATATGGGTAGCTTGGATGGACTATTCCAAATTCTTGAACAAATTAATGAAAATGCATATCTAATGGATCTTCCAGGTAAGTATCCTGTTTCTACTATTTTCAATGTTACTAACCACTTTCCCTTTGATCCAGGTGGAGATTCGAGGTCGAATCCTTTTGAGGAGAGGGGGAATGATGGGAACCAAGATGGACCTAGTCTTAAAAATCATTTGCAACCTCCAGATGGACCAAGAAGATCAAGGAGACAATGTAAGGATTGATGCAATCCACTTGGGACAAGTTTAGCAAGAGCCCAACATTCAAGATGGGGCTTGAAGGATGAAGATCCAGTTTTAATTCATTTGATTAGCTACGGAAGATGGCAACGACAAGACTTAAAGGCTTTGAGCTCTTGAAGGGTTTCAACTTATTTAATTCATTTAAAGAACTTATGTTATTAGTTTAGAATAATTGAGTTTATTATGGGAAGCACTTAAGGGAGCCTATGCAAGGGCATGTTGGGAAAGTTATTATTTTATTGAACTAGGGTTAGGGTTACTGTAGCCGAGCTACTGTAGCGCGGCACTGTAGCCGCGATACTGTTCATCCAGGGGCAATTTTGGAAGATGGGGGTTTATTTTAAGCTAGGGTTTCATTAGGTTTTTCTTTAAATACTCTATGTAGCCTCATTCTAATCAGTTTATGAAGTTTATGAAATTTGATGAATTTATTCATTGTGAGTTGAGTTTTACTCCTCTTGTTCTTAATTGAACTTTTGAACTTATCAAAGGTAAATCATAACCTTTGTGGCGTTCCTCCTTTGTAATCTGGGTTCTTGAGACGGGTTCTTCAACGGGTTTAGATTTTAATATAATCTAGGTTCTTGAAACGAGTTCTCATCGGGTCTAGGTTCTCCATCCATTTACTTGATTTTGGCTTTCTTGGGGAGTTCTCAAATTGATTGTGGGTTCAAGGGAATTCATTCCCACGGGTTCATATCAAATAGGGTAGGGCTTTTACAATTTGGTCGTTGGTCCTTTCCTATGGGTCTTGGGCATAATTCATGGTCCATGGTTCACTAGGTTTTGTCATTGGATCCTTATCTAATAAATGGGTTTGTCTATTTAATGGGTCCAACCATATTATAGAGTTTACTTATAATTTCATGGACTAAGTCACTTAGCAACTCTAATGAGTCGATTTTAGATTCTAAACTGAGTCAGGCTCGTCCATTAAATATTTGTGGGCTTTAAATAAATTCTTGGGCTTAATACCAATTAAAAATTTGGCTCACTTGACACATAAATATTAAAGGGGCTTTTTAACTTAATTATTGAGCTCGACAAGAATTTCATAATCCACCTTAATAAATTTTTGGTTTGTGGCCTATTCAAATTTACCAAATAAAATCTCAATTCGTGTTCCTAAAAATATGCATTTATACCATCCAAAAGCATCCACTAAAATTTGACAGGCCTTAAAATAGACTTTTTAGCCTATGAGCTTAATTAAAATTTCTTAACAACCTCGATAAAATTATAGCTAGTGCACTTATCCAAAGTAACTCATTATGGGCTCACCAAAGTCTTGATTCACTAGCAAGGGACTTCAATGAATGGTTATAAACGTGAAAATCATTGAAAGTTTAAGAGGTTTTTGTTGTATTTTTTATGTGTGGACTAGCATAGTCATAATGTGAGCCCATAATGGGCTGGGCTATTTAGTGAGCACTTGAGGAAGCCCTTACTCTTATCCCATATATATATATAAATGGAGTTGGCCCATTAGACTCCGTGAGAGCCATTTTTTGTGTCAAGAGGGAAGAAAGTAAAAGTTTCATCAACAGACAAGCACTAGATTATTTTTGAGATACACGAAGGTAATGGCAAGCTCATCTTTTAACCATAGTGGATGTATGTTTTCTTCTGTTTATGAGTTTAAGCATGCTATGATAATAGACAGACATGATCTTATTTATATGTTTCATCAATTGGTATCAAAGTTTCTTGACTCATTTTCATGCCTGTGTGAACTCTACATTTACCTTCTTTTTTTTTTTTTTCCTCTGTTGGTTGTTGAAATCATGAAATTGTGTGCATTCATTTTATCCAGAAGTTGTATACAAATTTATTTTAGTGAAATTTCATAAAGGAGTTGTCATAAATATATAAACAAATAAATAACATGAGGGAAGATGGAGGTCAAATGCTAATGTCTGTATTCTCCTCTACTTTGTTATGGAGAAGCTCCAATAGAAGCTAGTATGGTGGCTTAAGACAAACGCCTATTTTGAGTTGTGGTGGAAGTGGGATTGAGGTGTGCTGCTCTCTTCTTTGGATTATTTTTATTCCTTTATTTTTATTTTTGAGTATGTCAAAAGTTATCTTTTATTTTTTGCAAGGAAAAGTTTTTATGTATATATTATTTTCTGAAATCGGTTTATGGAATGTCGTTAATGTGAACAGTATCTTTTGACCTTTATTCTTTGGTGCATATATTATATTTTAGAAAGCCTTCAAAGGCTATTATCAGCGTTTATTACTTCTGCAAAGCTAGCCTACCACATTTATATATATTGTTTTTTTTATTAAAACAAAAAATTGCAAGGCTGCCACATTCTGAAATGTTACAAGATACTCTTACTTGTTTTATAGTCAAGACAAAGACAAAGGCACGCCAGCACCATGCTTTTAATTGTATTATAGTAAGGCAAAATCTGCAGAATGACACTGCCGACAATTTTGGCCTTTTTTATTTTCTTTTGGGCTTCTGCAAACTTGTCATGCCAAATGTTGATAAATAAAATTTTATGTTGAGCCTCCATATATAATGATGTGTGTGTATATATATATCCTTGTGTGACAAAGTCAATTATTTAATTGTTTATATTACAATTAGACTCCATATATATATATATATATATAAATAGAGTTGGCCTATTAGATTTCATGAGAGCCATTTTTTGTGTCGAGAGAAGAGAGTAAAAGTTTTTTCAACACATAAACACCAGATTATTTTTGAGATATACAAAGGAAATGATAAGCTCATCTTTTAATCATGAAGGTGGTACGTTTTCTTCAGTTCATGAGTTTAAGCATACTATGATAATAGACAGACATAATCTTATAATTTATATGTTTCATCAGTTTTACCACCACTTTGTGGGTAAGGTTTTGGGTAGGAATTAGTGTTATGACAATTTCTAAGCCACTTTCTTTATGCCCTACAGTGGGGAAGGCTCGATAAGATGAAAGGTGTCGGATTATTACGAAGTCCATGATGATGTGTTGGCTTGGCGTGAACAGTGCGTTCAATGTTCGAAGCGATGTGTAGTTAAACAGGGTGCTGAAGGCAATGAAGCAATGCGTTTAGTAGAAGCGATACGGTCTGTTGAAGTGATGCGGTGCGCATATATAATTAGAAGGATGGTTGCTATGTTTGTCTTCGAGTTTAGATATTTGTTACTGATGCAGAACTAGCTAGGATGCTAGACAGTAAAGGAATAAAGGGGTAAAACTTGTATTAATAGAAGAGGGCGGCAATTTGGTCTTTGTTTATACAAAAATGATAGTTGCAGTCGTGAATATGTAAGCGCCGCACAATCATTTTAAAAAAGTTAATAAATATGAGATTTACATGAAAAAATTAATTTTTTAATAGTAAATTCTACTCTTTTTTAAAATAACTACACGACACTTATCCACTCTACGACTGTCTATAGCATTACTCTTCCATATTGGTTCTTCAACCTTCAAGTTGCAGTCAGAAAGTTCTAGGTGTGGCTGGAGAATATGCAGAAGTAGTTGGATGTTGTGTTTTATTCACGTGCTTGGTAAGACTTTTATTGACGTGAAACATTGAATTTTCATGTCATATTAGTTGTCTTAATTTTTGTTTTGCGTTCTTTCCGACCATAGTCATATATATGTAGTGGTCCTTTACACTAGCATGCATAGTTACCTAAGGAATCAATTATGGAAAATATCGACCCAAAATTTTCCATTATGACCGCTATAAATTAAATGATTACGAGAAGAAGATAAATAACGACAAAAGTTTTGTTGACTGCTAATTAATTAAACACCCAACCCCGCCGTGTATCTGACACCAGTAGAAGGCAACCACAAATTCCCATCAATGAATTGATTCACCGTAAAATTATTAGCCTGACTGGATTGGTTAAACACGTGAAAGCCTGGCCACTTCACGCGGCTGCCTTGTGTTGCTCCCGGACCGTAGTTCATGAATTCACCATAGTACAATGTATCCAAATGCAAACTAGCATTCCACTCAAGCCACCCTTCAGGCCTCACGGCATTGCTCATGTACGATTGCATGATAATGGTGCGTGAGTACTGTTTCCAGGGTCTACCCAGGTACGTGGCCGTGGAGTTAACTGAGGCTACGAGATCTGAATCTGCAGAAATGTTGCAGAATTGGATGGAGAAGCCTGTTGGTTGTGATGGGTCTTTGCGACCCTGAGCGGTTATGGTGTTCTTTTGATTTGGCAGACCTTTTTTGGCCAGAATTTGACAGTTTTGAAACACCACGGTGCCGTCGCCGAACATGAAATCGACGGTGCCACTGATGCGGCATTCTCTGTAAAACTGGCGCATCGTGTGCGTGTAGAGGGTGTCCTGGTATCCCCTCATGCCGCACCGGAAGAACACAGATAGGTCTGAGTCGGATCTCAGCGCAACTGCCTGGTGCTTCTCTGGCCCTGCTGTGTTCTCGAATGTGATGTCTCTCGCTATGAACCCTCTGCCACTGACAGCTGCAGTTATGTCCGGGTATTAGAATACTTCAAAAAAATATATAAGTGATGATTTTAGATGTAGGAAAAATCAGTTGTAAGCGATTCTGCGCACTAATACGCGCACTTATTCAATATGATTGGTCAGAAAGTAAATTTTATTGAAAATAATGCTAATTTAAATTTAGAATATGAAGACAATAAAATTAGTACGTAGATTAGTACGCAAACTTACTTGTATATAGCAAAACTCTTTAACCTAATATTAAAGTATAAGAACACGTATGAGGGACAGCAATAGAATATAAATTAAACGACTAAATACTTGGAAGATGCTTACCGAATGTTGCGGTCCGATATGTGGACCATAGATCAACATAATTCCGATTACCGGAAATGACAGTGGCATTCATACCATCTCCAATCATCATCAGGTTCCATTTCTTCTTCTTGATCTCCACATTCTCTTTATACACGCCCCTCTTGATGTAGATAACATAGCGGCTTAGGTTATAATCAGGAGCTTCTAAGACCGCATCCATCACGTTTGTGTAATTCCCACTCCCATCTGCAGCTACTATAGCATCAACCTTTATCCCATTTGAAGCTTCAAGGAGTTTCCGCTCCTCGGATTTTACCCATGAAGGAAATTGGCCTTTGCTTGCTTTGAGCTTACGCCCTGGGCTTTTGGAAATTGGCGGGTGCACCATGTTAAGAAGTTGCTGCACTAAAAAGGTCACTTGGTTAAGGCCACCGCCCACCAATTCTTTCACAATGCTATTGGTGCCTTCCAATCCTTCATTGCATGTGTCCTGGTTAACCAATGCAGCGCTCAACCAAGTCTTCAAATCTGAATTCATATCTCCAGTGCTATTATTCTTACCTGTAAATGAGAAAATTAAATTAAATTAAATATCGCCTCTCTCTCATGATAAGCAATTTTAGTTTATTTTTTCTAATGGAATATGAGAATAAAAGGGGGACCCGAACCCTTTAAGCATTCTACCCACATCTGTGACCCAACCCAAATACAAACATTCCCAAAGGATAAGCTCTACCCCGACCAAACCAAGTGCATACTAATTAATCTTCATTCATTCATAATATCGTAAATGCATATATATAATTAAATAAATACAAGAAAATAAACAAAAATGACTGATAATGATTAAGTAGTGGTACCTTCCGGATTCTCGATAGCAGAGACGGACCAACTCAAATGATCGACGGATAAGTCGAGCAAATCAAGACAGTCGGCAACAGCATTGGAAAGGCGGAAATCGCCAAAAGCATTTACAAAGGGAGAGAAAATGGAGGTCACCTCTTGTACAGCATCGATGGTGTTCTTCACAGAGTCAACGAATTCGGACGAGGGCACCTTTAAGAACTCCCACTGTGAGAGATCTGTCTGAGAGCTGGCAGCAAGCGTGGTGCACATACACAGGACAAGGAGCATCAGCAAGGTTCTTAGAAGTTTTATGGTAACTGAAGGAGCCATTTTCGAGCTGTACATTGTTTAACTTGACAGCAGAGAAACATAAGACTTTGGATTTACTACAAATAAAGCTAGTGTCTATGTGTCTAGCAATTTCAGAACGAAGGGGAGAGAGAGTGTATATATGTGAGGATCAAAGGGATGGTGATCAGAGGAGAGGGGCAGGGGAGGGTAGGTGAGGGAATTTAAGAGGGGGTAGTAGGGGAGGGAGAGAGATATTGCGTCAACTGAGTCGTACGTAGGAAAGTGATATACTACAGTGCATATGTCCGCTCACGAAATTAATTTCTGGTGCAATTTTGGTTCCCTCACGCCACTGCAAGAGTCAAAACTCAAATGCGCTTTCCTGTTCGTTTCGACACTTTTTATGCAAATTGTGGAACTAAAGCCACTTTTTTGCATGATTCGATTTCGATTCAGTTGATCTAATTGGTGGTAAGGGATATGATTGGGATCACCCGTTGGAATGATAAATAGTGTTCATTTCATCTTATTATTAAAAAAATTTTAAATTCTTATAAAAAATATAATAATTAATTCAAAATTTTAAAATTTTAAAATAATAATAATATTAAAAATAATATTTTAATAATATTTTATTCAATTTTCAACTTTTACCTCATTTATATTTACTATGCAAACCACAATATAATGTAAAAAAAATTCACTCAAAGATTGATTTTGAAAATCGAAAAAATCACAAACTCCATTTTTAAGAAGTGAAAATTGAAATATAACAAGGAAAAAATTGTATGTGTTCTTTAACATATTGATGTAATCATAAATGTTAAAATGTTTTAATGTTTATACGAATAAGGAATTCATAACATTTATGTTTTATGTTTATACGAATAAGGAATTAAGTTCCATCCATAACTCAAGACCTTGTCTTACCCGAAAAAGATGATTAAAAAAAAACCCTGAGGAAAGATGCGTCGCCGAGGCCAAGGAGTCATTTTCAGGAAGTCATTATATAGGCTAATTAAAAGGATGGCATTTAAAGGAAGACGCGTTGTACAGGTCTGCTGATAGCCTGCATTTATTAAGAAAGAAGTCAAAAAGGACGTGGTGGTCTTAGAGAGGTAGTGTTTCTCATCGATCTCACACCAACTTCCATGGCTCCACCAAGTTCTGACCGTTGCTATTCTCATTAATTGGACAATAAATAATAGAAACCCACATGCATGTTCTCGCTCGGTTGGCTGTCCAGATATAGGACGGTGCTGCAAGTGATACAGTTATTATTTTTTTACTATTTATTTATTATTTATTATTTTTAGTATTTTTATTATTTTTATTATTTTTTTAAATATTTTTTTAACATCATTAGTCATTAAAAAAATTAAAAAATATATATGATTTTACTAATAGTTATTTCTTAATCATTTAATAAAATTAAAAATTAAAAAAATCAAATACAAAAAAAGTGATAAATGGATAATAAAAGAGTAATAACTCTATCATTTTTCTTATCATAAATTGTATGTTATTTTTTTTTAGAGTTATGTTGTTTTTAAAAATAAAAAATATTAATTTATTAATAATTATTAATTAAAATAAAAGAACCGTCTATAAATTTTATTGATAAACATTCTCGATTCAAATAATTTTTATTTATTTTTTAAAATAATTTGTGGTAGTATTTTTTAAAAATTAATACACAAATATCTTTTAAAAAAATACTTATGAGTACACTTTATCGATACCAATTACCGGTGGGAGTGTAACTGGTGGGAGTGTAGTTGTATATTACACCACAATCAGTATTATTATCAGCAGCAGCAGTGGTGCTGACTCTTTATCTAGTTTCGGCAGGTTGTCCAATTAATGGCTACATTTCATGTCCATCGAGTCTCGATTTCTTCTCAAAGACCACCTCACATAATTTCGGCCTAAAATAACTCTTTTCACTCTTTGAAAATTACATCATTCATCTTATTAGAATTATGAGTTTTTCTCAACTTGTAATTGAAACTACCAAAAACCGTTGAATTACACGTAAATGATCACTTTTGAAAACACCATTGATTTTAAATCTAACCATAAAGAAAAGTAAATAAAAAATAGAATATGTTGCATAATCTTTTATATATAGTTTTATCGTAATTGATGGTGTAAATTATAAAAGTGTTACAGTTGGGGAACGCACTATGGTAAAGATTTTTAGTTCTTTACACGGGATCTAGGCCTCTTTATAAGAGAATCAGTATGATACACATCACTCTCATCAATCCCATGATTCATGGTCCTCCCCGATTTCTCTCTATTATAATTTGGATTGTAATTACTCTGTTTGCAGTTTCCTTTTATAGCTGTACATTCCTTATAGTTGTACATTCCTTATTTAGCTACAGCCTTGTAATATATATTGTCTTGTGATAATGAGAATAAGTTAAGCTTTTCTGCAAACTACTTGCATAAACCTTTTATGGTATCAGAAGGTCTTCTTCTCTCACGAGAACAACGATCCTCCTCTGCACTATGTCGTCCAGCGTCCATTCCAATCCCCACTCTGTTTCGGGAGGTTCCGATCCTTCTACAGACCTACCTTTGGTTACCATCAACACCTCTAGCCAACTACCTTTTAAACTTACTGCCTCAAATTATCCCTCCTAGCGTGCAACCTTCATAACCATTTTATTTGGTTATGATCTCATGGGTTATTTGGATGGTACACTTCCGTGTCCTCCTACTCCTACCGAGAAGTCCTCTGCCTTAGCTCGCTACGCCCACTGGTATCGACAGGACCAGTTGCTGCTCAATGCGATCTTCTCCTCAGTCTCTGAGACTGTAATTCCTCTCATCGCCACGACCACCACGAGTTGTGTGTTGCTTGGCAACATCTTGCCCGTTTGTTTGCCAGCAAATCTCGAGCTCGTATCATGCAGTTGAAGGAGGATTTAACCCTTATCCAACGGGGTTCTTGCACGGTATCTGAATTTCTTCATGCGGTCAAGGTGATTGCTGATGAACTTTCTCTCATCGATGCACCAGTTTCGGATGATGATTTGACGCTCTACGTTCTTAATGGTCTTGGCTTGGAATTTCGAGTTATGGTGGCTCCAATTCGCGCACGAGAGACTGCTCTTTCGTTTGCCGAATTACATGATCTGCTCATTGGTCATGAGCACTATATCAAACGCATGGATGGCAATGCTTCCGCTCTTGTTGTCACAGCCAACTCTTCTCAACAGAAACAGTCCACTAGCCGATTCAAAAATCACAAATCTCGCTTCAAACCGCATCTCAACAATAAATCTGGAACCAAGAAGCCTCCTGTTATTTGCCAAATCTGTGATCAATCTGGACACACTGCTAAAACATGCTTCAAACTTCACTCACGTCCTGCTGCCAATTGTACCACTTCGAAAGCTCCAACCCAAGGCAAATGGCTCCTTGATTCTGCGGCGTCTCACAATATCACATTCGACTTAGCCAATCTCTCCATTCACTCAGAATATGAGGGACAAGATGAGGTGGTTCTCGGTGATGGTACAGGTTTGCCGATCTCTCACATTGGTTCCACTACCATTTCTTCTTCTTCCCGATCCCTCACATTAAAGGACACCTTACATGTGCCTCTCATTCATAAAAACTTGATATTTGTCCACAAATTTACTCATGACAATAATGCTATCATTGAGTTTCATCCTCTTTTTTACCTTGTGAAGGATCGGACGACGGGGGTAGTTCTCATGCGCGGTAGGTGTGAAGACGGGGTCTATCCAGTGGCATTCAGTTTTTCTTTTCCTCAAGCAAATCACATTCGGCTAACTGGAACTCGTGTCTCCTTTGCTCTCTGGCATCATCGGTTGGGCCATCCCACTCCAAAACTCTTGTCCTCTCTTATTCGCAATCATGCCTTACCTGTTTCTCCCTCTAACTCTCCAATGTCTTGTATTTCCTGTCAATGCAATAAATCGCATAAGCTTCCTTTTAGTTCTACGTCTCTCAAGAGTACTACTACCCTTGAATTTTTGTATGCCGATGTGTGAGGACCCTCCCCCGTCCCTTCCATTGATGGTTATCAATATTACTTATTACTTGTTGATCATTTCACTAAGTACTGTTGGTTTTATCCATTGCGGCATAAGTCTGATGTTCACGCTACGTTTGTGCAATTTACCTCCATGGTTGAAAATCAATTTTCAAGCAAACTTAAAAATTTGTACTCCGACAATGGTGGTGAATTTATCAAACTCCGATCATTTCTTAGCAGTCGTGGCATTAGTCATTACACTACTGCCCCACACACTCCTCAACAAAATGGCACGGCTGAACGTCGCCATCGCCATATTGTTGAAACCGGCATGACTCTATTTCATCATGCTTTGGCTTCGTCAAATTATTGGACCCATGCTCTAGCCACTGCGGTTTACCTCATTAACCGTCTTCCTACACTCTTACTCGTGCGCAAAAGTCCATTTGAAGCACTCTTTGGTTGAGCCCCTGACTATCACAAATTACGGACGTTTGGCTGCCAATGTTATCCTTGGCTTGTTCCTTACTGAACCAACAAGCTCCAACCGAAGTCCCAACCTTGTGTTTTCCTGGGCTACTCCCTCACTCGGCATGCCTTCAAGTGTTTGGATCTTCACACAGGTAAGATGTATCTTTCTCGACATGTTACATTTGATGAACATGTGTTTCCTTTCAAAGATACACCTCCTCGTGTCCCAGAGCCCGTTCCTGTCCCTTCCCCTGCGATTATCGTAGCTCCTTGCCCAGTGCCTCCTATCACTCTTCCTGCTTCGGATCCCTTGCCTCTCACATCTTTTGCAACAGAGACGCCTGTTCCCGTCACTCCGATCTCTAGTCCAGGTATGTCCTCAACCTCTCCCATTCCTTCTTCCTCTAGCATTGAGTCTCCTTTGCCTGCAGAAACCCCACTACCTCGTCGCACCCATCCTATGGTTACTAGAGCTCAGAACCATATCTTCTGTCCCAAGCAGCTCTCAGTTACCACCAAGCATCCACTTGCTTCCACCTTGGAACCGACGTGTGTTTCTCAAGCGCTCAAGGACCCTCAATGGCGCCAAGCCATGGCCGATGAATTCACTGCGTTGGTTTCTCATGGCACCTGGAAGCTTGTTCCAAAACCCCCTGCATCCAACTTAGTTGGATGTAAATGGGTGTTTCGCGTTAAGCGACACCCCGATGGTACTGTGGACAGATTCAAAGCGCGTCTCGTCGCCAAAGGATTTAACCAACTTCCGGGTGTGGACTACACTGAGACGTTCAGCCCCGTGATTAAACCAACCACCATTCGGTTGATTCTCTCCTTGGCTCATTCTAATGGCTGGTCCCTCCATCAACTGGACATTAATAATGCGTTCCTGCATGGCCAACTCACCGAGCAAGTCTTCATGCAACACCAGTTGGTTTCGTTGATCAGGCTCATCCTCAACATGTTTGTGCCCTTCAAAAATCCCTCTACGGTCTCAAGCAGGCTCCTAGAGCCTGGTATACTGCCTTGCGATCTGGTTTGTTGGAGTTGGGATTTTTTCACTCCAAGTCAGACCCCTCTCTGTTCATTTACAATAAGGATGGCATTCTTTTCTATATTTTGGTTTATGTCGATGACTTAATTCTCACCGGCAATAACACTCAATTTCGGCAGCATGTTGTCACGTCCCTGGGCAACAAATTCTCCTTGAAAGAATTAAGTGACTTGCATTACTTCCTCAGAGTGGAAGTTATACCAGTGAAGCAAGGTCTATTTCTCTATCAGAATCGATATGTCTATGATTTACTCACTCGGTTGAAGATGACTGGTGCCTAAGAAGTCCAAACACCTATGGTCGTATCTGCTCAGCTTCTTCTCAATGATGGCACCGCACACTGTGATCCCACTGAATATCGTCACACTATTGGCTCCCTTCAATATCTATCCCTTACGCGTCCAGATATTGGATTTGCAGTCAATCGTCTTGCTCAGTACATGCATCAACCAACTGTCTCCCACTGGCAACATGTCAAGCGGCTCTTGCGATATGTCAAACACACCATTCACTTTGGTCTTCTTCTACGCCAGCAAACAAATCCTGTTCTTCGTGGTTTCTCTGATGCCGATTGGGGGGGGGGGTAATCTTGACGATCGTAAGTCCACAACTGCCTACATTATTTTTCTAGGTGCCAATCCCATCAGCTGGCGTACTCGAAAACAAAAGGCCGTTGCTCGTTCATCCACAGAAGCAGAGTATCGCGCTCTTGCTACTGCTGCTTCGGATATGGCCTGGATTCACTCTCTTCTCAATGAATTTGGTCTCAAGCTTTGTGACACTCCATTGCTTCTATGCGATAATGTCGGTGCCACTCAACTTAGTCTTAATCCAGTTATGCACCCCAGAATGAAGCACATAGCCATTGACCTCCACTTTGTTCGGGATTATGTTTGTCGAGGCCAGCTGCGCGTCGCTCATGTTCATACTGATGATCAGCTTGCTGATCTACTTACCAAGCCCCTTGCACGATCTCGGTTTCAACGTCGATGTAGCAAAATCAATGTCGTTGATGGCACTTTAATTTTGAGGGGTCGTATAAGAGAATCAGTATGATACGCATCACTCTCATCAATCCCATGATTCATGGTCCTCCCCGATTTCTCTCTACTATAATTTGGATTGTAATTACTCTGTTTGCAGTTTCCTTTTATAGCTGTACATTCCTTATAGTTGTACATTCCTTATTTAGCTACAGCCTTGTAATATATATTGTCTTGTGATAATGAGAATAAGTTAAGCTTTTCTACTACTTGCATAAACCTTTTACTCATAAGGCCAAATCATCTTCAGTTTTTTCTTTCTTTTTTTTTCTTACTTATCTCTTTTAATATTTGTAATGATCTAAAATCAATTCAATGGATGAATTAATTTAGAGCTCAAAAAAGGTTATGAAATCCTGAAAATATTTCACGAATCAAATGACCGATTAGGTTTTTGTTTCTTAGCATAATTGGATCATAACCCACTTTGGTGACGAATCAGGTTATGGACAAGAGATAGCTAAAGCCCTTCATCTGCTGTCAAGTGTGCTCAGACAACAGCAACAACAGGAAGTGCAAGTGCCTAAACCTAAAGTTATGGGTTGTCCTTACGAGAGATTTCTAGTGTACCATTACCTGAATTTCTTCAGTAACGAAGGGCCCATGAGGGCAGACAAGTGGATGATCGATTTAGATCGGACATTCGAGATATGCGGGTGCACCGAAGATAAGAGGGTGCTTATGTTGGATATCTAATGCAAGGAGAAGCTGATATATGGTGGGATATTTGAAGGCAACTTCTAACGAGGGAGTTGAGAACCCTAGTTGCTTTGACCTGGGGAAGGTTCCGTAAAGAATTCGACAACAGATTCTTTCCAAATTCAGTAAAGCAACAAAAAGGGCAAGAGCTCGCGTCTATGGTAGAAGGCAACATGATTGTAGAGCACTTGCTGCCAAACTAATGATGGAATTAGGGAGATTCACACCTCATCTGAGTTCAACTGAGAGGACACAAATGCAGAATTTCCAGGGAGGACTACATCCGAGATTCGCAACCAAGTGGTGTGTCTAAGGATCAATGATTACCAAGAGTTGCTAAATGTCCCTGCCATTTCAACGACAAAGAGGCTTGGCCACTCATATTAATTCTGAACGGAAAAGAGCCATGCCTTTTGCTGCAAGCGGAAGTGTAGAAAAGAAAAGGCCTTTTACTAGTCCAATTAAGGGCAAATGCATAATGATTGGAAGACAGATGCCGCCCTCCAACCCTCGGTGTTTAAAGTGTGGCAAGCTTCACGCTGGAGAATGTCAATTTAGATATGGAGTCTGCTTCAGGTGCAAACAACCTGGACACATGATTAAGGAGTATCCCAATGCATCTCAGAGTAGTGGAGCCACTCCAACACTAACAACAAGAACTATCATGTAGGGAAAGAAGGTAGGGCTTTGAAGGCCGACTTGATGGTGTTCGATCTAATGGAGTTTGATCTGATTTTGGGGATGGATTGACTATTCAAATACTATGCTAAGATAGACTTTCAAAAGAGAGAAATTGTGTTTGAACCACCGAATGAAGATAGGGTTATTTATGCGAGAATGTTGGTTAAGGCCAAACCTCTAGCAATCTCAGCTTTACAATCTAGGAGGTGCATGGAGAACGGTGCCTCAACATCACTGGCGATGGTTGTAGAGATGTCAGTCAGAAGTAAAGAAGTCCGTGGAATACCCGTGGATGAAGACTTTCCTGAATTTTCGTTGACGACTTGGAAGAGTTGGATCCTGCGACGGCTCTGACGCATAAGGCATTGTATCGTATGGCTTTCGCAGAGTTGAAAGTGCTCAAGGTGCAATTGGAGGAACAATTGAGAAGGGATTTATTCGTCACAGTTCTTTTCCAGCTATTCGTGAAAATGAAGGGTGTGCATTGACTACAAGGAGTTGAAGAAGGTGACGATAAAGAACAAGTATCTGTTACCTCAGATCGATGACCTACTAGATTAACTGCATGGAGCATCGGTGTGTTTAAGATCAATATGCGATCCGGATATCATCAACTAAAGGTCAAGGATCAGGATATGCCGAAGACCACTATGAGTTTTTGGTGATGCCTTTTAGGTTAACCAATTCTCCAGTCGCATTCATGAACATGATGAACAGAATATTCAGACTTTATCTGGACAATTTTGTTGTTGTGTTTATCTATGACATCCTGTTTTACTCGAAGAGTGAAGAGGAGCATATAAGTCATCTAAGTATGGGACTGACCATACTCAGAGATCAGGTGATGTATACCAAACTCATTAAGTGCGAGTTCTGGCTTAGTGAAGTGAAAATTTCAGGTCACGTAATTTCCAATGGAGGTGTAGCGATCGACCCCAGTAAGATTGAGGCAGTGATGAATTGGCAAAGGCCAACCAGTGTGTACAAGATTTGCAGTTTATTGGGACTGGTTGATTATTACATGAGGTTCATGGAAGGGTTTTCCAATTTGTCTAGATCACTTATGACCCTAACCAAGAAAGATGCATAGTTCATTTGGAGCAATAAGTGTGAGGACTGCTTCCTTGAGCTGAAGAAGAGGCTTACTACAACACTAGTACTTACACTTCAAGAGCCCCATGAGCCTTACGTGGTGTAGAGCGACGCATCCAAAGTAGGACTCGGATGTGTGCTGATGATGCAAGAAGGACAAGTGGTTGCCTTTTCATGTCGATTGAAGGGCCATGAGAAAAATTATTCTACTCGTGACTTGGAGTTAGCTGCTATGATTTTTTGCTTTGAAGATTTTGAGATATTACTTGTATAGAGAATAGTGTGAAGTCATTACGTATCACAAAAGTCTCAAGTACCTTTTGGAGCAAAAGAACTTGAATATGAGGCATCAAAGATGGTTGTAATTGATCCGTATGACATAAAGTGTAACAACCCGCAAGAAATTCAATGAATGAATTTCATTAGGCTTTAAGAAGGTCGTGAAACCCTCGAAACGTTTTCCCAAATTGACCAATCGCATAGGTTTTAGTCTATCAACATAGTCAGTTTTATTATTCACTATGGTGCCAGAAATGTAATTTTATTTATTTATTTGAGGTACTTAGGAGTGTGAAAGTAAGAAGTGGTCTGCGCCATTAGACTAAGATGAATATTTAGAATTTTATGGTGCAATAAAACGATTTTCAATTTCCAGAACAACAGTTGTTCGAAATCGCATTTTGATTTATTTGAGACACTTCAGAGTCAAATTTTGATAAACGATTTGCACTTTGAGGATAGTATGATTATTTAGGATTTTATAGTGTAAAATTTCTTTTCCACTTTTTCGGAGTGAATAGTAACTTTGGTGTTAGCACTCAGTCCAGTGTTTTCATGATCATAATGTTGAATGTTTAAATTAGATTACAGAAGTTTTATTTGGATACTTGGCAAAATTGTAGCCACACTTGATTAATAGTATTGGACACTTGGCACAAAGAGGAACCATAAGATTGAAATAAATCAAGCTTTGTGATCATGCACCTAAACAAACATTATTTCATCCAACCATCCAATTTGTGCCAAACCAAAGAGGATTTCAACCCTAGTGATACCTCAAATACTTGGAATTCAATTGAAATCCCAAAACCTTGGTGAAAACTGAAGCCCTAAATGGTTTCCCCAAACCTCAAATGTTTGCCTCAAAACCCTAACTATGACTCGTTGTAGCTTAGTGTTTAATCAATTGATTAAATCACTTTCACATGCTATTCACAGCTCAAATTCATGTCATTACATACCTTATTTATTCTTTTATATCTTGGCACCTTCATTGGGCCAAGAAAATTTGTATTTGGGCTTGGTAGAAACCCAAACCCCGTTGAAACCCCAAATGATGGCCCATTCAAATAAGGCCCACGAATTTCCACCACCAATGCAAGGCTTGTGGAGGAATTTTTCACCCTACCATGGGTGTCCTTTCACTGTCTCGGTCATCCCCAAATAGTGCTTGGATGGGAGGCCAAAAGGCAACCCCAAAACTACTCTTCACATGGAAGCTTCCTTGGCTGAAAACCATGGGTTGTAAGTCACACAATTTTCACTACTTTTAGCTGACCAACCTCCCATCAAGTTGCTTAGCTTGGCCACTAAGTCAGCCCCTCCTCCTATATAAGTCGTCCATAGATTTCCCTTCACCATTTCATCACTTTCCACTCACTTTCTTAGAGAAGACTCAAGAGGCGATTTCTAACAATTTTTCTGGCCTTTCTTTCTCAAATTGCTCGAATCTCTTGTAAGTCAACTATCACGAAATTGTCTTCACTTAAGTTGTTTCTCTTTGAGTCTAATTTCTGTTGGTGTATTTTGTGTAAATGTTCATGGACTTTTGATGGGTTAAAAGTTTGTTGAAACATTTTGGGCGATAGTCTAGACAATGTGTGATATTTTGTTACTTTTGATTAAGTTCTTGGCAAGATCTTGGTCTCATCATTTATTCGCTTATAGTTAGCATTCTATGTAGTTTGATGAAGATTTGTTGTATGTTATAAGTTTTTTATAAGAGTTCTGCATAGATCTAAAAAGTTAAAAACTGAGAGTATGAAAACAAATTCTGTTTTGGGAAAGCTTGGGTCTTTTGTTATGAAAGGATGCTCCAATGACTTTGATATTCACATATGATGCTCTTAGGACTTTGATCTACATGTTAGAATGTTATTTTAAAGTTTTTTGCTGCCGATCTTGAAGATATGAGTTTTATGCATGAGAAGGTCCGGTTAGATCTTGTACTTGAGGCTCACGGATGGATCTTTGTTTTTATGAAATCTTTACCATGTGATCTTAGATTTGATGGTTAGATCTATTTTAGGACTTGAATATGAACCATAAGATGTCATTTATTGATGATTTACTTCATGAAGTTTCGGATATAATGGTTTGATCACAACCAAATCTCATAGTGCTCCGATTTGGAGAATAGGTACAAACCGATGTGTTGAGTTTGATTTTATGAATTGTTTTGGTTTGCATACATAAAAATTCAAATCTTCAAGATCAATACCAAAAATATTCAAAACAACATTGTAACATGTAGATCAAAATCCTAAGAGCATCATATGTGTCATTGGAGCATGCTTTAAAAAAAAAATACATAAGCTTTCCCAAAACAGAAACTGTTTTCAGACTCCCAGTTTCAACCTTTTTAGATATGTAACAGCCTGCCAGAAAATCAATGCATTAATTTCTTTAGTCTTTAAGAATGCCATGAAAATTCTAGAAGGTTTTTACAAATCGACCAATCACGTAGGTTTTGGTCTATCAGCATAATCAGTCTTAATACTCACTATAATGCCAGAAACACAATTTTATTTACTTGAGTTACATAGGAGTGTGAGAATGAGAAACGGTTTGAACCATTAGACTTAGATGAATATTTAAGATTTTATGGCATAATAAAACGTTTTTCAATTTCTGGAACAACAATTGTTCGAAATCGCGTTTGGATTTATTCGAGGCACTTTAGAGTCAAATTTTGATAAACGATTTGCACTTTGAGATTAGTATGATTATTTAAGATTTTACAGTGCAAAGTTTATTTTTCGCTTTTTCAGAGTGAATAGTAACTTCGGTGTTAGCACTCTGTGCAGTGTTTTCAAGATCACAATGTGAAATATCCAAATTAGGTTAGATAAGTTTTATTTGGACACCTGGAGAGATCTTAGACACACTCGGTGAATGGTATTGGATACTTGGAACCAAGAGGAACCATAAGATGGAAATGTGAAGGAAATCAAGCTTTGTAATCATGTCACCTAAGCCAAACACTATTTCATCTAACCATCAAGTTTTGCGTCAACCCAAAGAAAATTTCTGATATGAACCGGCGAGAATGAAATCCATTGAACCCACAGTCAATTTGAAAACTCACCCCAGAAAGCCGAAATCAAGTCAATGGATGGAAAATCTAGACCCGATGAGAACTCATTTCAAGAATCTAGATTATATTAAAATCTAAACCCATTGAAAAACCCGTATCAAGAACCCAGATTACAAAGGAGGAACGCCACAAAAGTTGTGATTTACCTTTGATAAGTTTAAAAGTTCAATTAAGAACAAGATGAGTAAAACTCAACTCACAATGAATAAATTCATCAAATTTCATAAACTAATTAAAATGAGGCTACAAAGAGTATTTAAACCAAAACCTAATTAAAACCCTAGCCAAAATAATGCCCCATCTTTTAAAAATACCCCTGAGTGAATAGTGCCACGGCTACAGTATAGCGCTACCGTAACTCGACTACAGTACTTTTGAAACCCTAGTTCACTACAGTACTTCTTGAAATCCTAGTTCAACAAAATAATAATTTTCGCAACATGCCATTGAATAGGCCACCCCCTTAAGTCATTCTCATAATTAAACTCAATAATTCTAAATTAATAAAATAAGTCATTTAAATGAGTTGAAAGCCTTCAAGGGCCTAAAACCTTTAAGTCATGTTGTTGCTCTCTTGCATAGCTTATCAATTGAATCAAAACTGAATCTTCATCCTTCAAGTCCATCTTGAGTGTTGGAGTCTTGCTAGCTTCATCCCAAGTGGATTGTATCGCTTCATTGATTTCTTGGCTCTTGATCTTGTGATTGAACCATCTGGAACTTGCAAAAGATCTTTAAGACTAGGCCCAGTTTGGTTCCCACCATTCCCCCTCTCCTCAAAAGGATTCGACCTTGAATCTCTATCTGGATCAAAGGGAAAAATGTTATTAACATTGAAAATAGTAGAATCATGATACATACCTGGAAGATCCATTTCATATGCATTATCATTAATTTCTTCAAGAATTTGAAAAAATCAATCCAAGCTACTCATGTCCTCAACAGGTAAAAGCATTAAATCTAAAGGAGTAAATGGATTAAGTCTATAAACAATTTCAAAATATGAAAATTTAGTAGTAGCATGAACACTCCAATTATATGTAAACTCAATGAATGGCAAACAATTCTCCTACAAATGTTCATGAAACACATCTAAATTCTTCCTCACCCCAAAATGATCACTCCAATTATATGCAAACTCAATGAAAGGCAAATGATACTCCTGCAAATGTTCATGCAACAAGTCAATAAATGACAAATGATACTCCTGCAAATGTTCATGCAACAAGTCAATAAATGGCAAATGATACTCCCACAAACATTCGTGCAACACGTTTAAAATCTTATTTACACCAAAATGACTACTCCAATTATATGCAAACTCAATGAAAGGTAAATGATACTCCCGCAAATGTTCATGCAACACATTGAAAGTCTTCCTTACACCAAAGTTACCCAACAAACCACCATATTTATCACACATAAGCAACTTACGCATAAAACTAGTTGGCAGACAAAATATATTCTCTCTAAACAAGTACCAATCTAGTTTATAGAATTTACCAAACGATACTTTCTTACATGTTCCATACACACTATCAAAGTCTTCATCATTAGCATGCAATTCCTTATCATATTCAAATCTCAACAATTTTGCATCTAAAATGAAGACAAGGACATACATTATTGCTAAAGCATCAACCACAAAATTTTCCATACCTTGTGTGTATTTGAATACATGAGGAAAAGTCTCAATACAGTCTTCTCACTTAGCATACATTCTAGTCAACAACTTATCTTGTCCCTTCAAGTGTGTTAAGGACTCATATTCTTCAAAGAAAGGTCGAGTAGGAATTGTCGCACCTGACACAAAATCAATGTAGTGCTCTATCTCCCTAATATGTGGCAATCCACTAAACACACCACTAGGAAACATGACCTCATATCCCTGCAATAAAGAGACAACAATACTAGGCAAAGATACGTCAAATTCATTAGTATTAAGACCCGCCTTAGTATAAAAACTCACTTTTCTCTTTGTTTTTCACTCACTTTCTTCACTCTCTCTTTTCTTTCCACTCTCTTTTTCTTTTTCACTCTCTTTTTCCCTTTCACACTCTTTTTTCTTTTCACTCTTTTTTTCTGTCACTCTCTTTTTCTTCATCTTTTTTTATACTCTCGACCTCACAATTATTTTTTAACTCATTCTCTCTTTTTCTTGAGGTCTCGGTCTCACCCTTTTCTTTTTTCTCTCTCATTTTTCTCTCTTTCTCCATTTTGGCCCCTCAATTTCTTTTTTTCTCAATCTCACATTCACTCTTGCTTTTCAGCTCAATCTCACTTTTACTCTTGTTTTTTAGCTCAATCTCTTTTTCACTTTTTCTTTTTGATCACTCTCACTTTCACTATTTCTTTTTAGATCACTCTCATTTTCACTTTTTCTTTCTTGATCACTCTCATTTTCACTCTTTTTCTTTTTTTAGCAACCTCACTTTTCAGTTTCAGTTGGTCCCCAGGGACCTTTGTTGGAGTTGAAGGAACAAGTTTGATTGTTTTCCATCCTTTTCAAAACTATACATGTTCCTTAACCCATCATGGATCACCTTCCTATCATACTACCACAACTTCCCCAACAAAATATGGCCAGCATGCATAGGCACTACATCACAAAGCACCATATCCTGGTATTTCCCAATTGAAAAAGAAACTAGCACTTGCTTATTTACCCTAACCTCGCCACAATCATTCAACCACTGCAACATGTATGGTCTAGGGTGTTTCAAGGTAGGTAAATTCAATTTCTCAACTAACGTAGTGCTAGCCAAATTAATACAACTCCTCAAATCAATAATCATACTACATACCTTATTGTTGATGTGGCATCTAATATGAAAAATGTTCTCACTCTGTTGCTCTGTATCATCCATCTTAATTTGTGTGTTGAGTGCATGCCTGGTAACAAGAGAATCACCATACTCTTCTTTCTCATACCCATTTTCAATAGTAGACTCACATCGCCTCATATCTTTCCTGCCCTGTAGATTTCTAATTAACGCATCTTGATGATCTATCCTATCCCTCACTTTACCCAACACCAAGTTCAACCGCTCAAACTGTTGTTGTATGGCTTGCAACACAAATGATGAGTTAACTGCCATCCCCTTTGGTGATGAGTCACTCCTATGAGATATCATAATGTGCTGCACAAAAAGAATGTTAGTGGAAAACCTCACACTCTTCCTTACGTGATTACACTCGAATAATGACACTTCACTCGTATTTCACTCTTAATTGGCTTTTTCCCGATAATAGTCTCACACTCTCTTGCCTTTTACCTCAAGAGTTTTTCCACTCAAGTTCTTAAAGAACTAATTTAACTCAATCAAGACAATGCAACCTTATTTTATCTCAACTAGTAATTAAGTCCAAGAAACAAGAACAAGAGAAATACGGAAGGAATAAAAAGACATGTGAATCAAGGAAATTATACGAATGAAACAATAATCATAAGACAAGATACCAACTAGAATAATGTATGCAGACCCTTGATGATAAGGTTCAATCAACAAATTTTTTCTCTCTCTCTTTGTTGTAACTATGTAGCAACCTTTGAATATGCTACATTTTCTTTTCTTCTTCTTCTTCCTTTTTTTCGAATTTTTCGAATTTTTTTAATTTTTCTTTTCTTTTTCTTTCTTTTCTTTTCTTTTCCTTTCCTTTCATTTCCTTTCTTTTCTTTCCTTTCCTTTCTTTTCTTTTTTCTTCTTCTCTCTAATTAAATCACAAAAAGCAATACTCAATTGTGAAAATCAAGCAATTGAATTCAAGCACACAAGAATTGACAATGAAATAGAAGAGAATCAATGGAACAACACTCCAAGCAATTAACAAACTTAGAGATGTAAGAAACCCTAGGTGATGCAAATTTCAGCTAAACCAAAAACCTAAGAATTTTGGTAACCTACTTTTTTTTTTTTTTCCGCAACCCTAGAACAATGAAATCCTAGAATCAAAATTAAATATGCAAGAATTAAAAGATAAAATCAGACCTGATTGGAAACCTTACTCTGAATACCAAATGATATGAACCCACAGTCAATTTGAAAACTCACCCAAAAAAGTCAAAATCAAGTCAATGGATGGAGAATCTAGACCCGATGAGAACTCGTTTCAAGAACCTAGATTATATTAAACTCTAGACCCATTGAAAAAGCCGTCTCAAGAACCCAGATTACAAAGGAGGAACGCCACAAAGGTTGTGATTTACTTTTGATAAGTTCAAAAGGTCAATTAAGAACAAGAGGAGTAAAACTCAACTCACAATGAATAAATTCATAAAATTTCATAAACAAATTAAAATGAGGCTACAATGAGTATTTAAACCAAAACCTAATTAAAACCCTAGCCAAAATAATGCCCCATCTTCTAAAAATACCCCTGAGTGAATAGTGTCGCGGCTGCAGTACGACGCTACAGTAACTCAGCTACAATACTTTTGAAACCCTAGTTCACTACTGTACTTCTTGAAACCCTAGTTCAACAAAATAAGAAATTTCGCAACATGCCCTTGAATAGGCCACCCCACTTGAGTCCTTCTCATAATTAAACTCAATAATTCTAAACTAATAAAATAAGTCATTTAAATGAATTAAACGAGTTGAAAGCCTTCAAGGGCCCAAAGCCTTTAAATCATGTTGTTGCCCTCTTCCATGGCTTATCAATTGAATCAAAACTGAATCTTCATCCTTCAAGTCTATCTTGAGTGTTGGAGTCTTGCTAGCTTCATCCCAAGTGGATTGTATCGCCTCATTGATCTTCTTGGCTCTTGATTTTGTGATTGACCTATCTGGAACTTGCAAATGATACAAGCTATGGAAGAGTGCAACATAAATTAGGGCCTATTATTATGATTATGTGATTGAAGGCCTTCGACTTGTTTATTTTATTAAATGGCCTTATTTTTATTAGTTATAGGAATTAGTCTAGAATAATTGGGCTTGAGGATGCTTGGCTCACATATGTCTTATTTCTTATGAACTAGGGTTTTTTGGAAGGCCTTGTATTTTGGCCAAGGGTTAACTTGGAAAGTTACATTTTAAGAACTAGGATTTCAAGAGGTTATTGTAGCATTACTGTAGCCGCAGCACTGTTCATCCAGGGACATTTTGGGTAAAAGGGGCTTTATCTTGGCTAGGGTTTTAATTAGGTTTTAGTTTAAATATTCTTTGTTGCCTCATGTTAAGAAACTTATGAAATTTGATGAATTTATTCATTGTGAGTTTAGTTTATATCCTCTTATTCTTGAATGAACTTTTGAACTTATCAAATGTAAATCACAACTTTTGTGGCGTTCCTCCTTGTAATCTGGATTCTTGAGACGGTTTCTTCAACGGGTCTAGATTTTAATATAATCTAGGTTCTTAAAACGAGTTCTCATTAGGTATAGGTTCTCTATCCATTGACTTGATTTTGGCTTTCTTGGGGAGTTTTCAAATTGATTATGGGTTCAAGGGATTTCATTCCTATGGGTTCATATCATTTGGTATCAGAGCCAGGTTTCCAATCAGGTCTAATTCTATCTTTTTTTTTTTTTTTGATAATAGGACTGATCTCATTAATCATAAGAATGACTTACATCAACTCAAGCTAAAACCAGGAGATAACAATTACAACATTTCCTTAGAGACTATAGGAAAGATACATGAAGGACAAGTTTCAAGATCATAGGTATCCTCTGTGGCTTCCAGTGCATTGTTGGCTAGGAGATGTGATGCCATATTGGCCTCTCGATATACATGAGTCACAGACCATACTGCATACGAGTTGAGTATCTCCCGTGCATCTTCCACAAGACAGCCTCCCAAACTCCAGTTCCTGGCCCAGTTTTGCAATAAATCCACCACTTGCTTAGAGTTCCCCTCTAGACAGACATGTGTTAGTCCAATTTCTTTGTAGAAAATAGCTGCTAGAAGTAGGCCATAAGCTTCCGCATCAAAAGGGGTCCCTTTCAGGTTTCTGCTTACCCGTAAGCTTCCCATGACCAGTCCATCATGATCTCTAATGAGCACTCCAATTCCAATTCTCCCTTCCTCTAAGTTGACAGCTGCATCCCAGTTTACCTTTAAGGAACCCACCTTAGGTTTTTTCCATTTTGGCACCCCTGCACGAGCATTAAACTTAACTGCTCTATCCTCTGTAATAGCTTCCTGGTAGACTGCAAGATCTGTCTTGGCCTGTTGATGAAGAGCCGTTGGATGTTGGAACTCCTTACCATGGTAGGTGTTGTTCCTTCTGGACCATAGTCCCTTCATAGTTGCTGCCACCTCCTCTAGTTCCTCAAGGCTGAGTATCTCTACCAGTCTTGACCAAATTTCAAAAATCAGATCACTTTGAAGAGATAACTTTTGCACTTTCCTCATTCCCTGGCCCCATACATCTTTGGCAGCAATACATCCCCATAAAACCTGACCCGAGGTTTCTTGCTCCTGCTTACAAACTGGACATAAACTATTTTCAACCACTTTCCTTCTTTTCAAATTAGCTAGTGTAGGAATGGCTTCTTTGCAAGCTCTCCATAGGAACATCTTGGTAGCAGGAGGTACTCTTAGCTTCCATATGTATTTCCAAGCTTGTTTTTCCTTAGCTTTGCCTAAGGTCTCCCCTTCTAGTTCACCTTCCAATTCAATATTGAGGTTATATCCACTTTTAACTGTATAAATTCCATTTGGTGCAAACTGCCATACAAGCTTTTCCTCTCTTCCCCCCAAACTAATTGGGATGGCTGTGATGTCAGCCACTTCCTTCTGGGAAAACATCTCATGGAGAATAGGTTTGTTCCACTTCTACAAATGGGGGTCTATAAGGTCATAAACATACTCACACCAGCAGTCCACTTCTCGGGTAGATTGAATTCTATATGGGGGGTAAAGGGCATCCATTTATCAGTCCAGATCTTCACTTGTTTGCCATTCCCTACCCTCCATACAAGCCCTTCTTTCAACAGCCTTAGACCAGCATGGATACCTCTCCAGGCAAATGATGGACCTGTCCCCAGCTGAGCTTCCAGCAACCCCCCTGATTTAAAATACTTCTGCTTGAGAATCCTTCCCACCAGAGAATTTGGATCTTGTAAAATCCTCCAACCTTGCTTAGCTAACAAGGCTAATTTAAAACCCCTCAAGTCTCGAAAGCCCAGTCCTCCCAATTCTTTGCTGCAGCTTACTTGTTTCCAATTGACCCATTGGATTTTGGAAGAGTCTTCATTGAATCCCCACCAGAACTTCCTGAGTAGTTGATTTAACTTGTTTGTTATAGAGGCTGGTAGCATAAACATCCCCATGGCATAGGTAGGGATGGCTTGTAGGACAGCTTTGAGCAATACTTCTTTCCCAGCTGTCGAGAGGAACATGTTTTTCCAGTTTGTAACTCTACTCCATGTTCTATCAATTAGAGAGTGAAAAGAAGCTACCTTTGCTTTGCCCATCAATGCAGGAAGCCCCAAGTATTTTTCAAAGGTGCCAGAAGACTTCACCCCTGCTAGCTCCAAGATTTACTGTTGAGTTCCCAGGCCAATATTGTTGCTGAAAAATATAGATGACTTGTCTTTGTTTAGAACCTGTCCCGAGGCCTTCTCATAAATATCCAATTACTGAGCACGGACCTTAAGTTCCTCAGCTTTAGCTTGGCAGAAAAGCAAGCTGTCATCAGCAAAGAAAAGGTGATTAACAGAAATGGGGCCTCTTCCAATAGAGACTGGAGTCAGAACTCCACTAGATTCAGCTTTGTTTAGAAATGCAGTGAGGGCTTCTGCACACAAAATGAAGAGGTAAGGGGACAAAGGGTCCCCTTGCCTAAGTCCTCTAGAAGGTAAAAATGGTTTTTGAGCCTCCCCATTCACAAGAATTGACTAAGAAACTGACTTGAGGCAGGTCTGAACTAAGTCAATCCAATGAATAGGGAAACCCATCTTGGACATAATGGCTTCCACAAAATTCCATTCCACCCTATCATAAGCCTTGCTCATGTCTAGTTTAAGGGCCATAAACCCTCTTTTGCCCTTCATTCTTGATGTCAGGGAGTGTAGGATCTCATATGCTACCATAGTGTTGTCTAAAATAAGTCTCCCGGGTACAAATGCACTTTGGTTGAGAGATATAAGCTTGGGCAGAATGATCTTTAGCCTGTTAGCAATAGTCTTTGAGACAATTTTATAGACAACATTACACAGGCTAATTGGTCTGAAATCAGTCACTCTTTTGGGGTTTTTAATCTTGGGTATGAGAGAGATATAAGTATCATTAACCTCTTTTAGTGAGCCACCTTGGTTCAGGACTTTGAGGGCAAAATTGCAGATTTGCTCACCCACCACCTCCCAATGTTTTTGATAAAACTGAGCAGGGAAGCCATCCGGGCCAGGGGAGCCTAAAGGGTTCATCTTGGAAATGGCTTCAGTAATATTTTCTCTAGTGAAAGGGGTCATTAACCACTCCTTCATCTCCATATCCAGTTTGGTTTCCAGGGCATGCAAACATGAATCAAAATTAGAGGGATTTGTGGTTGTAAAAAGTGAAGAGAAATAACCTGTGAATACCCCTCCAATGTCTGCCTGCTCAGTTACAGCTCTTCCATGAGATGCCTCAATACTTTTAATGGTATTGGTTGTCCTTCTTTGGCTTGCTTGCATATGGAAGTAGTGAGTGTTCTTGTCACCAAGCTTGAGCCAATGCTGCTTGGCCCTTTGGCGCCATTTTAAGTCCATTTTTGTCATTGAGGACACACCACTTGCTCCTGTGTTCTTCTCAAGATGGCAACATGATCACCTGTGCCAGTATCCTGGAGGTGACCAATTCTTTGTAGACCCTGTATGATGTCCCTTCCCTCCATCTGTTTTGATTTCTGCTTCCAGGCCAACAGCTCCTGTTGGCAAGCTTTCAATTTGTTTCTCATTAAGCTTGTCTCATAGCCTGTTCCATAGCCTTTTTTGCAAGCGTCACTTATTACCTTTTGGCATTCTTCCTTGAGTTCCCAAGCCATCTCATATCGAAAACACTTTCTTCTCCTCCTTATCTCCTGCCTTACACTATATGTATCAATGACAAGGGGTGAATGGTCAGATTTAATTGCAGCCAGGGCAGTACTCGATCCATGAGTGAAAAGGTCAGACCACTCCTTGTTCCCGAGGGCCCTATCCAGTTTCTCTTTTGTGAACTCCCTTCCAAATCTGTTATTAGACCATGTAAAATACAACCCCAGTGAGTGGATATCATTAAGACCACAGAACTCTATAGCTTGCCTGAAATCCTCAATTTGTTTGTAAGGTCTGGTCTGCTTGCCCCACCCATTTCTCCTTTTGGTGAAGGATCTCATTAAAGTCTCAAGCCACCAGCCAGGCCATGGTGCTGGCTGGTTTTAACATCTTCAAAAGCTGTCAGCTGCTGCTCCTCTTTCCAGTCTCTGCGTGGCCATAAAAGCCTGTGAATTGCCAACTTGGACCACTTTCCTCCTCTTGGACTAGTGCACTAATATGCCATCTCGTGAAGTTAATAACTTGGACCTTCCATCTTTCTTTCCATAAGAGAGCTATCCCACCACTAAGTCCCATTCCCTCTATAGCAAAACAACCATCCATCTTCAGAGACCTCCTGATCTCCTCCATCCTTCTATTTCTACTCTTAGTTTCCATTAGGAAAACTAATGAGGGGCACTTCTCCTTAGATATGTTTCTAAGGAAATTAACTGTCCGAGGGTTCTCAAGCCCTCAGCAGTTCCACACCAAGATACTCATTATGTTGGGTAGGGCTGGAAACCAGCCTCTGCCTGTACAAGAGAATTTTCCTTTGGAACAACATGTTCCTTAAATTTTTTTGAAACTGCATTAACTTGTGGTTTCCTTCTTTTGCAGCCTCTCTGGTAGATCACTCTGCCTGGTTTATTAGAGGTCTCAGCCAGTGAATTAGCACTAGTTCCATCCTCCTGGCTGGCTCTTTCTCGTGCCTTCCTCTTCCATCTTCTTACTATGCTGCCCAAGACTACCCTCCCTGAAATCACGTGATCTCCAAATCTGTTTAACCTGTCTCTCATCATCTTCTTGTCAGAACTGTGTGAGCTATGGGTGACTTGACTTCCAGACGGTGCCAACTCATTACACTTAAGGGTTTCCTTAATTACGGGATTTTCTGGAGGCCAATATCCACCCCCATACTCATGTGCTTCTATCTTTTAATTATTATATCTTTAATTTTGATTCTAGGGCTTCATTGTTCTAGGGTTGCAAAAAAAAAAAAAAAATTGAAAAAAAAAGTAGGCGGCCAAAATTCTTAGGGTTTTTTGGTTTGGCTGAAATTTGCATCTCCTAGGGTGTCTTACATCTCTAAGTTTGCCAATTGCTTGGAGTGTCGTTCCATTGATTCTCTTCTATTTCTTTGTCAATTCTTGTATATTTGAATTCAATTGCTTAATTTTCACAATTGAATATTGTTGTTTGCGATTGAATTAGAGAAAAGAAAAGAAATGAAAAGAAAAAAAAAGAAAGGAAAAGAAAAAAAATTCAAAAAAAAAAAAGAAGACGAAGAAGAAAAGAAAATGTAGCATATTCAAAAGTGCTCCATAGTTGCAATAAAGAGAAAGAAAGACATTTGTTGATTGAGCTTTATCATCAAAGGGGCTGAATACATCTTTCTAGTTGGTATCTTGTTTTGTAATTACTCTTTCCTTCATATAAATTCCTCGAATCTCGAATCATTTTATTACTTCCTTGCTTCTTGGACCTAATTACTAGTTGGGATAAAACAAGGTTGCATTGTCTTGATTGTCTCGATTTTAGTTCAACTAGTTCTTAAAGAACTTGAGCGGGAAAACTATTCAGATAAAAGGCAAGAGAGTGTGAGACTATTATCGGGAAAAAACCAATTAAGAGTAAAACATGAGTGAAGTGTCATTATTCGAGTGTAAACACGTAAGAGAGTGTGTGAGGTTTTCCACTACCATTCTTTTTTGTGCAGCACATTATGATGTCTCATAGGAGTGACTCATCACCAAAGGGGATGTCAGATAACTCATCATTTGTATTGCAAGCTATGCAACAACAGTTTGAGCGGTTAAACTTCGTGTTGGGTGTAGTGAGGGATAGGATGGATTATCAAGATGCGGTAATTAGAAATCTACAAGGCATGAGAGATAGGAGGCGATGTGTGTCTAGTGTTGAAAATGGGTATGAGAATGAAGAGTATGGTGATTCTCTTGTTACCAGGCATGCACTCAATACACAAATTAAGATGGATGATATAGAGCAGCAGAGCGAGAACATTTTTCATACTAGATGCCACATCAACAACAAGGGATGTAGTATGATCATTGATTTGAGGAGTTGTATTAATTTGACTAGCACTACTTTAGTTGAGAAATTGAATTTACCTACCTTGAAACACCCTAGACCATACAAGTTGCAGTGGTTGAGTGATTGTGGAGATATTAGGGTAAATAAGCAAGTGCTAATTTCTTTTTCAATTGGGAAATACCAGGATATGGTGCTTTGTGATGTAGTGTCTATGCATGCTGGCCATATTTTGTTGGGGAAGCTGTGACAGTTTGATAGGAATGTGATCCATGATGGGTTAAGGAACATGTGCAGTTTTGAAAATGATGGAAAAAAAATTAAACTTGCTCCTTTAACTCCAACATAGGTCCATAAGGACCAATTGAAACTGAAAAGTGAGGATGAGAATGAGAAAAAAAGAAATAGTGTGGCCAAAAGGGGAGAGAGAGAAAAAAGAAAAGAGTGAGACTGAAACCACAAGAAGAAGAGAGAGCGAGTTGAAAAATAATTGTGATTCCGAAAGTTCAAGAAAAAAATAGAGTGAAAGAAAAAAAGAGAGAGGCCAAAACATCAAGAGAAAGAGAGAGTGAAAAAGAAAATAGAGAGGTGGCTGAGAGTCAAGAAAACAGAGTGGAGCCACGAGAGGAAAAAGAAAGAGAGATTGCAGAGAGAAACAGAAAGACAAAAGTAAGTTTTTATACTAAGACAAGCTTTTATACTAACAAATTTAACGACTCTTTGCTTAGTGTTGTTGTTTCTTTACTGCAGGGATATGAGGTCATGATTCCTATTGGTGTGTTTAATGGATTGCCACCTATTAGAGAGATAGAGCATTACATTGATTTTGTGCCAGGTTCGACAATTCCTACCCAACCTTTTTTTGAAGAACATGAGTCCTTGACGCACTTGAAGGGACAAGGTAAGTTGAATAGAATGCATGCCAAGTGGGTGCAATTCATTGAGACCTTTCCTCATGTAATCAAGTACACACAAGGTAAGGAAAATTTTGTGGTTGATACTTTAGCAAGAAGGTATGTCCTTGTCATCATTTTAGATACAAAGTTATTGAGACTTGAATATGATAAGAAATTGTATGTTAATGATGATGGATTGGCTAGTGTGTATGGAGTACGTGAGAATGCATCATTTGGTCAATTCTATAGGCTAGATTGGTATTTGTTTAAAGACACTAAACTTTGTGAGCATACTAGTTTGATGCGTGAGTTGCTTGTGCATGAATTCGGTTTGATGAATCATTTTGGTGTAAAGAAGATTTTAGATGTGTTACATGAACGTTTGTGGGAGTATCATTTGCAATTCATTGACGTGTTGCATGAACGTTTGTGGAAGTATCATTTGTCATTCATTAATGTGTTGCATGAACGTTTGTGGGAGTATTGCTTGCCATTCATTGAGTTTGCATATAACTGGAGTGGTCATTTTGGTGTAACGTAAGCTTTAGGTGTGTTTCACGAATATTTGTGAGAGTATCATTTGCCATTCATTGAATTGTTACGTAGATGTTTGTGGGAGTATCATTTGTCCTTATTAGTTTGTGCATATAATAAGATCTTGCATACTACTATTTCTTATTCTCTGTTTGACATTGCTTATGGTTTTAATCCACTTACTCATTTAGATTTGATGCTTTTGCTTGTTGATGACAAGAATAGCTTGGATGAACCTTTTCAAATTCTTGAGAAAATTAAAGAAAATGCATATAAAGTGGATCTTCCATCTAAGTATCATGTTTATGCTATTTTCAATGTTACTAACCTTTTTCCATTTGATCCAGGTGGAGATTTGAGGTAAAATCATTTTGAGGAGAAAGGGAATGATGGGCACCAACATGGACCTAGTCTTAAAGATCATTTGCAAGTTCCAGATGGGCCAATTACTAGATCAAGAGCTAAGAAAATCAAGGAATCAATGCAATGATTGATGCAATCCACTTGGATGTATCTAGCAAGAGCTAAATATTCAAGATGGGCTTGAGAGAAGGAGATCCAGTGATCATCCACGTGATACAAGCTATGGAAGAGTGCAACATAAATTAGAGCCTATAATTATGATTATGTGATTGAAGGCTTTCGACTTGTTTATTTTATTAAAGAGGCTTACTTTATTAGTTATAGGAATTAGTCTAAAATAATTGGGTTTGAGGATGCTTGGCCCACATATGTCTTATTTCTTATGAACTAGAGTTTTTTGGAAGGCCTTGTATTTTGGCCAAGGGCTAACTTGAAAAGTTACATTTTAGGAACTAAGATTTCAAGAGGTTACTGTAGCATTATTGTAGTTGTGACAATGTTCATCCAGGGGCATTTTGGGTAAAAGGGACTTTATCTTGGCTAGGGTTTTAATTAGGTTTTAGTTTAAATACTCTTTGTTGCCTCATGTTAAGAAATTTATGAAATTTGATGAATTTATTCATTGTGAGTTGAGTTTATCTCCTCTTGTTCTTGAATGAACTTTTGAATTTATCAAAGGTAAATCACAACCATTGTGACGTTCCTCCTTGTAATCTGGGTTCTTGAGACGGGTTCTTCAACGGGTTTAGATTTTAATATAATCTAGGTTCTTGAAACGAGTTCTCAACGGGTTTAGGTTCTCCATCCATTGACTTGATTTTGGCTTTCTTGAGGAGTTTTCATTCTTTTCGACAATTTGAACCCACAGTCAATTTGAAAACTCAACCAAGAAAGCCAAAATCAAGTTAATGGATGGAGAATCTAGACCCGATGAGAACTCGTTTCAAGAACCTAGATTATATTAAAATCTAGACCCGTTGAAGAACCCGTCTCAAGAACCCAGATTACAAAGGAGGAACACCATAAATAAAGTCATCAAATTTCATAAACTAATTAAAATGAGGCTGCAAAGAGTATTTAAACCAAATCCTAATTAAAACCCTAGCCAAAATAATGCCCCACCTTCCAAAAATACCCTTGAGTGAATAGTATCACAGCTACAATATGACACTACAGTAACTCGGCTACAGTACTTTTGAAATCCTAGTTCAACAAAATAATAAATTTCGCAACATGCCCTTGAATAGGCCACCCCTCTTAAGTCATTCTCATAATTAAACTCAATAATTCTAAACTAATAAAATAAGTCATTTAAATGAATTAAATGAGTTGAAAGCCTTCAAGGGCCCAAAGCCTTTAAGTCATGTTGTTGCCCTCTTCCATAGCTTATCAATTGAATAAAAACTGAATCTTCATCCTTCAAGTCCATCTTGTGTGTTGGAGTCTTGTTAGCTTCATACCAAGTGGATTGTATCGCCTCATTGATCTTCTTGGCTCTTAATCTTATGATTGATCCATCTGGAACTTGCAAAATATCTTTAAGACTAGGCCCACTTTGGTTCCCATCAATTTCAACCCTAGTGAAACCCCAAAATGAAAATCCAAAACCTTGGAGAAATCCGAAACCCCAAACCCCAAATATTTGCCCCAAACCACGTGATATTAACCACTCAAATTTATTTCATTACACTCTTATTTATTATTTTATAACTTGGTAATTTCATTGGGCCAAGAAAAACTAGATTTGGGCTTGTTAGAAACCCAAATCCCGAATGACGGCCCAATCGGTTTAGACTCATTAAGGCACACAAAATTGCACCACTAATGCAAGGCTTCTGGAGGCATTTCCCTTGAAAATAGTGTCATTTCATTGCCCAAGTCAGCCCCAAATAGTGCTTGGATGGATGGCCAAAAAGCAACCCCAAAACCACCCTTCACATGGAAGCTTTTTTGGTCGAGAATCATGGACTTTATGGCACACGATTTGTAACACCCCGTATTTTAGTGTATTTTTATTGAAGGATTTATTATTATTTATTCAAAAATTTATTCTCTTGTTTTAAGATTATCGGATATTTTAAATGGTTTATTTTATGATCTCTAAATTGTAAAAATTAAATTGTTATGTTTGCTTAATATTTATTTATTGTTGTACATTTAAATTATTTTTTACATTTAAATTAATTGATTGTGGGGTTTAATTATTTTATTTTCATTGTATCATTACGTTTAAATTATTTTAACTGATTTGCTGCTTTAAAATCATCTTCGTTGGATCATTTTTGTGACCCAAGAGGTGAGGACTGGACCTCATTTCTTTCCCTCCATTTTCTCTTTCCTCTCTTTTTTTCTTTTTTTTTTTTTCTTTTCCTTTCTTTTCCTTTTTCTCCTGCTTCCTCTCCCGCGCGGCGCGACCTCTCCTCCCTCTCTCCCTTGCGCTTCTCTCTTTCCACCCAACCCACTGCCGTCGCACCGCCGTGCGCGACACCGCCCCTCCCATCAGCTTCCCCACTAGCCGGCGACCACTCCCTGTCAATCTTAGCTCCTCCATCACCGTCGTTAGCCTCCACGTGCAACACCCAGCCGCGACGCATCTTGGGCTCCAGCACCGCCGTCGCACCACCATTGGCCGCCATTTCTTCACCACTTCATCCTCGACCTCCAAGCAACCCATTGGACCCAACCCCACCTCTGATCCGTCACCGGTGAAGCACATCCAACTCCATTTCTGTTTTGGGTTTTTTTGGCCTTAAACCACCCTTTGCGCCGCCACCCATGGCCAACCACCACCACCACTAGTTTCACCGACATCCCTAGGCCCTACCCTATCAATCTTTGATCTTCGTTTGCACTCGTTGAAAAGTGGGTATCTGTGACCCACCGCCACAGTGTATTTTGCACTGTTCTGCAGCTGTTTTTCCACTTCTTGCGCCTCCGTGATCCTCCAAAAATTATTATATAGTACTGTAAGTATTTTCCTAAGAATTCTCGTGAATTTAATGTATTTTTGCACTAGCACATTACACTGTATTTAATTGCTGATTGGTTTTGCCGTACTGAGTCCGAGGAGTAATGGGGTCGATTGGATTGGGTGATGGAGTTGTCTGTATGATTGGTTTAGACTATGAGATTTGTTGGCTATTCGGGTTTAAATATTGGTGTTTCGTGTATGACGTGGGTTGTGGCGGATATTGATGATTTTAGAAAGTGATGACATATTTTTGGAATTTCGAGGGTTTTAAGTTTTGAGGAATTAAAATAGGTTATTTTTGAAGTTTAGGCTTAAATATCGAAATACGTGATTGATTGGAAACTTACGAAAATTACGTCATTATTTTTATAGGTGACGATCTATAGTCGGCTCGACATTTTTGAAAAAAATTTTGGAAAAGTTAAGTCGTCCAGGTAAGCGGGGTTCCTATGCTAGATTTGCATAAAAGGAAATGAACTGAGGTTGGTTTGTGAAAATGTGCATGTTGTTTTAAAAAGAAAAAGTGAAAAACAACCTCAGTATATGTTTTGCATTTCCCTCATGAGATACGAATGGAAGAGAAAAGAAATGTTTTTGACATGAAATGTGTAGACATGAGCAATATTTGACATGTTTCTAAAATATGCAAAAGAGCGTATATGATATCATTGAAATTTTTATGCATGTGATATGAAATGATTTGGATATGTTTTTGATCAAATAGAAATGATATGAATATGTTTCGCACGTGTTTTGATATGATATGGATATGATAAAACTTTGGCATACTTATCTGTTCTGAATATGGTTCTGATATGATGATACTGTTCACGTGATATGGTTGGTACCACCATGATATGATATGAGTGCACCCACTTTGGAAACAAATTGGTCTTTTTACGTGTTTTTTCCTGTGTGCACACTCGGGGCTCCAAGATTGAAAAAGGGGAAGTTCACCACATGATACTGCCTGATTTGGCCACCGGGGATAGCACAACCCTGTTACGGGGGTTAAACATGATATATGATATGATATGATAAGATGAAGACGTTCAGTTATATTATGCCAAAGTGTTTTTGAATATGAAATGGATTCTTAAATATGAATTGTTGATTTTGAGTATGAAAAGATTGAAAAGTCGCTCTGATTTTCTGATAACACGTTTTTATGAGATCTGCATATAAAAATAAAATGTTTTTGTTTCTGCATATTGAACTTTCTGAAAAGGCTCATGTTTACATACTAGTATATGTTCTCTACTTACTGAGTTGTTGATAACTCACCCCTTATCTCCACCATCTTTTTCAGATGATTTGAATGTTTCAGTTGAGGATCAAGGATATGGAGCATGGGTGAGAAGAGTTAAGAATGATGGTTTAAGCATAGAAGGTTTATATGGGTATTGAAAATTTTCATTCAGTAAGCTTGTTGTGATTTGTGAGGAGATTGATGTTTATATTAAGACTTTGTATTGTCTTAGAATAGTTATTCTGGAGTAAGTGATGTAAATATATGAGTATTTTGTGCGAAAGAGAAAAATTAGAGTATGTACTATGTGGAAGAAAAATGATTTTTAAGTGACATGAGTTAACTCTCCGGATCCTCGGGGACGGGGCGTTACACGATTTTCTCCACTTTTGGTTGACCAACGTATCAAATTGACTTAGCTTGGAAACTAAGCCAGCCCTTCCTCCTAAATAAGTTGTCCATAGCTTGCCCTTCACCATTGGATCACTTTACACTCACTTTCTTGGAGAAGACTCAAGACGCGATTTCTGACTGTTTTTCTAAGAAACTTGCTTGATTTTTTAAAGCTCTTGAATGTGTATTCTCACGAGTTTCTTTGTACATAAGTTGTTCCTCCTTGAGTCTAGTTTCTTTTGGTCTTTTCTGTGTTAATATTTATGGTCTTGTAATGGGTGAAAAGTTAGTTTAAGCATGAAGAGGTCATTCTGGGTGAAAGTCTAGATAGTGTGTGATATTCTAATATTTTTTATTAAGTTCTTGGCAAGATATTGGTTTGCTATTTTTATTCTTGATGTTTAACATGATAATATAGAAGTTTGATGAAGATTCGTTGCATCTTATAAGTTTTTTATAAGAGTTTTTCATGGATCTAAAAAGTTAGAAATCGGGAGTATCAAAACAATTTCTGTTCTAGGAAAGCTTAGGTCTTGTGTTATAAAAGCATGCTCCAATGACTTTGATATTCACATGTGATGCTCTTAACACTTTGATCTACATGTTAGAATTTTATTTTAAATATTTTTAGTGTTGATCTTGAAGATATTATTTTTACACATGCAAAGGTCCGGTTAGATCTTGTATGTGAGGCTCACGGATGGATCTATGTTCTTATGAACTTTTTATCATGTGATCTTAGGGTTGATACTTAGATCTAGTTTAGGACTTGAATATGAACCATATGATGTTATTTATTGATGATTACTTCATGGAAGTTCCGAATCTAATGGTTTGATTGCAATAAAATCTCTTAGTGCTTGATTTTGGAGAATAAGTACAAACCGATTGTGTCGAGTTTGATTTTGTGACTTTTCACTTTCAAAGGGAACCTGTGAAGTATCCACATTTTACTTTCAATTAACGAGTTTAATTGTTAAACAAGATTCCAACTCCATGTTCAGTTCACGTTCAGTTTTGTACAACGTTCAAGGAGTATACGATTTGCTTGGTATTGCGATCAAGGCATACGTGCTGCCGAGTACTACAGTGAAGGAGTAGAATCTGCCGTAATATAAATAGAGTGCATAATTTCAGTTACACGAGCTAGCATTTTCAAGATTAGTTTAATGTTTAGTTTCACGTCATGTCTATTTTCATGTTTAGTTTCACGTCATGTTTATTTTTATGTTAGTTCAGTCTGTGTCAGTTCAAGTTATGTCAGCGCATGTCATGTTATTTGCCAAGTCATATCACGTTCATTCATGTTCACGTCAACATTCATGTTATTTTACTGTCATGCATGCATATGTATACTGCTAGTTAAGTTTGTTGTTAACTTGCTCTGATTTATAATCAAATCTTACTTGGTAGTCCTAACTTTCATTCCCTCCGGAATGGTAGACAATGTGTCAGGATATGGAGAACCCATGCATGGGAGATTGGACGAGGTCGAATAGAATGTGAAGCACATACAAAGAGTTGATGGAGTCTATCCCTCATTTTCTGGACGTTAGTTTGGATATCATAGTTGAGCAGCTCAGCGATTTAGTACAATAATTTTTGTTTCCAAACTGTATTGATGGAGCACTATCTCTAGTACTCTTTATGTTACAAACCTGATGGACAAATATTGTAACATTTTGGATACAAGTTATCATGTGAATTTTATTAAGTGCGCTTATGTTTTGGGATATATTACTTTTGGTACATAGTATTGCTCAAAGAAAAAGATTATCTGCTATGAATATTGCATATTGTTAGTGGCATATTTATCTGTCCTGAATGGAAAAATGTAACCGTGTGTTGCATGTCCCAACATTTCAAAGTTCACCAAATCCCCAGCGGAATCTGGGGGCGTCATAAGGTGGTATCAGAGCAATATGTCTCTGTGTTAAACCCACCATGTCCCTAGGAATTGTACGGATTCAAATTTTAGTCTTTCTTTAGGCTTGAGTTTGAGATATTTAGGCTTGAAGGAACGGATGTATTGGAGTAGGTAAGCATGACAGCATCAGCCATGGAACAGATTCAACATCACCCAATTGTTAGGGTCATGGAACAAAAATAAAAGTCTCGAATGGTGGAAGGTAACAGTTTCGGATTACTCAGAAGAGTTGAGGTTTTTGAATTGGAGACTCTAAGGAAAGATTCCTATTAGGATTTGAAGTTTAAATACTATAGGATTAGTATATGAGTTTAATCATACTTGAATGTTTTGGGGAGTTCTGATTGAAATTACCATTAGATTGGGAGACATTCAGGTGATGAAATGTTACATGATCTGGAGGTGATGAAACTACGAACTTTGGATAATGATCTAACCGAGGAATGGTAGAAGTTGTAGCAAGACCAAACGAGAACGGACATGATGGACCAATGGATCTCAGTGACTGAAGAAGAGTCGAACCTCGATCAAAGACTAGATCTTATTTTGAAGTTCATAGCTTTAACTTTTCATACCTTAAAGTGTAAGAAAGGGCTGATCTAATTATGAGACTTTTCTGTATTGAGGATATGCTACCTTTAAGTTTGAACTTATGATGGTTATAAATGTTATTGGGATGTTTTAGCTCATTCTGGCATGAGTTATGTGTAGTCACCCTCATTCCGCTGTGATTATTACATACTGCTAATTGCATACTAGGTCGCATTATTTATTAACTGTCATGAATGGAGGTATGTAACCATGTGTTGCATGTCCAGATGCTGTAAGTCTCCATTACATTCCAAGTTGGGGTTTGGGGCATCATAGGGTGGTATCAGAGCAATCACGTATCTGGATAAAACCACATGTCGTTAGGAATGATATGCCAGAGTGTAGGTTTGAATATTTAGTTGGATAGGCTTGAATCTTGAAACTAGAGATGGATTTGATACACGTGCCTCTCAAGATTTCGACGATCAAAACAATATCACATGTGACAGAAGGAATAGAAACCATGAGGGATCCAGTGCTCACAGAGAACAAGACCACCCTCCGGACAAAGGACACGATTTGGCGGATACAATTCGCCAGATGACGGAAATGATGAAGTAGCAGGAGGAGATTATCCTGAGGTAAAACCAGCAATAGCCACACCCAGAAAGGCACGAATGAATGCAAAACAATGGTTGCTAGAACGAAAAGTTTCTAATATACAGATACCCTAGTTTCATAGGAATCGAAAGACCGATGAAGGCCAACAAATGGCTACTCGATCTAGACAAGACCTTTAAGATCAGTGGTTGTACTGAGGAACAACAGGTGCAGTACACAGGACATCTACTACAAGGTAAAGTTGGTATCTGGTGGGATACCAAAAGGCAACTATTGATAATAGAATTGGGCGACATCACTGCCTTGACCTGGGATAGGTTCAAAGATGAGTTCGATAATCGATTCTTCCCTGAATCAATGAAGACCTAGAAGGCGCAGGAGTTCGCCACTCTAGTACAAGGAAACTTCACAGTCGAACAATACGCTACTAAGTTTATGGAGCTAGGAAGGTTCTCTCCACACCTAATCGCCATCGAGAAGATGCAGGCACAAAAGTTTCAAAGAGGACTGCAACCAAAAATTTGTCGTTACGTAGCCAGTTTTCCCATTAATAACTTCCACGAGTAAGTTAATGTGGATGCTATAATAGAAGTAGAGCAACGAACCGTTGCCACCCAGAATAGCCTGTAGCGGAAGAGGGCTTCTCCCCTCTCTACAAGAGGGAATAATGCCAAAATGAGTATAATAAAAGGAGCCAACAAGAGCAACGGCATCATGACCACCCCAACTACTACCTGTAAGAAGCGCGGGAAAGTTCACGATGGAGAGTACCGAGTGGGTTTAGGAGTACACTACTGATGTGGTCAGCCAGGACACATGATATGAGAGTTCCCACATAATACACAAGGTAGAAAGGATGCTCCTAACAGCAAGCCAAATCAGAGGTCGCCTGCATCTACGCTATCACCCTCGGTGAAATAGACGAGGAGGCACCAGAAGGTGAAGAGGTGGGAGTTATTACTGATAGTTTTCCTTAGCACCCCCCTTTGTAGAAATTAGCTCATATAATTTAGCTACTAACTATATGGTAGTTGAATGCACCCTAGTTAAAATCACGTTATACGATTATATGGAGTGTGCCTTGTTTGATTCCGGCGCAACGAGGTCCTTTATGTCAACGACGTTTGCATGAACGTGTACCTGTCGACCAAATCATTACCTCAAGTGTAACAACCCGCTAGAAATTCAATGGTGGAATTCCTATAGGCTTTAGGAACTTCGTGAAAACACCGTACATTTTCACAATTCGACCAATCGCGTAAGTTTTAGTTTGTTAGCATAGCCAGAGTTATCACTCACTATGGTGCCAAAAGGGCGATTTTATATATTTGATGTCGTTAGAAGTATCAGATTGATTATGTAAGATTTCATGGCGCAATAATTCCATTTTCAGTTTTTGGACAAAAAGCTTATTCGAAAACACATTTTGCTTATTTCGAGGCACTTCGGGATTGAATTTCAATAAATGAATTGTACAATTAGGTTTGTATGAATATTTAGGTTCTACAGTGTAAAGTTTATGTTTAACATTCCTAGAGTGAATAGTAACCTCTATAGTAGCATCTAGTGTAGTGTTTTCAAAATCACAGTGTGGACTGTTCAAATTAGGTTAGAGAAGTTTTATTTGGACACTTGGTGAATAGTGTTGGACACTTGGCACAAAGAGGAACAATGAGACTGATTGTGAAGGAATCAAAGTGTGAGATTATGCCACCTAAGCAAAACTCTGTTTTTCATCTGATCAACCAAATTGTATCGAACCAAAGAGGGTTTCAGCCCTAGTGAAATCTTAAACGCTTGGCATCCATTTGAAATCCCAAAAGCTTAGTTGAAACCAAAATTGTAAATGGTTTCCCCAAACCCTAAAGTTGGCCTCCAAACCCTATTCGATCCAATTTCTAGCATTGTGTTTAATCACCTGATTAAATCACTTTCACATGCTATTAGTTCATCAAATTCTTGTTATGACATCATTATCCAACCTTTTAAACCTTGAAAATTTGATTGGGCCAAGAAAAATTGGATATGGGCTTGATAGCATCCCAAACCCCTTTTAAACACCAAATTGAAGCCCAATAGGTTAAGGCCCACGAAAGACAACGAATTTGGCCATCTTGGCAAAGTTTCTTGAGAAAATTTCCTCCCCCACATGGAGATCAACCTCTGCCCTTAACAGCCCCAAATAGTCCCTTGATGTGAGGGAAAAAAGCCACCTCATCACACCCCTTCTAGAAGGTAGCAGCAGTAGCCCACTCTCCCTCCACTATTCTTGCCTTTTTGTGACTTAAGCACCATCCCTCAAGGGTCATTCAAGCCCATATGACACCCTCCAGAAATCTAGAGGTGTGCAAGGTACCATTTCTTTCATTTCATCACTTCTTCACCCCGTTCTTAGAGAGAAACCCAAAAGAGCTCTCTCGGGTAATTTTCTGAGTCATTTTGCGTTTCACTTTTCAGCCCTTTGTAAGTATTTTCTCGCAATGAATCCTTCATCAATGTTGTTTTTATTTGAGTTTTGTTTCTGTAGATATATTATTGGTTTCATTTTGTAGTCATTTGGTAGGCCAAAAATTGTTTTAACCATGTAAAGGTCATTCTAGGCATTAAACTGGAGAGTTATTTTGGGATTTTTCGCCAAGCTAATGGACATATCTTGGTCTGAAACGTTTATGGAGTGTTGTTAGCATGTGTTTATGAATTTTCATTTTGGATTTGTTGCATGACTAAATCTTTTGATGAAATATTTCCTTAGATCTAGAAAATTGAAAACTGGAAGTGGAAAAACAGTTTTTGTTTGAGAAAGTTTGAATAGTTCATGGTCTAATCTTACTCCAAAGGCTTTGATATTTTTATTTGATGATACTAAGCCTCTTGTATGCATGTTAGGATGTTGGTTTGTAGATATTTCGTATTACTTTCAAATATATGATTTTTCTATGCAAGAAGATTTCGGTTAGACCTAAGAGTTGATGTTTTTGGGTTAGATACATGTTTTATTGATTTTTAGCCTTGTGATTTTAAGTTTGATGGTTGAATTCTTCTTTATGACACATTTTCAAACAATATGATATATGGTTTGTTTGTTTTTGCAGTTGAGATGAGATGAGTTTTAATTAAAGTTAAAAAGTTGAATAAAGTATTGTTAGAATATATTTTTTAATATTATTTTTGTTTTGAGATTTGAAAAAGTTGAATTATTTATTTTATTTTTTTATGGAAGTTGAGAAAGTTGTAATGATTAGATGAGATGAGATGAGAAGTGATAAGATGTTTTCTAAAAACAAACGAGGCCAGTTTGACGATCTCATCTTTTTATGTTATGGATCAAGAGATGGATCAAAACTAGTTAAGAAAAAGTTTATGTTTTTGGACTAAGTGTAGAGCCGAAAACTCCAAGTGTTGTTTTGTGATTTTTGATGACTTTTTTTTTATGATTCAAAGCATGGTTGATCTTAGGATGATGTTATGAATATGTTAGGAGTAAGATTTGAATTTTTTTGAATTGTTGGAGATGTTTTGAATAAAGTAAAAATTATGATTAAAGGGTTTGTTCCAGGTTAAAAAGTTTGGTGGTGATGATTAGTGTTTCTTTTTAGTAGATGTCAAAGTATATTTTTAAACTTAGGATAGGAAGATCTTTGTTGCAAAATTTTGGTTTAATCATGAGTTTTGAATTTAAAAGAATTGCAACAAAAATCAAGGGAAATAGCCTATGTAAGTTATGACCCCTATAGAGTTTTCATGGTTGTGTTTAGTTTTAAATTTTTCTAATTAGGTATTTGAGTTTAGGACAAAATTTAAATTTTGGTAATTTTTGGAGTTCTGATGCAAAATCCTTAAGTTTGGGGTAAAATGGTCATTTTTCTACACGTAGAGGGTAAAATGGTAATTTTGCTCTAAGTTAGTATTTTTCTATATTTCTAGTTGTTAGTAATTAAGTTCTAACTTTTAGAAATAACTACTTTCAGTTCCTCGTGATAGCGCTTGAGCTTTTGCTTCGAAACGCGAAAACTGAGATAAGTTATCATTTAATGTACTATCAGTTTAATGTGTATGGGTGACAAGTAAAGGAACTACTGTGTATTTTTGTATGTTATCTTATGTGCCATGCCAAGTCATTACATATTCATGTACCACACATAATTTATTCTGTCATTAATTATGCATCTGTTATGCAAGATATTTTGTCACGTTTTACTATAGATTACAAGTACATCTTTTTAAGTTTGACATATGTTACATGTATGTCATGTCATGTAATATTCATTGTTGCAAGCATGTCATGTTAAGTATGTGGTCTGTTACATGTTATGCCATGTTACGAAATGTTTATATCTCAAGTAAGTAATATCTTTTGAGTTACATTCAAGCCAGTTATGTCTAGTATACTCACGATCTAATCCCTATGATTGTCTGAGCATCTCCATTTGTAATTCACGCCTGGTACTCCATAGTAGTTAAATTACTACTTGGACTAGCACTATGATCTCAGTTGTTTAGTATGTCCTTTTGTATGAAGTATGTTTAAGTATTTGGGATATTTTCAGTTTCGTGCATAATATTGCTAAAGAAAACAATTATCCACTGCGAATATCGCAAAATGCTAGATGCATGTTAGGAACATTGAATCTTTAATTGTCATGAACGGGGGTAGGTAACCTTGTGTTGCATGTCCCGACGCTTCAGATGTTCGTTCGATACCAAGCGGAATCTAGTGGCATCATAGAGGTATCAGAGCAGTATATCTCTGGATTAAAATCCACATGTCCTTATGTGACACCCCCAATCCCCGCTTGGGATGGACCAAAGACTTAGAGCATCAAGACACGCAACACAAGGTTACATACCTCCGTTTATTATCGTTAATATGCAATGCATCCTAGTATGCAATTAGAAGTATGCAATAATCGCAGCGGAAATAAAAGGTTAAGGTGAAAATATGCCAGAATAACTAAAACATCTCAACTTCATTAGATAATCCTCATGTTCGAAATACTAAAGTTGCATACACTTATATACAAAGTCATATCATTCTCTTAATGTAATCTATAGCATAAAGGACTTGGGTTATGAACATCAAAATTAAGTCCAGCTTCCTCTCCAGATCCGGCTCCTCCTCAATCATGCGAACCCAGTGCTCCATCAATCTCGTCCTGGTCGATTCCTGACACAACTTCTGTCATTCCGAGTGGAATGATAGTGATCCCATGAAAGGGGGAGATTTACTCGAAATCTCAATAAGTTAAACAACTAACTGACACAAAGATAAATCAATCATGAAAAATGATAAATATGCAATGCATGTGATACGGAAAATCAATATGCATGTCTCCCATCCAGATTTCTCAACATTTTTTTTTAAAAAATATGGAGACACGGGTTCTTACTCAGTAAGTAATTTCGTCATCATTTTCCTAAAAGACATAATTTTTTAATAAAAATTCCATCATGAATTTTATTCATCATAGACTTACACTATTATCTTAATTAATAACATAACATGTGGTAGTGTCACAGTTCCCCATATGCACTGTGAGTACTTGCAGGTAACCGTAGTATAATTTACGTTGAAACTACGTTGTCTATAGACTCGTTCTCAATACATTGGTAAATAACATAATATCATAAAAATTATAACGTGTACACCAGCGTTAGATGTCATAACATGGTGACTTCGTTCCGGCGTTCTTTAAAAAGAACCCATTCGAAGCCTATTGATTATTCTTTGTCAACCCAGGGGTTACCACTCCATTATTAAACACTCCAAAGTGGATAAAGGAGTTCCACCAGGATAATTCCCTATCCTAGCCATTGGGGTCGTGACAAAAATGATTTTCATGCTATGCTTTAAAAAAATATTTTTAATGACATGTGCATATGTAGTATATTTCATACAAAAATGACATTTATAAGTCTAATATGCAAAAATAGTGAAAATGCCATATGTTATGTAAGTATGCACTCAATATTTCATATAACATGATAATTTGTGCTCAAAATAATAATTGAAGAATAAATAAAGCATTTATCAATAATTCATAAGAAATTTATCAAAGTGTAAGTTAGAGGTCAACTTACAAATTTTCAGAGAAATTTGAAATTAGCGCTGTAGAAGTGTAAATCGTGTGTATACTAAGTTAGGGTTCATAATCTAACAGATAGAATCAAAATCAAAGGTTTCAAAAAGTTGGGTATTTACAAAAATGCCCCTAGACTTTCAAAAATTATCATTTAGGCCCTAAATTTTCACTAATTGCAAACGAATTCCAAATTTAACCAACTTTCATGGACTTCATATTTTTGGCATTCTAAAACCATCTATCTCTTTAGATTTTCAAAATTCAAAGTGGAACTTGTCCAATTAGTCCCAATTCGTGGCATGCATCCTAGTTGATGCCTGTGTATTTTCAACTATTGATCCCTATGAATACATCCGTATGAGATTTTTATTAATCATTAATGATCACTAAAATATTTAGGGACATTATAAAGTCTAGGCCTTGAGTAATTAAGTTCATCCCAACACTTAATCGAAGCTAAGAAATCCATAATCGCCAATATGCTTAAAACGATTCATGCTTGATGATCAAAACAAGATAGATTCAAAACCTATCATGAAATGCTTCTAATCACAAATTGGACCTTACATAATCATGTTAGGATAATTATAGATCATATAAAATCATGCTTAGGACATGCTATAGCTAAATTGTCAATTAAAAATATTCAATCATTCAAACCTTCCTTTAATTGACCTGGTTTTGCATTAAGCATCACAACCTTCTCAAATTTTGTACCAACACTTGGAAATAAAGCTTGCCATGCTAGCTAAGATCAAAAGGAAGAAAAATTACAAATTTCATGGCCTTCCAAGCACTATAGACTGCCTTACACAAGAACACTAAAAAACTCACCAAAACTCACTCGGTATGCACTCTTTTGATCTCTAAGAGGGGGAAATGCTCTCAAGCCTCAATGATACTTGGAGCTGTGGTGTGGATGAAATGCGAAGGTGAGGAGGGAAGTATTTATAGGTGGAAAAGGGGAGAGAGACGTTGGCTTGAGTGCTTGGTGATTGGGTGAAGTGGGAGGTGCTCAAACCTGGAAAATTTCCAGGTCACTTGTGCAGAATCAAATAGTGCCCTAAACCACCATCATTTCCTCTCCACAATAGCTGCAAGGGTCCTGTAGAAAACTACAGGTAGTGGAGCATCATTTGGATGGCAGAAGATCCCTCAAACCACCGTTGGAAACAGGTGGATGAAGGTGGTTTTGTGGTGGTAGAAAATCAGTTCGGTTTTGGATCTTTTTGGGCAGCAAAAATGAGTCAAAATCCTTCATGATGGTCATGGGACTTCTTAGTGATTGGTTGGAGAAGGAGGTGCCATGGGGTGGTGGTGCCAACCATGGCAGGAGGCTGGTTCAAACTCAGTCCAATTGGTTCCTACACAAACTAGACCAAGGTGCACCCAGTTTGGTTCTTTGAGTTGGTTGATGCAACCAATTTTGTCTAAGGCTCAAACTGAGTTTTGGAGGGTCTCATAAGGTGTTTAAGGACCATATTACCCTTGAGGATAAACCACAAAAATTATGGGCCCAAGGGCAAAACGGTCCAAGCATTACAAAGGGCAATGCACCAAAAAAAAAAAAAAGGCCAATGCACAAAACCGATTGAAGCATGGTTTGGGCTTGTTATGTCATTTTTCTTAATGACATGTGGAATGGTTTAGCTAGGGTATTAAAATGGTCTAATCATGGTTTAAGGGAGTATTAATTCAAAAAAATTTGAATTAAAAAGTTTAAGAAAAGATTAAGCATGATTAAGCTTCAAAGCATGGCTTAAAGTACACTAACCTCAAGTATGATGGTTCATTGCCTTAGCCAATTTTCAAGACTTAATTTGGATACTTTGAGTGTGATTTGGGTTTAAAGAAACCAATGGTATGGTGTATTGGGTTTTTGGTCTTTGAATGGTAAAATGAGTCCAAACATGGCTTTGGGCGTTATGAGCTTGAAAAGGACCAAGGGTCTAATCTACACCAAAAGCCTTATGCTTTCCTATACTTGGGCCAAGACTAGTCTTGATTTTCTATGGGCTTGGTTCAAGGTTTTCTTGGGCTAGGCCCAAGAATGTACTTGGGTCCTAAAAAGCCTCACCAAAATTACTAATGGGCTTGCCTCTTTAACCCTTAGCTCATTAACACTAAGTACCAACATTAATGCTAATCTTACTATCAACTTTAATGAAAGTGATTAACCTATAATTAAAAGCCTAATATACAATACTTAAGGGTTAATCAAGAGTTAATTAAGTGGAGTGTTACACCTTAGGAAATGTACCAGTTATTTAGGCTTGAAATTTTAGTCTTCATTAGACTTGAATGTCTTGAAGTATAAGAGATAGTATGTGGTTGTGATACATGTACTCATGTGTTTTTGGAAGTGACACATGACTCGCAGTAGAATACCTCGGAACCCTAATGGAGACATCAATAAGGAGAATTAGAATCCCCTAATGGATGGAGGATTAGCTGAAGTTGTACGTATGCTGACTGACATGCTTAGACATCAGCAACAGCAGCAAGTGCACGCACCTAGACTCAAACCCTAATCTCGGCTTTGCAAGCAAGGAAGTGCATCACTAGTGGTGTTTGACCAATGTACATGAGATCCGGAGTTTCCTAGGGTTAGCTAGATAATATCAAATGTTCGTAGAAGGTTTCTCTAAGATGTTTGGACCACTCATGGCCCTGACCAAGAAAAATGCTAAGTACGCTTGGACTGAGAAGCATGAGTAGAGTTTTCTGAAACTCAAGTAAAGGCTCACAACTGCACCAATATTAGCACTACCTGAATCACATAAGCCCTATGTGGTATACAGCGACGCGTCTAAATTAGGACTTGGATGCGGGCTTATGCAAGAAGAACAACTTGTCGCCTACGCTTCACGTCAGTTAAAGAATCATGAGGAAAACTACCCAACCCATGACCTAAAACTAGCCGTTGTAGTTTTTGCCTTGAAGATTTGGAGACACTACTTGTATGGCGAAACTTGCAAAATCTGCACCGACCATAAGAGCCTCAAGTATTTGTTTAGCCAAAGAGTAATTCTACTCTAAAGCCACTTAAATTCCCAACACCACACACTAGCTTAGCTAGCTTTGTTTATGTATTTTTCTCAAAATGCATCGTTAGACAGAGACTCCTCCCCACGTTTTCCTCATTCTCCACGTTTCCTCCATTCGAAATATTGCTTCTCTTCCATTCAGATTTGCGCCCTCCTGCTGTGTTGCAATACGTCCACCTCTAATCGACTAATGAACGGCAGATTTGGTAAGCTGTTGTGAAGCTCTTCTCTAAAGGTCCTCTCTTTTTAGTCCTCTCTCTCTATGGCAATATCTCTCTTTAAGAAATTGTAGTAAAATACTGAACTTTCATTATTTCTTTGTTATTGTTGTGTTATTTATGGGTTAGAAGCTTTTGGCATACCACCTAGGAAGGGATGAAACTTCATCTTGGGTGGAAAGGTGCAGTAATTTTTGGGTTAGGTAGATGGATTGGACTAAAAAAACAAGAAAATAACCCTTGGTTGGACTAAAAAACAAAGAAAAGAACTGATTTCAAAAACCTAAAAATTCTTACTCTTCCTTATTAAAGTTGGTCTTGGGTGGAAAGGTGCAGTAATTTTTGAGTTAGGTAGATGGAAACACTCTTCATTGGACTAAAAAGAGAAAAGAACCCTTGGTTGGACTAAACAAAAAAAGAAAGAACCGATTTCGCAAAGGGGTGATTGGAAAAGGGGAAGGGGGGAGATCCGCAGAGGGGAGGGGGGAGAGGGATTCGGCAAATCACGGGGTGAGATGGATTCGCAGAGGAGAGGGGGAGAGGAAAAGGAGGGATCGTGTAAATGAAACTCTGGACCGTTTTGAAAATAAACCCAGTTTGCCACATCATTGGTGTGTGGTGTTGGAGAGTTAACCGACCTTAGAGTAGAATTTTTGTTAACCAAAAGAATCTAAATGTGAGACAAAGAAGGTGCCTCGAAATGATTAGTGACTACAAGTGTGAAATCAAGTATCATCCTAGGAAGGCTAATATTGTGGCAGATGCGCCAAGTCGTAAAGCACAAAAAGACGATTCTTCAGAATCCATCTCAGAAATGGGGTCACTTTTGCATAGCATGAGGAGTTGGTTAATTAAGGATGTCCATCCATATGCAACTCTCACTACAGTTGTAACACCCCGCTTAATTAACTCTTGATTAACCCTTAAGTACTCTAGATTAGGCTTTTATTTTTGGGTTAATCACTTTCATTAAGGGTGATAATGAGATTAGTATTCATGTTGGTACTTAGTATTAATAAGCTAAGGATTAGAGAGGCAAGCTCATTGGTAATTAGAGTGAGGCTTTTTAGGACCCAAGTACATTCATGGGCCTAGCCTAAGAAAAAAACCTTGAACCAAGCCCTTACGAAATCAAGGCTAGTCTTGGCCCAAGTATAGGAAGGCATAAGGCCATTGGTGTAGATTAGACCCTTGGCCCTTTTCAAGCCCATATGGCCCAAAGCCATGTTTTGACTCATTTTACCATTCTGAGGAAAAAGGCCCAATACACCATACCATTGGTTTCCTTAAGTCCAAATCACACTCAAAGTACCCAAACTAAGTTTTGAAAATTGGCTAAGGCCATTAAACATCATACTTGTGGTTAGTGCATTTAAGCTATGCTTTGAAACTTACCATGCTTAATCTTTTCTTAAACTTTTTAATTCAGACTTTCTTGAATAATACTCTCTTAAACCATGATTAGACCATGTTAATACCATAGGTAAACCATTCCACATGTCATTAAGAAAAATGACATAACAAGCCTAAACCATGCTTCAATCGGTTTTGTGCATTGCCCTTTGTAATGCTTGGACTGTTTTGCCCTTGGGCCCAACATTTTTGTGGTTTATCCTAAAGGTTAATATGGTCCTTAAACACCTTATGAGACCCTCCCAAACTCAGTTTGAGCCTTGGATGGAATTGGTTGCATCAACCAACTCAAAGAACCAAACTGGGTGCACCTTGGTCTAATTTGTGTAGAAGCCATTTGGATTCAATTTGAACCAGCCTCTTGCCATGGTTTGCACCACCACCCCAAGCCACCTCCTTCTCCACCAAATCACTAAGAAATCCCATGACCATCATGAAGGATTTTGACTCATTTTTGCTGCCCAAAAACATCCGAAACCGAACTGATTTTCTGCCACCACAAAACCACCTCCATCCACCTATTTTCAAGGGTGGTTTGACGGATCTTCTGCCATCCAACTGATGTCCCACGACCTGGAGCCATCTACAAGACCCTTGTAGCTACTGTGGAGAGGAAATGATGGTGGTTTAGGGCACTATTTCATTCTGCACAAGTAACCTAAGCTCATGCAAGCAAATCTGGAAACTTTCGAGATTTGAGCACCTCCCACTTCACCCAATCACCAAGCACCCAAGCCAACGTCCCTCACCCCTTGGAAACCTATAAATACTTCCCTCTCCTTCTCATTTCACCCACACCACAGCTCTAAGCATCCTCTTGAGCCATGAGAGCATTTCCCCCTTTAGAGATCAAAAGATTGCAAACCGAGTGAGTTTTGGTGAGTTTTTGAGTGTTATTGTGTAAGACAGTCTAGATTGCTTGGAAGGCCACGAAATTTTTATATTTTCTTCCTTTTGATCTTTCATAGCATTTCAAGTTTTTTTTCCAAGTGTTGGTACGAAATGTGGTTGAGTTTTGAGAAGGTTATGATGCTTAATGCAAAACCGGGTTAATTAAAAGAAGGTTTGAATGATTGAATGTTTGTAATTGGAAATTTAGCTACGGCATGTCCTAAGCATAATTTGATGTGATCTATCATTATCCTAACATGATTATCAAAGGTTAAAGTTGTGATTAGAAGCATGTCGTGATAGGTTTTAAATCTATCTTGTTTTGATCATCAAGCATGAATTGGTTTTAAGCATATTGGTGATTAAGGATTTTGAAAAAATATAATTTGGATTATATTTTGAGCATAAATTATCATCTTATATGAAGTCCATGAAATTTGGTTAAATTTGGAGTTCATTTGCAATTAGTGAAATTTAGGGCTTAAATGGTAATTTTTGAAAGTCTAACGGTTTTTTTGTAAATACCCATTTTTTTAAGCCTTTGATTTTGAACCTATCCATAAGAGTATTAGCCCTAACTTAGTATACACTGGATTTATGCAGCTATGACGCTAATCTCGAATTTCTTCGGAAGTTTGTAGGTTGGCCTCTAACTTACATCTTGATAAATTTCTTATGAATTATTGATAAATGTTTTTTTATTCTTCAATTATCATTTTGAGCATAAATTATCATCTTATATGACACATCGAGTGCATACTTACATAACATATGGCATTTTCACCATTTTTGCATATTACATTTGTAAATGTCATTTTTTTGTATGAAATTTACTACATATGCACATGTCATGAAAAATATTTTTTTAAAGCATAGCATGAAAATCATTTTGTCTTGACCCCAAAGGCTAGGATGGGGAATTATCCGGGTGGAACTCCTTTATCCACTCTGGAGTGTTTAATATTGGAGTGGTAACCACCAAGTTGACTAAGAACAGTCAACAGGGCTTCGAATGTGTTCTTTTTAAAGAACGCCGGAGCGAAATCAATATGTTATGACACCTAACGCTAGTGGGTGTACACATTATGATTTTTATGATGTTATGTTATTTACCAATGCATTGAGAATAAGTCTATAGACAACGTAATTTCAACGTAAGTTATACTACGGTCATCGGCAAGTACTCACAGTGCATATGGGGAACTGTGACAATGCCACACGTTATGTTATTAATTAAGATAATGATGTAAGTCTATATGATGAAGAAAATTTATGATAAAATTTTTATGAAGAAGTTATGTCTTTTAAAAAATGATCACGAAATTACTTATCGAGTAAAAACCATATCTTCATATTTTTAAAAGATATTGAGGAATCTGGATGTGAGACATGCATATTGATTTTTTGCATCTCATGCATTGCATATATATCATTTTTTTATGATTGATTTATCTTTATGTCAGTTAGTTGTTTAATTTACTAAGATTTTGAGAAAATCTCACCATTTTATGGGGCCACTATCATTCTACTCGGAATGATAGTGGAGAGAAAATCTCACCATGTCAGTTAGTTGTCAAGAATCGACCAGGACAAGATTGATGGAGCCCTAGATTTGCATGATTGAGGAGGAGTCGGATTTGGAGAGGAAGTTGGACTTAATTTTGATGTACATAGCCCAAGTCCTTTATACTTTATATCGCATTAAGAGAATGATATGACTTTGTATATAAGTCTATGCTACTTTAGTATTTCGAACATGATGATTATCTAATGAAGTTGAGATGTTTTAGTGATTCTGGCATATTTTTCACCTTAACCTTTTATTTCCGCTGCGATTATTGTATACTGCTAGTTGCATACTAAGATGCATTGCATATTAACTGTCATTAACGGGGGTATGTAACCTTGTGTTGCATGTCCCGACGCTCTAAGTCTCCATTCCATCCCAAGCGGGGATTGGGGGCGTCACAACAGTATAAAGAATTGTACCAGTAGAATGGGAGGAAGTAAAGAAGTGCCAGATGGAGGATCCCAAATAGGTAGATCCAAACAGAAGGAAGAACCAGAAGGATTTACAATCGAGAATGATGGAGTATTATACTATCTGTGATGCCCTAGATTTTCACTAAGATTTCATTCATAATTCCGGTGGATATTATTTATCTATTTATTTATTTATTGGATTATTGGCTAAGTGTTGGAAGAATTCTTTAGGCCACTTTCTAAGTTAAAAGCCCACAAGAGAAAAATATAAAAAAAGACCCATAGGAATTCGGCCCATTAAGGACTTTGGCTTTGAAAGGCTCAAGGTTACCCTCTAGGCAAGAAGATGGTGCCACTTGGCTTCAAGAAAGAGTTTTTGGTCACTTTTGGAAAAACACTTCTCATTTGGATCTTTGGGAAAAGACAAGGATGACACTTGCCAAGCATGGGTTGGATTTCTACAAGAAAAAGAGGAAGAAGCACGGGAGGATTCGGCTTTCTAGAAGAGTTGGCCAAGTGTCATGCATGCAAATGAAAAGTGAAGAGTTTTGTCTTGGGAAAGGGCAAAATCTTGCATAAGGAAGTGGAACCTAGGGAAGAAGCGCCTAGGTTAGCGCATTGGTGCCACTTGGCAAATATGCTTGAAGGTTTCTAGAAAAAGCTAAGGAGATGGAGGAGGATGTAGGGTTTGGCACACACCTAGGGCACACGCCCATTTCACCTACCCACAAGCCACATGTCTCACATGCACACCTCACATCTAGATGCATTGAACCTAGATGTAAAAATGGACTAGAAAGAATGAGAGGACATGGTTTCGGAAACCCCAATAGACTACACAAGCACCAACAAGATTTTTGTAAGTTCCAAGAAGATTTTGCATAGGGAAGACAAATGTGAGATTTTCTAAAGGATTTACATTGGAACACTAAGAGACTTCCGGATTCCTAAGCCACACGCCCACCCAAGTTATTTCCTGACATTTTGCCATTTGTCATTCATGCATAAGAAGAGGAAAGAAAAAGTTTTAGAAGGAAGTGCAAGAGACAAAGCACACAAATTACCCTTGTACCCCAGTGTTTTGACCACTACATTGTCACATGTCATGTTTTGAGTTCTTAAGAAGCATAAGGAAGTGGGAGAGCCACCTAGGGAACATGCATAGGAAGAAGAAGCCTTTTGCTTAGGGAAGAGTAAGGGACATGCATGGGAAAAGGAAAAGACACATGGGAAAAGAAAAAGATACATGGGAAAAGGGAAGGACGCATGGGGAACATGAACCCACATCCTACATGCCTTTTGCCACTTGGAAAGCATGCACAAGTCTACAAGGTTCAAGCCTAGGGTTAGGATTTATTAAATGTCAATTTTGCCCTAGAGATTCATTGAATCTGGACCATATGGGGGAGCATACCCAAGGAGCCTCTTAGGATTTCGAATTTTGACAAGATGCCAGTCCACATGTCACTCATGCAAAGGATCTTTTGGATTTCCCAATGAGAGACAAAGGTGGAGCTTTGACACATGGTGTCCATGCAAGGATATTCTTAGATTTCCTAGGAAAAGTAAGGATGAGGGATATTTTGAATTTCCAAGGAGCCACGCCACTTGGCAAGATTATTATTGTCAATAATACTTTTGTGTTCCCTATAGCCTAGCAAAAGGCACCACTTGTCCTTCATGCAATGGGCCACTAGCAACCAATGAGATTTTGTTGGAGAACTCTATATAAAGGGAGAGGAGTCACATGCCCAAGGGGCTTTTCTCTTTTGTCATTCTCAGATTTTACATGCTCTCATTCTCTCCACACTCTCTTACACGACCACTTAGAGATTTCCTCCACTTTCTCACACTTTCTTTCATACCAAACAATGGAGGCTTGTTTCAAGAGAGGGATTTTGGCGTTTACAAGGAGGAACAACAGTAAGACTCAGTTTTATTTTGTTTATACACACACATTGTAACGCCCCGTTCCCGGAGGTCCGGAGAGTTAGCTCTTAATACTTAAAATTAACTTAAATAACACAACTATAAACTCCAGAAAATCCCATAAAATATTAACACACTTAATCAAACCAAAAATCTAAATTCCTCCATGGCGACAATAAAGAAATCCCCAATAACATAAATTAGAAATTCTCCAAAAACTCGAAACCATCCTCAACTCATCAAATCAAATACCCAAAAAAATAAATCAGTTTACTAACTACGACTCTCAAATAAGCATTTGTACCCTCAGGCACTTATTCCACTACGATCATCACACCTTGCTAAACTTTCTACTCTTGCTCTCTAGCTGAACCATCAAAATTATCTGAAAAATATATGGAGATAAGGGGTGAGTTATCAACAACTCAGTAAGCAAAGAACATATACCAGTGTGTAAACATGAGCATTTACAGAAATCAGAATGCAGAACAAAACATTGAAGCTCCCCCTTCGGGTGTCGCTTCCAACGCAGGAAGCCAAGCATTCTGCCAGATTTTCTTTTTCAGAGTGCAGAAGCAGAACATGTTATCAAAATATCAGAGCGAAGATTTGGAAATAATTTCATTAAAAATATTCTTTGTCATAGCATAAATGATGATGATCATCATCAGAACATCATACCAGAACAAGGGCCATGTATAACCCCCATGGTAGGGTTGTGCATCTACGGATAGCCAAGCAGAACATAAAACATTCTGTCACCAAGGTGTGCACTCAAAACAGAGACCACTACTCTAACCCGTGGCAGGGCCGTATCCACTATTATTACCCGTGGTTGGGCCGTGTCCACTATTATTACCCGTGGTTGGGCCGTATCCACTATTGTAACCCGTGGTTGGGCCGTATCCACTATTGTAACCCGTGGTTGGGCCGTATGCCACTATTATCACCCGTGGCAGGGCCGTAACTGAACAGAACGGAAACAGAATCAAATTCAGAATCAGAGAGTCATGCCAAAGGTTTCAGAAATCACGTCTTATCCAAACAGAGAACTGAACAAAAATCTTCGGAACAGAACAAAATCATATCACAACATAATTTATGCACAAATTTCATATTCGCTCTCTTTTTCAAAGTTCAGAAACAGAATGTCAAAAATAAGCTCATGTCTACACCAGTCATGATAGAAATACGTTCTTCTTAAACAGAATCTCATGAGTAATGCAGAATAAATATCTGAGGTTGTTTTCAAATTTCTTTTCATAGTAGAACATGCACATTTTTCCAGAAAGGACCTCAGTTCATTTTATTTAATGCAAATTTATAGGAACCTCGCTTATCTGGACTTCTTAGCTTTTCAGAAATTTCCTCAAAATGCTGAACAATTATTAATTGTCACCTATAACATAATAACGTAATTCTCATAAATTTCCAATCGAACACAAATTCCAATATTTAACCTAAGATGTTAAAATAACCTATTTAATTCTTCAAAAACCTAACTTCACGTAACCCTAAAATATCGTCACATTTTCTAAATTCATCAATGTCCCAATAATCAGTCTGAACAAAATACAAAACTAACTTATTTACTAATGAGATCAAATTATAAAATTTAATACTGGATAATATAATTATCCCAAAATATTTTAAAATAGACTAAAACATATCTAAAATGTAAAAGTAACATCACACCAATAATATTTACTCTTAAAATAAATCTTTATTAATATCATTATGAAAATCATGTATTTTCTTAAATAAAATTAAACCGAGACCATTTACTAAAAAAAATAACCCATTTAAACATAACCCCAAAAATAAACCTCTCACCCGAAAACAAAACTCTAGGAACATTCCATATATATATATATATATGTATAAGGTTAAAACGGTTCATAAATGTCATATATACTTAGTACGTATAATAACTAGGTGAACACATACGGGATTAACACCCAGTATGCGGCGGCAGCAACTTACCCAAGGGAAACCGAGGCACACGCGGAGGGGTGAGGAGCGACGGGGCTGGCTGGAGGGGTTGAGGTGGCACGACAGAAGAACGGAAGTGCGGCGGAGCCTCCGTCTAGCTGGGCTGCGCACGAGTGAACGAGAGGGAGTGGTGAGCGAGAGAGAGAGACGGAGAGAGATGAGGGAGTAACCAAGGGAGGTACTCACCGCGAGGGACAAGGCGGGACTGAGGCGGCTCGAGGTTGACGGAAAAGTGACAACCGGCGGATTCTGTGGCTGGTCCGATAGCTTCCCCGACGTACGGTGGTGACTAACCGTATAGTGGTGATGCTCTGTTTTTGAGAGGAGAAACAGAGGATTTTAATTCGGTAAAAGCATTGGTTGCTGTATCCCGTGGCTGTCGGAAGTGTTTTCCGAGGGTTGTTCTGGCGTCGGTTTTACGTGGGGATGGAGGTTGGGGGAGGACGAACCGGGCAGCAGTGGTGACGAACGCGTTTGGCTTCCGTGAGGGTGTTGGACGGCAACGGGGATGGCTGAAAGGTGTAGAGATCGGGTTGCCATTTTGATGGGAACCAAGATGGGCCTAGTCTTAAAGATCATTTGCAACTTCCAGATGGGCCAAGAAGATCAAGGAGACAATGCAAGGATTGATGCAATCTACTTGGGACAAGTTTAACAAGAGCCCAACATTCAAGATGGGGCTTGAAGGATGAAGATCCAGTTTTAATTCATTTGATTAGCTACGGAAGAGGGCAACGACAAGACTTAAAGGCTTTGAGCTCTTGAAGGGTTTCAACTTATTTAATTCATTTAAAGAACTTATGTTATTAGTTTAGAATAATTGAGTTTATTATGGAAAGTATTGAAGGGGGCCTATGCAAGGGCATGTTGGGAAAGTTATTATTTTATTGAACTAGGCTTAGGGTTACTGTAGCCGAGAGTTACTGTAGCGCGGCACTGTAGCCGCAACACTGTTCATCCAGGGGCACTTTTGGAAGGTGGGGGTTTATTTTGGCTAGGGTTTCATTAGGTTTTTCTTTAAAGACTATATGTAGCCTCATTCTAATGAGATTATGAAGTTTATGAAATTTGATGAATTTATTCATTGTGAGTTGAGTTTATCTCCTCTTGTTCTTAATTGAAGTTTTGAACTTATCAAAGGTAAATCACAACCTTTGTGGCGTTCCTCCTTTGTAATCTGGGTTCTTGAGACGGGTTCTTCAACGGGTCTAGATTTTGATATAATCTAGGTTCTTGAAACGAGTTCTCATCGAGTCTAGGTTCTCCATCCATTGACTTGATTTTGGCTTTCTTGGGAAGTTTTCAATTGACTGTGGGTTCAAGGGAATCTCGATCCTGCGGGTTCATATCATTTGGTATTCAGAGCAAGGTTTCCAATCAGGTCTGATTCTATCTTTTAATTTTATCATCCTTTAATTTCATTCTAGGGCTTCATTGTTCTAGGGTTGCCAAAAAAAAAAAAAAAATAGAAACAAAAAGTAGGCTTCCAAAATTCTTAGGATTTTGGGTTTGGCTGAAATTTGCATCACCTAGGGTTTCAAAATTCTAGTGTTTTCTGCATCTCTAAGTTTATCTATTGCTTGGAGTGCCGTTCGATTGATTCTCTTCTACTTCATTGTCGTGCTTGAATTCAATTGCTTGATCTTCACAAATGAATATTGCTATTTGTGATTGAATTAGAGAAAAGAAAAGAACGGAAAAAAAAAAGAAAAAAAAGGAAAGGAAAAGAAAAGAAAATTCGAAAAAAAAAAAAAAAAAAAAGAAGAAGAAGAAGAAGAGGAAGAAGAAGAAGAAAAGAAAAGGTAATTCAAAGTTGCTACATAGTTTCAACAAAGAGAAAGAAAATATTTGTTGATTGAGCTTTTATCATCATAGGAGCAGATTACATCTTTCTAGTTGGTATCTTGTTTTATAATTACTCTTTCCCTCGTATAAATTCCTTGAGTCTCGTGTCATTTTATTCATTCCTTGTTTCTTTGATCTATATTACTGGTTGGAATAATACAAGGTTGTATTGTCTTGATTTAGTTCAACTAGTTCTTAAAGAACTTGAGTGGGAAAACTCTTGAGTTAAAAGGCAAGAGAGTGTGAGACTATTATCGAAAAAAAGCCATTAAGAGTGAAACACGAGTGGAGTGTCATTATTTGAGTGTAAACACGTAAGGGAGTGTGTGAGCTTTTTCACTAACATTCTTTTTGTGCAGCATATTATGATGTCTCATAGAAGTGACTCATCACCAAACGGTGTAGCAGATAACTCATCTTTTGTGTTGCAAGCCATGCAACAACAGTTTGAGCGGTTGAACTTAGTGTTGGGTGAAGTGGGGGATAAGATGAATAATCAAGAAGAAGGGATTAGAAATCTGCAATGTGAGAGAGGTAGGAGGCGACATGAGCCTAGTATTAAGAATGGGTATGAGAAAGAAGAGTATGGTGAGTCTCTTGTTGCTAGGCGTGCCCTCAATACACAAATTAAGATGAATGATACAGAGCAGCAGAGCGAGAATGTTTTTCATACTAGATGCCACATCAACAACAAGGTATGTAATATGGTCATTGATTTGAGGAGTTGTATTAATTTGGCTAGCACTACTTTAGTTGAGAAATTGAATTTACGTACCTTGAAACACCCTAGACCATACATGTTGCAGTGGTTGAGTGATTGTGGGGAGGTTAGGGTAAATAAGCAAGTGCTAGTTTCTTTTTCAATTGGGAAATATCAGGATATGGTCCTTTGTGATGTTGTGCCTATGCATGTTGGTCATATTTTGTTAGGGAAGCCATGGCAGTATGATAGGAATGTGATCCATGATGGGTTAAGGAACATGTACAGTTTTGAAAATGATGGAAAAACAATCAAACTTGCTCCTTTAACTCCAACACATGTCCATGGGGACCAATTGAAATTGAAAAGTGAGGTTGCTCAAAAAAGAAAGAGTGAAAATGAGAGTGATCAAAAAAGAAAAAGTGAAAAGGAGATTGAGCAAACAAGAAAGAGTGAAAGTGAGAATGAGCTGAAAAGCAAGAGTGAAGGTGAGAGTGAAAGTGAGATTGAGCTGAAAAGCAAGAGTGAAGATGAGATTGAGAAGAATAGAAATAGTGAGACCGAAATGGAGAAAGAGAGAAAAATGAGAGAAAAAAAAGAAGAGGGCGAGAATAAGACCTCAAGCACAAGAGAGAATGAGTTGAAAAATAATTGTGAGGTCGAGAGTACAAAAAAAGATGAAGAAAAAGAGAGTGACGGAAACAAAGAGAGTGAAAAGAAAAAAGAGTGTGAAAGGAGAAAAGAGAGTGAAAAAGAAAAAGAGAGTGGAAAGAAAAAAGAGTGTGAAGAAAGTGAGAGAAAAATAAAGAGAAAAGTAAGTTTTTATGCTAAGGCAAGTCTTAATCCTAATGAACTTGACGTATGTTTGCCTAGTATTGTTGTCTCTTTGTTGCAGGGATATGAGGTCGTGTTTCCAAGTGGTGTATTTAGTGGATTGCCACCCATTAGGGAGATAGAGCACTACATAGATTTTGTGTCAGATTCAACAATTCCTAACCGACATTTCTTGGAAGAACATGAGTCATTGACACACTTAAAGGGACAAGGTAAGTTGTTGACTATAATGCGTGCTAAGCGGGAGGATTGTATTGAGACTTTTCCTCATGTATTCAAATACACACAAAATATGGAAACTTTTGTGGTTGATGCTTTAGCAAGAAGGTATGTACTTATCTTCATTTTAGATGCAAAATTGTTGAGACTTGAATATGATAAGAAATTGCATGCTAATGATAATGACTTTGCTAGTGTGCATGAAACATGTGAGAAAGCAACATTTGGTAAGTTCTATAAACTAGATTGGTACTTGTTTAGAAAGAATAGATTTTGTGTGCCTACTAGTTTTATGCTTAAGTTGCTTGTGTGTGATGGACATGGTGGTTTGTTGGGTAACCATGGTGTAAGGAAGACTTTTGTTGTGTTGCATGAACGTTTGTGGGAATATCATTTGCCTTTCAATGACGTGTTGCATGAACGTTTGTGGAAGTATCAATTGTCTTTCATTGAAGTGTTACATGAACGTTTGTGGAAGTATCATTTGTCATTCATTGATGTATTGCACGAACGCTTGTGGGAGTATCATTTGCCATACATTGACGTGTTGCACGATCGTTTGCGGGAGTATCATTTGTATTTCATTGAGTTTGCCTATAATTGGAGTGGTCATTCCGGTGAAAATAAGATTTCAGACATGTTACATGAACGTTTATGGGAGTATCATTTGCTATTCGTTGACTTGTTGCATGAACGTTTATGAGAGTATCATTTGCCATTCATTGAGTTTGCATATTGGAGTGCTCATTTTGGTTCGAGGAAGACTTTAGATGTGCTTCATGAACATTTGTGGGAGTATTGTTTGTCATTTATTGAGTTTACATATGATTGGAGTGTTCATGCCACTACAAAATTTTCACCAATTGAAATTGTTTATAGACTTAAACAATTTCCTCCTTTAGATTTAAAGTCTTCACCAGATGTTGATATGGGTAGCTTGGATGGACTATTCCAAATTCTTGAACAAATTAATGAAAATGCAGATCTAATGGATCTTCCAGGTAAGTATCATGTTTCTACTATTTTCAATGATACTAACCACTTTCCCTTTGATCCAGGTGGAGATTCGAGGTCAAATCCTTTTGAGGAGAGGGGGAATGATGGGAACCAAGATGGGCCTAGTCTTAAAGATCATTTGCAACTTCCAGATGGGCCAAGAAGATCAAGGAGACAATGCAAGGATTGATGCAATCTACTTGGGACAAGTTTAGCAAGAGCTCAACATTCAAGATGGGGCTTGAAGGATGAAGATACAGTTTTAATTCATTTGATTAGCTACGGAAGAGGGCAACGACAAGACTTAAAGGCTTTGACCTCTTGAAGGGTTTTAACTTATTTAATTCATTTAAAGAACTTATGTTATTAGTTTAGAATAATTGAGTTTATTATGGAAAGTATTGAAGGGGGCCTATGCAAGGGCATGTTGGGAAACACTGTTCATCCAGGGGCACTTTCGAGAGTTACTGTAGCCGCAACACTGTTCATCCAGGGGCACTTTTGGAAGGTGGGGGTTTATTTTGGCTAGGGTTTCATTAGGTTTTTCTTTAAAGACTATATGTAGCCTCATTCTAATGAGATTATGAAGTTTATGAAATTTGATGAATTTATTCATTGTGAGTTGAGTTTATCTCCTCTTGTTCTTAATTGAAGTTTTGAACTTATCAAAGGTAAATCACAACCTTTGTGGCGTTCCTCCTTTGTAATCTGGGTTCTTGAGACGGGTTCTTCAACGGGTCTAGATTTTGATATAATCTAGGTTCTTGAAACGAGTTCACATCGGGTCTAGGTTCTCCATCCATTGACTTGATTTTGGCTTTCTTGGGGAGTTTTCAAATTGACTGTGGGTTCAAGGGAATCTCGTTCCCGCGGGTTCATATCACATTTGCGTGGGGAGGAGTTTCTAGCGGCGGCAGTGTTGGGTAAAATCTCAGTGCTTGGGAAAAACATAATCATCTATATATATGTGAGGTGAAACCCTAGAGAGTCGAGAGAGACGTGTGTGTGCATGCATGCCGTGAACGAATGCATGTGTGTATGCATGCTGTGCGACGAAAAAAAAAATATAAACCGTGCGAAAAAAAATACTATAAACGGAAAGAGAAGGAAACGAAAACAAAAAAATATAAAACAAGCGGGGAGAATAAAAATAAAAATAAATAAATAAATAAACGGCATAGATTTTCAAATAAAAAAAAAATTCACAGTCCAACTATACCAATCTTGGATCCGGGTGTTACACACATATCACATATTCAACTCAAGATGGGATTTGAACCTCAAGGGAGTTCAAATATGGTGAAACACACACAATTTCCACACTTGCTCATGGGAAACAAATTAGGGTTTTCTAGAAGTGTATAAAATCAAAAGTTTGAAGGAGCAAATCATCTACACATTCGGCCACACTCATGTATTTTCACACTTAGTCGAGATTAGTTGAAGATACAAGGAAGTTGAAAGGTTTCTTGATTCAAAACCCTAGAAGCCGATTGGTTTGGGACTTCTCAAGCCTTAGTGATAACCCTAGAAACCCTCACACACTCAAGAATATGGATTGGGATTTTGGAACCCTTATTCTAATGAGTTATATTTCGATTTACAACTTGTTATTTGTCTCATTTCGTGGATTTTTGCAAGTATACACTCAACTTACTCTCGGTTAATATTCCTATATGATTGTGCAAATCCTTCCATGGTTTTTGATTGCTTTGTTTGTTATCTCTTGGTTGTTTGTTTGAATATGTTAACATGATCTTGAGTAACTCTAAGGAAGGAATTTTATGTTTTAGATTTTTAATGAAATTGCCATGAAATATGTCTATGAGTTTCAGTTTTCACTTGATTGAGGCTGATGGTATATGCAGCATTATGTTTCGCTTTGAACATGCTTTAGAAGTTTCGGCTTAGCCAAAAATCTATGATTTCATGTCTTAGTTTACTATGTTTTGATTTCTATGATATATGCTTGAGGATTGGAACATGTTTATGAGATGAATCTTCATGTTTTTATGCCTATGAGTTTCGACCTAAGCAAGTTCTCATGGTTCCATGTATGTATTTTGATATCTCATATGGCTTATGTTATCATGCTATGAAATGAACATGCTATGCTTGGTTATTTCAAGCCTGGCATTTCACATTTTATATGTCAAGTGTAAGTACGCATGTTATAAGTCTCGTGTCACATTCATTTGGGGAAAAGTGTTTTCAACGAAAATGTTATCAAAAAAAAGAGTTTAAAAGTTTTATCACGATCTCAAGTGCTAGGGCAGGGGAATGTCCTAGTGGAACTCCTATGTCCATTCTGGAGTGCTTAAGAATAGAGTGGTAACCCCGAGGTTGACAAAGTATCGTCGACGAGCCTTGAATGGATTTTTTTCAAAGGATGCCGGAGCGAGGAAGCACCTAACTCTAGTGGGTGCATAAGGCATGTAACTCGACAAAGTAGGTCGAGTTAATATGAATCTCTATTTATGACGTATTCGTCATGGTGCACGGACCGTTGAAGATGCGGTAACTAGCAGGAACACGTGGTGCTAAGGGAACCGTGTTGTTTCCACCCTCTGAGCAAGGATAAGATAAGAGCTCATAAGATAAGGATCGCTTCATGAAAATCTCGTGATATGATAAGGATCACTTGATGCAAATATTGTGATATGTTCTAATAAGGCAAGTTTAGATTAAGATCAACGTGAATAAGAAAGTGAAGAAATTTTTCTGAAAAGCTAAAGTCTCTGTTACAAGTCTCTTGAAAATGGTCAAGTGTATAAGTCAAGTTCTGGTCAAGTGCATGAGTCAAGTACATGTCCATGCATGCATTTCATAATATACCTCTTGTATGCTTGTGTTAACTATTGTATGTTGCGTGTTTACTTACTGAGATTTCTCGAAATCTCACCAGTGGTAGTTTTCACTACCATTCTCAACCCGGAATAGTAGAACCTTTAGCAGGACCAAGAGTAGCGAGTCAAGAAAATGAAGAAGGCAAAGGATGAGCTCAACCTAGAGGAGAGAACGAATCTAGTCATGACCTACTTGAAGATAGCCTAGATTAGAAAGATGTTTTAATGATTTCCTTGTTAAAGCCTTTATAGACAATACTTGTTATGTTAAAGTGTAAACAAGAAATTTGATACTCCATTGCTAAGAAATGTGGTTTAAAGCTATGAAAGAAGAAGTCGAGATATTCGTTTATTATTGTACAGCATTTAAATGACTTATTCCTTTACGATTTATTGCATATTGCTAGTAAATATAGGTGCATTGCATCTTATCTATCATGTACGAGGGGTATGTAGCCTTGTGTTGCATGTCCCGACATTTCAGTCGCCGTCCAATCCCAAGTAGGGGGCTGGGGGCGCCACACTATCAGAACCAGAAAGTGATCCCAAATGATCCTAAGATCAAGGAGAAGATATTGGCGGAAGCTCATCATACTCCATACACTGCCCATCCAAGAAGTACAAAAATGTATCAAGGCTTAAAACAACACTTTTGGTGGGAAGGCATGAAAAGAGATGTGGCCAAGTGTGTGAATAAATGTTCTGTATGTAGAGTAGTTAAAGCAGAACATCAAAGGCCCATTGGAGAATTATAGCTACTTCCAATCCTAGAATGGAAGTGAGAGGATATTTCAATGGATTTTGAGATCTGGTTACCAAGAACCTCGTCAAGAAATAATTCTCTATGGGTCGTGGTCGATCACTTAACAAAAAGAGCCCACTTTTTGCCCATAAAGAATACCGATCCCATGGAAAAATTTACCCAATTGTTTGTGCAGAAATAGTATGACTGCATGGAGTTCTTAAAACAATCGTATCAGATAGGGATATGCATTTTACTTCTCTATTTTGGCAAGGTCTTCAGGACGCAATGGGTACCAAGTTGAGTTTCAGTAGTGCTTATCACCCTCAAACTGATGAGCAAACTAAACGAACTATCTAGACTCTAGAAGACACGTTAAGAGCCTGTGTTCTGCAAGGAAAAGGAAATCGGGAAAAGCACTTGACATTAATAGAGTTTGCTTACGACAATAGCTATCAAGCCACTATTCAAATGACAGCATATGAAGCATTGTATGTAAGAAAATGCAGATCTCCCTTATATTTGGGTGAAGTAGGAGAAGAGAAGATTTATGGCACAAAGATTTTGCAAGAAATGAGGAAATAGATTCTGTTAATAAGGGAAAGAATGAAGGCTTCTTAAGATAGACAAAAGATCTATGTCGAATGTAGGAGGAGAAGCATCAAGTTTGAAGTTGGTGGCTGGGTCTACCTCAAAGTATCGCCAATGAAAGGAGTGGTTCAATTAGGAAAAAAGGGCAAGCTAAGTCCCAGAAACATAGGACCATATGAAATGCTTGAAAGGGTAGGTTCAGTTGCGTATAGGTTGGACCTCCCAGTTGAATTTCTAGGAATTCACAATGTAATCCACATATCTTCCCTTAAGAAAAAGTCAGTCAGTCACCAACAATCATAAGTGCGGAAGATATTTCATTACAAACTAACCTTAACGTACAAGGAAATACCTATTCAAATTATGGATTGGAAAGACAAAGAACTTAGGAATCGAAAAATTCAGCTAGTAAAGGTACTTTGGCAGAATCACGACATTGAAGAAGCTACTTGGGAAAAAGAAGACAAAATGAAGACCAAGTACCCTTATTGTTTGGATTGTAACTTGTGTGGCATCACATCGCATCATAGCATTCGCATCCATGCATGTACTCATGGCATCCTTATCTTCTCATGCAAGTAAACTTGAATCCCCTTATTATTTACAGTGTCATCATGGCCGAAAACAGAAGAGCTACATAGCGATTCTCTATGATGCCTAGTCGAGTTTGGAAGATTAGAGCCGAGCGATGATGAAGAAGATTGAACTGGGTGATTGATACCTACTAGACCCAATAGGAAAGACTAAAATATCACCAGACTCACATTCTTGATCATGGTGGAAGAGGTAACATTAGGACAAGGAGAGCCTTACCCCATGAGGAGCACCAACCTTTCGATCCCACTAGATGGATTGGCGAGACTAGGACTCTTTGGCTTGGACGCCAAAATAGCTCAACCAGTCCCACTATACACAACTAACCCGAGTCCAGTCAGGCAGCAGAGTTACGACAAGCAAAGCGAGAGTGACTATATCTTGCTCCCCCTTCCACTGATACTTCAGAGTCATGAGATTCTTCGTTAAGTCGTGTGTGCTACCTCGAGGAAGCAGATCCTAAAGTCGAGAGCGCAAAAATTAGGCAATGGAAGATAATTGAGGAACGAGTGAATGCCTATTATGCCTCTGATGAGGATGGGTGCTACTATCACACGCAAGACAAGCAAACACCGAATACCCCTCTTCGAGCTATGAGCCATAAAGTCGTTGGTAAGCTTATGCTTAGAAATTGTATGTTGTATGTTTGTGTTTCTACTAACTAAGACCCCGATTTTGAGGATTGAATCTTATTTTAAGGGGGGAGGGGGGGAGGGGAGGATGTAACACCCCACTTGAAAAGCCCATTAAGACTTGACCTTAGCTCCCATAATCCTAGTTAGTGTAAGATGATGATTATTTTTAGGGAAAATCTTAGAGATTAATTTTTTTAGCATGAGAATCACACTTTGGGTTTAGTTAGAATTAGTGGGAGAGTTATAGTATTTTATTTTTAGAATAACTACCAATAGGCCAATAGTGGTATGACACTTGGCATTATTAGTGGGCTAAGCAAAAAAAACTAAGTATGGATGGATTTAGGGGTAAGCCTAAGAGTGTTTAAAGGGCCCTCAATCACTAAGGATGTGATGAGTTATGAATAGGTGCGATAAGCCTAGACTCAATAGGAATTTATAACTTTTTAGGCCCTTCTTAAAGAACCTTAACAATTAAGCCCAATATGTAGTAGGCATGAAGCCTTTAGGCCTAACTTGGTGAGAGTGAATGCCTTTGGTCCAACTTAAGAAAGACTTCTTATTTGGACCCAAACTTAGTAGGTCTTTGATGTGACGCCCCCAGATTCCACTTGGGATCGGACGGACATCTGAAGCATCGGAACATGCAACACAAGGTTACCTGCCCCCGTTCATAACATATAAGATGTAATGTTCTAACATGCACCTAGCATTATACAATATTCGCAGCGGATAAATTCTTTGTTTGAGCAATACTATGCACCAAACTTATAATATCCCAAATAGTTAAAATATAAACCATGCATACCTAAAACATCCACGATTACAGCACTGGTCTCAGAAGACTGTAATCTCAAAACAACGGAGACCTGGCTCCATAATCACAATGCCAAATTATACTATTGGGCTAGTTCATTGAGTAACTCGAGTAACTCGACTAACGATGCTGGAATACTATCCAAAGACCTAACTGGAGGTTGCAAGCTCCGTATTGCGTCTACGGCGTCTAGTTAACCTCCTCCAGTCTGCCAGTGTCTGCTCCCTGCTTTGATCCTGACACATCGCCTACCATTCGAGGGGAATGATAGTTGGGACTACCACGGTAAGATTTGATTACAAATCTCAGTAAGTTAACAAAAAACTTCCACATAGGTTAATGATGCATACATGGCAGTAAAAACATGAATGCATAATCAAAGTCATAAGTAAGCATAGCATAACTTGACATACAGCATGGCATAAATGACATAACTTGAACTGAAACTAAAACTTAGCTTAGCTTCACTTGACATAGCATGTACGTGAACTTAAAACATAACATGGACTTGAAACATAGCATGCACGTAAACATACATAATTTGAACATGAACTTGAACATAACATGAACCAGAGCGCAACATAACATAAACGTGAACTTGAAACATAACGTGAACGTGAACATGACTTAACATGAACGTGAACTTGAACATAACATAACATAAACATGAACTTGAAATATATTATTGTCACATGGGGTCATCATGATTGAGTAATCTTATCTCATGGGGTTACTATGATTGACTTGGACTTGAAACTTGACATGAACGTAAACTTGAACATAACATAACGAGAAACATGACTTGAACGTGAAATACATGAACTTAGAATCTTTTTCAATAGACCTAATCATAAAGTGACCATACAGGTGCTACACGAGTCCCCTTGAGCCATGTGTCCCTACCGATTACCACATCACAACACAGGTGTCTATACCAGCTTTGAGTGCATTAATACGTACTCCACAATTGCTATGGCCCCACGTATTCTACGTGTCATAATTGTTGTGTCTCATGTAGTGTATGATCCACAGTTGTTGTGGCCCCATGAATTGTTTGTGCCACACTTGCTGTGGACACACGTAACATAATGTGTGGCTCCATCGGCGTCAGTACCTGGCTCGCTCCGGTGACCAGCTAGTTAGGCCCCGTTCACAACCTGCTGACTGTACTTCGCCAACCCAGGGAATTTCACACCTATTTAGACACTCCAGCATGAACAAAAGAGTTCCACTAGGATATTACCACATCCTAGCGCTTAGGGTCGTGATTGACATGAATAACTTAAAAACATACATGACAGCTTGTAACGTGACGTGACATAAACAACATAAATCCTGACGTAGCGTAACGTGACATGAACGTAGGATGACAGACATGACATAAAATGTAACAGATAATATTTCATAAAATGACATACATGTAATAGACAATATTTTGTAACATGACATAACATGTAACATACAATATTTCATAACATTGCATAACATGTGACAGTGAATATTATGTGTCATGACATACATGTAACAGATAGCATACGTAACGTGACATACTTGCAATAGATAGTAATATGAGACAAAATATATTGTGTAACAGATAAATATTTCATGACAGAATAATTCGTGTAATAGATAAACATGTGATGACATGGCATATATAACAACATACGAACAAAAATTGCAGTTCCCTTACTCGTCACATGATAGGAACCAAGGTGGGCCTACACTTAAAGATCCTTTGCAAGTTCCAGATGGGCCAATTACAAGATCAAGGGCCAAGAAGATCAAGGAAGCAATGCAAGGATTGGTGCAATCCACTTGGGATGAAGCCAGCAAGAGCCCAACACTCAAGATGGGTCTGAAAGAAGAAGAACCAGTTTTGATCCACTTGATTCAAGCTGTGGAAGACATGACTTAGAGATATGGCCTATTGTTATTGGAGGCTTCCAGTTTGGTTAAATGATTTATTTTATTAGTTTAGAATAAGTGGGCTTGAAGATACTTGGCTCACATGTCTTATTTCTTATGAACTATGTTTTTGGGAAGGCCTTGTATTTTGGCCAAGGGCTTATTGGGAAAGTTACTTTTTAAGAATTAGGGTTTCATCAATTTATTGTAGGGGTTACTGTAGCCGCGCGTACTGTAGCCGGCACTGTTCATCAAGGGTAATTTTGGGTAAAAGGGGCTTTATTTTGGCTAGGGTTTTGATTAGGTTTGAGTTTAAAAACTCTTTGTAGCCTCATTTGACACATTAGATAATATTGAATTTTATTTGTGAGTTGAGTTTTCTCCTCTTGTTCTTGATTGAACTCTTGAACTTATCAAAGGTAAATCACAACCTTTGTGGCGTTCCTCTTTTGTAATCTGGGTTCTTGAGACGGGTTCTTCAACGGGTCTAGATTTTAATATAATCTAGGTTCTTGAAACGGGTTCTCATTGGGTCTAGATTCTCCATCCTTGACTTGATTTTTGGCTTTCTTGGGGAGTTTTCAAATTGATTGTGGGTTCAAGGGAATTCATTCCCACGGGTTCATATCATCACACATACATAATGATGGGAACCAAGATGGGCCTAGTCTTAAAGATCATTTGCAACTTCCAGATGGACCAAGAAGATCAAGGAGACAATGCAAGGATTGATGCAATCCACTTGGGACAAGTTTAGCAAGAGCCCAACATTCAAGATGGGGCTTGAAGGATGAAAATCCAGTTTTAATTCATTTGATTAGCTACGGAAGAGGGCAATGACAAGACTTAAAGGCTTTGAGCTCTTGAAGGGTTTCAACTTATTTAATTCATTTAAAGAACTTATATTATTAGTTTAGAATAATTGAGTTTATTATGGGAAGCACTTAAGGGGGCCTATGCAAGGGCATGTTGGGAAAGTTATTATTTTATTGAACTAGGGTTAGGATTACTGCAGCCGAGCTACTGTAGCGCGGCACTGTAGTCGCGATACTGTTCATCCAGGGGCACTTTTGGAAGATGGGGGTTTATTTTAAGCTAGGGTTTCATTAGGTTTTTCTTTAAATACTCTATGTAGCCTCATTCTAATCAGTTTAATGAAGTTTATGAAATTTGATGAATTTATTCATTGTGAGTTGAGTTTATCTCCTCTTGTTCTTAATTGAACTTTTGAACTTATCAAAGGTAAATCACAACCTTTGTGGCGTTCCTCCTTTGTAATCTGGGTTCTTGAGACGGGTTCTTCAACGGGTCTAGATTTTAATATAATCTAGGTTCTTGAAACGAGTTCTCATTGGGTCTAGGTTCTCCATCCATTGACTTGATTTTGGCTTTCTTGGAGAGTTTTCAAATTGATTGTGGGTTCAAGGGATTTCATTCCCGCGGGTTCATATCATTTGGTATTCAGAGCAAGGTTTCCAAGCAGGTCTGATTCTATCTTTTAATTCTTGCATCCTTAAATTAATTCGAGGGCTTCATTGTTCTGGGGTTTCCAAAAAAAAAATAGAAACAAAAAGTAGGCTGTCGAAATTGTTAGGGTTTTGGGTTTGGCTGAAATTTGCATCACCTAGGGTTTCAAAATTCTAGGGTTTCCTGCATCTCTAAGTTTATCTGTTGCTTGGAGTGTTGTTCCATTGATTCTCTTCTACATCATTGTCGTACTTGAATTCAATTGCTTGATTTTCACAATTGAATATTGCTATTTGTGATTGAATTAGAGAAAACAAAAGAAAAGAAAGGAAAGGAAAAGAAAAGAAAAGAAAAGAAAAGAAAAGAAAGGAAAAGAAAAGAAAAGAAAAAAAAATTCGGAAAAAAAAAAAAAACAGAAGAAGAAAAGAGAAGGTAGGATATTCAAAGTTGCTACATAGTTACAACAAAGAGAAAGAAAGTATTTGTTGATTGAGTTATTATCATCATAGGAGCTGAATACAACTTGCTAGTTGGTGTCTTGTTTTATAATTACTCTTTCCCCCGTATAAATTCCTTGAGTCTCGTGTCATTTTATTCATTCTTTGTTTCTTTCATCTATACTACTGGTTGGAATAATACAAGTTTGTATTATCTTGATTTAGTTCAACTAGTTCTGAAAGAACTTGAGTGAGAAAACTTTTGAGGTAAAAGGCAAGAGAGTGTGAGACTATTATCGGGAAAAAGCCAATTCAAAGTGAAACACGAGTGGAGTGCCATTATTCGAGTGTAAACACGTAAGGGAGTGTTTAAGGTTTTCCACTAACATTGTTTTTATGCAGCATATTATGATGTCTCATAGAAGTGACTTTTCACCAAAGGGGATGGCAGATAACTCATCCTTTGTGTTGCAAGCCATGCAACAACAGTTTGAGCGATTGAACTTGGTGTTAGGTGAAGTGAGGGAAAATATGGATAATCAAGAAGCAGTGATTAGAAATTTGCAAGGTGAGAGAGATAGAAGGCATGGAGGAGGCCTTAGGGCAAACTCAGGGGGTCGAGATAGAGTAGATAGGAACCTTGGGAGCATCAAAATGAAAATACCATCATTCCAAGGTAGAACTGACCCTGAAGTTTATTTAGAGTGGGAGAAAAGAATAGAGTTGGTGTTTGATTGTCATAATTATTCTGAGGAGAAGAAGGTGAAGTTGGCTGTAATTGAGTTCACTGATTATGCGATTATTTGGGGGGATCAATTAGTATCCAATAGGAGGAAGAATCTTGAGAGGCCTGTAGAAACATGGAGAGAGTTGAAAGCTATCATGAGGCGGAGATTTGTACCTAGCCACTACTATAGAGACCTCTACCAAAAACTACAAAATCTTATACAGGGGTCTAGGAGTGTAGAGGATTACCATAAGGAGATGAAGGTGGCTATGATTCGGGCCAATGTAGTGGAGGATCGGGAGGCCACGATGACAAGAGTTTTGAGTGGGTTGAATAGGGAGATAGCCAATGTAGTTGAGTTGCAACATTATAAGGAGGTAGAAGATATGGTACACATGGCTATGAAGGTGGAGAGACGGCTAAAAGGAAGGGGTACATCAAGGTATACTTCGGTTTCTAGTACTCATTGGAAACCAAAGTGGGACAAAAATGATCAAGCTGTAGCAAAGGGGAAGACCGAACCACCAAAGGGAAAAGATTTGGGTGAGGTTGAAATCTCAAGAAAAATAGAGAATGAGTTGAAAAACAATTGTGAGGCCGAAAGTTCAAAAAAAGAGGAGACTGAAAGAAAAACAAAGAGTGAAAAGAACAAAGAGAGTGAGAGGAAAAAAGAGAATGAAGCCGAAACATCAAAAGAAAGAGAGAGAGAAAAAGAAAATAGAGAGGTGGTTGAGAGTCAAGAAAAAAGAGTGGAGCCACAAGAGGAAAAAGAAAGAGAGATTGTAGAGAGAAATAAAAAGACAAAAGTGAGTTTTTATGCTAAGGCAAGCTTTTATACTAATGAATTTAATGACTCTTTGTCTTGTGTTGTTGTTTATTTGTTGCAGGCATATAAGGTCATGATTCCTAGCGGTGTGTTTAGTGGATTGCCACCTATTAGAGAAATAGAGCACTACATTGATTTTGTGCTAGGTGCGACAATTCCTAACCGACCTTTCTTGGAAAAACATGAGTCAATGACACACTTAAATGGACAAGGTAAGTTGTTGACTAGATTGCATGCTAAGCGGGAGGATTGTATTGAGACTTTTCCTCATGTATTCAAATACACACAAGGCATGATAAATTTTGTGGTTGATGCTTTAGCAAGAAGGTATGTCATTGTCTTCATTTTAGATGCAAAATTGTTGAGACTTGAATATGATAAGGAATTGCATGCTAATGATGATGACTTTGCTAGTATGTATGGAACATGTGAGAAAGCATCTTTTGGTAAGTTCTACAAACTAGATTGGCACTTGTTTAGAAAGAATAGATTTTGTGTGCCTACTAGTTTTATGCTTAAGTTGCTTGTGTGTGATGAACATGGTGGTTTGTTGGGTAACCTTGGTGTAAGGAAGACTTTTGTTGTGTTGCATGAATGTTTGTGGGAATATCATTTACCATTCAAAGACGTGTTACACGAACGTTTGTGGAAGTATCATTTGTCATTCATTCATGTATTGCACGAACGTTTGTGGGAGTATCATTTGCCATACATTGATGTGTTGCATGAACATTTGCGGGAGTATCATTTGTATTTCATTGAGTTTGCATATAATTGGAGTGGTCATTCTGGTAAAAATAAGATTTCAGACATGTTGCATGAACGTTTATGGGAGTATCATTTGCCATTCATTGACATGTTGCATAAACGTTTGTGGGAGTATCATTTGCCATTCATTGAGTTTGCATATTGGAGTGGTCATTTGGGTTCGAGGAAGACTTTAGATGTGCTTCATGAACATTTGTGGGAGTATTGTTTGCCATTCATTGAGTTTACATATGATTGGAGTGTTCATGCCACTACTAAATTTTCACCAATTGAAATTGTTTATAGACTTAATCAATTTCCTCCTTTAGATTTAAAGTCTTCATCAGTTGATGATATGGGTAGCTCGGATGGACTATTCCAAATTCTTGAACAAATTAATGAAAATGCATATCTAATGGATCTTCCAGGTAAGTATCCTGTTTCTACTATTTTCAATGTTACTAACCACTTCCCTTTGATCCAGGTGGAGATTCGAGGTCGAATCCTTTTGAGGAGAGGGGGAATGATGGGAACCAAGATGGGAACCAAGATGGGCCTAGTCTTAAAGATCATTTGCAACTTCCAGATGGACCAAGAAGATCAAGGAGACAATGCAAGGATTGATGCAATCCACTTGGGACAAGTTTAGCAAGAGCCCAACATTCAAGATGGGGCTTGAAGGATGAAGATCCAGTTTTAATTCATTTGATTAGCTAGGGAAGAGGGCAACGACAAGACTTAAAGGCTTTGAGCTCTTGAAGGGTTTCAACTTATTTAATTCATTTAAAGAACTTATGTTATTAGTTTAGAATAATTGAGTTTATTATGGGAAGCACTTAAGGGGGCCTATGCAAGGGCATGTTGGGAAAGTTATTATTTTATTGAACTAGGGTTAGGATTACTGTAGCTGAGCTACTGTAGCGCGGCACTGTAGCCGCGATACTGTTCATCCAGGGGCACTTTTGGAAGATGGGGGTTTATTTTAAGCTAGGGTTTCATTAGGTTTTTCTTTAAATACTCTATGTAGCCTCATTCTAATCAGTTTAATGAAGTTTATGAAATTTGATGAATTTATTCATTGTGAGTTGAGTTTTCTCCTCTTGTTCTTGATTGAACTTTTGAACTTATCAAAGGTAAATCACAACCTTTGTGGCGTTCCTCCTTTGTAATCTGGGTTCTTGAGACGGGTTCTTCAACGGGTTTAGATTTTAATATAATCTAGGTTCTTGAAACGAGTTCTCATTGGGTCTAAGTTCTCCATCCATTGACTTGATTTTGGCTTTCTTGGGGAGTTTTCAAATTGATTGTGGGTTCAAGGGATTTCATTCCCGCGGGTTCATATCACATAATAAACTGATAATAAGTTAAGAGCTATCTTACCTTGATCGTTACGTTCTATGAGATTAAAGCGTGAAACATGATAAATTATAAGAGGGTATTCTAAAAGTTAGAAATTTAATTACTAACAATTGGAAAAGTAAAAAGGGACAACTTAAAGTAAAATTACCATTTTACCCATAACTTAAAGATTTCACATCCTAACTCCAAAAATTACCAAAATTTACATTCCTCATGTAAATTTTGTCATAGACTCAATTAACAACTCAGAAAAATTTAAAACCAATCACAATTATGGAAAACTCACAATGGCCGAAACATACATAGGCCATTTCTCTTATTTTTGTTGCAATTTCTTCCATCTTCAAAACCCATGATTAAACCAAAATTTTGCAACAAAGATCTTCCTATCTTAAGTTTAAAAACAAACTTAAAATATCCATTAAGAAAAATCTAATAATCAGCACCACACTTTTTGTAACAAGACCCAAACTTTTTAACAAAAGTAAACTCTTAAACCACAAGTTTTGACCTTAATAAAAACATCTCCAAGAATTCCAAAAAAATCAAATCTTATTTCTAACATATTCCTAACATCATCCTAAGATCAAACATGCTTTAAATCATCAAACACAAGCCACCAAAAATCACAAAACAACACTTGGAGTTTTTGGTTTTAAACTTAGTCTAAAACAGAAACTTTTCTCTCCACTAACTTAGATCAATCTCTTGATCCAAGACTTATACCATGTGATCATCAGAATAAAACATCTCATGCTTTAAAAATGTGTCCTAAAGAAGATCCTGCCATCAAACTTAAAATCACATGGCTAAAACTCAATAAAACATGGATCTAACCCAAAAACATCAAATCTTAGATAAAACTGAAATCCTCTTGCATAGAAAATCATATCTTTAAAATAACATCCTAACATGTATATAATAGGTTTAGGATCATCATATAAAAATATCAAAGCCTTTGGAATAAGATTAAACCACGAAATATTCAAACCTTCACAAAACAAAAACTGTTTTTCCACTTCCAGTTTTCAAGTTTCTAAATCTAAGGAAATCTATCAACAAAAGCTTTATTCATGCAACAAAACGACAATGAAAATTCATAAACACATTAGCTTGGTCCAAAATTCCAAAACATATCATACTCTCTCTAGTTTCACACTCAGAATGACATTTCCATGGTTAAAAATACTTTTTACCAATCAAATGACCATGGAATGAGACTAATAAGATATCCACGGAAACTAGACTCAAATAAAAATAACCATGGAAGGACATCGTGAGATAATACTTACAAAGGATCGAAAATGGCCACGCAAAAACCCCATAAATCTGCCCAAGAGAACTCTTTTGGGTTTCTCTCTAAGAACGGGAGAAAGAAGTGATAAAATGGAGAGACGTGTGTCTTGCACGACTTTAGACTCCTGGAGGAGGAAGTTATGGGCTTGAATGACATTTGATTGGAGGTGGCTATGTGACATAAAGTGGAGAATAGTGAGAGGCATGGACTGCCTGCAGCAGCTGTGAGAGATGGAGGTTGATGGAGTGGACTTCTCTTCACATCAAGGCACTAATGGGTTGTAGCCAATGGTAGGGGATGGTCTGCCATGTGGGGGAGCAAACTTCTTCAAGAAACTTTGCCAAGGTGGCCAATTTCGTGGGCCTTGGTGGGCCCAACCAAGTGGGCTTCAATTTGAGGTTTAAAGGGAGTTTGGTTAGGGTTTGAGATGCTATCAAGCCAAAAACCAATTTTTCTTGGCCCAGTCAAATTTACAAGGTTTAAAAGGTTGGATAATGATGTCATAACAATGATTTGATTAATTAATAGCATGTAGAAGTGATTTAATCAAGTGATTAAACACAATGCTAGAAATCGGATTAAAAAGGGTTTGGAGGCCAACTTTAGGGTTTGGGGAAACCTTTAGGATTTCGGTTTCAACCAATCTTTTGGGGTTTCAATTGGATTCCAACCATTTAGGGTTTCGTTAGGATTGAAATTTTCTTTGGTCTGGCACAATTTTGTTGATCAGATAAAACAAAGCTTTGCTTAGGTGGCATGATCTCACACCTGGACTTCCTTCACAAATCCAGCTAATGGTTCCTCTTTGTGCCAAGTCTCTAATATTATTCACTATGTGTGGCTAAGATCTTTCCAAGTGTCCAAATAAAACTTTTCTAACCTAATTTGGACATTCCACACTGTGATTTTGAAAACACTGCACTGGGTGCGCTTATTGAGGTTACTATTCACTCTAAAAAATGCATAATAAATTTAGTATTGAAAAGTTCTAAATATTCATATTAACTTATAGTGAAAATCATTTACCAAAATTCAACCCTAAAGTGCCCTAAAAGATAATTTCACAATTTCAAACAAGCGTTTCGTCCGAAATTATGAAAATGGGCTATTGCGCCATAAAATCCTAAATAATCAACTGAGTCTAATGACATAGACCAAAACACATTCTGATACTTCTAACTACCTTAAATAATTAAACTCATAAATCTAGCACCATAGTGAGTGATAATATTGATTATGATGACAGACTAAAACCTGAGCGATTAGTTGATTCGTAAAAACTTGTGGGGTTTTCACGAGATTCCTAAAGTCAATAGAAATTCCACTAGTGAATTTCTAGCAGGCTGTTACATTTGAGGCCATAGATAAGCCCTTCAAACCTGGGCATATCGCCCATATAATTAATTACACACTCCAAATCCCACACCCAAGGCTTAAACAAATGGCCCAACAAGCCCAACCCATAAGATTTGTTTTTCTCAAGCCCAAGAAGTGTCACACACCTGTAGGGTTCCCACCTAACCATGGTTAGGCTTCTAAGTTGAGTTAAGAAGGATTAAACCCGAACTTAGTTCATGTGCATTTCACCAAATCAGCCCCTAGCCCATTCCATTTCCACCATTTTCTCAAGGGCGATTTTACTATTCACATCTCACCTCATCTCTTAAGTTTCATTTTTAGCAATTGATGAAATGACATCAATAAATCAAGCTTAAAACCCAACCATATCCTTAGGGAACTTAGTTGAAATTGAACCGAGGACCTAGGAGTGTTCTTGGATTTTTCTGCTCTTCATTGAGCCACTCTACATGCCACCACCCCTTCCCTCCAATCCCTAAAAGGTCCCTCAAATACTCATTAGGTAATTGACCAAGGTTTCCCCATAGAAATGCCAAAAACTGATTGTCATTGGCACAAGGTGCCACTCGGCAACCTCATTTTATCTCCTCCATGGGCTACACACAATTGATCACTTGGCAGCCAATCCTTACACCTTCCTTCACCTAAAAAAGGCCATCAAGAAGTGCCATCATACCATCACAACATAGCCATGGAGGTAGGACAAGAAGATGATGAAAGTTGGACAGTTTTGAAGACCCCTACCTGACAACAATGTAGCATGACCTCACTTTCATACTTCGCATTTTTTGTTTTTATTTTCTGCACCATGGCAGCACCTACACCCAAACACAAGGCAACACCTGCAATATAAAAATGATGAAGAGTTTGAACACTATTCACCTGTACAAGTGATGACACAAGCTGCAACTTGCACCTCCACACTCCACCTCCCACTTTAACCAATCTCAAGCCCCTTCTTCATCCAAGCCAATGTCCCCCACCCTCCATGGGGCTTGGGAGCTCAAAGGGCCACGAATTTTGTAAGTAACCTTTCTCTAACCTTTGTTTAGCATTAACATAGCATGATAGGCTTTAATATATGGCATAGGAATGAATTTTAATTATGTTCACTTGAGAATTACCATGCTAAGTAGAAACTGGGTAAATTGGGAAGTGTTGAATGCATAAATTGCTTTGAGTTGAGTTTTTAGTCATGGCATGTCTTGATATGATTTTATATGATTCGCTAATATATTTTAATAATGATGAGAACCAAAGTGGTTTAGTCTTAAAGATCTTTTGCAAGTTCTAGATGGATCAATCACAAGATCAAGAGTCAAGAAAATCAAAGAGGCGATACAATCCACTTGGGACGAGTATAGCAAGAGCCCAACTTGTTTAATTCATTTAAGTGACTTATTTTATTAGTTTAGAAAAATTAGATTTATTATGAGAAGGACTTAAGGGGGGCACCTATTCAAGGGCAAGTTGGAAAAGGTATTATTTCTTTTGAACTAGGGTTTTGGGATGGCCTTGTATTTTGGTCAATGGCTTATTTGGAAAGTTGAATAAGTAGATTTATTATGAGAAGGACTTAAAGGGGGCACCTATTCAAGGGCAAGTTGGGAAAGTTATTATTTCTTTTGAACAAGGGTTTTGGGATGACCATGTATTTTGGCCAATGGCTTATTTGGAAAGTTACTTTTAGGAATTAGGGTTTCAAGAGGTTACTGTAGCCGAGTTACTGTAGCGTCGTACTGTATCCGTAGCACTGTTCACTCAGGGGTATTTTTGGAAGATGGAGCTTTATTTTGGCTAGGGTTTTTAATTAGGTTTTAGTTTAAATACTCTTTGTTGCCTCATGTTAAGAAGTTTATGAAATTAGATGAATTTATTCATTGAGAAAGAGAGAAAAATGAGAGAGAAAAATAAAAGGATGTGATTGAGACCTCCAGAAAAAAAGAGAATGAGTTGAAAAATAATTGTGAGGTCGAGAGTTAAAAAAAAGATGAAGAAAAAGAGAGTGACAGAAAAAAAAAAAAAAGAGTGAAAAAGAAAAATAGAGTGGAAAGAAAAGAGAGAGTGAAGAAAGTGAGAGAAAAACAAAGAGAAAATTGAGTTTTTTTGCTAAGGCGAATCTTACTACTAACCAACTTGACGTATCTTTGTCTAGTATTGTTGTCTCTTTGTTGCAGGGATATGAGGTCGTGTTTCCTAGTGATGTGTTTAGTGGATTGCCACCTATTAGGGAGATAGAGCACTACATTGATTTTGTGTTAGTTGCAACAATTCCTATCCGACCTTTATTTGAAGAACATGAGTCATTGACACACTTGAAGGGACAAGGTAAGTTGTTGACTAGAATGCATGCTAAGTGGGAGGACTGTATTGAGACTTTTCTCTTGTATTCAAATACATACAAGGTACGGAAAATTTTGTGGTTGATGCTCTAGCAAGAAAGTATGTCCTTGTCTTCATTTTAGATGCAAAATTGTTGAGACACGACCTCATATCCCTGCAATAAAGATACGTCAAGTTCGTTAGTAGTAAGATGCGCCTTAGCATAAAAACTCACTTTTCTCTTTGTTTTTCTCTCACTTTCTTCACTCTCTCTTTTCTTTCCACTATCTTTTTTTTTTTTTTTTTTTTTTCTTCATCTTTTTTTCTACTCTCGACCTCACAATTATTTTTCAACTCATTCTCTCTTTTTCTTGAGGTCTCAGTCTCATCCTTTTCTTTTTTCTCTCTCATTTTTCTATCTTTCTCCATTTCGACCCTTCTATTTCTTTTTTCTCAATCTCACCTTCACTAATGCTTTTAAACTCAATCTCACTTTCACTCTTGCTTTTTAGCTCAATCTCTTTTTCACTTTTTGATCACTCTCACTTTCACTCTTTCTTTTTTGATCACTCTCATTTTCACTCTTTCTTTTTTGAGCAACCTCACTTTTCAATTTCAGTTGGTCCCCATGGACTTGTGTTGGAGTTAAAGGAGCAAGTTTGATTATTTTTCCATCATTTTCAAAATTGTACATGTTCCTTAACCCATCATGGATCACCTTCCTATCGTTCTGCCACGGCTTCCCCAACAAAATATGGCCAACATGCATTGGCACTACATCACAAAGCACCAAATCTTGGTATTTTCCAATTGAAAAAGAAACTAACACTTGCTTATTTACCCTAACCTCACCACAATCACTCAACCACTGCAACTTGTATGGTATAGGGTGTTTCAGGGTAGGTAAATTCAATTTATCAACTAAGGTAGTGCTAGCCAAATTAATACAACTCCTCACATCAATAATAATACTACATACTTTGTTGTTGATGTGGCATCTAGTATGAAAAATGTTATCACTCTGCTGCCCTGTATCATTGTAACGCCCCAATAGAAAGCCCAAACCACTTGGCCTATACTCCAAAAGGACTAGTCATTGATACAATTGGTGCTCCATTGGAACCTTATAAAGAGCAAGAACTTCTCCTTCCCAAGCATTGTGTGATCCCATACACTGCCTACCATTATCCATATCATATGGGGTATCACAATCTACCCCCCTTAAATTCCCGATGTTCTCGTCGGGCCTGTCTATTATAGGTGGCACGGCTCAAGTCCCACATCCCGCTGCAGCAAGAACTTCTCCATATAAAGAGAATCACCATAAGTGCTGCAGCCTACAGACTAAGTGCTGCAGCAAGAACTTCTCTTTCGCTCCAGTGGTACATAGGCCCCTTTGAGATCTTAGAAAGAATAGGTGCTGCAGCCTACAGACTAGCACTTCCACCTCACTTATCGGCAGTGCATAACGTGTTTCATGTCCCTTTGCTACGGAAGTATGCCCCAGATCCTACACATGTTTTGGAGTATGAGCCACTTCAGATTCGAGACGACCTCAACTATGAAGAAATTCCAGTGAGAATATTAGCACAGAAGGCCCAAGTGCTACGACACAAAACTATTCAAATGGTCAAAGTACTTTGGAGTCACCACTGCGAGAGAGAAGCCACTTGGGAACACGAGGGAGACATGAGAGAGAAATACCCCGACTTATTTAAATCAAGGTACGTTCCATTTCGAGGATGAGCTTTTCTTTTAGGGGGGGAGATTTGTAACATACCAGTCTTGGTTTTAGGGTATATAAGTAATTTTCCTAGTAAATTTTTATTTTTTTATTATTATTATAATTATAGTTTTATCAGAATTTATATTTACTTTATTTTTATAATTTCTATTATAATTGTTATTTCAAATTTTCTAGAGTTTTGTTTTAATAGGGATTATTAAAGTGTATCAGATTACGTTTACTAGAGTTTGGTTTGAAATTTAAAGTTTATTTTCCCCTCTAGCCCACCGAACCTCATCTCTGATTTTTAGCCTCTGATTTTAATTATATAAATACATTAGTTAAAGGTTCATTTTATAAGAAAGTTGTAACGCCCCAGTCCCGCAAGGATCAAAGAATTACTCCCTATAACTTAAAACTCAACATTCATCAATATATTTATAGACTCCAAAATATAACGTCATCAGAATACTACAAAAATCTCTTAATAAAATCCGCCACTTCTCATAAATCTTCTATGAGTAATCCACTATGCTAAAATAATCATCTCACCGATGCTCCATGATCCTGATCCTTAGCTGGACGATTCAAAATCATCTGAAAAATATATGGAGATAAGGGGTGAGTTATCAACAACTCAGTAAGAAAAAAACATATACCAGTGTGTAAACATGAGCATTTACAGAAATCAGAATGCAAAACAAAACATTTTCATTTTCAGAGTGCGGAAGCAGAAAATATGATCAAAATATCAGAGCGAAAATCCAGAAACAATTTCATTCAAAAACAACTTTTGGCATAGCATAAATGATGATGATGATCATCAGAACATCATATCATAATAGAGGCCATGTATAACCCCCGTGGTAGGGTTGTGCATCTGCAGATAGCCAAGCAGAACATAACTCACTCTGTCACCAAGGTGTGCACTCAAAACAGAGACCACTACTATAACTTGTGGCAGGGCCGTATCCACTATTATTACCCGTGGTTGGGCCATATCCACTATTATAACCCGTGGTTGGGCCGTATACCACTATTATCACCCGTGACAGGGCCGTAACTGAATAGAGCGGAAATATAATCAAATTCAGAATTAGAGAGTCATGCCAAAGGTTTTCAGAACTCATGTCTTATCCAAACAGAGTACTGAACAAAATCTTCGGAACAAAACAAAATCATATCACAACATAATTTATGCACAAATTTCATATTCGCTCTTTTTCAAAGTTCAGAAACAGAATGTCAAAAATAAGCTCATGTCTACGCCAGTCATGATAGAAAATACTTTCTTCTTAAATAGAATCTCATGAGTAATGCAGAACAAATAACTAAGGTAGTTCAAATTTCTTTTCAAAATCAAATATGTATATTTTCTAAAAATAACCTCAGCTCAATTTATTTAATGCAAAGTCTAGCATAGGAATCCTGCTTACCTGAACTTCTTAGCTTTTTTGGAATTTTCCTCAAAATGTCGAACGATAATTAATCGTCACCTATAAAAATAACCACGTAATTCTCGTAAATTTCCAATTAATCATGTATTTCGATATCTAATCCTAAGCTTCTAAAATAACCTATTTAATTCCTCAAAACCTAAAATTCCATAACCTCGAATTATAAATCATCACTTTCTAAAAATCATCAATATTGATTTAATAACTTTGACTAAAACATTTAAAAGTCTGACCTATTTATTAATGAAAACAAACTATAAAGTTTAATACTAGAATAATATAATTATCCCAAAATATTTTAAAGTAAACCAAAACTATTTTTAAATAGACTAAATCATAACTAAAGTGTAAAAAAAATAACATTACACCAATATTATTTGCTCTTAAAATAAAACTTTACTTAATAACTATATTAACTAATAAAATTATGTACTATAACGTGAGACAAAAACCCGTATAGAATACCAAAATATTTATTGAAAACGACGTAGCCTCAAGGAAAGACGTCCTACTGAAAACACTTGCTCATGAAACAATTGGCTAAAAGGGTAGAACTGTAATTATAACTCAAGATATTGACTAAACCTACGGAAGTTTACGTACTAAGCAGCGTCGTTGTGCTTGGAGAGTAACGGAGGACTTACCGTGAGGGAAGGTGTGCGGTACTGGGTGCGGTGGACGGTGGTGAACTCGGCGGAGCACTGAGAGAGAGAGAGAACAACATGGTGAGAGAGAGAGAGTCTCGTGTGGAAAGAGAAAGGGTCTTACTACGGGTGTTGCGTTGTGCAATACGGAGAACCACGACAACGGCTGGGTAACATGGTGGAGGCTTGCTTTCCAGTGAGTCACAGTGGCCCAGGGCAGTGGTGGCAATGGTTGCACGGTGCAACCCTCCTATTGGTTGGGCAGTTCACGGAGGAGCCTTACACAGTGGGGAAAAATTGGCTCTATTTTGATTGAAAAAAAACGAGGGATGACTTCTCGTCGCTCCAAGTGGTTGGCATCGTGTGTATGGTGCAGGTACGGTGGCTTATGGTTTCACGAGGGGCTGGGCAATGACTGGTGGCTTCCGCCGTGTAGGGGAAAGACTCTCACTGGGTGGCTTCCGTTCGGCTGAGTGCAAACGGCGTTGGCTTTTCTGATGCAGCAACACATGGAAAAAAATGACGCCAAGTTGTGTCTCGGCTGTCTCGTTTGCGGCCGTGGAGTGGTGGTTGAAGAGGGTAGCAGGGGCTGGAACTTGGTGGATGGATGGGCGTCGGACTAGGAGAGGCTGATTCGTGCGACAGGAGGCTGAGGAAATAAATGTGGTTGGCGGCAGTGAACTTAACAGAGCAGTTTTTTTTTAAGCATGGCTAATGTGTGCGAATAAATATGATGCGAAAACCATAGAAATAAGAGAGACGTGTGTGCGGATGAAAGCTGAGTCGTGTGTGTGCATGCATGTCGTTGACAAGAGGATGACCTAGGGTGGAAAAGAAAAAAAAAATGGACGGAAAGAAAATAAAACAAAATAAAACATGCGGGAAAAATAAACGTGTGAAGAAAATAAATAAATAAAATAAAATGAACTAAAATAAATAAATAAATGGACTTGATTGGGTCCGTCTGTTACAAAAGTGTTTAAAGAATTGGAAATATATTTTAAAGTATAATTTTAAGTCTAATATTTTAGTTAATATTTCCTATGTCAATTTAGTGGGATTTTAATAAAATTATTATATTAAGAATATTTAAACAATATTTGAAATTATTAGGTTTCTTATGAGATTTAATAATTATGTTAAGAAATAAAACTTAGTTTAAGAATTTAAGTTTTATGAAGTATTTTAAAATAGCTCGAGTATTTCTACTAAATTTATAAATTAGTATTTTAAGTAATTTAAATACTAGGATTTATTGATTATAGTGTTAAACAAAAGACTTGTTTGACTATCTTTTAGATTATGAATTTACTAAGTAAGATATTAGTACTTATTTATTTCTGAACAAATTTAGTGATAGTTATTATTGTATATAGGTCTCAAGTTACGAAGTGTTATTCAAGAAGAAACGCAGCGAGGTAAGTAATTTGATCATAAATTAGGATCATCACAGTTTAGCTTATATATAAGTATTATTCAAGCTAGTTCATTGACATCCATTATTTATGAACCACTCATGTCATATGCAAACATGTCATCCAGCATAGCATATGATCATGTCATTCCGCATCATGTTCAAATTCAGAAATTATAATTATGTATGTATTAAGTCAGGCATCTCATGTGTATAAGACACGTAAGCTATCTTAAGTTCAAGTGTAAGATAAAATCAGTTCAGTTAATAAGATGGCCATTCAGATGCATGGTACCAATGCAGTTCAGTTTTCAGGGTGGTGTGCAAGCCACGAACTCAGTCCTGGTCCACCATAGTATGCCAGAATACTACTAGCGGTTCCCCTTGCTGCAGCGGGATGTGGGGTCGGTGCACAACCTCGCACACATGGTTAAGTGTGTTGGTTAGTCAGATAAATCAGTTAAATCAGATAAATAAGTCAGATTAGTCAGTTAATTCAGTTAAAACAGTCATACATAGCATAAGCATTAGTATAAACAGTCATGAATTTTAAGCTCAGCATGAAAGTTGTTATGAAAATCTTATGTTTATTACGTTTACGTTGTGATAGATTTCTTACTGAGTCATCGACTCATTTTAGTTTGTTTTCATGTTTTTAACCACTCAGGTGAAGATGATGATTACGAACAGGCATGCCAGGAGTAGAAGGAGCTTTTATTTTTAGTTCAGACTTTCTAAAATAAAACATATTTTTATGACATGAATTCATTCAGTTTATTCTTTTAATGTTTTTGGGAGACATTTTATTAGACCTTTTTCCACTTAATAAATTTCATGTTTTCAATTATGAAATTTGAGTTCTCTTGCCGGATTTATCTTTATGAAAAATACGTGATACTCCTAGCCTACGGGAAGGGGGTGTTACAATTTGGTATCAGAGCCAGGTTTCGATCCTGGGACCTATGGGTTATGGGCCTATGGGCCCACCACCACATCCGTCCTAATTTGCGTATTGAGTGCACGCCTAGGAACTAGAGAATCAATATACTTTTCTTTCTCATGAAATAGAAGAGAATCAATGGAACAACACTCCAAGCAATTGACAAACTTAGAGATGCAGGAAACCCTAGAATTTTGAAACCCTAGGTGATACAAATTTCAGCCAAACCCAAAACCCTAAGAATTTCTGCAGCCTACTTTTTGTTTCTTTTTTTTTTTTTTTTTTTTTTTTTTTTTTTTTTTGCAACCCTAGAACAATGAAGTCCTAGAATTAAATTTAAAGATACAAGAATTAAAAGATAAAATCAGACCTGATTGAAAACCTTGCTCTGATACCAAATGGTTTTACTCCTCTTGTTCTTAATTGAACTTTTGAACTTACCAAAGGTAAATCACAACCTTTGTGGCGTTCCTCCTTTGTAATCTGGGTTCTTGAGACGAGTTCTTCAACGGGTCTAGATTTTAATATAATCTAGGTTTTTTAAACGAGTTCTCATCGGGTCTAGATTCTCCATCCATTGACTTGATTTTGGCTTTCTTGGGTGAGTTTTCGAATTGGTTGTGGGTTCAAGGGATTTCGTTCCCACGGGTTCGTATCAAATAAATTTTTGAAGGTTTAGATTTTAGGTTGAAAACATGCCATGATAGCTTATAAATTCAAATCTTGTGTTGATCATTAAGCATGTTTTGGTTTTTGCTTGATTTAAGTCTAATTCATGAGGTTTTGATTAATTTGCTTAGGCTTGAATAATGACATTTAAAAAAGCCTTGTGACTGGAATAAGAATGAAAATACATGATTTGGTTAGGTTTTAAAACATTTATTGGTAAAGAAAGCTAGAAACATCATACATGCTTAATAGATGGTTTAGTAGTATTTTGGTCTTAAGCCATGTTTAAGTGTTAGGATGAACTTGTACGATCTTAGCCTAAGTTTTAAATTGTACCTAAGGTTATATCGATTTTTGTCACTTGATGAAAAGTGAGGACACATGCATCCGTAGAAGTTTTAGACTTGAAATCACATTTAGATTCTAAGTGATGCATGCCACGGGTTGGATGTAATTGGCAGAGTTATATTTAGATTCTTGCAATTCTTAGGGCATAGATGATTTTAGAATATATAAAATATGAGGTTTTTGAAATTTTGTGAATTTTGGCGCCCAAATGCAAATAGTGAAAATTTATGGCCTAAGTGAAAATTTTGCTAAGTATAAGGGTTGTTTTGTAAATATTAAATTTTTGAACTCTTTGATTCTGAACATCTTCCATAGTGGTTCAAAATCCTAACTTAGAATAATTTTGATTACAGCCGCATCGATTCTCTAACTTTGGATAGTTTGTAAGTTAGCCTCTAACTTAAACTTTGATAACTTATTTATGATTTATTGATAAATGTTGCATTCATGTTATAAATGTCATTTTGAATATGAAATATCATGTTATATTATACATTGAGTACATGCTACCTGCTTACATGACATGTGCAATTTTCTTCATTTAACCATGTTATACAAAATTATCATTTTCACATGAAAAACATACTTACAAACGCATGTCATGAAAAGTATTTTTATATTGCATGAAAAGAAATTTTGTCACGACCCCAAAGACTAAGATGAGGAAGTATTCTAGTAAAACTCTTTCGTCCACTTTGGAGTGAGTAAAAACTGAGTGGTAACTCATGGGTTGACGAAGAACAGTCAATGGGTTTTGAATGAATTTTCTAAAGAATATTGGAGCGATGTCAAATTTTATGGCATTTAACACTGTTGGGTGCATAGGTTATAATGAATGTTATGATATTATAATGAAATGTTATATTATCAATGCATTGAGAAAGAGTATGCAGATAACATAGTTTGAACATGAATTTTATTATGGTCACCAGTAGGTACTCACAGTGTATATTGGGATCTAAGATGATATCACAAGTTATGATGTTAATGTTAAGGTTAATGTTAATGATGCCTTAATGATGATAAAATGTTATGTTTTTAGAAAGTTGAATTGAAAAATGTTCTCTGTAAGAAAATGTGCATCAAAGATGATTTTTTCGTATGACTCGAAAGAATTTTGAAAAAGCTGGATGGGAGAATAATACAGATTTCTTTGCATGCATTCATGTCATATTTATCATTTGTAATGCACAATTTATCTCTGTGCACGTTGGTTGTTAACCGATTGGGATTTCAAGGAATCTCATTGTGGTAGTCTCACTACCATTCCCTTCAGAATGGTATAGAAGTTGTATTAGGACCAGACGAGGACAGACAGGATGGACTAATCGATCGAAGATTAGATCTTATTTTGATATTCATAGATTTAACTCTTCGTACCGTAGAGCGTATGAAAGAGCTGATCTAATTATGAGACTTGCTTTATTAAGTTTTCTGTATTGAGGATATGCTACCTTTAAATTTGAACTTATGATGGTTATTAATGTTATTTGGATGTTTTAGTTCATTCTAGCATGAGTTATGTTTAGTCACCCTTATTATGTTGTGATTATTGCATATTAGGTTGCATTACATATTAGCTGTCATAAACGGGGGTATGTAACCATGTGTTACATATCCCAATGCTCCAAGTCTCTATTGCATCCCAAGACGGGGTATGGGGGCGTCGCAGATGGCCAGGGCATAGTCTGCACCTCCTTTCGGCCTACCAACTCCTCAGCCTTCCCTTGAATGAGGTCTTCCATGTGGCGTTGGGCCATACCTCTAGGTTCATATGATATGACTTGGCGAGTTGTATCCTCCTCTGTAGACCCACTTCGGATGTGACTATTCTTACATAGTGTGGGCTTCTGCATATGACACTACCACTCGTCTGAGCACTTCCTTGTTCTCCCGAAAAGCTCTTATATCTGCTCTAGACTGTTGCTCGTCTTGGGCTGGTAACTCTTGCCTCATAAGAGTCAGTTGCCTCTTTAGTTCCTCGTTCTTGCTTTCACACTAGGCGACATTTGTAGCTCGCTTATCATAAGGCAAGACGTTCATCTTCACCCCGCACTGGGATGTGTTTGCTCGACCTTTTGCAAGGTGCATGCTTGGCCATGTGCTTGACTAGCTGCACTCTACTACATCCGCACCTATTTTTTTACAAAACCAATGGAATGGTTCTTCATCTTTGTTTTCACTCAACTCTAGTAGTGGTCTGCTCCTTACGCTACCAGGGTCCTGGACTTGGCCATGTATGGTAGCAACTCCTTCTTGGTGATGCATGTAGGGGCTTGGGTGGTCTCAGTTAAGGGGGGAGGGACTAAGCAACATGATGGTTATGCGGCAAGCGCTAGTGGTTTGCTATGTTCCAACTATAAGAAACCCTAGGGCCTAGGGCTAGAGGTGGGCTATGTGCATGTGGAGGTTGCCGACCATGCGGGTCTATGGTGTTTTATACTAATTAGGTCAACTGTCTTCGGGACAATCGAGGCATGTGTCTTCAAGCTTGATGGGTCATGGGTCTTTAAGATTTATGGGTGCTGGTTTTGGGCCATGGGTTGGGTCATTTTATGGGTTTGACCCATGGGTCCTAGATATTTTCTTTGGGTTCTTATTTGGGCTCTAACAGAGCCATTTAATGGGCCAACTATATTATAGAGCTTGTTATAATTTTATGGGCCAAGTCACTTACAACTCTAACGGGTCAGTCTAAAAATCCATAATGAGTTGAAATAAATACTTTGGGGTTTTAAATAAATTCTTGGGCTTGATAAAATTAAATATAGGCCAATTTGCTCCATAAATATTAAATAGACTTTAATCTAATTATTGAATCCAATAAAAACAATTAATCCTCTATAATAAATCTTGGGTCCATGGTCTATTCAAAATTATCCAATAAACCTCAATTGGGCTTCTAAAAATATTGGCCCGTTAATACCATCTAAACTCATCCACTAAACTTTAATGAGTCTTAAATTAAACTTTTGGGCCTAAGGGAGGCCTAATTAAAATTTTTAACAAACCTCGATAAATAATATTTCGTGGGTCTATTTAATATGGCCAACTAAATCTAATTTAAACCTAATAAAATTATCAGTATTTTGACATTAAAAATATTAGACCGAGTCATCACACATCTGCCTGTTAACTTCGAAATCAGCAAAGCCGATATCTCAGAAGAAGTCATACTTGTTGCTATGATCGGCATATACGTACCCAGCCTGGCGGCTATTGTGGTCTGATTCCTCTTAAGTCTCCAACTTTGACCAAACCAAATTCGATCAAAGCTGAGAATTAAGAACAGTGTAGACAGAAATGGAGATAAATTGCAGAAGATGGATAAAATCCGACCATGCCTTGGGTTGTTTAAGGCTCCCAATTCCTCCAAATAAAAAATACAAAGGTTCAACAGATTTTCAAAATAATCTTCCTAGAGCCCTTGGCTCAGTACATATAGTATGAAGTATTACTAAAGTTGTCCCTTATATGGGCCCGTACTAATAACAACAAAATGAGATACTCAAATAAAGACTACTCTTCGGCTCAAGCGCATTACCAACTACAACTAGCAGTCCAACTAACTGTAAAAACAAACTATAAAAATGAAATTCACCACACAAGCTATGAAGTGGTCCGTGGGCCCTATTGTCAATATAAGCTAGGCTTAGTCTTGCACACAAGACTATGACAAACCCTCGCCCTTCAAAGCACCTTGCCCACAAGGTGCAATTATGCTTCAGTAAAGTTTGGTCTCTTATCAAGACCAAAATGATTGCTGGAACTGTTATTAGTTATTAATGTTCCACTATTTGAAACCCTTGAAGTTCCATTGAACAAACCAGACGTGGAAGAATTGGCTCTCCTCTTTAATGAAGAAGTATGAGTTCTGGTAGTATTTGTAGTCTCAGAACTGGATATGGAATAATCAAACCAAGTATTTGGCAACAAATGGCTATTCCTGGGTACATTGAAGTCTTCTGAGAGGAGGTCCTCTCTATGCTACTGAACTTTCTAGCAGAAATGGTGGGAAGAGATGCAGTACAATCCACTTTGTGGTCCTTAGTCAAAGCCAATTCAAAAGCCTGATCAGACCCATTGGAGAGATTCTTAGAATTTTCAACCTTGTAGGCGGCAGAAGAAATTCTATGCAGATAAATACCTGAGAGAATCTTGATAAGACTTATAATAAACTCTACAAAAGATATTGGGGTTCCCAGAGGATACAAGTTTCCTCTCATTCCATGAAAAGGACTCTGATTATCTTTACTAAGGAATGTGGCATTTTCCATTATCTTCAAACATTTCAATAGCTGCATCAGACTTGGTAGATTCAGTCGCTTCTTGAGCTGTAGTAACAGAGTCGTCATCCAAAGTGAAACTCCACCCTTTATTATCAAGTACAAGCATAATCTGCAACATGAATCCAGAGAAATAAATTGGTGCGGCAATTTAAAGGGTCACAAAGGAGTTTCCATCAGACATTGGTGAGAAGCAGCATGCAATAATTCCAACAAGAACCAAGAATACCTACACATTGATGCCCATAAAATAAGAAGTCCAAGTCAGAGGGTGATTCTCACTAACACTTGCAATAATAGGTATGTACTTGCATGCATATGTTGGATCAAAGGCACCTTTAACTTCCTTAGTCATAAGGTATGTAATCCATGAGATAAAGGCAGAAAATCTAAGTGCATAAAATACACCAACCAATTCCACAAACATAGGAATGTTTAAAGAACCCAAAAGCCTCCACTTAATGTCTGCAGTCAATGACAGTCCTATGTAAACGATTCCTCCAATAACACGACTAAGAGGATACCAAGTTCGATCATCAAACTAGTTCCAGAAACCGTATATCCCATTCTTTGTCAAGTATGGAGTGACTTGACAATTGAAATAAGGATCGAACTCGTGAATAAAGCTCTCAAACCTCATAACAAAGAACATTTCACCAAAAATTTCCTCCAAAATCCCAGCTGCTTCTTCATACAAAGAGCCATGCCGACAGCAGCTTATAAGCATGTTATAGGTGTACAATCAGGGTACTCCTCCTGAACTTTTGAGATAAGCAAGGTACCCATTCCAGAACCAATTCCTCCTCCCAAGGAATGGCACACTCGAAAACCTTGAAGACAGTCACAGTTCTCGACTTCCTTTCTCACGATAACAAGAACGGCTTCATAAGCTCTGCACCCTCAGTGTAATGCCCCTGGGCCCAATTATTTCTAGCACCAAACTGTCCAAAAACAAAGTTATCGGGACAAAATTAGGCCATATTGGTCAATGCGAACATTGTCCATAGTGCTAGCTTTAAATCCATGAACACAGCTCGGGGACCCAATCGGCCACAAAAAGCTTCATTATAGTAGACATTGACACGCTCCAGCTGCAGATCTGAAGTCCCAACTTACCTTCCGGTCGGATCAATCCCATACTCCTTAGAAACAACTTCCTAGAACTTGGAACCAAATCAGGGTACTCCCACACTGTCCACCCTGAACATGAAGGATCTCTCTCATTTTTCCTTTGACATCACTTCTAATTGACATTTTCACAACAGCTCTCTCGCATCAAATAAACACCCAACTACTCTTCTATACCCAAAATTCATCTTGTAACGCCCCAAACCCAGATGGTCTGGAGACTTACTACCTGTCTCTAAAGAACTTATTATCCAACACAACTAAAATGAAACTCAAATCTTTAATAACAAAACTCAATATCAAGAGTTCTAAATAACCACCTTGACAACTCCACAAAGTCATTATTGTAGCTAAAATAAACTAAGGAGTCTGTAATCTCTCGGTAGTCATAACAACTCAACCAATAATTTCATACATCTTTCTGAAACCCAAGGTATTAATAAAGCTCAAAAACATTAAAACTAAGAACATCAGAAGTTCTTCTTCCAACAATATCTCCTCAGCTTAAACACATTCAGAAATCTAATCCAGGTCCTCATTCGGACTCTCCACATCATCTGAAAAATATTATAATGATAGGGGGTGAGTTATCAACAACTCAGTAAGCAGAAATCATATGCTAGCGTGCAAACATGAGCATTTACAAAGTAGAACATGCAGAACAAAATATTTTTCAGAGTTAACATGCAGAACAGAACCTATTTTCAAAAGTAACAGAGCGATGGTTTTAAGACAAGTAAAACCCTTAGTGCTTTGGCATAACATAAACTGAGTATCATCATCAGATCAAAACAGAGCATCAAACAGAGCAGAGACCATGTTTCACCCCCGTGGTAGGGTTGTGCTAACTCCGGTGTCCAAACCAGGCAGAGACAGAGGTAAAATCTTTCCTTTATTCTTCTCGGAGCCCCGAGTGTGCACACATGAAAGACCACAATAAAACCACTTTATTTCCAAAGTGGGTGCACTCAGAGACAGAGAAGTTGGTACTAACCCAAACAGAGCAGAGCATAACAGAGCAGAGCAGAGCAAAGCAGAGACAGAGTCAGATACGAAAACCAGTACACCATGCCAAAGGTTTTCAGATGTTATATCAAATAATACAGAGTACCAAAACAGAATCAGACAGTTTACCCACACTGAACACAAAAGTCAGAACATCTTTCTAAATAAATGCACAACTTTTCATATTCTCAATATCGCTAATTTTTTAGATTTTAGAAACCACATGACAAAATTTAGCTCATGTCTACACAATGCATGCCAGAACATATTTTTCCTTTTTCACACAGATTTCATGAATAATGCAGATGAGTGACCGAGGTTGATCTTTATTTTCACAAGTTCCCAACACAACACAAAATATGCAAGTTTTCATAAAATTAACCTCGGTCTTATTAACTTGTATAAAACCTAGCATAGGAACCCCGCTTACCTGACTCCTGCAGCGCATTATCTATGACTTGAATACAGTCTCTATCCGTCTTGTCACCTATTCATAAAAATAATATAAACTAAATATTAAAGTCCAACAACACAAAAATTGGTCTTAGACAACTTAAGACCCAATTTCTAGACCACAACTCAGCAAGTTTAATCTAACTCAAACAACCAAATAACAATCTGGACAACCCACACTTCGACCCAAAATATTCTATACCAATCTCAGTATTGTCCAATATAAGCATCAAGACCAATGCCAATTCAAATTCCAATAACTCACACTTATTCCAACAGTTCGCAGTCCCAAATAATTACTAACAATTTAACCAACACTAAACAAAGCACACTTCTTCCCATTCACAACTCCATAACATAAAATATAAACTAATACCTCCAAAAAAATTAAACTGCACTCGACAAAGAAAATTAAATTCCCCTCTAAATATTCTCTCAACCACCAATCCAACTGACCCCCTACTCCTCGGACTCAGTCCGGCACAACCAACAAATTCACAGTAAATAAGAATTAGTGCAGAAATACATTTAAATCTCAAAAGTTCTTTAGGAAAAATACTTACAATGCTATAATATAATTTTTGAAAGATCACGAATGTGCTAAAAGCGGCAACGCAGCAACAAAACAGTGCCAAATGCACTGTGGCCGTGGGTCTCAAAAATCCACTTTTGAACGGGTGCAAACGAAGACCCGAGATTGATAGGATAGGGCTTAGGGATGTCGGTGAAGCTAATGGTGGTGGTGGTTGGCCGTGGGTGGCGGCGCAATAGGCAGTTGAAGTGCAAAAACACCCAAAATGGAAATGTTGATGGTGAGGCTTCACCGGTGACAGATCGGAGGTGGGGTTGGGTCCAATGGGTTGCCAAGAGGTCGAGGATGAAGTGGTGAGAAGATGGTGGCCTGAGGTGGCGCGACGGCGGCGCAGCGGCGCAATGAGTGCCGCGGCTTGGTGGTGCGCGTGGGAGCTAACGGCGGCACAAGGGAGGCTGAGATTGGAGGGGGGAGGTCGCCGGCGGGTGGGGGAGCGGCTGGGATGGGCGGTGTCGCGCACGGCGGTGCGACGGCGGCGGGTCGAGGGCAAACGGCGAATGCACGGGAGAGAGAAAGAGAGAGCGCGGGAGGGAGAAGAAAATAAGGAGAAAAAGAAAAAAGAAAGAAAAGAAGAAAAGAAAAAGAAAAGGAAAAGAAAAATAAAGAGAAGAAATGAGGTCCAATCCTCATAACTTGGGTCACGAAAATGATCCAACAGAAACGATTTTAAAACAGCTAGTGAAATAAAATATTTCAAACACAGTGATTAACAAGAAAAATAATTAATTAAACCCAATAATAAGTTAATTTGATTTGAGAAGAAATTTAAACGCATAAAAATAATTAATTTAGAGAAAGCACTTCAAAAATAATTTTCGTAAACTAAAAATCATAAAAATAACACAACTAAAAATCCAACAATTTTAAAACAAGAGAAAAAAAAGTTTAAATTAATAACAAATAATCTTTCAATTAAAAAAAATACACTAAAATATGGGGTGTTACACATCTAGGCGATCCACTGAATGAGAAGAGAACCGCTACCCAAAACACATACTACTAACAATGAAAAACTCAAGGGAACGTAGATGAGTGCAACATAAGCACCAAAATGACTAACTTCTTTCACCTTGTCTTCTTTCATGGTTGCAAAATAGAAAATGGAGCTATGGTTTAGGCCAGAGAGGACGTCGCTTGAGTCGACAACAACCATTCGAATCTCCGATGGTTGTCTCCCTTTGGACGGCGTGGTGCATGCCTCAAGAGCCAACCTCACGTTGACGTCCAAGAGGAAAAAAAAATACAAACAGAGTCTCTCTATTAATGAAATCTCTTCATTCTCAAATTCGAAATCATCTAAGAAAATTCGGCAACTGCCTTTCTATTCTAAGTTCCCATATTTAAAGGATTACTTGTGCCATAAATCAGGAAATAAACTAGGAAGGGATTGCCAATATAGCAACCGAGTCTTACGGGAATAAATTAAGAAATAATTAATCAACTTAGCAACAAAAGTTTAAAATAAAAAGATAAGAATGGATAAAGATTCTAGCAACTGAATACGTCCTCATCTCCCACAATTTAAGGAGTAGTTTCCGCCTGGGAGCCGTGCTCTCTATTTGCATCAATTGCCGGCCACTCAGAAGAACTTGACTCCGACAAGTTTTGAGGAACATAGGCAGCAAATAAATCCGGGTGAATCGTTTGAGTTCCAAAGCTTGTAGCCAAACGGAATCAGACTGGGACGATTTTTCCATTGTACTAAAAATTTATAATAATCTCCGAGCCGCGTAGTAACAAACTGGTGATCGAGTATCGACGCAATTTCATCTCTTGGGGCTATATGCTTTGGAACACGAATAACTGCATCTTGTTGGTTAAATAGATCCGAGGCTGCTGGCACTGGTTCCTCTGAATCCTGAAATTGAGTGAGATCTTCAATGTTGAAAACAGGACTGATCCCATAGTCAGCAGGTAATTCAATGACGTAGGCATTAGGACCCAACTTCTTAATCACCTTAAATGGTCCTGCCCGACGAGCATGTAGCTTGTTGAAACTCCCAGGAGGAAAACGTTCAGGCTTTAATCGTATAAGAACCATGTCGCCAACCTAAAATTGTCTATCCTTCCGCCTGGTATTTGCAGAGGTAGAATATGCTTCCGTGCTGAGGGTCAGACACCGCTTGACTTCGTCATGGATATCCTTCATGTAACTAGAGAAATCCAACGCTGCTTCACTGGGTCTAGAAGGCAAAGTTAGAGAGTGGAGGTCTAGTGGAGTGCTGGGGTGAAAACCATATACTACTGCAAATGATGTGCAACCAGTAGAGCGATTAACAAAGTTAGTGAAAGCAAACTCAGCTTGCGGTAACACGAAATCCCAGCTCGCTACATGATTTGCTACTAAACATCTTAATAAATTTCCCAAACTCTGGTTGGTCACTTCGTTTTGGCCGTCAGTTTGAGGATGGAATGCACTGGAAAACAGTAGTTTTGTCCCCATTTTTGCCCACAAAGTCTTCCAAAAATAACTCATGAACTTAACATCCCGATCAGACACTATGGTAACTGGAACACCATGTAGCCGAACTACTCTTGGAAAAATAGTGTCGCTATTTTGGATGCATCGTACGTCTTGTGACAAGAAATGAAATGAGCCATCTTTGAAAAGTGATCCACCACCACCATTATTGAATCATGCTGCCGTAGTGTCTTGGGTAATCCAAACACAAAATCCATACTAAGGTGCTGCCAAGGCCTATCTGGAATGGGAAGGGAGGTATAGAGACCTGCTTGCTACTTGGTCCCTTTGTTTATTTGACAAACCCGACAACGAGCCACAACTTTATGCACGTCTCGATGTAGTCGAGGCCAGAAGAACCTGTCATAGACCATGGCAAATGTTTTATCAACACCGAAATGCCCTGCTAAGCCCCCTCCATGAAGTTCTGAAATAACAAATTCTCTGAAAGAACTGCACAGAATACATAGTCGATTGTCGTGGAACAGAAAACCTACATAGTCGATTGTCGTGGAACAGAAAACCATCTTTGACTGAGAATTCATTATCAGTTGCCTTAGCGTTTTCCGTGAGCTGGTGCCAAATAACACCGAAGTTTGCATCTGTAGAATATTGCTGCTTCAGACTGTCGAATTCTAAGGTGTTAACCGACGATATCACCAGCAAATGGGGCCACCTGCTTAAGGCATCGACTACTTTATTTTCAGTTCCAGACTTATGCTTGATAACGAAGTCAAATTGTTGTAGAAAATCCATCCACCGAGCATGCCGTGCATTCAACTTACTTTGAGCATTTAAGTGTTTTAACGAATCGTGATTCGTATAGAGAACGAATTCTCTATGAATCAAAGCATAAAATTCCATATCATATGCCGACGGGCCTCATTGAGTTTCTCGCTATAGAAGGCGATATGATGTCCTTCTTGGCTGAGTACTCCTCCCACACTTACATGCGATGCGTCACATGCAACTTCAAATATTTTGGAAAAATCTGGGAGCTTCACCATTTTTGTTTTGATCTCATTGAAGGCGTTATAGGCAAAAGCAGTCCACAAAATTTTTTTTGACTTCAAACACTCGGTGACGGGGGCCATGATGGTGCTGAAGTTCCATATAAAATGCCGATAGAATGTTGCCAGCCCATGAAAGCTGCGCACTTCAAAACAATTGCGAGGAGCAGGCTAACTTTGAATTGCTTGAACCTTGGCAGGATCGGCTTCTATCCCTTGGTCTGAAATAATAAACCCCAAGAAATTCACCAGCATCTTCATAAAAGAACACTTGCCACGGTTTACAAAGAGCTGTTCTCTTTTTAGTGTTTCCAGAACTTGCTGCACATGGTCTAAATGATCCTGCAAACAATGGCTAAAAATCAAATTGTCATCGAAATAGACAACTACGAATTTGCCTAAGAAAGGTTTGAGTACTTGCGTCATGACACGCATAAATGTACTTGGCGCGTTGGTTAGTCCGAAAGGCATGACCAACCATTCAAATTAGCCATCTTTTGTTTTGAAAGCCGTCTTCCACTCATCTCCGGGATGGATTCGAATTTGATGATACCCGCTACAAAGATCAATTTTTGTAAAGATGGATGCTCCACTCAATAAATCTAACATGTCATCAAGCTGGGGAATAGGAAATTGGTACTTCACCGTTATTTTGTTAATCGCGCGGCTATCAACGCACATCCTCCAAGTATTGTCTTTCTTGGGTGAAAGTAGAACTGGTATGGCGCACGGGCTAAGACTTTCTCGGATGAATCCACTATCAAGTAATTGCTGAATTTGTCGATTTAGTTCTTCATTTTCTGTGGGACTCATACGGTAATGTGGTAGGTTGGGCAAGGAAGAACCTAGAAGTAGATCAATGGCATGTTGCACCTCTCACAATGGTCGTTGCTATCTCGACATTTCATCTGGCATGATGTCTTGGAATTTCTCTAGCATCTTCATAAATTCGTTGGGGATAATACCATCACCTTGTTTAGCCTCTCGGTTCACTACCAACAGCACTAATTGTTCTCCTTTTAGAGCTTGAGGAAACTGTCGAATGGTTAGCACTGGAACAACCTCTTCTTTTTTTGTTTGTTTCGGTTGTGTCTCAAACTCAAAAATATGCAAAGGGTCTAAAACAAATTTCTTGCCATTAAATTGAAAAGAGTAAGAATTGGCATACCCATCATACAACACCTTTCTGTCATAGAGCCAAGGTCGACCCAATAATAAATGACAAACGATCATAGGGACCACATCACACCACGCCTCATCCGTATAGTTTCTTCCCAGTGCAAATTTCACCAAGCAACGATGCTTTACCAAAATGGGGTTATCTTTATTAACCCAACTTACTCGATACGAGGTGGGGTGTTTTTCAACTGTCAAACCCAACCGCTCCACCGCATCATTAGAGATTACATTCATTCCACTCCCATTGTCAATGATAACATTTAAAGCATGACCACTATGCTCCATACGGGTATGGAAAATGTTGGTGCGCCTCCAATCAGAACCACCACCTTGGAACTTCTTCTTAGTGCCAGTCAGAACTCGGTGGATCACACAACTGGGCAGATCAATTGCTTCCAAGTGTTCTACATCTTCACCGTCACTTTCTTCATATTCTTCTTCTTCAACTTCCTCATTTGCATCAACCATCCTATGTTCTTTTCCACACACAAAGGCCAATTTTTTTCCTTTGTAGGACATACCACAGCAAAATGTCCAAACTCCTTGCACTTATAGCATTGTGGTCCATCGCCCGTAATCTTGGCCTTTCCTCTTTGATCACCCACCACAGCGTGTCTACCTTGGTTAGTGGGCAGAGGTGGTTTCTGGAATTGTTGTGTTGGTGCGCGTTCCTGCCTGGGATCCGTAGATGACATGCGTCTCCTGTTGAAGAATCCCAGTTGCTTCTCAACTCGTAAAGCCAATTGATAAGCTTCATAAACATTTTGGAGTCGTGCTATCAGCATCTCTTTTCGCAGCTCATTACGTAAGCCCGTGCGATAACGAGCTAGCGTTTGTTGCTCGTTTTCCACCACCTTGCTACGAATGGTCAGTTCATGGAAACGATCTGTATATTGTCGACAGTCAATGTTCCTTGCCTTAGTTGCAGCATCTCTTCAAACATGACTTGCTTGAAGTCAATAGGCAGATATTTCTCTTTCAGCCGCTCCTTCATTTCTTCCTAATTAGACATTGGCGCACGTTGAGTATGACGTAGTTGCTCTTCCACGCTACCCCACCAAGCTCGTGCATGGCCTTTTAATTTCATACGAACATAACGGACTTTTCTATCCTCGGACACAGAGAACCAATCAAAATAATCCTCAATGGCCGTCAACCAATCTTCAAAAGCATTGGGATCCAGCTTCCCAAAAAAATCTAGGACATCTACCTTCATTCCCTTGGCTAGTTCATCAAGAGAGTGACGGTCGAAGCCACGTCCTCCTCGTCCCCTGGGAAATTCATGGCCATTCCGCCCAAAACGAACTTCATGACCACCAAGTCCCCTGTTCCTCTCCCCTTATTCTTCATCCTCTTTGTTACCTTCATTACCGTCTACTTCATCCTCTGGAGGAGGTCTACCCCATCTCCTATTGTTAGGTTCAAACTCATCTCGAGTTCGATGTTCCTCCATCGTATCCAACCTTTGATTGATCTGTTCAAGAACAGAGGCGAGTTGGGTGATCTGCGCTTGAAGCTGGGGTAGATCAGTGTTTGGATTTTGGTTATTTAACATATTGTAAGAATTACCACTGCGAGTTACAGGCATGAAACACTGAGTTCCTTGAGGAAAGAGACCTGTCTCTGATACCAAAAATGGTGCATGCCTCAAGAGCCAACCTCACGTTGGCGTCCAAGAGGAAAAAAAAAATACAAACAGAGTCTCTCTGTTGATGAAATCTCTTCATTCTCAAATTCGAAATCATCTAAGAAAATTCGGCAACTGCCTTTCTTTTCTAAGTTCCCATATTTAAAGGATTACATGTGCTATAAATCAAGAAATAAACTAGGAAGGGATTGCCAATATAGCAACCGAGTCTTATGGGAATAAATTAAGAAAGAATTAATCAACTTAGCAACAAAAGTTTGAAATAAAAAGATAAGAATGGATAAAGATTCTAGCAACTGAATACGTCCTCATCTCCCACGATTTAAGGAGTAGTTTCCGCCTAGGAGCCGTGCTCTCTATTTGCATCATGACATCACGGAGGTGGGCTACAACTGCACCACGGGCTACGTCTTAGTGAAGAAGAAACACAAAGAAGGAGCACCGCTTCCGCTCGATCAAGAGCTCATTTTCGTATGACACCGAGGTCATGGCTTGGATTTCTTTGGAGATGGGAGGCGTGATGGCGTTCACGGTAGTAGACCCCCACTAGAACAACTTGTCATCGTGGCAAGTGGCAGGGGAGTTGCTGTCACTAGCAACCACGGCATGGGCAGACCCCGAGTCTGGGGATTTAACGGGCCGAACCCATTCTCCCTTCATTTTCTTGATCTCAGTAGTTGGAAAGAATGTCTCACCTCTTGCCAAACAGGCCCAATATTTCTTAACCAACCAAAACAAAAGAAAGTGAGTGATGCTTTCTGGCAAATCTGGCCATGGAGGATGCCATACGAGACGTACAGAAGTATGGGCCTCACCCATGTAAATGACCACCACCCTCAGTTTGAATGGCCACAAAGTAATGTCACTCTGCATAGAAGCATCACTAATTGTACGGCCAATCAGCTTCCTAGCATCGAAGACAGTGTTGATGGGATTCATGGTGTCCTAGTTCTTGACCCCATCATTGATCAAGTGCTTAATCGCGTTGAGCTCAACATTTGACGGCGTGTTGATGGAGGAACGAAACGAATGACGAAGAGGGAGATCTGAAGGTTGAGAAAATAAGCCTAGATTTTCGAAAGAATTTTTGAGAATAGATGAAAGAGCAATTTCTTTGGGGGGAACTCCTGTGGGCACTGCTACTATCTTGTAAAAACCCGCTCCTTTCTAACGTAAGCAAATTCGATAGAGAGTCTCATTACCGTGTCGAATCTTGATGGCGTGTTTTTAAAGATATTATGTGATTTCTAAAGTAAGCCCAGTGTTTTAAAGCCCTTGAATATTTTAAATGCCATGGAAATATTTATATGGGGTATTTTCAGTGTTATTGAACTAAGCTTGATTTTAAATAAGACAATTATAATATTTTTGAAGAGGTCTATAAATATTATAATTGTGGGAAATCATTTTGATATCATTTTATTAAAATGATTTCAGTTATTTAAAATATTATGAGATTTAAATTATGTTGAAAACTCTAATCAATTAAATGGTTTTATTCTTTTAAAGATATTAAATAAGACATCATCAATTTATTAATGATGAAGGAATATTGTTTTATACACTAAAGTTTAGTTTAAATAATATTCTATCTTAATTCCTCTCAGTGGTCTTAAGTTAAATCAGTGTTTAATCTCTTACCGTTAGATTGTTTTGAAGATCCCTAGATGAAGGGTCTAGATTAAATACCCAAGCCCCCTCTATTTCTCCCTCACTTTTCCCTTCCCTCTCTCTCTCTTCCCTCGCCCCTACGCGTACGCTGCAAGATCTCCTAGCTCTCACTCGATTCTCCCTCAGCCCAGCTCTGCGCCGCCCAGCCTCACCGCCACCACCAACGGCCTCCTCTCATGCTGGCGAGCTCTCACCATTGAATCCAGCCTCCATCGCGCAGCCACCCTCTTCCACGCACACTCGCAGCTCCTCACGCACGGCTTCACCGTGCGCAGCTCCTTGGGCAGCCGTACATGACTACCCAGGCCACCGCACCTCCATCACCTCACACCGGCAACCACCCCTCATAGACCCAAACACCATGAACCTCCCTTTCCGTTTCCCTCTCCATCGCACACATGCACACTACCCATAAATGGGTTTCACATTGTTTTACCACCATCAATGGCCTTAGCGCCGCCATGCGGCAGTTCTAGCCCCACTAAGCACCACCATCGGCCTCCCTCCTCCCTTCCCCAACTCCCCACGAAGCCCCTTGGCCTCCCTCAACCACACGCCCCTCACTCTCTTGCACATGGGTTTCCCTTGGAAACCCACGGCTCCCCCGTGTTTCGCCACCCCAGCCACCATGAGACCACCCTTAGCCTCCCTTGGCCTCCCCTAGCCTAGTCCTAAGCCGATGTCATCGACCGTGACGGTCAGCGATCAATGCACAGGCCAATCGAGACGATGGTATAACCCTCTATCCCTCGTTATTTATGTTAGTTGGTTGGTTAGGTTGTAGACTGTGCTGTTAGTATTGTGGAGTTCACCGTGTAGTGTGGTGGTGTGATGGGCTATGTATGTGAAGTATTGGACATAGTTGGGAACTATGTTGTGTAGTGTTGTGGACTGTGTTGTATAGGTGGTGTGGTGTTGTGTGGAATGGGAAGAGTACTCGTGGAGTGTACTCCACGTGGTGGAGTGATGCACCATACGGCGTGTATGTCGTATGTACTCCATGAGGTGCAGTGATACATCGTGCGTCGTGTCGCGAAGATAAGAATGGTTGCGTAGTTGATGGGCGAAGAGCATGGTAAGTAGTGTCGGTAACTGTGGAATGGTGTCCCGAAATAACTGTGATGTGGCCTGTAGTCTGAGGTGACAAGTGTCGCCGTGTAGTTGATTTATGGCCAGGTGTATGTGTGAAGTGGCAAGATAGTATCAGAGTAGTGCAGCGGAAGCAAGATTGTGCAGTGTCACGAAGTGACATGTCGATCAAGAAGTCGTGCTTGTGATGAGTTAGAAGTTGGCGTATAAGTGACGTAGCGGGATGTCAGGTAACGTGACAAGGTCACGGTGTAGCTTGGGAATAGTCTCGAGCTATGATATGACGTGAGGTGTAGTTATAAATGAAGTCCTATCACGTCAAGTGTTGGGATGAACTGTCAAGAGGAAAGGGTAGTATGAAGAGTCATTCTAGGAGGGTTAAGAAAATGTTGGTATTGGAGTATGGCGCTTGTCCCTACGAGCATGTGATCAACGGATTGTATGTTGATCTTAGGTGATAAAGGGATAAGGTACGTGTGTAATTTGGATAGACACATGTGCCGGACGGATTCACCATATGTAATGGGTAATCTGTCCTAAGCATGGTTACACGGTGCTTAAACCTCAGAGTTGGCTTAGAGCCGTGTGGCGTGTATGGATGGGGATGAGGATTTAGTGTGAGCGAAGGTTCATGAAGGTAGTGACGGGTGCATTGTCTAAAATTGGGATGCATGACTTCTTCGGTCGGAATCATGCGTCAGAATGTGGTTAATAGTAAGAGTAAGACGAAGGTTTTATTGTCTTAATCCTAAGGTGAATCACCCTAGTGGATAAGCACTCATAGTAGAACGTCGAGTTTGGAAGAGATAGTGACCATATGTGGTCTCCGAAAGCTTTAACATAGTAAAGGGACACGTAAGAGCACGGGATAGAAGGAGAGTGTTTCAAGTGAAGTGTAGTTTTATTCTAAGTTTAGTTGCTTATGCATTAGATAAAGAATAACGCTAAGGTTACATGTATGCATGTAGGTTGCCGTCTGACACACACATGAACGGACTGCATGATATGAATATAGCATGAGTCCAGGTAAGTATTACGTTCATACTCCTCTAGAGTTTTCTAAAAGGATATGAAAATGAAAATGAAATGCTTTTCCTTTACGATGCCTTACAAAATGACACAAAATATGTTTTACGAAAGCATGCTAAGTGTTCAAAGGTATACGTATGTATGACCCTTCTTGGCTGCCCCTTTTTAGCACCCAAAGTATTAAGTGTATGCATGTGAATGGATGACTATAAACAGTACCTTTTATATGTTTGTATGTATTTTCTATGAAAAGAAATGTTGAGGTCTATGCCTCGTGCTTTAAGCTATGCTTTGAACGACGCGAAGAAAGTGTTTTAAAAGGTCCCTATGAATCGATATTTTAAGGATGCCATGAACTGATGTTTTAAATGATGCCATGAAAGATGATGTTTAAGCCCATGCTCTTAAATGACGTTTCTCCATGAATGAACTATGAAATGAAAATGACTAAAAAGGAAAGGACTGGAAGGACTGAACTGAATGAAAGAACTGAACGTTTAGTGTATGAAAATACGTAACGGCCACATGAATGAATGAAAAGGGTACCAAAATAGTGGGCAGATTGCAATGCCGGGTAAGTAGTACTGGTAGTGCACCCAGTGCTGCCCCCTGACTGAAAGGGGTTCCCAACTCGTGGCCACGGGCGGAATCCGGGTCCAAAAGAAAACCACTAACCCCAACACACGAGGCGTAACATTGTGTGCCAGCCAAAGAAAGTGATAAGAAAGAATGTATAAAAGTGTGAATGCATCGCATTCTTTAAGAAATGAAGGCACTGACGGGGGAAACGTTTTACGAAAAGGAAAACCATTTTTAAAGAAAAACTCCATCCAGTGATGTTTTCGAATGAATGTATTTATGCGTGTATGTATAGTATGTATGAAATGATGAATGCATGGATGAAAACTTATGTTATTATATTTTAACCGTATGAAGTAATGCTTACGAGTTATTGACTCATTTTAGTTTTTATGTGTGCCCCTCCCCCCCACAAGAACTGAATGAGCAATACGCGTCAGGACGGACACAGCCCTTGGGGAAGAGCACGAAAGTCTGACATGAGAGTTTAATTGTATGAGAGGCTTTTCTATCTTAAGATTAATGTTTTTTGCTGTAAACCTCTTTTATTCTCAAAGCACATTTTGTTTTATAGCGTAGAGTCTTGCACCCTGGTTATGGAAGTAAAAGGTTTTAAATCGAACGGTAATTCTCGTTGTCTTTTCTAAAATCATTTTATAAAAAGTCTCACGACAAGGACGGTTACATATCTCTTTAACCTTGTAATGTGCATGGGTTTGGTTAAGTAAATCCTTGAGCTGTAGAAGTTCTTCAAGAATGTTTTCCGTCAACAACGAATTTTCTTTCTTTTTCTTGAAGCTTACCCTGTCCATGAAGAACCATATGGCTCTGATGCCAATTGTTATAACCCCAATTGAGAAATAACGATAAAGATAAATAAAGCTGAGAATTAAGAACACAGTGTAGATAGAAATGGAGATAAATTGCAAAAGATGGATAAAATTCGATCATACCTTGGAATGTTCGAGACTCCCAATTCCTCCAAATGAAAAATACAAAGGTTCAATAGATTTCCAAAATAATCTTCTTTGAGCCCTCGGCACAGTACAAATAGTATGAAGTATTACCAAAGATGTCCCTTATATGGGCCCATACTAATAACAGCAAAATAAGATACCCAAATAAAGACAACTCTTAGGCTAAAGCCCATTACCATCTACAACTACCAATTCAACTAACAGGGAAAACAAACTATAAAAATGGAATTCACCACACGAGCTATGAAGTGGTCCATGGGCCCTACTGTCAATATAAGCTAAGCTTAGGCTCTGTTTGGGTAGTCGAGTGTTTTGAGAAGATTCAATTACTATTCATTATTTTATCATTACTTTCACTTATTTTTCATTACTTTTTATTATTATTCACTACTATTCAATATTTTATCATTACTTTTTCACTATTATTTACAGAATATCTAAGATCACCTCATTATCCAAATGCAACGACAATCTTGCAAACCGGACAAGGACATGCAACGACCCTGTTTGGATATACAAAACTATCTCATCTTATTATTATAACTTTTTCAAACTCCCACAAAAAAATATAATAAACAATTCAACTTTCTCAAATCTCACTATAAAAATAATATTAAAAAATTATATTCTAACAATATTATATTCAACTTTTAACATAACATCTCATCTCATCTGAACTGTGTAACCAAATGAGGTCTTAAATTTTCTGGGGAGATTAGTGGAGGATGGGCAATGATCATGCGGCCGAGATAGCTACTTGGCACAAGGTGAATATAAAGAGTGACGTCGTTTTCATATGGGTTTTGATTTAGGGAGAGGGAAAGATCAAAGAAAATTATAAACATAAGCCTCGCAATCTTGCAAACCACTTAAAAATATGTAATTTTATCATTTTACCTTCATATTTTATGAAATATGAAATATAAAATATGAGGATAAAAAAATAAAATCACATAGTTTTAAGTGGTGTGCAGAATATGAAACTTGTGTGTAGCACGACTCAAGATCAAAAGATGGAAAATTGGTAAGTCTCAAAACGAGTTTCTCTCATTCAAGAAAAGCAAGAGACAAAATAATTGATAAGTCTCTGAATGGGTCTCTCTCGAGAAGATCAGAAAATCTCAGAAAAACAGGTAAAGAAAAGGAATAATACTATTAATTATAAAACTAATTACATGGTAGCAAAAGTTTTTAAAATATTATAAAAATTTAATAGAATAAAGTGTTGAAATTATATGATGTGGCTGTTTTTTTAGTGAAGAAAATGTTTCAGAAATAGTAGAGACTAGATATACAAGGGGTTTGGCATTAAAAAACGCTGGTGATTGAAAAACAAAATGCATGGCGTAATATTTTATAAAATGAAGAGAAATGTTAACTGTAATTAAGAAAATTTCATAAAAAATTTAATTCTCCACATATTAATTATTAATATGTTAAAAATTATAAAATTTAAAATTCAAAACTCCATTTAAAAATAAGGAAGATGTTACTATAGAGGGATAAAATACCATAGCCCATAATTGGGCCCAACCTACCAGGCCACCACTAGGAACAAGAGAGAAACCAATAAAGAGACAAGGAGAGACACGAGAGCATGCAAATGTCAGATGGGTCAGACGGAATGCAAGAAGAGAAGGGAAGCTGACACACACAAAGGGGTACAGTCCCATCACTGCAGACTGGCACACTCAACAAGGAGATATATGAAAAGCCTCCAGCTAGATGACAAAGAGATGCTCTCTCTCAATAGAATATTTTTCTTCTTCTTCTGCAACCTCTCGAGGAAGACAACTGCTCCAACAGAAAGAGCTCTTACTTTTTTTGTATAATGAGAAATGAGAGGCCATGAGAGACTATAAACGAGTATATTATATTGGACTTTTTCTCCTCAAACGCTCGTGGACGTAGGTAATATGCTGAATCACGTAAATAGGTGTGTCCCTTACTCTTATTTTCTATCCAATGCCATGGATGTACGCATCGCCACCGTACAGCTACACCTGAATACGGTTGAAGGCTCCAAACAATATCGATCAAGGTCAGTTTGACTCAGTGGGTCGGAAATGACTTTTTTTCTCATTTCGACCTGTTGTGCGATCTTTTTAGGATCAAACTTTCTCTGATTAGTTCCCAAAAGCTAAAGCAACTAACTAATGCAATTCCATGGTATTTATATTGCCTTATAATTTGCTTAGATTCCGCCCCGTCACTGTTCTGTCAAGCCCTTTCCTTTTTCTTTCTTTTCTTCTGGTCCCAAAGTAGCTTTAGTACTCGTGATAAATGCCGCTCCGGGCCTATTTCATCTTTTTTTTATCATTGGCTACGCAAAATGGGGTATCGATCAAGACATGCATAAAGACTTGGAAGTATGGAAAACCCCAAAATTTAATGTAGTAGTACTTTGTATACATCCATTTACATGATCTGTTAATCATAAGTTCTTTCGTATTATTGCTCATGTTTTATTTGGCTCGGTAAGTTAGTATAAATTACAATGAATGCATTCCGGTTTGGCTAGTTACAGTAATGGTACTGTCTTATTTTTATATAAATTGCTACTATGCTTTGTAATTTATGTCACTCACTTTGTCCCCTCAACATGACACTACAAATATTGTGCCACGTGGCATGTTAAAAAAATTTTAAAAATTTAAGAAACTTGAAAAATATATATTCAAAAATAAAATGGAGCCCCCAAACATAAGCTGATGAATTAAATTAATTAAGGAAAATGCTTTATGAACGGATGAATTGGACCGATGATTTGTACAGATTCTCTATTTATTTATTTATTTTAATAGTTACGGAAATGAATATTATTAAATTTATTTATTTTTTAAAAAAATATTTAAAGAATTAAAAAAATATATATTTTAAAGGAAAAAAAGGACACTGCATTGATGTTGGAACTCTCGATTCCAGTAATGTCCTTAAAATTAACAACAATTCTTTTGTATAAACCTTCATTTTAACACTCCGTACACACTGGCCACGTCGCACAATCTCAAATTACCAACTACTCCCCAAATAAAACTTTCATCCCATTTCCCTTGTTTCACGAGACAGAAGATGAGTATAAGGAAAAGAAACATGAAGACATAATACAAGTCTAGCCCAGCATGCAGAAAATACCATGCAACAAGTAAGTTGATGAAAAGAATAATGCAGCAGCTAAAAGGTGTAAAGTGCTAGCACAGAAAAGTAAAGCAATAGAAGGAAAGCATGGGGTGACAGACTAACCTTAAAGGCTACACTGATTACACACAAAGCAAATCAAGTGATGAAAGACATGAAAAGCAATGTCAAAGGCAACATACTGCAATAGATTGCTTGTAAAATAGTAGAAGATAAAAAGTTAACTTTAGGACTCTTCCCCTTGGTCTTTTCTGTTTTTCTATAATGTATATATATGTGTATCTACAATTCAATGCAATGAGAATCAGTTTTTCTCTTTATGGAGATTTCATTTTGAGTTCTTATTTCCACTTCTAACATGGTATCAGAGTAGGCTATTTGTCCTACTGTGTTTGCTTAAATCTGCAAACAAACTTCATTTTCTAAGCCATGACATCCTCCTCTTCTTCTTCTCCTATTTCCCTTGATGAGGACCCAAGCAGTCCATTCTTTCTACATCATAGTGACAATGCTAACACTGTCATTGTATCAACCCCATTAACTAGTTTGAATTACATATCTTGGAGCAGATCATTTCTACTTTCCATTTCAATAAAAAACAAGCTAGGCTTCCTGGATGGCACCATTACTGCTCCTGAGTTGTCAAATCCCTCATATGTGTAATGGTTGAGATGCAACAACATTTTGCTGGCTTGGATCCTGAATTCTGTATCAAAGGATATTGCTTCTAATGTATTTTTCAAGACCATAGCTAAATAGGTTTGGGACAAACTTAAAGAAAGATTTGATCAACCTGATGAAGCTCGAATTTATCATCTCCAACACAAGCTCAGTAGCATTGTTCAAGGGCACCTTTCTATAAGTGATTACTTCACACAATTTAATGCTATTTGGGAAGAATTACACAGTTACAGACCACTTTCCTGTTGTTCTTGTGGAAAGTGCACTTGTGATGCCTTTAAAACTATTGGTGAGGTCCAACAAGGAGATTATGTTTTTAAATTTTGATGGGCTTAAATGATAGCTATGATTCTGTGAGGGGGCAAATCATTTTACCAAGTCCCTTACCTTCATTAGACAAAACATTTTCACTAATTTTGCAAGAAGAAAGACAAAGGCAGGCAAGAAATACAACTTTACATCTCAGAGTCCTCTGGTCTTCTAGCCTACCAAAACCTTCCAATGAAAAGGGAAAAATCAGACCTGGTTTGTCCCCATTGTGGTAAGGTTCGACACACGAAGGATAACTGCTATAAATTAGTAGGATTCCCACCAAACTTTAAGTTTACCAAAACCAAGTTTGGAAGTAACCCTGCTACATCATATTCTACAAACCAAGTTACTGCACAGGTTGCCTCTTCACATCAGGAAGCATCTGCTCCAAGTGCCTCTCAATTGAATCTCTCTTAGGCACAAGCACAACATCTCATGGCTCTTGTCAATGTTCAATTCCCTCAACTGAACTTGGGACAAACCAAGCCAATTATGCCTACTCCTGCTTCTGCTAAACCAGACACTCCTGAAACCAGCTCTTCAATCACACCCTACTCAAACTTAGCAGGTAATTATCACTGCCTCTCAACTCTCTCATTACCTGCTAATCACTCCCATCTCAGTTCTATGAACCACTACAAACACAACTCATCTTCCCAAAATGAGCAATCTGATGTTTATAACACACCATAGATCATGGACACAGGAGCCACTGATCACATCGTATGCTCCACCTCTTTTTTTGACAAGCTCTCTTCTTGCATACAAGCCTTTGTGCAACTCCCAAATCGTACAAAGGCTCAAGTTACATGCATAGGCACTGTCAAACTTTCAGAACCACTAATCTTGACTGATGACTTGTGTTTGCCCTCGTTTATTTTCAACTTGATCTCAGTTAGTAAGTTCACTCAAAGACCAAATACATGCCTATTTTTCTTAAATGATTTGTGTTTCACTCAGGCCCTCTGATGGGAACCAAGGTGGGCCTAATTTTAAAGATATGTTGCAAGTTCCAGATGGGTCAATTACAAGTTCAAGGGCTTAATGGATGAAGATTCCGTTTCGATTCATTTGATAAGTTATGGAAAGGGCAACAACATGACTTAAAGGCTTTGGGCACTTGAAAGCTTTTAACTTGTTTAATTCATTTAAAAGACTTATTTTACTAGTTTAGAATAATTAGGTTTATTATGGGAAGCACTTAAGGGGGCTTATGCAAGGGCATGTTGAGAAAGTTATTATTTCTTATGAACTAGGGTTTTTGGGAAGGCCTTGTATTTTGGCCAAGGGCTTATTTGGAAAGTTACTTTTTAGGAACTAGGGTTTCAAGAGGTTACTGTAGCCAAGTTACTGTAGCGCCGTACTGTAGCCGCGACACTGTTCACTCAGGGGTATTTTTGGAAGATGGGGCATTATTTTGGCTAGGGTTTTTAATTAGGTTTTAGTTTAAATACTCTTTGTTGCCTCATGTTCAGAAGTTTATGAAATTTGATGAATTTATTCATTGTGAGTTGAGTTTTACTCCTCTTGTTCTTAATTAAACTTTTGAACTTATCAAAGGTAAATCACAACCTTTGTGGCGTTCCTCCGTTGTAATCTGGGTTCTTGAGACGGGTTATTCAACGGGTCTAGATTTTAATATAATCTAGGTTCTTGAAACGAGTTCTCATCGGGTCTAGGTTCTCCATCCATTAACTTGATTTTGGCTTTCTTCGGGAGTTTTCATATTTATTGTGGGTTCAAGGGATTTCATTCCCGCGGGTTCATATCATTTGGTATTCAGAGCAAGGTTTCCAATCAGGTCTGACTTTATCTTTTAATTATTGTATCTTTAATTTTGATTCTAGGGCTTCATTGTTCTAGGGTTGCCAAAAAAAAAATTGAAACAAAAAGTAGGCTGCCGAAATTCTTAGGGTTTTTTGGTTTGGCTGAAATTTGCATCTCCTAGGGTTTGAAAATTCTAGGGTTTCCTGCATCTCTAAGTTTGTTAATTGCTTGGAGTACTGTTCCATTGATTATCTTCTACTTCATTGTCAATGCTTGTGTGCTTGAATTCAATTGCTTGATTTTCACAATTGAATATTGCTGTTTGTTATTGAATTGAAGAAAAAAAGAGAAAATAAAAGAAAAGAAAAGAAAATTTGAAAAAAAAACAAAAAAAAAAAAGAGGAAGAGAAAATGTAGCATATTCAAAGGTTGCTACATAGTTACAAAGAAGAGAAAGAAAGAAATTTGTTGATTGAATCTTATCATCAAAGTGCATACATTATTAAAGTTGGTATCTTGTCTTATAGTTATTCTTTCATTCGTATAACTTCCTTGATTCTTGTGTCATTTTTTTTATTCCTTCCATGTTTCTCTTGGACTTGTTTTCTTGGACCTAATTATTAGTTGGGACAAATCAAGGTTGCATTGTCTTGATTGAGTTCAATTAGTTCTTAAAGAACTTGAGTGGAAATACTCTTGAGGTAAAAGGTAAAAGAGTGTGAGACTATTATCGGAAAAAAGCCAATTAAGAGTGAAACACGAGTAGAGTGCCATTATTCGAGTGTAAACATGTAAGGGAGTGTGTGAGGTTTTTCACTAACATTCTTTTTGTGCAGCACATTACAATGTCTAATAGGAGTGACTCATCACCAAAGGGGAAGATAGATAACTCATCATTTTTGTTACAAGCCATGCAACAACAATTTGAATAGTTGAACTTGGTGTTAGGTGAAGTGAGGGATAGTATGGATCATCAAGAAGGAGTGATTAGAAATCTGCAAGGCGGGAGAGATAGGAGGCGACGTGAGCCTAGTATTGAGAATAGGCATGAGAATGGAGAGTATGGTGAGAATGTTGAAGTTCTAACATCTAAAGTTGGATTGGGTAGACATAGAGGAGTTAGGCGTGGAAGAGGACATAGGGCAAACCCAGGGGGTCGAGATGGAGTAGAAAAGAACCTTGGGAGCGTCAAAATGAAAATACCATCATTCCAAGGTAGAATTGACCCTAAAGTTTATTTAGAGTGGGAGAAAAGAATAGAGTTGGTGTTTGATTGTCATAATTACTCTGAGGGGAAGAATATGAAGTTGGCAGTAATTGAGTTCACTGATTATGCGAGTATTTGGTGGGATCAATTAGTGACCAATAGGAGGAGGAATCTTGAGAGGCCTGTAGCAACTTGGAGAGAGTTGAAAGCTATCATGAGGCGGAGATTTGTACCTAGCCACTACTATAGAGACCTCTACCAAAAACTACAAAATCTTACACAAGGCTCTAAGAGTGTAGAGGATTACCATAAAGAGATGGAGATGGCTATGATTCGGGCTAATGTAGTGGAGGATCAGGAGGCCACGATGACAAGATTTTTGAGTGGGTTGAATAGGGAGATAATCAATGTAGTTGAGTTGCAACATTATGTGGAGGTAGAGGACATGGTGCACATGGCAATGAAGGTGGAGAGGCGGCTAAAAAGAAAGGGTACATCAAGGTATACTTCGGTTTCTAGTACTCCTTGGAAACCAAAGTGGGACGAAAATGATCAAGTTGTAACAAAGGGGAAGATCAAACCACCTAAGGGAAAAGTTGATGGTGAGGCTGAAACCTCAAGAAAAAGAGAGAATGAGTTGAAAAACAGTTGTAAGGTCGAGAGTTCAAAAAAAGAGGAGACTGAAAGAAAAAAAGAGAGTGAAAAGGATAAAGAGAGTGAGAGGAAAAAAGAGAATGAGGCTGAAACATCAAAAGAAAGAGAGAGAGAAAAAGAAAATAGAGAGGTGGTTGAGAGTCAAGCAAAAATAGTGGAGCCACAAGAGGAAAAACAAAGAGAGATTGCAGAGGGAAACATAAAGACAAAAGTGAGTTTTTATGCTAAAGCAAACTTTTTCTTTGCCTAGTGTTGTTGTTTCTTTGTTGCAATGATATGAGGTCATGATTCCTAACAGTGTGTTTAGTAGATTGCCACCTATTAGGGAGATAGAGCACTATATTGATTTTGTGCCAGGTGCAACAATCCCTACTCAACCTTTCTTTGAAGAACATGAGTCCTTGACACACTTGAAGGGACAAGGTAAGTTGTTGACAAGAATGCACCTCATATATTCAAAAACACACAAGGTATGAAAAATTTTGTGATTGATGCTTTAGCAAGAAGGTATGTCCTTGTCTTCATTTTAGATACAAAATTGTTAAGACTTGAATATGATAAGGAATTGTATGCTAATGATGTTGTCTTTGCTAGTGTGTATCGAACATGTGAGAAAGCATCATTTGGTAAGTTCCATAAACTATATTGGTTGTTTAGAGAGAATAGACTTTGTGTGCCTACTAGTTTTATGTGTAAGTTGCTTGTGTGTGATAGATATGGTGGTTTGTTGGGGAACTTTTGTGTAAATAAGACTTTTGATGTCTTCCATGAACGTTTGTGGGAATATCATTTGTCATTCATTGACGTGTTGCAGGAACGTTTGTGGAGGTATCATTTGCCATTCATTGACGTGTTGCATGAACGTTTGTGGAAATATCATTTGTTATTCATTAACATGTTGCATGAATGTTTATGGGAGTATTGCTTGCCATTCATTGAGTTTGCATATAATTGGAGTGGTCATTTTGGTGTAAGATAAACTTTAGGCGTGTTTCATGAACGTTTGTGGGAGTATCATTTGCCATACATTGACTTGTTGCATGAACGTTTGCGGGAGTATCATTTGCATTTCATTGAGTTTTCATATAATTGGAGTAGTCATTCTGGTGTCAAGAAAACTTTAGACATTTTGCATGAACATTTATGTTGGTCTAAGATGAAGAGATATGTCAATCGCATTTGTGGCAGGTCCATTACATGCAGAAAGGCCAAATTTAAGCTTTTGCCACATGCGTTGTATACACCTTTAGTGGGCGCCATTGTCTTGAAAAGAATAGATTTTAAAATTATATATTAAAGTGGCCTGGTTCGGGTGGCTTCGGTCAGGGGGGAAAGGGGTGAGTAGAGGCAACTAACCTGAGATGCCGCTGCTAGCAACCTCTTTATTCATTGGGTAAGAGCGATCCAAGCCATATGCTGTTTCGCTTGAAAGGACAAGCAAGCCTGATGCGGTAGACATATCTATGGACTTTGTTTTGGGGCTACCTAAGAAAGAAATGAGTAGAGATTCTATTTTTGTGGTTGTGGATAGATTTATAGAGTTTGCATATAATATGACCATGCATACTACCACTTTATATTCTCCTTTTGAAATTTTTTATAGACTTAATCCATTTAGTCATTTAGATTTAATGCATTTTCCTGTTGACGACAGGAGTAGCTCGGATGGATTTTTTCAAATTATTGAACAAATTAATGATAATATGCATATGAAATTAATGATAATGTTACTAATATTTTTCCCTTTGATCCAAGTGGAGATTTGAGGTCGAATCCTTTTGAGGAGAGGGGGAATGATGGGAACCAAGGTGAGCCTAGTTTTAAAGTTATGTTGCAAGTTCCAGATGAGTCAATTACAAGTTCAAGGGCTTAATGGATGAAGATTCAGTTTCGATTCATTTGATAAGCTATGGAAAGGGCAATAACATGACTTAAAGGCTTTGGGCACTTGAAGACTTTTAACTTGTTTAATTCATTTAAAAGACTTATTTTACTAGTTTAGAATAATTGGGTTTATTATGGGAAGCACTTAAGGGGGCTTATGCAAGGGCATGTTGAGAAAGTTATTATTTCTTATGAACTAGGGTTTTTGGAAAGGCCTTGTATTTTGGCCAAGGGCTTATTTGGAATATTATTTTTTAGGAACTAGGGTTTCAAGAGGTTACTGTAGCTGAGTTACTGTAGCGATGTACTGTAGTCGCGACACTGTTCACTCAGGGGTATTTTTGGAAGATGGGGCATTATTTTGGCTAGGGTTTTTAATTAGGTTTTAGTTTAAATACTCTTTGTTGCCTGATGTCTTATCCTCATGACAGCAACATCAATCCTCATTCAACTCTCTCCAATCAAACTCGAGTCAATCAAGCAGCCACACAACAAGTTTTTGATCTATGGCACTTTAGATTAGGATATTTATCTTCACAAAGGATGAGTTTAATTCATTCTCATGTTCCTAATGTAGAGTCCAATGATCAATCTCATTGTAAAATCTGCGATTTTGCCAAGCAAAAGCATCTTTCTTTTCCTTCAAGTGTATCCACTTGTTCATTCCCTTTTGACTTAATACATCAATATGGGGACCATATTCTCAAGCCTCACTTCAAGGTTTTCATTACTTTCTAACTATTGTAGATGATTTTTCTAGAGTGACTTGGGTTTTCCTAATGAAACTAAAATCAGATACAAGATCCATTTTACAATCATTCTTCCAACTCATACACACTCAATTCAATAAGAAAGTAAAGAAAATCAGGACTGACAATGGTCTTAAATTCGATATGGCAAATTTCTATAAAGATCGTGGCATTATTCACCAAAAGTCTTGTGTGTATACCCCTCAACATAATGGTGCTGTTGAGAGGAAACACCAACACCTCTTAAATGTGTTCCGAGCCCTTATCTTTCAAGTTGCATTGCCCACTCAATTTTGGGGAGATGCAGTTCTAATAGCTACATCATCAACAGGATACATACACCTCTTCTTTCCAATAAATCTCCCTGTGAAATGTTTTTTTCTTCACCACCTTCATATGCTCACATTGTCTTTCGATGCCTGAGTTATGCTAGCACCACCAAACATCACAGAACTAAGTTTGAGCCACATTTTTTCTGGGATACCCTGTAAATGTCAGGGGTTATAAGCTTTGACATGTAAAGTCATTCGACATTCATTTCCAGAAATGTCATATTCCATGAATCTGTCTTTCCATTTCAATCCCCCACCTCCATTCCCTCTCCTCATCCCTCCTTTCCTCAAATTTGGTACTTCCTCCTACACTACTAGATGACACATTTTCACCCACTTCCATGTCACAATATGTCCTGACAGTTGACTCATCTTCACCCACTCACATGTCACAATCTATCTCACAATCTGAAGCACCTCATCCTGAAATATCTTTCCCTACTACCTCCCTTGATTCACCTCCTTCTTCACCCCAACCTCATGAGCTGCCTACCAGCCCACCCCTTTGAAGATCCACCAGAGAAAGACATCAACTTGCCTATCTCCACCAATACCACTGTCAAACAGCAGCATCCCATCCCTTCGTCAATACTTCCTCCACATCCTCTTCAACTCTTCACCCACTCCACCATCACTTGACCTACAAACACCTCTCCCCATCCCACCAATCTTTTTCTGCTTCCCTCTCATTGTTTTCTGAACCATCCTCTTATAGTGAAGCTATCAAATTCAAGCATTGGCAGGATGCCATGAACACTGAACTCAGTGCCTTAGAAGAGAACAACACTTGGACTGTTACATCTCTTCCCCCCAGCAAAACTGCAATTGGTTGTAAATATGTGTTCAAAGTCAAGCTCCATCTGATGGTTCTCTTGGAAGACACAAAGCAAGACTTATAGCAAAGGGATACACTCAAAGAGAGGGTTTTGACTTCCAAGAGACCTTCAGTCTAGTAGTTCGTGTCTACTTTCCAGCCATATCCAAGTGGCCTTTCGCTTTTGGGGTCTCTCTCTCTCTCTCTCTTTACCACCAGCCTAGGCCTTTTGACTGGGGTAATTCTAGGGTCCACGTCGGGTGGAGGGATTACCGTCATCCAGAGCTTTATGGTTCACCCCATCAGCGCCGAACCCATTCCTGACAACCCTACCGACCAACAGCTTCCCGCTTATATTTTCCTCGTTTGCCTTCGTTAGTCAATTATATCCCCTTGGTGTCTTTACCAATATCGTTGACAAGGCCGATGTCTCTCCCCTTTTTCTTTGACCCAATATCCTTCTTTTTTTGTCGTTGATCTCTCGGACGTGCTTTACCCCACCTAGTCCTTTAGTTCTTCCATCTTGCATTGTCGTGCTTTATTTTGATATGCAACTAGGCCCTTTGGCTTATGACGTGATGTGCTTGCCACTTTTTACCATGTTGTTGATGTTCGCGTTCCTTGATGTAGCATTAGCCCGCACTCCATTAGAGAAAGGTCAAGATGCCTCACGTCAATCCACCTCTTCAGCCCCCCGAGGAGGTAATTTGGATAGCGATGTGGCTACTTAGCTCCTTCGCTACGATGGGGGTCGAGGTAAGTTTTTAGGAAGCCTTGGAGCTGGACCCGCTCTCCACCATGGGGAGATAAGGCGACCCCTGGCTAGACTCGTCTCCTTGGTCCTCGGGGAGGTAGGTTGTTCAGGTAGTTTGGGACTAAATCCACTCCCGCCCGTTGACATCGCAGGGAAGGGTAAGTTTGGGTCAAACTAGCACTAATCCCACACTTCGTCGTAGTGGACGTCGAGGTATATTATTCAGGGAGCCGGAGGCCTATCCCATTCTTCGTTGTGGGGAGAAAAACTGGCTTCTAGCTTGACCCGTATCTGTGCCTTTCACAAAACCTTGAAGAAAGGCAGACACTTGTTGGTGGATCTTCAGACGAACCTGTAGAGAGTCACTACTCGCCCAGCCTATCTTTGCACCTCGTTTATGCTTCGGGGTGGGGCCGTGTTGAAGATGGCCTCCATCCTTTCGGGGTTGGCTTCGATACTGCATTCTGACACCATGAATCCCAGAAACGTCCCTAATCTGACACCAAAAGTGCACTTCGCCGGGTTCAATTTCACCTGGTACTGCCTCAGTATTGCGAATGTCTCCCTCAGATCGTCCAAGTGTGGTTCCAGAGTCCCACTCTTAACCAACAGGTCATCCACGTAGGTCTCTATGTTTCTTCCCACTTTGGAACATACAGTTAACCAACTACTGGTAGGTGGCCCCTGCGTCCGTCATCCCAAAAGGCATCGTTGTGTAACAATACACGACTCAGTTAGTGATGAATGAGGTCTTCTCCTCATCCTCTAGGTTCTTGCAAATCTAGTTACACCCAGAGTAGGCATCCATGAAGCTGAGCATGCAATGGCCCGCCGTTGAGTCAACGATCAGATCGATGCGGGGAAGTGAGAAGCTGTGATGACCCGAGCATATCTAAACCTGGCCTGTACCAACCAAGCTCATTTTTTTTTAGTTTATTCTATTTTATTTTATTATTATTATTATTTTCAATGTTAACTTCCACACGTTTTATTCTTTCCGTCTATTTTCTTTTTCCCCCCGTAGATCTTCCTCTCGTCCATGACATGCACACACATGCACGACTCAGTTTCTGCATGCACGTCTCACATGCACAGTTACCTTCCTTTCTTTTCGCATCTAGGGTTTTAATCAACTCTATAAATGCATGTTTTTCTCTCAAGAGAAGTTGCCGCAGCAACCCAAGCATAGCTACACTCCACACTGCCGTCAGCAAGTTTGCATCCAACCGCTAGCCTTGGGCTGCCACCGTGAATCACCCCCACTGCCCAACCTCTTCCCCTCCATAGCCCACTTCTCCCCCACACCGTGAGCCCTTCCCCATAGTGCAGCCGTGCAGCACCTGAACCACTGCCCCAAACGAGCCAAGCCCGTAATGCAACACGGTATAACCCGTGGCGCCGCTGCACAGATCACCCATTGCACCGTAGTGCAACGCGAAGACAACCGCGCAGCACCCCAGCCATTGCCACGACCGAGCCCAGCTTGAAACACCCGAACCACATCCTGCATGACGGAAACCACCATGATTGCCGCTGCTCTGCCCTGCACCTCCGTACCAAGCCGCTGATACGCTTTGGGACGTGAAGGACACTATTTTTACACACCGAAACAGGGGAAGCATCCCCACCGTGAGCCACGTCGTCAGCCCCCTCAACTTCGATGCCACTGCCATCAAAAGACACCAGAGGACAAGCCTCCACCTTCGGACACTGCCCAGGTCGACGCCCAGCCCCAGACCGTCGCAAGCCTCGCTGCCCCAAGGTGAGTTTTCATTCTCTTTCATGCCAAGCTCTCTCTCCGTCCCTCTCTCTTTCTATGTGAGGTCTCTCGCTCATCTCTCTCTCGCTTTCAGTGCTCCACCGTCGTCTGCCTAGCCCTCGTTGCGTCGCCCGTTGCCGCGTGTTTTCCCTTTGGTGAGTTCCTGCCGCCGCATGTGTTAATCCCGTGTGTTTGTTTGTTTGGTTTATGCTTATAAGTTATATATACGTACTTTATATATAGATTATATATATAGAAAGTTTTAACCTAGGTTGGGTACTTACTAGTTTTGACTTAATATATATATTATATATATATATATATATATATATATATGGAAGGTAGGTTTAACCTAATGTTTTCGGGTGAGAAGTTTTATTTTTGGGGTTTATGTTTAAATGAGTTTTTCTTTAAGTTTCAATAAATTTTATATTTGTATTTTAATAATATTTTTTAATTAAAGGAAGTAAACCTATTTTTTTTAAGAGATGAGTTTTTCATGACTTATTTATGGAAATTTTAGTAACCAATGTATTCTTTTTATTTATAAAATTTTGCTGGTATTTTAAATATTTTGAATATTAATTTTATTGAGTTTTATATTTAGTTTAATACTTGCTTGATTAAATTCTTATTTGGTACGAATTCGTTTAAGTTGATATTGATGGTTTTGGGAAAATGAGGGTATTTTGGGAATTATGAGTATTTTAGGTTTTGAGGAATTAAATAGGTTATTTTAGAAGTTTAGGATTAAATATCGAAATAAGTGGTTGATTGAAAATTTACGGGAATTACTTGATTATCTTGTAGGTGACGATTGTTAATTGTTCGACATTTTGAGGAAAATTTTGAAAAGCTAAGAAGTCCAGGTAAGCGGGGTTCCTACGCTAGACTTTGCATAAAATAAAATGAACTGAGGTTCTTTTTGGAAAATGTCCATGTTTTGTTATGAAAAGAAATATGAAAACAACCTCAGATATTTGTTCTGCATTACTCATGAGATTCTGTTTAAGAAGAAAGTATTTTCTGTCATGATTGGTGTAGACATGAGCTTATTTTTTACATTCTGTTTCTTAACTTTGGAAAAGAGAGCGAATATGAAATTTTCTGAATAAGTTATGTTTTTGCGATCTGATTCTATTTAGTACTCTGTGTTGATAAAATGTGGCACTTGAAAAACCTTTGGCATGACATTCTGATTATGTTCTAACTCTGATTCTGACTCTGATATGGTGATTTTGATTCTGTTTTGCTCTGATATGTGGCCCTGTCACGGGATACAATAGTGACCTCTGGCCCTGTCACGGGATACAATAGTGACCTCTGGCCCTACCACGGGATATAATAGTGGATTTCTGTTCTGAGTGCAATCGCTTTGATATTCATTGTGATTTATGTTCTGCTTGGCTTTCTGCATAATGCACAATCCTACCACGGGGGTTAAACATGGCCTCTGTTCTGATATGTTATGATAAGATGAAGATGTTCAGTCATGTTGTGCCAAATGAGTCTTTGTATATGAAAAGTTGGTTTCTAAATATGAAATGTTTGAAAAGTCACTCTGATTTGCTGATAATATGTATTTTTTGAGATTTGCATATTGATACTGAAATGTTTTGTTTCTGCATTCTGTACTCTGTGAAAATGCTCATGTTTACACACTAGTATATGTCCTCTGCTTACTGATTTGTTGATAACTCACCCCTTATCTCCAATTATTTTTCAGATGATTTTTTAATAGTCCAACTAAGGATCAGGATTATGGAGCATCGGTGAAATTATTATTTAAGCATAGTGGATTACTCATAGAAGATTTATGAGAGGTGGCGGATTTTATTAAGAGATTTTGTAGTATTCTGATAATGTTATATTTTGGAATCTATAAATATATTGGTGAGTTGTGAGTTTTAAGTTATAGGGAGTAACTTTTCGATCCCTGCGGGACCGGGGCATTATAGTTGGTATCAAAGACAGGTTAGAGATTCTGCATACTATAAACCTTGGAGGTTTAGATATCCGTGGGTTTAGGAAGAAACTTCAGATTTGAGGTGTAGAAATTCTAGGACTAAGAGATGATGAAATTTGTGTTTAAGGTTTTAGAATCTGATAGGCTTTTGGGAATATATTCTAGGAAATTTGAGGTATTAAAGTTTGTAAATTTCAAGAATCGATGTTCATGACGTTTAAGGTCTTAGATCCACTCAGTTTTTTTTAATGGAATGTAGAAAATGATTTTGATTTGATTTAAGGGTTAGATTTTATAGGTGTAAATAAGCTTGATCAAAAGCTAAGTTTGAAGTTCCGTAGACTCTGATATATGCGGTCTTGAAATTTTGGACTTTAGGAAATAAATTTTTGAATTAGGGTTTAGAATTCTACGAACGACAAGAAATAGATTATTGATTCGTGATTTATAGATTAATTAGTAGATATATTGTTTTTTCGCGCAGTTATTATTTTATTATTTTCTTCTTTTGAAACGTTTAACCAAGGATGAGTCTTCCAGGACGGCTGCTCGACGTCGTGTTCGAAATCTTGGGGGCTTAAATGCAGGAAATGAAGAGGACGGATGCACCATAGAGCAGTTCAATCAGATGCACCCTCCCACTTTTGATGTTCGTGGCGACCCGACCTTATCTAAGGATTGGATCCAGGACATTGAGGAGGTACTTAGTGTCTTGAATTGTACGGACAAACAGAAAGTATTGTACTCCACCTTCAAGCTGACCGGTGAGGCTAAACGATGGTTGATATCAGAGAGAACCATCAGGGAAGCTGATGGGAGGGGAGTGGTTAGCTGGCCCCACTTCAAGCAGATTTTCTTTGATCGTTTCTTCCCAAGATCAATTAGAGATGCTAGAGCCAAGGACTTTGCCGACTTAGCCAGTATGAGGCCAGATATATTGAACTATCACGTTTTGCCTTATATCTGATCCCCGATGAGGAGAAGAAGACCCGGAAATTTGAGGAGGGAACTAAATAACCAGATTTATGAGTGAGTGGTGGCCTTTCAGATCCAGAACTTCTCGGAATTAGTAGATAAGTTTACAATAGTCGAGTGAGGCCTCAAGAGAAGTGTTCAACTTTAGGAGCAGAGGAAGGGGCCGATGCCATTGGGGTTTCCCTCGAACGAGAATCAAGGACCATGGAAGAGGATAAAGTTAGTGAACAACTCAGGCCAGAGACAGGTGCAGGACAGTCAACGGAATAACTCTTGCAAGTCATGCAACGTAGTACACTTTGGGGACTGCAGAAGGAGAACTGGACGGTGTTTTTGATGTGGGAAGCACAGCCACCTCGTCAGAGACTGTCCAAAGCAACCAGATGGGAGCATGAACCCCAACACGCCTCAGAGCACAGATTTCACGGCACGAGGCATGAATCAACACAACGCAGTGTAGGCTTGAATTCAACTCAATACAGAATGTGCAGCGGAAGCATGATTAACCCATTGGAACTAGCAGCAGTTAGCTAGCAAATTTCGAGTACGAAATTTTTTTAAGGGGGGAGAATGTAACACCCGGACCCAATAACTCATTTTTGTTATTTTGTTTTAGTTTATTCTATTTTTTATTATTATTTTTGTTCAATGTTAACTTCCGCACGTTTTATTCTTTCTGTCTATATTCTTTTTCCCCTGTAGATCTTCCTCTCGTCCACGACATGCACACACACGCATGACTCAGTTTCCGCATGCACGTCTCACATTGACGGTTACCTTCCTTTCTTTCCACATATAGGGTTTTAATCAGCTCTATAAATGCATGTTTTTCTCTCAAGAGAAGTTGCCGCAGCAACTCAAGCATAGTTGCACTCCACACTGCCGCCAGCATGTTCGCATCCAACCGCTAGCCTTGGGCTGCCACCGTGAATCACCCCCACTGCCCAACCTCTTCCCCTCTGCAGCCCAATTCTCCCCCACACCTTGAGCCCTTCCCCATAGCGCAGCTGTGCATCACTTGAACAACTGCCGCAAACGAGCCAAGCCCATAACACAACACGGTATAACCCGTGGCCACGCTGCACAGATCACCCACTGCACCGTAGTGCAACGCGAAGACAACCGCGCAGCAACCCAGCCACTGCCATGACCGAGCCCAGCCTGAAACACTCGAACCACATCCCGCATGACGAAAACCACCATGATTGCCGCCGTTCTGCCGGCACCTCCGTACCAAGCCGCTAATACGGTTTGGGACGTGAAGGACTCTGTTTTTACACGCCGAAACAGGGGAAGCATCCCCACCTTTAGCCACATCTTCAGCCGCCTCAACTTTGACGCCACTGCCATCAAAAGACGCCGGAGGACAAGCCTCCACCTTCGGACACTGCCCAAGTCGACGCCCAGCCCCCAAACCGTCGCAAGCCTTGCTACCCCATAGTGAGTTTCCGTTCTCTTTCACGCCAAGCTCTCTCTCCGTCCCTCTCTCTTTCTACGTGAGGTCTCTCGCTCATCTCTCCCTCTCACTTCCAATGCTCTGCCGTGATCACCGTCGTCGGCCTAGCCCTCGCTGCGTCGCCCGTTGCCGTGTGTTTTCCCTTGGGTAAGTTCCTACTGCCCCATATGTTAATCCCATGTGTTTGTTTGTTTGGTTTATGCTTATAAGTTATATATACGTACTTTATATATAGATTATATACATGGAAAGTTTTAACCTAGGTTGGGTACTTACTAGTTTTGACTTAATATATATATATATATATATATATATATATATATATGGAAGGTACGTTTAACCTAATGTTTTCGGGTGAGAAGTTTTATTTTTGGGGTTTATGTTTAAATGAGTTTTGCTTTAAAGGAAGTAAACCTATTTTTTTTAAGAGATGAGTTTTTCATGACTTATTTATGGAAATTTTAGTAACCAATGTATTCTTTTTATTTATAAAATGTTGCTGGTATTTTAAATATTTTGAATATTAATTTTTATTGAGTTTTATATTTATTTTAATACTTGCTTGATTAAATTCTTATTCGGTACGAATTCGTTTAAGTGGATATTAATGGTTTTGGGAAAATGAGGGTATTTTGGGAATTATGAGAATTTTAGGTTTTGAGGAATTAAATAGGTTATTTTAGATGTTTAGGATTAAATATCGAAATAAGTGGTTGATTGGAAATTTACGTGAATTACTTGATTATTTTGTAGGTGACGATTTTTAATTGTTCGACATTTTGAGGAAAATTCTGAAAAGCTAAAAGTCCAAGTAAGTGGGATTCCTATGCTAGACTTTGCATAAAATAAAATTAACTGAGGTTCTTTTTGGAAAATGTGCATGTTTTGTTATGAAAAGAAATATGAAAACAACCTCAGATATTTGTTCTGCATTACTCATGAGATTCTGTTTAAGAAGAAAGTATTTTCTGTCATGATTGGTGTAGACATGAGCTTATTTTTTACATTCTGTTTCTGAACTTTGAAAAAGAGAGCGAATATGAAATTTTGTGAATAAGTTATGTTTTTGCGATCTGATTCTGTTCAGTACTCTGTGTTGATAAAATGTGGCACTTGAAAAACCTTTGGCATGACATTCTGATTATGTTCTGACTCTGATTCTAACTCTGATATGGTGATTCTGATTCTGTTTTGCTCTGATATGTGGCCCTGTCACGGGATATAATAGTGACCTCTGACCCTGTCACGGGATACAATAGTGACCTCTGGCCCTGTCACGGGATATAATAGTGACCTCTGGCCCTGTTACGGGATACAATAGTGTTCTCTGGCCATACCACGGGATATAATAGTGGATTTCTGTTCTGAGTGCAATCGCTTTGATATTCATAGTGATTTATGTTCTGCTTGGCTTTCTGCAGAATGCACAACCCCTTATCTCCAGGGGTTAAACATGGCCTCTGTTCTGATATGATGTTCCAATATGTTATGATAAGATGAAGATGTTCAGTCATGTTGTGCCAAATGAGTCTTTGAATATGAAAGTTGGTTTCTGAATATGAAATGTTTGAAAAGTCGCTCTGATTTGCTGATAATATGTATTTTTTGAGATTTGCATATTGATACTGAAATGTTTTGTTTCTGCATTCTGTACTCTGTGAAAATGCCCATGTTTACACACTAGTATATGTCCTCTGCTTACTGAGTTGTTCATAACTCACCCCTTATCTCCAATTATTTTTCAGATGATTTTTGAATAGTCCCGCTAAAGATTAGAATTATGGAGCATCGGTGAAATGATTATTTAAGCATAGTGGATTACTCATAGAAGATTTATGAGAGGTGGCGGATTTTATTAAGAGATTTTGTAGTAGTCTGATGACGTTATATTTTGGAGTCTATAAATATATTGATGAGTTGTGAGTTTTAAGTTATTGGAAGTAACTCTTCGATCCCTGCGGGACCGAGGCGTTACATGGCCCATAGAATTCCTTCTTGATTTCCATGGCATTTTAAGAGCCTTAGTTACTTTGGAAGGTCTTAGAGTCTATGATTTAGTGATTTGAGCCCAAGAGGGGAGTGATCCTAGATTGCCTTGTAAGTTTCAGCCCTATTTAGAAACCCAGGCCCAATGGCTTTAGGTACATGGCCCGAACCTTAGTCACTAGTGCCATGTGTCATGCATGTGTTGCACTATGAATCTGGTCTTGATAGTAGACTAAGGGGGAGAGAGATGTGTAAGGAAACACCTAGGGGTGGCTTACACGCCTACCCTAGAGGACTTGCCACTTGCTAACTTGCTAGAAACCTTATAGAAGAATCAAGGGACAAAAGGGACCTAGGAAGGCCAAAGGATTTTTGACCAGCCCATTTTCCCACATGCCTAGACCCTTGTTTAGCCTGATTTCGAGTTCCAATGTTGATTTCTTGGAAAGGGAAGTCTAGGGAAAATGAAGGAGGTTTTTCTGGAAAAGATGCATGGGAACCGAAAGGGGCACATGGATTTTGGATTTTTGTCGAAATTTGCCAAGTGTCAAGCCTGCGTTAAGCTTCTAGAAGATTAGATGAAGGGACTCTTGTATCAAAGGACAAATATACCCCTAGGATTTTGGCTACCACATTTTCAATGCACCTCTTCACTTGCCACTTGTCACTTAGGTCATTTTTAGACCAGTGGCATATGAGGAGTCATCTTGGGAAGGAGCAATAGAAGATGAAGCATCAACTTGGAAGGTGGAAGAAAGAGTGGATGACTAGGGCAAGGCACACGCCCATGCCACTTGTCATCCATGCTAAAGGTTGTTTGTTGGGAAAAGGACGAGGCATGAGATGTTTTACAAAGATGCCCTTGTAGAGATATTCACTTGCTTAAGGAAATGAATGACATAAAGGGGAAAGAAGGGATTTCGGCCAAGGGATAGGAAACCCTACACGCCACCCCAAGTGGTTCCTTCCCAATGCAAATCCAGGTGGGGATTCTAAGAGTCTTTTCAACAAAAGAGAAAAGGGAAGGAGAAAACACTTGCCACTTGTCATCCATGCAAGGATTTTGGAATAACCAAAGAGGGAAGTGAGGAGACTACTATAAAAAGGAGGGAGTACATGCCTATGGGCTTTTCCCTTGCCATTTTTTGGAATTTGCATGAACTCTCACTCTCTCCACATAATTCTCACATGTTCACTTGAAGATTCTCTTACCTTCTCGTATTTTCTTTCCAACCAAACAAGGAGGATTCATTTCAAGAGAGGATTTCGGCACCATCAAGGATAGACAAGGTAAGGATCAATTTTCTCTTAGTTTTGCACACACATGTCACTTTCTCAACCCAAAAATGAGATTCAAATCTCATAGGACTTCAAGAATGGTGAGACACACTTTTTTGACCCGTTTTCTTGGAAAATGACTTAAGGTTTTTAAGAAACACTTGAAGCTGAATAGTGGGGGGAGTTCATCCTCCATGTTTTCGACCACCACATGTATTTTTTGTTTTACTTTAGGTTTTGTTTTACTGCATGAATGGAATAAAGGGGTTTTTAACCTAAGAACTCTAAAAGCCGAGTGGTTTAAAATGAAGTGATGCCCTAGAAATCCTCGCACACTCAAGAACACGAAATAGGGTTTTTAGATACTCTTTCTAATGTAGTAGTATATTTGGATTTACAGCTTGCTAGTATTTATTTACGCGGATTTTTGTAAGTATACCCTCAACTTACTCTTGGTTAATATTTGTATATGATTTTGTAAATCATTTCATTGTTATGTTTGCTTTGTTTGCTATTTCCTTTTTGTTGGTTTGAATATGCTTACATGATCTTGAAATATGAATATTACAAATTCGGTTTTAAGATGAAAATGACAAGAATGTTCAATGCATGTTTCAGCTTTAAGGAAAACATTGTGGTTGATTTGTGTTACTTGATGATTCGGCTATACCATGTCTTAGAAGTTTCAGATTTTGGACAAACACCATGATTTTATGTTTTGTTTCGTTATGCTTTGATTTCTAAGCAAATATGTTTGAATAAGCATGTTTAAGTGATGAACCTTCATGTTTTGCATCTATATGTTTCGGCCAAGGCCCTTTTTCATGGGTATGAGTATATGTTTTGATATCTCATATGGTATATGTCATCATGCTATAAAATGAACATGTTATGCTTGGTTATTTCATGCACGGCATTTCACATGTCATATGTCAAGTGTAAGTACGCATGTTATAAGCCTCATGTCAAAGAGCTTATAAGTTTTATCACAATCCCAAATGCTAGGACGGGAAAATGTCCTAGTGGAACTCATCTTTCCACTCTAGAGTATTTAAGAATAGTGTTGTAACCCCTGGGTCAACAAAGCATCGTCGACGAGCCTGGAATGAATTCTTTTCAAATGATGCTGGAGCAAGGAGCACCTAATGCTAGTGGGTGCATAAGGCATGTAACCTGATGAAGGAAAGTCGAGTTAATATGAATCTCTATTTATGACTTATTCATCATGGTGCATGGATCGTGGATGGTGCCGTAACTAGCAGGAGCACGCGGTGCTAAGGGGAACCGTGTTGTGTCCACCCTCTAAATAAGAATAAGAGCTTATGTGATAAGGATCACTCGATGCAAATCTTGTGATATGTTCTGATAAAGCAAATTCTAATTAAGATCACGTGAATAAGAAAAGTTAAAGTTTTTATGAAAAGTTAAGTTTTGTTACAAGTCTTTTGAAAATAGTCAAGTCATATGTCAAGTACATGTCCATGCATGCATTTCATGATATACCTTGTATGGTTGTGTTAACTATGGTATGTTGTGTGATTACTTGCTGAGACTTCTTGAAATCTCATTGTGGTAGTTTCTACTATCATTCCCTAACCGGAATGGTAGAAGTTGTGACAGGTGTAGTAGACGACGACCATGACCAAGAGGAAGAGAACGACACCTCCTCCTCCGGAGAGGATCGTGCCTAAGATGGCTGCAAGTCGGCTTGAGCCCTCCATCCTAGAATGACTCAAGGCCATCGACCGGGAGATCTCTAGTATACTTGAGTTCATTGCGGAATTCAGACAGTGTAACAATCGGGACAAAGATAAGATCTCGGAAAAGCGTGTGAAGCCCGAACCCTCTTGAAGAGAATGGGAACCTAAGTTATTTTGTGAGAAAAAAAAAAAGATGGGACTTATGGTTTTAGACCTCAACTTTTGTTGAACTATGTTTTGAGGAAGTCCCGTGTTTTGGGAGATTTAAGTTATTCTCTATGATTTTGGGATGCTATATCTTTATGATTCATTTTTATGTTTTGGGCAATGTTAGGATATGATATTAATACGGTACCATGTGCTTTGCAATAACTTGTTGCAGTGCTTAGATAATCCGACCTTTACTTTTTTTTCCACTGCTATGTAATTGCATACTGCCAGTGTACTTAGGTGCATAGCATATTATCTGTCATGTACGATGAATGTATAGCATTGTGTTACATGTCCCGGCATTTCAGTCACAGTCTAATCCCAAGCGGGGGCTGGGGGCGCCACAGAAGCTGTCTTTTGGGTAGACTTTGTTGAGGTTGGTGCAATCGACACACATTCTTCATTTGCCAGTCGGCTTTTTCACGAGTACCACGTTGGACAACCACTTTGGATAGTGGGCTTCTCGGTTGAATCCGATGGCTAGAAGGCAGTCCACTTCCTCTACTATGACGACGTCTTTTCTGCACTAACACTTTATTTCTACCTCACCACTTTGGCCTTTCGGTTCATGCTAAGGTTGTGATGTATGACTACTGGAGCTATTTCGGGTATGTCCTCGTGGCTCCAAGTGAATACGTCCTGGTGTTCGGTGAGGAGTTGCTGCATTTCCTAATCGTTACTCGACAAATATGAAACAATCAACAATTATTTAATAAATGATAGCAAAACATGACTAACCATTTCTAGAATTAACGTCTCTTTGCTGGGCAAAACAATGCTCGCTTGAGTGTATACATGCACCTTCTTTAGTTGTAGCAAGCTCCTGAGAATCGCAAGTCTCTTTTATTGGCGTTGAAGTCTCTGCCTTCCTACTTTCTGCAACATTAGTTGAAGTTCTCGTGCTAGATGAACCCAGATAATTTACTTGATTCCCAAATAGTTGGATATGCAGGGGCTACACAATGTTAAAAAATGTTGTGCAAATAATAATATTCCATAAGCATTTCTAAACCAGAAAATCCTTAATTTACCTAACTTCCCCATATGTAGGGTTAAGTGGTTGTAGGAGCATTATGGTTTGGCAGAGATGCATAGCTATTTGGAGTAAAAGCATAAGGGGATTGAGCATAGGAACTTGGGGTCATGTTATGGAATGAAGATAGATAGAGAGCCATTGGCTCATATGGATTTGAATTTTTTTTTTTTTGATGAAATAACTGATCTCATTAATCAAAGATGTCAAAGAACATCAAACTCCAGGAACATAATCAAGTAAAAGAAACACTACATTTCTTTTGTGACTATATGTAAGATACACGAGGGGCATGTTTCAAAATCATAAATATCCTCTGAGCAACCGAAAGCAGTTTTTGCTAGATGATGTGCTGCCATATTAGCTTCTCGGTTTGTATGTGTAACTGACCAACAAGCATATGAGTTCAGAATCTCTCTTGCATCTTCTACCAGGCAGCCACCCAAGCTCCAATTCTTTGTGTAATTCTTCAATAGATCCACCACTTGCTTTTAATCACCCTCCAGACAAAAATGTGTTATGCCAACCTCTTTGCAAAAAACTGCAGCTAGGAGCATACCGTATGCTTCAGCATCAAAAGAGGATCCTTTGAGATTTCTGTGAGCCTGTAAACTTCCAATAAAAAGACCATGGTAATCTCTAATGAGGACTCCAATTCCAATTTTCCTGTCCTTTTGATTTACAGCAGCATCCCAGTTGACCTTAAATAGCCCCTCCTCAGGCTTTGACCACCTTGGAAACCCTGCAGTAGTTGTGAGTTTGGCCCCTATGTCCTCTGTGAGAGCTTCCCTATATAATACCAGTGTTTTGGCCAGTTGGTGGAGGGCATTTGGATGTTTGAATTCTTTTCCGAGAAGAGTATTGTTCCTTCTAGTCCATATGCCCCTCATAGTTGCTGCCACTTCTTCTAGTTCCTCTAAACTAAGAATCTCAACGAGTCTGGACCAGATATAAAAAATCAGGTCTCTTTGCACGGATAGCTTTTGCACCTTTTTCACTCCCTGACTCCACACATCTTTAGCAGCAATGCATCCCCACAAAACATGTCCAGAGGTTTCTGCTTCCTGCTGGCAGATCAAGCATGAACTGTGTTCCACCACTTTCCTCCTTCTTAGGTTTGCTAGAGTAGGTAAAGCCTCATTACATGCTCTCCATAGGAACATCTTGGTAGCAGGGGTTACTCTTAGCTTCCATATAGTCTTCCAAGCCTGTTTTTCTTTTTCTTTACCTGAGGTCTCCCCTTCCTGAGCACACTCCAAAACTTTACTGAGATGGTACCCACTCTTGACAGTATAGAGCCCATTTGTAGTGAATTGCCACACTAATTTGTCTTCTCTTCCCCTCATGCTAATCGGTATTGATTTAATATCAGTTATTTCTTGTTGGGTGAATAGCTCTTGTAAGAGGGGTTCCTTCCATTGCTGCACTTGGGGGTCAATCAGAGCACTAACCTTTTCACACCATATGGAGGTGAAAAGGGTAGCCATTTAGCTGACCATATGTTAACATGTTGGCCATTCCCCACCCTCCATATGAGACCTTCTTTTAACAAGCTTAGCCCTGCATGAATGCCTCGCCAGGCAAAGGATGGCCCTGTCCCCACTTTAGCTTCTAACAACCCCACCTTACTGAAGTACTTCTGCTTTAGGATCCTGCCCACCAAGGAGTTTGGGTTTTGTAAAATTCTCCACCCTTGCTTAGAGAGTAAAGCAAGGTTGAAACTCCTCAGATCTCGAAAACCAAGACCTCCCATTTCTTTGCTATGACTGAGTTGCTTCCATATGGATTTGAATTAGTAGTAGGTGCTGAAGGAGTATATGGGGGTAGAGGCCCAGAGGTTGAAGTTACCAAACGAGCTGGCATTGATCCATAATAAGTCTGAAAAAAACGTCACTAAAGATATTTGGGGACGGTTTGAAATCGTCACCACGACCATCACCTAATGTGCGTCACAGAAAATAATTGGTGACGATTTACTGTTGAACCGTCACTAAGAATATTTTTAGTGACGATTGGAGGTGTTCCATTTGTTCGAACGTTCTCTTTTTTTGTGACGACTGAGAACTGTCACAGAAAGTAACGTTCAGACGTCCAATTGAACGTTCAGACGGCAACTCGACCGATTGGCGTTCGAATGAGAGAAGCTTATGTTCGTTGATTATAGTTCCAACGTATCATATTTACATTTGAACGTTTACGTGTCTGAACGTTAATAATAATAAACGTTCAAATTTCCGTTCGAACGTTAACAGACCAATGTTCAAACGTAACGAGTTTAATGTTCGGACTTTATTTCGAATGTAAATGAAGGAGCTTTCAAATGCAAGTGGTACGTTCAAAGGTTTGTTTGAACGTTAATCGTTTAATCATTCGAACGTTTTGTTCGTTTGAGGGTCAGTACGTTCGAATGTTACTATACAATTTTATGTATTCACGTACGAACGTTGGTTCAAATGTGAACCAAGTGCTACAAATTATATTAAGAATGTTAATTGTAATATGTGTACATATACTATATAGAACGAATAAGAATGTAAATAATTAAAATATATAAATGTAAAATACCAGATAATTTGGAGATGCGAAAAGATCACAACACTTTCTCCAATCACCTAACTTCATCTGCTGGAAAGGAGAGTGCGCAGCCTCTTCCAAAGTCTCAAAATTCTTGAAGTAGTTATGACATCGTCCCTTGTGACGTCGGAATAGTGTAGTCATCAACTCATTCACGGTCTCTAATCCTCGCTACGGCCAAAGTCGAGGTTGAATTCATCCTAACAAGTGAATCAGGTAAAAGATATGATATACTAATCTAGGTGAAAAAAAATGTACTCTCAAAGTAAACTCACCAGCACACGACTTCGAATGTGCTCCTTAATCTCATTCGGAACATCTCACCATGAGCGCATATAAAATGGATCATAAGCTCGAACTACTATGCCAATATAGGAGGAAAGCATTGTTGCACTATCATCCACTCCTCCAATGGAATTATCAGGAATGGTGATCTTGAGCTTTCTGTGCCTTCTATTTTTCTCAAGAGAGATGCCACATGTATAGCCACAACCACGACGTGCAGATGCATCAACTACATGATAATAGATAGTATAATTATAGTTATATAGTTATTGAGACAAAAGTATTAACTATATAATTAATTATCATCGACAATATTTCCTTACTAATAGATGTTGACTGGCTGTTGTTCTCTTGCGTGTTAACTTGATCTTCAAGAGCGGATTCCTCGAGTGGAGAGTCATCAATGGGTTCGGGACTTCGACTTGGCGGATGCACATTTCTTCGTTGTCGTTTTGGCGGCATTCTTGAAAATAATTAATTATATAAAAGAAAATTCATTAGAAGCAATTATGAAAATTCAAGATATTTTATAGTCACTTATATGAATAAAATATTTGGTGCTTTTATTCTTCATATTCGGATGTATTTTCCATGCTTATTTCAGAATCTCCCTCAATAACATCTTCATCATCATCATGCACCTCTTCTTCATCCTCCTTATCCACCTCCTGGCCGGATTCTGGTTCGTCTTCTTCTTCTTCTTCTTCTTCTTCTTCTTCTTCTTCCTCACTTGAATTAAATGATCATTTAATACGGACGGGTAGATGGACGGGTGGGACATCATCTCTACACAAGGGGAGCAACTCGAGTGCACCGAGGTCAACAAACAAGTTAATACCCTCTCCATCTTCCTGGTATGCCTCCACAATCGGAGTGTCATCTTCATCTCCACTGTTCTCATAATCTGCACTCGTTCCTGCTTCATATATATTTCGAGGGACAAATTTGTATACGACTCGCCAAGTTATCTCTCCACTATCTTCATCAGCACTTTTCATTGGATCAATAAAGTAATAGACTTGGGTAGCTTGACAAGCCAATATGATTGGATCATCTTCGTACCATTTAGATGCAGTATTGACACTCGTAAAGTGATTATCCCTATGTATCAAAACCCGACCACCGCCTAGATCCTACCAATCACATTTAAAGACATATGTTACAGACCCACCCAGATATTTCAATTCGATAATATCACGTATGACACCATAATAGTCAATATCATCTGTTCCATAATAGTTATGGAATCGAAACTTCAGATTTTTCAACAGGCAACAAAGTTTTTTATAGTGATTTTGGATTGGCTGGGGCTATCCTATACGAAATACTATAGTGATTGATCTCGGATTATTATTCCTAAATTATAATTTTAATTGTTATTATATATCTTAGGACATTGTTAATTGATACCTATGTAATTTTAATTCTTATTATATAATTGTTATATATAATTTCAAAGATTATTATATAATTTTAATTATTATCATTCCTAAAGTATAATTTTAATTTTTATATTTAATTGAGTGAGTTATTTATTTATATAGACAATAAGTATATAATTTCTATATAAAGCATTTATTTTATCTTTATTTATTTACTCTCTAGTTTATTATAATGGAACCTCACAATGGTAAGAATATTTAATAAGTAATTATTAATTATAGTTATTGTATGTATGTATTATACTTTATATAGAGTTAAGTTATATACTTCTTTTTTCTTTTTTTTTTTAATTAAATTTTATACTATAGTTATAACTTGAATAATAATCAGATTCTAACTAAATTAGTATGAATATATTAGATATGCTTATTAAATGTTAAATATTAAGTCTCATATTAAATGTATATTGAATGTTTTTAATCTTTACTTTAAATTAAGAGTCTAAACTTATAATTTTCTTGTTAAAGAACAAATTCAAAAAACACAAAAAAATTCATGTAAATACTAAAAACTAAACACAATATATTTCTAACCATATAAACATTTTCAATAAAAATTCACAAACAATAATCATAATATTTCAAATCCATATCACAACAACAACAACAATATTCCCATTAATATATTTCTAGACATATTAATTCATCAATGAACACCATAAACTCACAAGCTATTCACAAAATTCACAAACAATAATCACAATTATTTCAAGAGTAAGCATAAACCCACATGTACATGTATTAACATATTCCTAAACTTGAGTAATATAACTAGCACTCACAAATTCTTCAAAACCAAAAAATATTATATTAGAATTTTTACATAAATCCAAAACCTAAAGACAATATATTTCTAACCATGTAAACATATTCAAACAAAATTCACAAACAATAATCACAATATTCCCACAACAATATTTATACACATATTAATTCATCAATGAATACCATAAACTCACAAACTATTTAAAAACTATACAAACAATAATTACAATAATTACAATATACAAAAAAATGTATAAACACGTTGCTAAAGTTTAGAAATATACATAGTAATCACAATATCCTCTTACAAATCAAAAGCTTTCTAATATATTTCTTATTAGAAATATATATAACAAAAACACAAGACAAATATCATAACATTCAGGAAAATACAAAAGAAAAATATTTTTTTCTTACCAAAGCTCAACTCAACTCTCACTCTAACACTCTCTCACTCTAACTCTCTCACTCTCTCTCTAACCTACGTCCCTTTCTCACTCAACTCTCTCTCACTCTCACTCTAACCCTCATCTCTCTCTAACCCACGTCCCTCTCACTCAACTCTCTCTCACTCTAACCCTCTCTCTCTCTCTAACCCACAAAGACTCTCTCATGTCTCTCTCTGTTGCGCGCATGGGAGAAGCAGCATAAATGAGTTTGCTGCCTCCCGTGCGTGTATTCATTCAATCATAAAATTTTTAAATAAAACGTTTGAACGTTATATTATACCGCCCAATTTTTAGATAATGTTCGAACGTTAACAAACATGGATAAATTTTCTGCGAAAAACGTTCGAACGTTTTCTATACACGTTCGAACGTATCTTCCTATGACAGCTCCCAAAATCGAGCGGGAAATTTCCCGCACTTTTATTTTCATGTTCGAACGTTAAGAAATTTGGCGTTGAAACGTTTATAAATTCCTAGTGATTTTCATCGACTAAAGTTCGAACGTAAAATTTCAACGTCCGAACGTTCAGATCATCACAGAGATACCTAAATCGAACGTTAGAAAATGTACGTTCGAATTACTAATGTTCGAACGTTGGCTCCAAAACATTTCATGTTCGCACGTAAGTAGCCACAATGTTCGAACGTATATGTGACGTTGAAACGTAAATTTCTCATACGTTGGAACGTAAAAAAAATCTTATCTGTCTTTAATGACGGTTTCTAGAAACCGTCATAGAAAAGGCTTTTTAGTGACAGTTTGGAGACTGTCACAATTTTTCAACTGTCACTAAAAAGCAATTGTGTTGTAGTGATGGGTGGAAATACGAATATTCACCACTAATATTTTTAGAAACTCGGATCTAGACAAATAAAGATGGCTGGAAAATTCCCATAATTTAACACACACACACAAATATTTTCTCAAAATTTAACACACACATATTTAAGTTCTTTTTTTTTTTTTGATAGAAGAGCCAAGGTTCGCTTGTCCATGAGTGACACTGTCCCAAATTTGATTAATAAACCCTCACTTGTGGTGGAGGAAAACCGTGATTACAGACCGACACCTATTTAAGTTCTCGAGAAAGAAGACAACAAATAATATACACTTTATTCTAATGCATATTTGCCAGAAATCATACAAAACTTGTGGTCTCCAATGAATAATACAATCCCTTGTTTCGTTTTTCCTTGTAGTTGAGTATGTATGTGTGCATATACACTCTCGATTTTTCCTAACAATAACTCGGGACTACAAACTACAATAACCAAAATTTGGTTATGGAGCATTCGAAATCATAAGAGTACCATAATAAATCATAAGAGTAGATATTTCTGAGTCTACAGATAGATTATGCAAATATAAAGACAAAATTTTTGAAATTAAATTAAGATAAAAAAAAATGAGTAATCTGTTTGCATACATGAACCCTAGATTGCATACCTGAACCTTAATTTATGATGAAGCAAGAAAAATGCAATTGAAAAATACTGTTGGCGGTGAGCTCACTGCGAGGTGGGCACAGAGCAGTGTACATCAACGGCCTTGGGAATCATTGACACTAAGCTCATGGCTTGGGAACAAGATGGAGAGCTTGGGATTTTTTCACTACACTGAATGGTTTCGCTTGTTCGTAGCGGTCTGAGGCTTCATTTCTTTTCGCAGATAAGATGAGATGAGATTATATATTTTTTAAATATATGTGAATAATATTGAGATATTTGAGTTGAGATGAAATGAGGTCATTTCTAAAAATGTGTGTTTATTTATAGAGGGAGATGAGATGGTTTTAACTTTTTTTTAGGATTTGATAAAATTGTAGTTCCCACCAATATTTGTTTGTATTTTTAAATGATTAGGTAGTAGTTGTCTTTTTTTTTTTCGATAAAAGATCCTTCATTCATTCATATAAAAGCTCTAAGATTACACTAGAGAATTGTCCAACCAAACATGTTGTGCAATAAAATCAGGAAAAGAATGCATCCATAATTCCACATCTTGTACTCTCCAAGCATGCCTTGCCAAGCAATGAGCAACTTGGTTCCCCATGCATGGGACGTGTTGTACCCTGGCCTCTTGAAACCAATATAGCATCCTCTTCACCTCAGAAATGAGATTTCCTAATACTAATAAGGACTCCCCTTCTTCTTGTAAGGCTTCCACTAAAATTAAGCAATCACTTTCTAGGATTATTTTGGAAAAACTCATTTGAACGCTAAATTGCAACCCTCGAAGCATTGCAAGTAATTCCACTGATTCAGCTTCCGATACCTCTGGTTCTGTTTTGCTTACTGTCATTATGACTTGACCATGATCATCCCTAACCACAGCCCCCACACCAGCCTTTTGATAATCATAGAACAATACCCCATCCACATTGAGTTTGAAAAAACCTATTGGAGGGACTTTCCAGCAAGCAGCAAGTCTCAAATTTGGAGTATTCCTGAAAGATGAGGTTGGATTCTGAAGACTTAATGCATGGTAGATAACAGCTACATGATTCTCTCTTGCTCTCTCATAAATAAACTTGTTTCGTCTATACCAGAAAGCCCAAGCGATGAGAAAGAATCTTTCTAGTTGTGATAAGTCACCTGTGTTCAATAACCTTCTAGCTGTAACCTTAATAGAATCAGTTGGAGGACTAGTACTTATTGCAGGCATAAACATGCTCCAAGCAGCAAGAGTATCGGGGCAGTTGATAATTGCATGAGCGAGGTCTTCATTCTGGGATCCACAGAAATCACACTGGGGAGATTCCACAATCTTTCTTATAAGCAAATTAAGTTTAGTGGGCAACCCATCTTTACAAGCCCTCCATGCATAGATCTTTATCTTATGAGGAATATGCATTTGCCAAGCCCTCCATAATTTCTTATCTTCATTTCTTGTAGAGGTTTCTGGTGAGTCTTGCGATTCCAAGCTTGTCATGAATCTGTATGCACTCCTCACACTAAAATTTCCACTCTTCTCATGTCTCTAGAACCATGCATCTTCATAACTACCAGGGCTTAACACTATCTTGAGAATATCAGAAGCAATAATTGGATTGAAGAGAGCTCGAACCTGTTGAACATCCCACCACCCCGTGTGTCTATCTACCAGGCTTGCGACGTTACTGTCATATCAGTCCCTTCACCGAGGATCATTTCATTCTTTAAAACTTGATGTCCTGGTACCCAGGTATCCTCCCAAAAAAGTTAGCAGTGTGACCATTCCCAATTCTCATTTGGCAACCTTTCAATAGAATGCTCCTTGCTTCCCATATCCCTTTCCAAGCATAGGATGGGTTGTAACCCAACTTTGATTCAAAAAATGAGCATTGGGGAAAATACTTAGCTTTATACACTTGATGTTAAAGGGAATCTTCATTCTTCAAGACCCTCCACGCCTGCTTGGCCAGAAGAGCAGAATTAAAGCATTTTAAATTTCAAAATCCCATTCCACCTTTACTTTTCGGTTCACACAGCTGACACCAACTACACCAGTGAATTTTCCTCTCCTCAGCCCTCTGTCCCCACCAAAATTGAGCCAAAATCCTCTCTAATTCCTTACATAAACTTGCTGGCAGCTTGAAGCAACTCATAGTATATGATGAGATTGAGAGAGCTACTGCTTTGATTAGGATTTCCCTCCCACCTATGGACAGGAACTTTTCTTTCCAACCCTGTAGCTTCTTCCATACTCTCCCTCGAATTGCAGCAAAAGCTAGAGTCTTGGATTTCCCCACCATAGGAGGTAATCCAAGGTATTTCTCATATTGTTGCGTTGAGCTTCCCCCCCACATTGATAAGATACTCCTCTTGATAGGTTCTGGTACATTTTTGCTGAACAATATGGAAGTTTTGTCTTTATTTATTCTTTACCCTGATGCCAATTCATATTTTTGCAATAGAAGCTGAATATTTGTACATGTGTTCACCTCAGCCTTACAGAAAATGACTGAATTATCTGCAAAAAGTAGATGATTAATCCGAGGGGCTCCCCTACACAGCTTAATACTGGCACTGTCTGGTTTACATCAGCTTGTCTTAGCAACAGAATAAGGCCCTCTGTACAGAATAAGAATAGGTAAGGGGACAGAGGGTCCCCTTGCCTATTATGGGATTAGAAGGCACTCCATTGATCATTACTGAGAATGAGACTAATCTAACACATTTCATAATGAGTCCCACCAACCTGTTACTGTCTCCCAGCCTCAGTATGATCTCTTCTAAAAAGTCCCACTCAACCCTGTCATAAGCCTTGGACATGTCCAGCTTCAGGGACATAAACCCCTTCTTCCCCTTTATTTTCTGTTTTAAGAAATGCACCAGTTCATAAGCTACTAAGACATTATCCGTAATTAATCTCCCTGGTGCAAATGCTGACTGAGTTGCAGAAATAATCGAGGGAAGAATTCTTTTGAGTCTATTGGTTCTAACTTTAGAAACTAGTTTGTACATGACATTGCACAAACTAATAGGTCTAAAGTCAGAAACCTGGATAGCAGTTTTCTTTTTAGGGATTAATACTAACAAAGTATGATTAAGGCCCTCGGAAAGACACCAGTTTCGAGACATTAAGAACTGCTTCAACAATATCATTACCCAAGACATGCTAATATTTATGATAAAAGAGAGGGGACATACCATCTGGGCCAGGTGTTTTGTTAGGATGCATTTGATTCAATGCAAGGGTCACCTCTTCAGCTGCAAACTCTTTTCCCAGTTCCAAATGCAACTCAGGGGTAAGTCTACTTTCCATCCCTTCTAAAACATCCCACGCACCCCTTTTTGCGTTTGCTGAAAAGAGTGTTTTAAAGTAATCAATTATTAAGCTGTCTCTCTGTGCTCCTTCTCTCCATCTTCCTTCGGTATCTTGCAATTTTACTATATAGTTCCTTTTTTTCCTCTGTGAAGCCTTTGAGTGAAAATATTTAGAGTTTTTGTCGCCACTATGTAACCATAAAACTCGCGACCGCTGTTTCCACGATAATTCATCTCTTTCCAACCAGAGTTGGACATCCTTCCGGGCATCATTGAGGTTCTCAACTCCCACACAGTTCGGTCTTCTTCCTGTAAGGTTTATAATCTTTCCTTTGCTTTGGCTAAATTTTTGTGGACCAAACCAAAACAAGTACGGTTCTAGTTGTTCAGCTTTCTACTGCACTCTTTGACTCTTCTCATGGCCTCAACCATGTTCCTTGTACCTTCTTCATTTTGCCACACACCTTTTATTATTGCTTCACACTCTTCATGCCCCACCCACATTGATTCAAACCTGAACATTTTCGGTCTTCTAACATTCTGGGAGGCACCTTCAGTGTTAAGCTGGATGGGTAAATGATCTGAGTATGACATAGATCCACGAGATACCTCAAAATTAGGAAAGGCCTACACCCAATCGGGGGATGCCAAGCATCTATCCAATCTTTCCCAAATTCTCTCTTCCCCCTCCCTGCCATTAAACCAAGTAAAGTAGGGACCCCGACTAAAACCCAGGTCTTGCAGCTTACAGTCAAGTAGTGTGGCTCAAAATTCCTCCATGAGATCCTCAGGTCTTCTATTGCCTCCCCTTTTCTCATTGGGCTCTAAATTCTCCATTAATTAGTATCAATTATTAAATAAGAATATGATAAAAATATTTCAATTCCAAAATTAAACTTTATATTTTAAAATAATTTATATATTTCAAAATTTGTAATAAATTCAATTCAACTTGGGATGTATACTACAAAAGCAGAACTACGATGCCAATTTAATTGTTTTGAGAAATCTAATATTATCCATGGGTCCCAACAAAAAATTGCCTACGTACAAACCTTCATAAAAAGGCACACCCACGAAAAATACTAATTTTCCTGTTATTAAATCACTATATAATAACACACATTAAATTAGAAATCATATAAACTATAGTTAAATCCCTGATTTTGTTAATTCGAGAATCTACTGCAGCAGACACTTCTATATTGCTTTTATTAAATTTGAATTACATAGTTTATTGACGTTATAAACTGTAGTATGTGCGTACTTATTTCATTTCAAATTCAATACATGTCATCAAATAATAATATTGAAAGTGCGGATCGTGCCAACATTAAATATTGGAAAACATACACTATATTTCAATAACAAGTAGACCACTACAATAAATAACTTAATTCCACATTACGAGATGATTTTACTCCGTCACCAACCCCACGCTTAATAACAGGGAGCTGCATCCTACTCTATGTCCGAAATAACCAGTCGTCGGGAGTCACCGTTCTAATGAAATTATGTAGCACACAACGTGCTGTCACGATCAGTCCTTGCCTCCCAACGGAATATGCAGGCATTAAGTTTAAAATTTTAAACCGTTCTTTCAACACACCAAAAGTGCATTTTATAATATTACGAAGTGAGTATTGGTGACAATTAAAGTAGTCTTTATACTCTCAAAATTGACCCTGACTATGATGATCACTCCTCTAATATCTTTCTCTGGGATAAGAGAAAAAATTCTTTAGAGCATGAGAAAGCAGAATCGACTAAATAATAATAACCTGAGCACATTTCATCCAAAACACATAATGAGATTACGAACAGAGGGAAAAAAAATTCACAAAAAATAAGTCATTTGAAAGTAAATAATATAATAAGTTTACCCTCAGGCGGCTATGGAAAATGGACGGATCTCTCACTCAACGTATGGAGGAAGACACGAGCGTCATGCGATGTTCCCTCCCATCCATTGTATACAAATGTAAACTATATATCGAAGTTACATATACACAATAAATTTTGGACAATTCGCCCATGCCGGTTTCAAAATACCTTGCGTACTTCAGTCACTGCATCCATCATAGTGCCATCCATCGCACCAAAGCATCGTTGTCAACTCAAAAATAAAATCGTTAATAAATAACTACCTTACATATATTTTATTCTGGTTTCAAATTTACTAAACTTAAGTTAATTATTTGTTGTCAATAATGGAAAACTTAAAGGAAAATTTCTTACCGCAAACCAAGGAAAATTTCGGTGGTTGCCTACGATATAGGGATGGACTTCGTCTATGTGTGTTCATGCAATAATGTCTCCCAAGCTTACATAGTGTCTTTATCTCCCTTCTCACATGTTTATTAATTGTTTGGCTCGAATGTTGAGATCGGTCCTCGACAATGCGTTGTCCTTGTGCGTAGCCCACAAGCAGGCAAGACATGACTACGAATTCCTCCAAGGTCACTGATCGTCTAAAATCATGCAGCAAGTGATTTACACATAACAACAAGCATAATGCACGAAATGTAGGTACCTCCATCCGGAACAAGGCCTTACAATTTTGGTGATTTGCATTCAAAATTCCTATAATATATTGATCTCCCTGAATGCCTATGTTGTGGTGTGGCATTCTACGATTCCATCCTGGTCGAGAGGTTACAATCCTAATAAGTGTGATGATTTCAAGCGCCTCATATTCAAACTCATCACCACTAGAACTCCCTTCATGGTCATAGATAGCATCATCACCATCGACATTCGCATCCATCGGTTGGCTTTCCGCTGACTTATTATCATCATCCATTCTCTAATACATTATTTGGTACTATTGTCAGAAATACGTTAGAATACATACATGGGCAATTTATTAATAACATTAACCATGTCAACAATTTCAAACAGTAATATTAAATTTAGAACACATACACATTATGTAAAAATGTCAAGAAACACAACATTATATTAGAAGGGTGCATAATATGAACAATACTATGTCATCCAGAAGGTTCAAATAGCAAGTGATTTGCTTAATGGGTTAGTTATAGCAAATGACATAAAATCAATAAAAATAACCCTCAACCATGCATGGCCCACGATCACCTATGCATGTCATCCATGGCCAAAAAGCCCCACTGAACCATCGAATCAAGTAAGACGTTGAATGCATGCAAGAATATCTCCCCCAACAGCGGAGGCTAAACTGCCTACAACAATGACACACAGTGACCAAACGGATCTCAAGCATCATCACTGACCAAGGTAGGTCCCGATCATTTGCTACACTTTCCTGTTGATGACTCAACTCTACCCTCATGGCACTTATGTTGTACGATGATAAGTGTTATTTTTATGTGATTTTTATCACTTTTTTATTTATAAAAAATATCATTTTCCCTTCAATACTATTGATTTTATTTTATTTCTACATATTTTTATTTATTTTCTTGGATTTGAATGAATGAGAAGATTTAGTGCAAAAGGAAAGCATTTTTGTACAAAAGAAGAGACTACGGATCCGGACCGATAAGAGGTAGCGAGATCTGAAGAGAGCCAATGAGATTTGGGCGAGGAGCCCTGTCCCGTGGGTAACAAAGAGATCTTTCTCGCCCAAAGGCAAGAAGACTTACCTCTTGGTAGGTGAGGAGACTCGCGACCAGAAGGCGCGAAGACTTGGCGACTAGTCTAAAAGACCAACCTAAATAACATCGTGAACAACAACTAGAAAAGGCGATAGGAATCTTTCATCCCGGTCAGCAGTCTTTCCACTCGGTAGGCAAGGAGAGGGCTGTGTGGTCTTTATGACCTCCATGCCCATGCATTTGTAACCTCCACACCAGTTATATTAAGCGCACACGACATCTACTCGCCTCTACCCATTTGAGTTCTGCAATCAATCTATTGGCAACCAAATCCTCCTGAACTTCGCAAATCAAACTGCATATCACTGAATCTTCCATTTTAGATAATTCCAATATTCTTGAGATAATTCCTTTTATGTTAACATATATCTTTAGACACTATTTTCTAGATTTTTAGGCTAGATTTTAGCCGCATTATTTTGTTTCCGGATTTAAGTTTTGACATCTATTTAATCACATCTTGTGGGATGAGTTGAGAGTCTTTGGTTTGTGAATCTAAGTTGGAGTTCTGAATCATAGATTGAGAGTTTTTGTTTTTTATTTTTGAAGTGTTCTTTCAAGAAGGTAGATCTAGGGGAGCAGAAGCAAGAGCTGAATGCTTCATCAACCGACTTCAACAAAGAACACTAGTTTTATTCTTTTTATTTTTAATTTCATTATGAACTAATTCTATTTTCTAGAGTTTTGATGTAGCCTAGCATTGAACACACATGTTATATTCCAAGTTAATTTATTTTCATTATTTCCATGATTGAGTGTTTATTCTTTGTTCTTAATGTTTACAATTTTCTAACTAACTATTGTTCGATCTTTTGGATTGCAATGAGACCGAGACGTGATTTGTGACTAAACTTCTAGGATTAAACACCATTAGTTGAGCGAAGATAGAGATGCTTTATCGCGACTAGTGTGACTTTCAAGAAAAATCCAAAGAACTTAATGAGTCTCCAATTCGTTAAATTCACATAGAGATATGGAGTTATTAGTTGGAGATATTTTTGGTATTGTTCGAGAGAAAATATTGAATAGTTAAGCGATTTTAATCATTAACTTGGGATAATTGGAATTCCATAACAAGGAAGAATAAACTGTGTGGGATTTGCTAGGTCAAGTCAAACGCTCTAGATCTACTCTTATTATTTTAAAATCTTAATTTTAATGTTCTTTTCTTCGATTTAATTTAGATAAATTATTCTTCAAATTTTAGTTTTCCAAATAGTAATTAATTTAGTCAATTTCAATACTCAATAGCATAATTATTCCTTGTGGGTTCGATAACCATTTTCTTTAAAACACTTTACTACTACTAGTTACGATTATGTGCACTTGTAGATTATATTTTTATGTGAATATGCGACGTGACACGCACCATCAAGTCGAGGCAGTTCGATATGTCCAGCTCCACCCACCTGCTTGGTCCCCCTTTTTACGCTGACGTGATTGTCGTGTCGATGGTCTCAATGAAGGGGACTGTCCATGGAAAAGTCTATGTCATCAATATCAATGTCCAGTCAAGGTCTTGTGCCCAGTGCGGGGCCCCGACATTGCATCTCTTCATCAAATCGCCGCTCAACGTCACTACTTGGGGGTGTTTGGGTTGACGCGCGGTGGAGTGTACTAGTGGCAACTGACGTCAGTACTTGTGATCTTCCTTGCCAATAGTGCACGAGTAATGACATCTCCATACAACATCTCAATGTAAATGTCCTTCATCCCATCTATTGCTCACAATCAATGTCCAAATCTTCCATGTGAAATGGCTAAAAATGCACATATATACAAGATATTATGTAATATAAGTACAAAGCACATATTAGTTATAAGTTTGATCTAAATGGCACATAGGCTAGTCTATAATTCCAGCAAGTAATATGAATGAATGCATATGACAAGATGACGAAATATGTAATTTAAACAACAACAAAAGTGGGCCATACCTGTATAGGATGAGTTAGGCAAGAGGAGTGTAGGTAGTAACGATAGGAAAACAACAAAATACAGATATATCATGAAACCACAAGCTACAAATTAAATAATTTCAAGTGCCATCTGAAAGACAATATTTCCTAAAATATTTAATACCATAATCTAAATCAACTGCCTCTACTAAACAAAATATTCATACTAATTAAGTAGTAGAATTGTGAAAATAAAGAGTCCCAAACTACCTCCTTGCCATCTTATATTGATACTCAATAGGTAACTATCTATTAAGGAATATTACAGCCTACACCAACTAAAATATTTAATGCCCAACGCCAACTCAAGTAGAATATTTTAATTAATTGGGAACTGGGTACCTGTTCCTATAAAGCCCAGGCTCGTCGCCCAGACAGATGAAGTCAAGCCCCTTAAGAGCCCAGAAACGACGTCGTTTGGTAAGTTCTTTGTTTCCCCTTTCAGTTTCTTCTTCCTACCCTCACCTTGACATTTTGTCTCTTTCTCTCCCTCTATTCAGTTGCTTTCATCCTGAAATCCCCTCATCCCAGTATCCCATCTCCCACGTTTTTACAGTTCTATTTTTTCTCACATTCAAGTTCCTCTCAACATACGCTCCCTGTCACCTTCTCTCCCTCGTCCTCCTGTGGCTATTGCTATGATTTTTGTGGGTTTCTAGCTTGGTGTCACCAAGCCCTGCCAAACGGTGGTAAGACCTCTTTTCAATCTTTGTTTCTCACGCACACGCGCACACACTCACTTCGAGTTCTCTCCCGCTCCCACAAAATTTCTACTAAATGGGTTTCAAATATGCAGACCATGGCTTTTGTGGATCTCTCCTGCAATTTTTGGTGTTATTTTGATGCTGTGATTTTCATTGTCCTCCTCATCTTGCAGTGCTACCACCATTAGCACCGTTGTAGGTTGCCTCACATTGTTGAGGCTCTCTCTTTTGCTGTGTGAGGGTGTGTTTCCCCCATCCTGAGACCTAACCCTCCCTTCCTATGCGTAGAACACAGACGGCACCTTCCATGAGCAGCCATTTCCAACGCCGACATTCACGACCACTGCTGGTGAGTGTTTGTACACCCTTCTCACGTCCTCTATTCTTTTCCTGGGTTCTCTATGCCTCAAAATATTGCTATACAAAATGCATCATTGCAAAGCATTTCCATTCCCATAGTGCATTACCGCTGCCCACTATCAAGTCGAGTCTTCTTCATCATTGGTAAGCATCACTTTCGTATGTTGTTAAATTTTAGCCAAATCGGTATGATATCCACTAGATGAAGTTGGACTTTTGACATTAGTAATGTGGTAATACAGTTCAGCACCAATGACCTAGACAGTATCACGTCGTTTTCAAATTCGTTTGCTCGATTTCTAGGTATGGTAATTCAAGCCTCCGCTTTGCATTTTACTTCGTTTAGCTTTGGAGTTTACGTGCGGGATGATGTATGTGCGTTGTTTGTGTTAGATTTGTGAAGATGTCGGGCTATCAATGTTGTGACAAATTATGATCGTTTGGCTGGTTGTGTAGATATGCTATGAATGGTGTAAATATTCGAGATTGATGTGTGGGCTATGTGGATTCATACTTTGTGACTAGGAGTGGCTAGTCGAGCTGTTTAATTGCTGAAAAATGTGGTTGTCATGCTTGATGTGCATGATGTAATAATCACGGTTGCTGGGTTATTTGACATGTTGGGAGTGTATTGTTTGGCTTAATGATGTGACTTTGCTTAATCGGTGTATGAGGAATTCATTCCTAAGTATGGGCTTTTGTTAATTCACTATTAGAATCGAGTAGTGCGGTAGTTGAGTAAGTTTGGATTTGTGTCGGTTATTAATATGTTAATGTTTAATCTCTGGTATAGGTGTTGAGATTACTAGAGTTCGGACTCAAGATTTAGACAATACACTATGAGAGTCAGGTAATCGGGGTTCTTATGCTAGATTTGCAAAAAAAGGAAAATGAACTGAGGTTGGTTTGTAAAATGTGCATGTTATGTTTTTAAAAGAAAATGTGAAAATAACCTCAGTTATGTGTTCTGCATTCACTCCTGAAATTTGTATGAAAGAGAAAAATACTTTTTGACATGAATAGTATAGAAATGAGTAATATTTAACATGATTGTGAAATGTGCAAAAGAGTGAATATGAAATCTTAGAATTTTTGTACATGTTATACGAAAATGTGTTTGGTCTGTTTTTGATCATATGAAAATGATATGAATATGTTCAGCACTTTGTTTGATATGATATGCATCCGGAAAACCTTTGGCATGACTTTCTGTTTCTATTCTGATTCTGATTCTGGTTCTGATATGATACTTCTGATTCTGTTATATGGTTGGTACCAACACTTCTGATATGATATGAGTACACCCACTTTGAAAATAAAGTAGTTTTTCTGGTGTTTTTTCCTATGTGCATACTCGGGGTTCCAAAAATGAATAAGGGAAAGTTTCACAATATAATACTATCTGGTTTGGCCACCAGGGATAGCACAACCCTATCACAGGAGTTAAACATGGTATATGATGTGACATGGTGATAGGATAGGATATGATAGGATATGATATGAAATGATATGATAAGATGAAGATGTTCAGTCATGTCATGCCAAATGGTATTTGAATATGAACAGTTGGTTTTTATGAATATGAATAGTTTGAAAGGTCGCTCTGATATCTTGATAAAATATTTTGAGATCTGCATATTGAAACTGAAAAGTTTTGTTTCTCTGCATTTTGACCTTTCTGAAAAGGCTCATGTTTACATACATGTGATTTGCTTACTGAGTTGTTGATAACTCACCCCCTTATCTTCACAATATTTTTCAGATGATGTTGATGGTTCGGCTAGGGATCAGGAATAGAAAAGTGAGCAAGGCTAACTGAGGATATGGAGTTGAGTACCTAAGGGTATCAAACCTAATAGAAGAGTTTCGTTTGATTGCTTGGGTTTCATTATGTTATTTGGCTTAGTGAGACTTATAGAAATTACCAATTTATTATGTAGAACTTATTGAGAGATTGTCGAAATGTCAATTTATGCTATTTGAGTTATTATGTTGATGACCTTGTGGAGGAAATTTATGTGTTAAGTGGGAAAATATGAATTTTTATTTTTATTTGAAACCTTTTTGGAGATTATGTGTATTGGGAGACATGATTATAGTGGCAGGTGGTGATTCTCTGACCCATTCGGGTACGGGGCGTTACAATTCCTGTATAATTTGAGCATTTTCTAAATATATGTGAAGGGAAGGGAAGCTTGTTGGTGGTTTTTGGTTTTGAATCTTGTTTTGGGAGTTTTGTTTGGCTTATATAATCATTCCGTGTTTTAGGACAACTGTGATGGTTAGATAGTTGCAACTACTTGGTTAGTAGGCCTTTGGGTTTTTGTTATTGCTTTCGATTTGGGTGTTTTCAGCCATTTTCTTGTTAGGTCAAAATAGGTTTTGGATTTGCATGTGGGGTTGGTTTGGAGGTGGCGATGAAAACAAATCCTTCAAGAGGAGTGCATTTACGAAAAATTCCACATATACAAAGAAAGTCCAAGGAGAGAGGGAAACTTCAACTTCTCTCTAAAAACTCTTCCATCCAAATCTAGTTTTGAGGGGGTGGGAGCTTTGGCTCCTCCCCCTCACCTCCCTCCTGTCCATATTTGCAGTCTTTTGTTTTTGTTTTGTGTTTATTATGTGTTTTTTTCAGCTCAAATAAGGGTGAGCACACTTCCGAGTGATCCCATTCTTAGCATAGCTTTTGTTCCTCTTCTTCATTTCTGAGATCCGTGTTTTAGAATAGTCTTTCTACACCTTTTGGAAAACCCTCTTTTTTAATCTTTTTCTTTTGCCCCAAGTGAGGTGTTGAGCCACCTGGAACGGACGCAATCTAGGTTGAGAGCTGGTCGAGAAGGGCGGGCAATGCTTGTGCGTACGAGGGCCTTCTGCACAGTGGAGGCTGGTGTCCGTGCGAGCTAGGTGCTTGTGCCGTTTGGGCTCAGGAAGCCGATACTTGTTGTGGGTGCGCCGCCTGGGCTCATGCCGGTGCTCGTGGTGGGCGGTTGTAGGAGAGAAGGGGACAGGCTAGGGAGAGAGCTGTAGAGGGGGCCGACAGCAACAAAGAAACGTTGGAAGGAGAAGTAGAAGAAAGTAAAAGAAAAAGAATAAAGATCAAAGAAAGTAGAAGGGGGGCGGGGGCCTAGGAAGAGATGAAACCCTAAGCTCCCACTTGCAATTTTTATGTGTTTTTGTAATTTTTTAATATGTTTTCTTTTTGCAGTTTGGTTTTTAGTAATTAATAACAAAGAAACAGGCTATTGGACTTGGTGTCCATAGCAGCAGAGTCATGTACTTCTCCTCCCTGGGAGGACTGAGGTGGCTAGTGCTTCTCTTCTTTGGAAGATGGGTCGTTTAGTTATTTTTACAGAGCGTTCTCTCTGTTAGGAGAGAGTTTTATAGAAGTTAAGATAATGTCCGCCACAAAGGAATTTGTGTGCGGGGGTGCCCCAGAGCAGATGTGTAGTTTGGCTTGTAGTCTAGGTTTTCCCTGTATTGATAAGTCACAACTGTAACTTCGGTTCATTGAATGAAATGAAGTCTGTAAAGGAGTGCATTTACCATTTAATTTATGTGTATATTATATATATATATATATATATAATTTCATAAATATCAACTAAACTTTCTAAGGTAAATTCCTAAAGCACTTGTGTTTTATGAAACAAACGTTATTCTAATAGATATGTTTTAAAGATCGTATGTTCAAAATAATATGTTGATGGATCTTCCTAAGATAGTATAAGATGATTGTGTTTGGCGTGGCCCACCTGTGGTGAGCTCGGTTTGTGTTAACTTTGCGAAATGCTCCAAGCAAAAAATCAAGTACTCAAAGCTGTGCATAGACTTTTGCAACTTGACCTCTAAAAGGTTGAAAGACAATTTGGATTGTTTGATCCGTTTTTTTATCAATGTATTTAAGATTGTCTTTAAAATTATTTTCTGTCTTAGGGAATGGAGTAATATAATTTTCGAATTGCCATTCATTAGGGAGAGTAATTTGATTTCAATTAATCTGTTTAAGAATTTGTACACTAGAATTTTGTGTACTAGATTGTAATAATAAAGTATATCATTTTGGGCTAGTAATAAGATTTTGTTGTTCTAATGTTGTTTTTATTAGTTTATAATGGATCCTATAGATAGTATATTGACTAAAAAATGAGTAGCACAAACGCTATTCCAAGTGCAGGAGGATGTCGCGTAATAATTAGAAATAAATTCCTAGATCGTCTCTTCAGGGAAAGTTACTTAAAATCAAACTCGTTTAAAATGGTGAAAATATTCACAAAGAGAAAATAAAAATGATGGTATGTGCAATGGATGGAAGAGTGGAACAAGAATGAAAAGGGTACTAGCCATGGACTAGATTCACATTTTTGGACTTTTGAGTGTCCAAATGAAAGGTAAAAAAAACTAACAAATTGAAATTAACAATAAAAAAAAAATCAACTAAACTAAACAATCTTAATTAATCTAAAAACTAAACAATAAAACAGAAATTATTTAAGTCCTAATTAAGCTATAATCGATCTAATATGCAATGAAACTGAGAGATTAATAAAATTAATCTAAGAATTAAACTAGATTAGAAAGTAATTGATAAAATACGAACTGAAAATTGAAAAGCTCCAAAATCAAGATTCTAGGGTTCATCCTTGTATTCAAATCACAAATTCTCAAAATTAATCCATAACAATTGTAATCACTGTTAAATGAAAGTTTAAAGAAACGAGAAAAATAAATAACACGAAGTAAATAAACAGCAAATAAAATTCCCAAAAAGTCTAATCCAAATATCTCAAAAATAAATCACAAATAAAATTAAATAAATAGTAAAGAGTGAAAAAAGCAAGCCAAATGAATGGAGATGAAGGTGGTAGGCAATGGAGGAGGCGACTGGAGTGGCAATTGGACCCTTAAAGAGTTCTTCAAATGTGCAGCGTTGCTCTCCAAAACAGTCTCCAATTTCGTGCTAATGATATGCTTAAATAGGGTAGGAAAGAAACCCTAATGTCTTTATATTCTCGCACACAAAATCGCTAAAATTTTAGGACTCAAATTGGCAGCCATGTATGTGCTTCAGGAGTTCGAATTTGGAAATTCTTATAAAGACAACTTTGTAGACCGTTAAGATAGCTTTCCAACACATCAAAAATAGTATCAATCCGATATTTGAGCAGAAAGTTATGATTAAAATACTAAAGTGTGTCCATTCTATCTCCTAACGCTTTTTGGACTCTGATCCTAATTACTCTCAAACCCTATCATTATCCTTATTTGAAGAGTCCTACACTCGTTGATAGTTCTTAGGTTGTTCCAATGTCTTGCCCACTTGAAAGTCCTTTGAATTTGAAATTAGAAATAAAATAATAGAAATTAGAAATAAAATAAAATAAGAATAATAGAATATAAAAAATATGTTGTGCATGTGAATGAACATTGTCCAATTAAATCACAAGTTATAAAATTAAGCATAAATCAAAACTCAGATTTATTCATCTTAACCATTTTTTTCATCTAAAACCAATAATAATGTAATGAAATAAATAAAATATATTTGTTCTAAATGTATAAAATATGTAATAATTCAGCTCAATCACACATTCCAACTAGCGTTTTGCTAATCCTTGAGCAAAATAGTGAAAACTAATTGAGATGAATATTGCATAAAGATCGAAATCCAAACAAAAATAATCAAACACAATTCTGAATTCTCACAAAAGTGACACGTTACTACTCAACCATCAGGGGCTATACCCACCAAGACTATCTCAACAATCTTTCACATAGAATTGAGACAAATGTCTCAGAACTCAAATGTGTGTGTGGAGATAAACTGATTGTGTGTTCCTCATTACTAACCATGATTTTTCATATGATTTTTCAACCTTAAGATTAATCATTGCTGATTCTAACTACCTCAAAGCCTAAGGGACTAGTAGTTTTCACGCCAGCTCTATTTTTAAAGGTTGAATACTCAACCCCCAAAGTCTTGGGTAACTGTTTCTAGCCCTTAGGAAAGTTCAATAAGTCACCTTTATCCCTTTTTTTTATTTTCAAATCTTTGTTTTTTCTTTTTTTTTCTCTTTTCCTTTCATTTTTTTTTTGAAAGCATGGCTCGATAGTCCTGCAATTTATTTCTCATATATTAAATCAGTGAACAGTAAATAAGGAACACTACAAGCGTAAGGAGGTGCAAAATGTCCTTCAAAATTTACCATTCGTTCCACAAAAGTCTTATCAAGTCTCATCTTTAAGTATAACATCCCAGTGTTTCAAGCTACACATCAACAAAATATGATCCATCAAAAATCATGCTCTATGCTTAAGCTTGAAAATAAATCTTCACAAAATGATTCCGCTCAACTACTCCACCGAGATGCTCAGATTTCACAAAATACCAGAAATGGAGTGTGTGTCAATCATATATGTATCAATGCACATCATATTAATTTTTTTTTTTTTAAAATCTATGCACACACGCTTCCTCCAACTAGTGAGAGACATGATCCTCAATGAATTGAACGAAATAAAACAAAGTGCATAGAAACAGCCAAGCAAAAAAAAAAAATAATATGAAATATAAAATCAAAGCAACACAATAAATAAAAACAAACAAAATGCAAGTAAAGAAAGCTGTAAAGGCTGAAAAAATCAAAACACTTCCCTAGAATCTTGCACAAGCAAGATCTCTTCGTGTGGATCAAAGACCTTCAGAAATGGCTTTAGATGTTGTCCATTGACAATGAAGCTATTTCCATTCTTCGGATTGACAATGTCTACCGCCCCATGAGGATGAACTTTCTTTACAATGTACGGCCCCTTCCATCGAGATTTCAACTTCCTAGGAAAAAGATACAGTCTTGAATTGTAGAGGAGCTCTTTCTGATCAGGGACAAGATGTTTGTCATAGATCTTCTTGTCATGCAAGGCCTTCATTCGCTCCTTCGCCAAGCAGGAATTATTGTAGGCCTCTCTCTTTATTTCTTCAAGCTCTGAAATCACTTCAATAGCATGCACATTTGACTCGTCACAATCACCAAGCATCTTGCAAGTATTGAACAAATTCATTTCCAATGTCATATTCCCGAATGTGAGTTTCAGCACTCCACTTCGACAATTTATTAGTGCATTGGAGGTAGCAAGGAATGGGCGCCCAAGGATCACAGGCGCCTGGTAAATAGTAGTGGTTGTCTGCTGCATATCAAGAACTACAAAATCCACTGGGTAGTAAAATTTGTCCACCTGGACCAGCACATTCTCAACAATACCCCTCGGCACCTTGACTAATCTGTTAGCTAACTGTAGCTCGATGGAGGTCTTTTTTAGCTCACCTAATCCCAACTGCTCATACACTGAGAACAGTAGCAAGTTCACACTACTCCCCAAATCAAGTGGAGCTCTCCCAATGCATGACTCACCAATCATAATGGAAGTGTGGGGAGAGCTGGGATCTCCAAACTTCTGAGGCGTCTTGCTCAATATCAATGCACTAATTTGCCCCGTTAGGAAAACTTTCTTCTTTACATTCAGCTTCCTCTTCACTGTACACAAGTCCTTCAAAAATTTTGCATACGAAGGAACTTGTTGTATGGCATCCAAGAGTGGAATATTAATCTTTACTTGCTTGAAAATCTCCTGAATCTCAGTGTGGCATTTCTTCTTTTGTCCAGCTGCCAATCTCTAAGGATAGGGAACCACAGGTTGGTACCCCTACTAGTTTCAGCATCTGCACTCACAGGGTTCTTCAGCTCTGGTCTCACTACATCTGGTTTTTTTTCAGCTTCACCAGTCTCTGTTGCATTTTCAGGTGTAGGAGCAACTACCTGTGTGTCCATAGTTATCTCTGGTTGGGGAACTTACTTTCCACTTCTCAAAGTAAGAACGACCTTCGCTGTCTCAAAAAGCTCTCCTAAGACATTATGCACTTGTTATTATTGTTGCCGGTATACTTAAGGATTAGGCTGAGGCTGTGCTGGGAATTTTCCTTTCTCTAGAGTGCACAATGTCGTACTCATCTTATTGATGGTGCCCCGCAAGTCATTTATGGCCTGAATGTTCTGATTGTTTGTAGTGGCCTGAATCTGCATGAATTGCTGAAGTGTAGTGGCCATCTGTGCCATACTGTCATCTAGAGACTTCTTCGCAGATGATTGAGGCTGAGAACTATGTGTAGCTATATGAGGCTTAAATCCTGGAGGTGCTACAAAAGGATAGCTCTGAGAACTCTGATGTGGCTGGTACTGATG